>JAFEMH010000752.1:0-632645 GCA_022495995.1 Adenophora triphylla var. japonica | reverse complement strand
AAGCCAAAAGCCCAGAAAACCTTCCCGAAGCAGTGAAGAACGAGAAACCCGCCATGAGTTTTGACCCCAAGAAATCCTTATTGATGATGGAATTTCTCAACTTCGAGGAAAATGTTTAGCCAATGTCAAAGATGCCTTAGAAGGGCGACCCCCAGAGAAAGAAGGATGTGCTTGACGGTGATGAGGAATGTGATCCCGCTCTATTCTGAAAAAATTGTTGGACCGGAATATGAAAGCCCGGTTGCCGGGCTCCAAACCACTGAAAGTGATAACTCCTATTGCATGTTGACTTTGAAAAGTTTGAATGTGAGGCTTGTGAAGGCTGTCAGCACAGAGAAGGTAAAGGCTGAAAATTGGCTTGACCAGTGCTAAGCCAATCGAGAGTCGGAGACCTTGGGAAGGTCGAGGAAAGCCGTTAACTTGGGATGTTGAGGTTAGAAGCGGACCCTATACCTCCAGGCGGTGCCATTAATCGGATTAATCGGCGAGAATTGGCCATACGCAGGCGAGCCCGCCTCGACTTTGAAAGAGCTAACGAGAATCCTCCGGTAGGAATAATGACTCAGGAAAATCTAATGTCTATGTGATGACTCGATGCAGACCAGATGAGTATTGAGCAGCCTAAGGAGTGACAAAAAGAATGCCGTTTCGGAGCCAAAGACGAGATAAGAGGCCTTATAAGTCGGAAGTAGAAAAGCCGGACTCGACAAGAGGATCCGAGTGTTGACTCAGTTGAAGTGTACCCAAGCCAATATCTCCTTGTGGTCCCTGTTAACCTCTTCGTACCCTCATAAGTTGAAGCTAGAAGAAAGTTTGGCCAAGACCATGGTGCCCGTAGATGTCACCCCGAGATGAGAGTCGTCGAAATGATTGGAAATATCCACTATGGAAACATCATTACCTTCAACGACTTGGACCTGCCAAAGTATGGGGCTAGTCATAACGAACCTCTTTACATCACAGTCCAGTTAGAAGAGCGTCGATTGCCGCGGGTATTAGTCGATGGAGGGTGCACGATGAATGTCTTGCCGGCCAAGATGATGGACTTATTGGACCTGAAACCAACAGATTTGAAGCCTTCTAGTCGAGACTATTAAGGCTTATGACTCCCTTTGCACGGTCGGTTTTGGGGATTGCTACTCTCAAGTTGTGGATTCGGAAAAAAGGCCATGGACGTCGATTTTCAAGTGATTGATATTCCGATTTCATTTCTTGCTCTCACTAGGACGGCCACTGGATCCACCGAGATAAATGGGGTAGCCTCTACTTTGCACCGGTGCGTCAAATTTGATCAAATGATGGTACTATCACCACCATTTATGGAGAGATGTCACGGTAGAAGGAACCGGCCTTGGAGACATCCCGATATTGGAAATCAAACATGATGACGAAGGGTTGGCATTGACGAGGATTCTCTGTAGCTCCTTCCAAAGCGCAAGTGTGTGGCAGCGACCTCACTTTACTACTTCGATCAAATCCCTCTGCCATGAGAATGATGAGAAAAATGGGTTATCTTAGGGACTTGGATTGGGTGGAAGACTTCGAGTCGCAATACCATCATCGATGTAAAGGAACAGAATACCGAGATACGGCTTGGGGTACAAACCAAATGGCGAGAAAAGATAAAGGGGTCCGGCTTCATCCCTACAGGTTTATCCACGACCCATTATTTTACAAAAGGCGAGACACAATACGATAAAAGTGATCACGGATCTCCTTGCGAGAAAACCCTTACGGAGAATCTTGAGAAAGTAAGGGAAAGCCGGCCAAATCTGTTCGAAGAATGTTCCTTGACTTGCCGAGACATTCACAGGGCTACCACGCTTGGATTCGGAGCAGAGTATGTCTTCAAAGGAACTTCGAGACGGCGTCAAAGAGTCGGCATCCGGGGTAATGGACTTCTACGCTTTCGAGTTAGCTCTTAGAAGATCGACGAGATAGAAGGCTGCCCGATTAGTGAAGACGGTGAGTGGGGCTTGCTACGGTTGTTTGATGAAGAAGCACGAGATCCCAGATTTGATCGACTTCGGCTCGAGATGATGAGATAGTTGCCGTAATTGGAGACGGTGGTGAAAATCCTTTTGATCCCCGCACTTTGGTAACTAAGGCGAAATGCCATTGAAGAATTGGGAGACATTCTCGGGACCGATAGCCGGCCGACGGACAAATGATAGAGGAGCTTGGATTGGTACCTCGTCCTTCTCGGCCCGGTCGTGTCAAACACCACATTGTCCATACGGTCAGTCGGGAATCTTTGAATTCAGGTCCTGCGAGTCATCCGAAGGCCTCACGCTGAGGACTATCAAATATGTAATCGATGTCATCTTTCCCCTTATTTTGAATGAAATGACGGATCTTTACGAGTATCCTCTTATTGCCAACTTAACAAATGATAAATTAACTTCAAAACTTAACAACGTTAATAATGAATCATTTGAACAAGATGCAAACACACTAAATGAACAATACATTAAAGAAATCTTTAAGCGGGTTTCGGAAAAGAGGAAAAGGGCCCGAGCTGCCGAGGAGGTTTTGACAAGTGTGAACTTGGGTACTATCGAGGAACCTAAAGAGACACGAGATCGGAAACTTCTTCCGGGGGGTTGAGCGGGACGGTGATCGATGCTCGGGGAATACGTCGACGTGTTTGCATGGTCATACGGGGATATGCGGGGCTAGATAGTTCGATAGTAGAGCACGAGAATCCCTCTAGCACCGGATGCTAAACCGGTAAAGCGAGCGAGAAAGATCAAGCGAGAATGGTCTCTACGGGTCAAAGAAGAAATTGAGAAGCTCTTGCGGGTAGGATTCATCGAGTCATCGAATATCCGACATGGTTGTCCAATATTGTGACCGTCACCAAGGCGATGGGAAGGTGCGGCTTCTTTGTGTGGATTTCAGAGATCTAAACAAGGCCGGCCCAGGACGATTACCCTTTGCCAAACATAGAGCATCCTGGTAGACTCAGCTGCCAACTACGAAGTCAAATCCTTCGTTGATGGCTTTGCGAGGATACAACCGAGATCAAGATGGCCGAGGAAGACCAAGAAAAGACGGCCTTCGACCCACGCCGTGGGGAACTTGCTTGTTATACGGTGATGCCATTTGGGCTTAAGAACGCCGGGGCTACTTACGAAAGGGCGGCGACCGCGCTTTTTCATGACATGATCCACAAGGAGATTGAGGTCTACGTAGACGACATGATAATCCACTCCAAAGGCGAGGACGGGCGGCACTTTGTTGACTGCGGAAGTTCTTTGAGAGGCGAGACAACATTCCATGAGACTAAACCTGCTAAATGCACCTTCGGAGTGACAAGGGGAAAAGTGCTTGGGTATATGGTCACGGAGCGAGGTATCGAAGTGACCCCCAAAGATCAAAGCCATTATGGATATGAGGCCACCTCGGACCCAGGACGAAGTCAAGAGCTTTATGGGAAAAGCTGCGGTACATCGGCCGTTTCGTCAATCGGTTGACCACTATGTGCGAGCCCATCTTCAAGCTCATGAAGAAGAATGTAGACACGAGAATGGACCGAAGAATGCCGGGATGCTTTTGACCAGATCAAGGCATACTTGGTACACCCTCGAGTGCTATGCCCCCACATAGACGAAACCTCTTACTGCTCTATCTCACTTTATCTGATACGGCGGTTGGGGCTATGCTTGCTCGGGAAAAGAAAGACTCTCGGGTAGAAAACGCCATTTACTTTGTCGGTAGGAAGGCTGCGGGGAAGTGAGCTCAATTACTCGGCGTGTGAAAAGACACTGTGCGGGGGAGTGCAGGTAGTCGGCAAGTTGAAGCATTATATGCGAAGCCCGCCTGTGAATTTGGTCTCAAAAATGGACCCCATCAAGTACATCTTTGATAAGCCTTCCCTCTCGATGCGTCTAGCAAAGTGGTCCTTCTTCTTAGCGAGTACGACATCAACTATGTGACCGAGAAAGGCTATCAAGGGTCAAGCATTGTCGGACCACTGGCAAACTTTCCCGATAATGAAGACGAGAGGGCACGAACCCCAATTCCCGAGATGAAGGGATCTTTGCGGTCGAACACGAAAACCGATGGCGGTTGTTCTTTGACGGAGCCGCTAACAAAAGAGGAAACGGTATCGGGATGCTCTTGGTCGATCCGAAGGATGAGCATACACCCATAGCCCTCAAGTTGAACTTCCACGCCACGAACAATGTTGCTGAGTACGAAGCTTGCATTCTTTGGTTTGGAAGGCTGCCTTAGAAAGGAATGTCAAGGAGCTAGAAGTTTACGGAGACTCGGCCACGATCATCAACCGGGTTTCCAACAAATGGAAGGCTGTGGACCCTAACTGCGGCGGTATCATGCCCGTATGGAGGAGTTGGTGGACGGTTCGGAGAAGTGACCTTCCACTACTTGCCAAGGGAAAAGAAACAGTTCGCGAGATGCATTAGCTACTCTAGCCTCATTGGTAGAGATCCCAGGGAAAAGCCATAAAACCCTTCCGAGTGGGTAGAAGAGAAGCCCCGGCCTTACATTTGTGAAGTAGACACAGGACAGAGCCTATAAAGGAACCACAGTACAATCAAATTTACCGGTTCCTCAAAGATGGAGAGTCGGCTTTCGGAGACGAAGAAGGTAGACCGAAAGAAGGAGTCGAGCCAAGAGCTTGCAAGCTACGAAAGGTTGGCCTCCCATTATGTCATTCTAGGAGGCAACTTTGTACAAGAAGCGATACCAAGGACCACTCCTCTTGTGCGTCACTCAAGAAAAAGCCAAAGAGTTGATGGTGAAGTCATGATGGTCCACTGCGGTCCTCATATGAATGCGAGCCACGATGCAAGTGATCCTCGGAATGGGTTACTCTTGGATTTCCATGGAAACGGGTTTGTGTCCGGCACGTCAGAGCATGCGACAAGTGCCGGCGGTTTGCCAACCTCAACCATCTCCCGCCTCATGACACACATCTTGCATGGCGACTCCTTGGCCGTTTGCAACTTGGGGTATTGACGTGATAGGGAAAATAGCCCGGCGGGAAGCAATGGGCATGAATTTGTGCTAGTAGCCATCGACTACTTCACCAAGTGGGTAGAGGCCAAGTCTTACAAGGTCCTCACTTCCGGAAAAGTGGCCCAATTCATCAAAGAAAACATAATGTGCGAGATATGGGGTGCCCAGCGAGATCATTTCCGATAATGGGTCGCACTTTGAAGGGGCTGCGATAGGTTCTTTGTCGAGTCGAGAATCACTCGCCACAAGTCGTCTCCGTACGGACCTCGAGACTAATGGAGCCGTGGAAGGCTTTGCTAATAAGACGCTCGAACGGATCATCAGGAAGATGGCCACCGTGGTCGTGATTGGCGAAAAGTTTGCACTTGGCACTGCAGGGCTCTGAACGTCTGTCGGAAACGGCTACGGGAGAAACTCCTTTTGCCTTAACCTACGGGATGGAAGCGGTGTTGCCGGTGGAGTTGGAAATCCCGTCATTAAGGGTCCTCTGGAAAACAGTGTCAATGAAGTGGAATGGTTGCGCGGCCGGCATGATGAGTTAGCCACCTTGACGAGAGAAGGCTAAAAGCCATGGAACACACGAGCCTACCGGAGGCGAATGGCGGAGCGTTTGATAAAAGGTCAAGGCCGGGAGACATCAAGAGGGTGACTTAGTGTTGAAAGTGAAGCCCCCTACCGAGGCAACCCCACAGGAAAATGGGAACCCGTTTGGATCGGCCCTTATGTGGTGCGAGAAGATACTATCGGGAGGAGCCATGAAGCTTGCGGACACGGACGGCAATCCCTTTGTCCACCCGGTCAGCGGTGATAAGCTCAAAAGATACTATGTCTAAAAAGAAAAAAAAAATAAAAAAAATAAAAAAAAAAGGTGCAAAAAGAGTAATACCCGGCTAAATTTGAAAACCCCAAAAGGGCGGTCTAGGCAAAGACGGGGTTGCACATAAAAAAAAAAAAAAAGAAAAAATCTTAGTGCAAAAAGAGTAATGCCCGGCTAAATTTGAAAACCCCAAAAAGGGCGGTCTAGGCAAAAAACGAGTGCACATGAAAAAATTAGTTCACGGAATGAACTACGAAGACTGAGCCCCTTAGTCTTTCTTGTAAAGGGGAACGTGGCGGCCATATATGGTTCGGTCTAAACAATAAAAAGGACGATTAAGTTTCCATGAAATGTGTCCTAATCAATAAAAAAGACATTTGAATTTCCATGAAATGTGTCTTGACTAATTTTAAGATAATATTTCTTGTTCATTACAAGTTAAAAACTTCTTGATGAGTTCGAAGCACGGTCTACCTCTTGACTCTGCTAACTGCTACAAAGATCTAAAATACAATAAAATGCCTAAATAAACTAATGTGTTTGCAAAATGGCAATAAGGGAATCCTAAGAAAAGATGCGTCGGTCGTCATTATTTGAGTCTTCTTTGGTCTTCTTCCCTTTTCCTCGGCCCCGTCGAGTCTTCTTCCTCTTTTTGTCTATGATGTCGGTATCCCTCATTCCGACCTCAGGTATCCTCGCTGGAGCCTCTACCAAACCCGTGTCAATAAGTGCTCTCTCTGTCAGAGCACGAGTCCGCACCTCCTCCCTGCGAGCCTCGGTCGAAGGAGCGACCTCGGACAACCTCTTGTACCGAGCCTCCATATCCACGACCAAGTCACACGGGGTTATGGCGACTCGCCTTAGCCTCGGTCTCCCTCAAAGTCCTACTCGAGTCGTAGTCGGCTCAATAAAGCTCGACGTCTCTCCTCCAAGATGACTGAGTCGCTCCGTCTCCCTCTCGTACCGGTGAGTAGACGGTGGTCAAGATGGTGCTCTTCCTGCTCTGAAGATAGCCACAGGTGGGAAAGCGGCATGTGTCCAAGCCCTCGAGAAGAAAGAGAAGGCTGGCTGGATCCCTCATGTCCAATGACACCACCTCCATAGTCCGGATGTCCTCCCAATCACTCAATGGCTCTGTAAAGCCCCAAGCTGCTGGATACTAAGCGGGGTATGTAGAAGGATGACCGGCGAGAATCACGGAACCCTCGCGGCATAAGACTCCTGAAATATCCTCTGAGTGCAACCTCCAATGAGGAATCCACCAACGGATGTCCGAAGTGGATAGCCTAGCCATCGTCGGCTCCGGCTACTGGTCTGTTGCCTCGGTGCACCCCTCAGAAATCACCCAAGGGACCTTGAGTCGGCAAAGCCTGGCAAAGCCAGAGCCTCTCCTGCGGCCATAAGGTCAACACGGCGGACTCCGGATCTCATGAAATGGTCTCCCAGAGCCATCCTGTCAATCCCATGAAGTGTCTCTCCCAAAACCCGGCGGGACAATATCCTTCCCGGCCTTGCGAGTCTCTAACCATGTCCAAGAGGCCACTATGACAGATCCCCACGGACTCGGCGGTGAACGAACGAGAGAATATGCAAAGGATGAAAGCATCCATAGCCACCGTGGTCGCGGCCATATCTGGAGACCCAAACCTGCAGGGATATCGAAGGTCAATCCTATCAGGGGCTATCATCATCCTCTCGGCCTCTCCCAAAGGGAATCTGCGAGAAAAGATGCAAGCTTTACCGTCACCGGCACGTCTCCGTCAGCGGAATAGATATAGCCTCAATCTCGGGACCCCAATCAAGGCTCGGAAGTCTTCATGCGTCGGGACGATCTCGTTGTAAGAAAAGCGATAAACATGTCTCCGGACGTCCCGAACTTTCTTTGCGGCTCTCAAAAGGTCCCAATCGGGCGGGAGATCCCTCAAATGCCATAAAGACTTGATCTTGAAGGAAGAATCAAGCAGTCCCCTATGAGATTGGAAGTTGTGTCTCACCCAAGATTGAAGATCGGACGAGAAAACGGTCTCGCTTCCCCCTTTGCAATCGACGGGCTTCTCCATCGCAAAATGATCAAAGATGGTGCTTTTAGGTCCAAAATGTGCTGCTGGAACAATTGGGACAAGTCTAGAGTGAAAATGAAATGAAATGGCCAAGCCTTGCTTTTATTCGAGAAAATAACCGGTTCGAGACAGGCGTGAGCCGCACGGCTTCATTTGCCCAGAGACCTATCCGCACGGCTACATTAGCCCTCTGCGAGAAAAAATTCTGCGGCAACCAAAGTTGCTGCCCAAGGGAGTTTTCACCCCACTTTTCAACCAAAACACTGTACAAAAACATATCCGAAGCCATTCAAGCATTTATACACCATTATAAATCATTTTGGCCCATTTCGGCCCGATTCCAAGCAAAAAATCGCCCCAAGGCTCAGATAATATGCAAATTGAAAAAGCATGAATTAGAAAAGCAAATAAAACATAAATACAATGTCTTCGCCCCATCGGCGCCCAAATAAAGCAAAAAAAAATAAACAAAATGTGCATAAAAAAGTGTTCATTGTTTGTTCTGTTCCAAATCTACTCTAGAGACTTCCTAGGCCTCCGATTCTTCTTCCTCCTCATCGCTGCTCAGCTCATAAATGCTAGCCTCCCTCATCAAGTCCTCCACAGTCGCTCACGTCAGACAAATGGACATTATCGTGCCGTACTCGGCCAGTTTGCTCAGAATGTCGGCGTTGGGTCCCCGCCAGAGGCATAGCTGGAAGAGTACTCCGAGGCCGATGAGGTAGACGGCTGTGCCCCAGACGTGCCGTCTCTTGCGCCCGAGCTCCTGTGCATCAGCTGCCTTTGAAGCGCGAGCCGGCTTCCTCGAAGGGGCCGGCACACGTCCTTCCGGCCCCTATTACGCACGACCGGCCCTATCATAAGTGCGAGTGGAACCTAAGAAAAAGAAGAGAAAAGTCTCGAGAAAAATCTCGAGAAAATCTCGAGAGAAAATTGCAAAAAGCGAGAAAAATGCGAAAGTTTGAAAAAGGGAAAGACCCTAAAAGTATACTTACAGGTCTTTGTCGGGCGCGGGGGTATCTTGGGGCTCCCTAGTGTCGGGGACGGGATCCTCATCCTCCTCGGTACTCCATGGACCACGTAGGACGGATGCGCGAGGAGGGATCGGCGGGTCGATGGCTCATCCTCCCGTATCACACTGAGTGACCGCCGGCTTCACTGCTTACGTGGCGTCCTCGGGCGCTGCTCCACAAACACGGCGTAGGGGTGTCCATGTCGAAGTACTCCTCGCGGCCACGCACACTTTGGTACCTAGCAATCTCATCCTCGGCCAATCCACAGAGGCTGTAGCATCCGTCTTTGGAGGATCGTGAGGAGTAATGGCGTCCAATGGAGGGACATGGCCATGCTGCCTCGAGAAACGGTCCCCCAAGTAAATGACATCACATGTCGGCCCGGTGAGCCACCTCCTGCGCCTGAGTCGCCTCAATGGCATCTCCCGGCCAAAATCTGCGGATACACGCCCCAGGGTAGAAGTCCACTCCATCATGCCCGTCCTTATTGATGATCGGCCTCACCATTTTGTAGTCGAAAGTGATACGGGTCTTCCCCGTGAATTTATCCCTCGCATCTCCCCTCCAGCGAACCATAGCAGGGAAGATGGTAACATCGCTCTGCTGGTTCCAAGGGAAGAACCCGATCACCTCGCAAAACCAGGCCTGCATATTCAAAGCATTAAAAAGGTCATTCTCTCTCTCATAAAAATCTCAAGACAGAAAAGAGAAAAGAGAAAAGAAAGGAGACTACCTCAAGGGCAAATGAGAAGCAGTCCATGGAAGCAGCTTTGTTCCCATTGTACATGTCCAACGAGAAGTAGAGCTCAGCCAATCCGGCCTCGCCCACGAGACCGTCCCCATCCCATCCACATCCTCCCGAGAATCGAGGAGGCAAGTCATGGCCGGCGTCCCAGAATTAGCAAAGATAGTGGTGATAGCATCAACCATATGAATGCTCTAGCCGAGCTGGCAGGCGGTCACATCATTAGCGACAAAGTTACGCATGCAAGTACGAGCTGCCACCTCGGCGTTCCGCGTCTCCATACCCGGCCCCTTGGGAATCGGCTCAAACCCAACCAAAGCCTGGAACTCCTCGGCTGTAATGTGGTCTCTCAAGTCACGGGCCTCCCGGTGAGCTGTAGGCCGGTAATAGGCGTGAAATCAGCGGGAGTCCTTTGTCGGCTCTCCCGGCTCAGGTGGAAGCTATGGGTGCTATCCCACCAAAACTCAGATAGGGCCTGGACCAAGCCCTTGCTTTTAGACGTGATGTGGATCCCCCTGCCGATAGCCTCGACGAACGAATCTAGGCCGGTAGCCCTCACCAAATTCTTGGGGTTCACCCCATTCTTCTCAAAATCCGGCATCCTCTGCCAAAGCCTGACCGCTATCTCAGATGGTCCTCTAGACTTGTTCTCCTGTAGACAAGCACAATAAAGAAGTGTGTCAATCATTCATCATTTTCAAAAGCATGCATATATTCACAAAAGTGCACATATTTTCAAAAGAAAATCATTCACAAAAGTTTTTCTAGCATCATTTGCATGAAAAAAAAACACGTCTTTCATCACTTGAAACGCGTCATGTCAAGTCCCATTGCTTTCCTAAAGCACAAAATCACAATTTTCACAATTCTTTGCACATGAGCATTATTCTTTCAAAAATGGCATGCATGAATCCTTTTCATATTCCAAAATCATGTTTCCTCAAAATTTTGACCTAGTTCTAGCACATGCAAGAACTCCGTCTCATTTTTGACAATTTTTTTCATTCTTACCTTATTTGCGAGAAAAAAAAGTGGGTCATTCCCATTATTTTGTCAAACAAATTACACATTGCATATTCTTAGCCTCATAGGTTATTCATCAATGTCTAAAGTCATTCAAAAAATCCTAGAAAATTCCTAAAATTCGGGTCAAGCCCTAAATCATTCAAAATTCAATCAAAATCGACGGATTTGAGCAAAATGAGAATGCTTACCCCAACCGATCGAGGGTTCGTTGATTTATGCTCCCTTCTCCCCGGATAGAGCTCCGATGGAGGCGTAAGGAAGTCATACTTCCTCTCCGTCCGAACGAGCTCCTTCCTCCTCCTTCTCGCAGCCGCGGAGATGTTCCTTCTAGCTTGCCTCGGCATTGGGTTCCCCTCCGGATCCATTCTAAATCAGTAGAGCTAAAGGGAATTGAAGGAATTTCAAAATTTCTCTCCCTTCTCCTCTCTCTTCCTCGGCAGTTCTTGGGCAGCAATAATGCCCAATGCCCGTTCAAACCTGTTTTAAATAATCAGGAAAAAATAGGTCTCTAGCCGTACGGCTCCTTTTTCTCCATCTCATGCCGGGCGGCCTCATTCGCTCTGAGCAGAAAATTACAATCCTGCCCCTGGACCTTCCACTTGGGCATGTAATTTCCGTTATCTTTTAACCAAGATAACATCTTTTTCAGAAGATATCCCTTATCTCTTAAGCAATTAAGCTTTCTTCCCAGTCGCCTCCGTTAATTCCGTTATAACGGGATAACGCTAGGTGACAACCTCCGAATTGTCAAGTTTTTCTCAACTTAAGCTACCTCTATCCCGAATAGTGACGTACGCTCAAGTTTCTCTCAACTTAAGCTACCTCTATCCCGAATAGTGACGTATGCTAAGTTCTCTTAACTTAAGCTACCTCTATCCCGAATAGTGATGTACGCTCAAGTTTCTCTCAACTTAAGCTACCTCTATCCTGAATAGTGACGTACGCTCAAGTTTCTCTCAACTTAAGCTACCTCTATCCCGAATAGTGACGTACGCTCAAGTTTTCCTCAACTTAGCCTACCTCTATCCCGAATAGTGACGTATGCCAAGTTTTCTCAACTTAAGCTACCTCTATCCCGAATAGTGACGTACGCTCAAGTTTCTCTCAACTTAAGCTACCTCTATCCTGAATAGTGACGTATGCTAAGTTCTCTTAACTTAAGCTACCTCTATCCCGAATAGTGACGTACGCTCAAGTATCTCTCAACTTAAGCTACCTCTATCCTGAATAGTGACGTACGCTCAAGTTTCTCTCAACTTAAGCTACCTCTATCCCGAATAGTGACGTACGCTCAAGTTTTCCTCAACTTAGCCTACCTCTATCCCGAATAGTGATGTATGCCAAGTTCTCTCAACTTAAGCTACTTCTATCCCGAATAGTGACGTACGTTCAAGTTTCTCTCAACTTAAGCTACCTCTATCCCGAATAGTGACGTATGCTAAGTTCTCTTAACTTAAGCTACCTCTATCCCGAATAGTGACGTACGCTCAAGTTTCTCTCAACTTAAGCTACCTCTATCCCGAATAGTGACGTACGCTCAAGTTTCTCTCAACCTAAGCTACCTCTATCACGAATAGTGAAGTATGCTTAAGTTCTCTCAACTTTAGCTACCTCTATCTCCTCGATAGTGACGTAAGCTCTAGTTTCTTCAGGTGACAACCTCCATTAATTGTCAATCAGGTGACAACCTCCATTAATTGTCAATCAGGTGACAACCTCCATTAATTGTCAATCAGGTGACATCCTCCATTAATTGTCAAACCCTCGAGGATCCTAGACATCGTTCCTACCTATCTAGTGATGCTCGAACTACGATCAAGGCTTGATTCCTCCGGGATACGTAGGTAGCCTTTTATAAAAAGTCCAGCCATTCGACCACTTTGGTCACCCTTTTTTCCTCCGTCACTCCTCAGTGATGAAGTAGTCTCTCATAAAAGACTTTGTTATCTGACCACCTTGGTCACTCCTAGCATATCCCCAGTAGGATCAGTTGCTTGACCTCCTAGGTCATTCTCTCTTCTATTTCCCCAGCAAGAGGCCAGTTTCTCTTCTCCATTCCCCAGCGGATCCTAATTCCGAACTACGGCCTGGCTTGATTCCTCCGGGATACGTAGGTAGCCTTTCATAAGAGGTTCAGCCACTCGACCACCTTGGTCTCCCAATCCATCTCGGCATTCGCCAGATCGGATCCTTTTCTATCGACAACCCCACTCGCCATGCAAGTGACGTTGCCGAGGGGCTTCTGTAAGTACCCAATCGGCTCATGCCTTAGGTTAAATTTCCCAGGCAATTTCGGTAAGTTTTCCGGTAATTCCCCAGAACCTTCCTAGTGTTAGGAAACATTCCGGAACTGTTTTTAATTAAATAAGGGCTGAAGGGAATCCTTCCTAATTAAGAAACACGTTTTTCTTAATTAGGAGGGAAGGTTCTAGAATTTGCCACCTTGCATGGTTCTAGAATGCTGAGTCATTGTGGATAATGCCGCACGACTGCATTAGCTCGCTGCCCTTAGCCGCACGGCTTCATTAGCCTTATCCAGACTGCATATAAATAGAGCCCTCCTCTACCCATTTCATAAGAAAGAATCAACACACAAATCACCCACAAACACTCCAAAGACGTGAAGAACACTGCTGGAAGATCCAAGAAGGTGAAGAAGAAGGCCAAGAAGCTCCCTCCCTCCTCCTTGAAGATCCAAGACCAACCTCTCCTCCTAGCTCCGCCCGACGAAGAAGAAGGAAGCCATTGGTAACCTCGCACGCCCTAACCTCGCATCCTAATTGCTTTATAAATTGCTCATTGCATTACTTTTATATTGCTTGGGACTTGGTAGATTAAAGATCATATCTTCATATTCCCCCTTCCCCTTTTGCATGCATTAGACATCATTTGTCATAAAAATGTAGTCTTTTCCCATAAAGGTGCATCCTTTGCACCTAAAACCCCCATTTTCAAATAAAAATGTCATCTTTATGCATCCTTTGCATATAAAAATCAAATCTTTTCAATCAAAATGCATCATTTGCATCCAAAATCATCTTTCCAAGCATCATTTGCTTTAAAGACCATGTCTTTACCATAAACTAGCATCATATGCTTTTCAAAATGCAATCTTTATGCATCATTTGCATAATGAATGCCAATTTCTTCAACAAAAATGCATCATTTGCATAAAAATCAAATCTTTATGCATCATTTGCAATAAAGATCATTTCTTTAAACTAAGTGCATCATTTGCAACCCAAAAATGTCATCTTTTCATTAAAGTGTCATTTTTACATACATTCCCCATTCCCCCATTAGCAACCTAGGAACGGACCGGTGTAAAAGATCCTATCTTTACATCGTTCCTTCCATTAAAGGTTCCATATTTCTTTAGAAAGGGACAACCTTGAACCCTATATCTCCAATTATCGCTTAAGAAAGAGTATGAAGCATCTATACGAGCTCGACCGTCTTAAAGCGTAGGATTGATGGGCTAAGGACCTTCCATTTCTAAAGAACCTCATCTTTGACCATAAAGAGAGTCATTCTCTCGATCACGCAAGTCCCGAGGGTCCCGAGGTTAAAATGCGATGATCACAAGTCACAAGATGAGGGCGGGATCATAATCCCAAATACATAAATACCAAGGAATCCCGAGCGACAACCAACAAATGGTTTGTACGTCCGAAAGACGACTTGGGACATTCCCTCCTTATTTTCAAACACATGCACACAAGAAAGCACGCAAGCAAGCACGATTAATAAAATCATGGGAGACTTGCTCCGGCAAGGCACCTTGGGTGAACGCCAAACGTTCTTCCCAAGGGGTAACTTAACCTCCGAACCCATAAAACCTTTTTTTCAAAGTTTTGAGGTAATTAAAATGGCATGGCGACTCCGTTTTTCAAATTAAACCGGATGTCTTCAAACTCGCGTGAATCCAACAAAAAACAAAATTTGGGCACACATTCACACTAGGTTCAGACGCCTCAAAACAGTCTCCCCCAGGTTCAGACGCCTCAAAACAGTCTCTCCACCAGGTTCAGACGCCTCAAACGATCTCCTACCGGTTCAGACGCCTCAAAACAGTCTCCCACCGGAGTTCAGACGCGTCAAAACGATCTCCCACCGAGGGTTCGAGACGCCTCAAAACATTCTCTCCACCAGGTTCGAGACGCCTCAAACAGTCTCCCCCGGGTTCGAGACGCCTCAAAGCAGTCTCCCACTGGTTCGAGACGCCTCAAAGCAGTCTCTCCACCGGGTTCGGACGCCTCAAAAGCAGTCTTCCCGCAGTTCAGATGCCTCAAAATAGTCTCTCCCTTAGGTTCAGACGCCTCAAAATAGTCTCTCTCCCAGGTTCAGATGCCTCAAACAGTCTCTCCATCAGGTTCAGACGCCTCAAAATAGTCTCTCCCCCAAGTTCAGACGCCTCAAAACAGTCTCCCCACCAGGTTCAGATGCCTCAAAACAGTCTCCCACCAGGTTCAGATGCCTCAAAACAGTCTCCCCACCAGGTTCAGACGCCTCATAATAGTCTCTTTGGATCAGATCTCTCCTAACCGTCCTAACTACGATTTGGCTTGATTCCCTCCCCGGGATATGTAGGAATCCTTTTCTCAAAAAGGTCCAGCCATCCTTTTCCCCAGCTCACCGTCTAGCCCTCCGCTTCATTCCCCAGCCGCTCATTAGGATTGGGTCTTATTTTATCGACAACCTCACTTCTTCCATAAGTGACGTTGCCGAGGGGCTCTGTAAGTACGCCAATCCAAATTTGCGACCTTTTCAGATGCATTTTAAGTAATAAAATGGCATTTAGGGGTGTTTTGGTAAATTCCCGGTCCATTCCGAGACTTCCGGAAACATTTCATATGTTTCTCGCGAATGAAGTACTTTTTTGTACTTTGCTCGAGTTAAAGGACCTAGAGAGAATAAAACTGTTTTGGACTTTTTGGGTATTACCTAGGAAGGTTCCAGAATCAGTTTTGGCGCCAAAAATGGTTATGGTCACCTTGTGTCACGCGACAACTCGAAGCATGGAAAGTGGTTACGTTACGTCGTGCGACACAAAGTGACCATAGGCTGCAGTTATAAATAAGACCCTACCCCTCTCAGTTTTGGATCCAAATTTCACCTCCCTAAAGCTACTCTGCCCAAATTACGCCAGAAACTCCCTCTCTCTCTCTCTCATACCAAAACCACCCAATTCTCCTCCAATTCCCTCACCTCTCACCTCTCTCCAACCCAATTCCCTCTCTACTTCCCTATACACTTGAAGCCCCTGAATCCAGCTCTCAGTTCGTGCTCAGATCTCCATCTCTAAGTTGAATTGAAGGCTCCTACACCTAACTTGGTGTAAGAGTTGAGGACTACAAGGGTAACACTCTCTCCTCTTCTCTCTCTCTCATTCATTTGTTCTAATTACTCTCTCTCTTCTCCACTTGATAATCAGGCTCCTTCTACCTCGGATTATCAAGTGGCAACTGCAATCTCTTTGTTTAAATAGCTTATACTTGAGTCCAATTGCTTGATTATGATGTGATTTGCTTGGATTTGCAATTTGGACATCAAGGGAGTATGGATCTTCCATATCCACACACCTTTGATTGATTCGTGTTTAATTCGTATTGTTCTTACTGTTTCTAATATAATTGTTGTGTATTTGCTAGATCCGCATCTCAGTTTGTGAGGTACCTGCAGATGGTAAACATATGTCACGCGACACATTTGGGCATGAGGAGTCCTGTGTCACGCGACATGACGTGACCATCTGCAGGGACCGTATTTCAGTTATAGCTTATTTTGTTCAGTTGTTTTAGCATTTAGTTTTATGATTAAGTTGTTCAGTTCCTAGATCTGGTTTTGCTTGATTCATCTGGAGATTTGGTGATCTGTTTGGTTGTGAGCCTCTGCAAGGTGACCATTGATGTCATGCGACATATCGGGACAAGGGAGTCCTATGTCTCGCGACAGATGTGATCCTTTGCAGAGGACCTGTTTTCTCTTGTAATCTGTTTCTTGTTGATGTAAAGGGATGTGGCCTCCTGGGCAATTGGTCTACAAGTTGTAATGATCTCTCTTATTCAATAAAATTCATGTTTATCGCACTAGTCTATTATCTTTGTTTGCACGTTTCTTTGAACTATTTGGATGTCTAGATTAGAAAGACTCGTCTACGGACGAGGCGTGTTGGGTGAACTCTCGGTTCTTCCCAACACGTAACCTGACCCCCAAACCCACTCTCTTTCAAAAGGTTTTTCAAAGTGCACCTCTAAGCATGGCGTGGCGACTCCTTTTTTTTAAACTTCCGAATTTTTTCGGGCGAGCGCACATTCAGCTGGCCTTGTTGAGATCTCGGAAATCCACACAGCATCTGACCTTTCCATTGGCCTTGGTGACCGTCACGATGTTGGAGAGCCAGGTTGGGTACTCAATTACTCTGATAAAACCGACGCAGAGCATTTTCTCAATTTCTTCTTTCACTTGCAAGGACCACTCTGGCTTGATCTTGCGCAATTTCTGCTTGATAGGCTTAGATTCTGGATCCAGGGGAATTACGTGCTCCACGATTGAGGGATCGAGTCCCGGCATGTCCTGGTATGACCAGGCGAACACGTCAACATACTCCTTGAGGAGGTTTATCAGGGCTTCTTTTTCTGCATCGGCGAAGAAACTACCCACTTGTGTCTCTTTAGGCTCTTGCACTGACCCCAGGTTCACTTTAGTCATAACCTCTTCGGCAGCTTGGGCCCGAATGTCCTCTTGGTCTACTACACGCTTGAGAACTTCTTTAATGTATTGCTCGTTTAATGTGTCTGCTTTTTTATCAAGTGAGTCATTATTAACGTCTTTTAAGTTGTTTGTTAACTTATCAGTTGTTAAAGTGGCAATGAGGGGATACTCCGAAAGGTCAGACTTTTCATTAGATACGAACGAAAATATATTGTTGGCTACATTATCATAGTCTTCCGGCGTAAGGCCGTTGGACGACTCAGAGGACTGGACTTTAACAAAGACTGACTCAAAGGGTTTGAGACCGGGTTTAGGGAGATGTGGGTGCAGGCCCAGCTTGTCTTCCATTTTCGCATGGCTTGCCCTTGGTCCGGTGAAAGTTACCCAGTTCTTCAGTGGCATTGTTGGATGCTTGATGAGGGTTCGGGGGTCGAGAGGCTTGGCTTCTGCTGTCCCAATCATGGCGATCATACTGTTTTCGGAGCCCAGGACAATCGGGTTTGGCACCTCCATGACTTCTTCAAAAAGACTATGTAGAGCTGGTCCACTAAGAGCGTCTTCTATAAATTCTGATTCCTTCTGCTTTGGAGTTACTGTCTCGAATGTGGCCTCGGCGGCTGACCTGAACAGTCTGTTTCCCGTGAAGAGTGTCTCGAGTTGCTCTTCTATGTCTGGGATTCCTTTGAATGTGTACTCATCTTTGCCGGTATGGTGGCAATTGGTCCAGGTAGAGTTGTGATGTCGAGGAACGCTCCCCTTATCGGATTAGCCTTGAGTCCTCTGAAACGCTTGAGGTCCCGTACTAGCTTTTCCATTCTTTCTGTAGTCTCTGTGCTGAATTTCCCTGCTTCTTTCTCATCTTCATCAGTTCCACTGTCGGTCCTCTCAATTCTGTTGTCGGTTCCCTTGTCGGTCCCCTCAGTTTTGCTGTTGGTTCCCTTATCGGTCCCCCAAGTTCTGCTGTCGGTTCCCTTGTCGATCCCCTCAGTTCTGCTGTCGGTTCCCTTGGTGAAGTAATGAGCGAGGTCGAAACTATAAGGTTGGAGGTTGGGTGTGCCGTTGGAGGTTTCCCTTTTGCGGGCTGTTGCCTTGGTGCGGGCGAGCCTTTTGTTTTCTCTGACATCAGCTGGTGTTGGCACATAACCAAGCCCCTGGATCGTAGTGTGGTCCTTGACTTCGAAGACTTGGTGTTGGCCTTGTAACCTTTTGCTGAGCCCCAGTCCTGGGATGAAGTTCATGAGTTTCATCATCTTTATGGCGGGAGGGATTTTGTCTTGAAATAGTGGAAGGTCCATGTTGCATATTTGGATCTTGGAGGTCTCCAAAGTGAATCCAGTTAATGCCATGTCGTCATCATGCTTGATTTCTAACACTGGAATGCCGTTGGTGCTGGTCCCCTCGGTGGTGACGCTGTGGCCGTAGACTGTGCTTAGCTCATTGCCTTGCATGAACTTGATACACTGGTAAAGGGTGGATGCCACACCATTTATTTGATGCAGCCAGGGTCGCCCCAAGATGGCTGTGAAAGTGATAGGAATGTCCAACACTTGGAATTCGGTGGGGATCATCCGCTTGCCGAACCAGATATTTAGAGTAGCAACCCCGAGAACTGTACGGGAAGTGGAGTCATAGGCCTTGACAGTGTGGACTAAAGGTTTCAGATCTGTGGGCTTGATGTCAAGTAGGTCCATCATCTTGGCGGGCAAGACATTCATTCCGGAACCTCCGTCTACTAACACACGGGGAAGGCGACGCTCATCCAGCTGGACTGTGATGTAAAGCGGCTCATTGTGATCAGCCCCAAATTTTGGCAGGACCAAATCTGTGAAGGTGATAATGTTGCCGTAGTGGATGTTGCCGATCATCTGAATTACTTCATCTGGGGTTGCATCCACGGGGACCATGGTGCGGGCCAGACTTTCCTCTAGCTTGAGCTTGTGAGGATATGAAGATGTGAGCAGGGACCAAAGGGAAATGTTCGCCTGGGTCTACTTGAGCTGAGTGAGGATCGGGTCTTCTTTCATGAAACTTGTGTCTTCGGGCAGGCCGGGTTGCGGTTCTGGCTTCGTCGGCTTTTTGGTGGCCTTGGGTGGTAATGCATAGATTTGACCCGATCGGGTCAGGACACTGACATCAGGTTTGGTTCCTTCTGAACAGGTCGCTCTGAGCTGAGCCATAGTCAGAGGAGGATTCCTCGAAGCATAGGGCCATATGTCTTCTCTCAATTCATTAACTGTAGATGCATTTTCGGGAGCTTCGGCAGCTTTCCAGATTCTGTCCCAGGATACTGGCTTTGATGCCTCCGTCGGGAGGGAGTTTATGGTTTGCCGCAGTTGTTCGAACGTCAGTGCGCAGCAGTGGTTGCCAGAACTGAACTGTGCATTGCTGACCCTCCGGGGGAGGTTAGAGAGTTCTTGGTTCAAGCGACCTGTCTCCTTGATCTCTTCACGGTATACCGCACTTCTTTCCTTCTTGTTGAGCATGCTCAGGGCGTTCTGGAGTTGGGTTTGGCGATATTCATGGTTTGCTAATTTTCCTCCACTCTTAGCCCAGATCAACTTTCTTGCAGTAGAGCCTACGTCGAGAGTTAGTGCCTGTGTTTCTTCCCATGTGAGAATAGCCAGTGCTTCCTTAAACTATATGCGGCAGTCTAGATAAACTTCCATCGGGGAGAGTTTTCCCTTCTGCTTTATCTGAGCGGCAGGTATGTCAAAAGGTGAGTATACGACTTCCCGAACATCTGCCCATGTAACTGGTTGCTGTCCCAGTTGATCGTTTCTGTAAACGAATGCCGCAGTCTGTGGAATCTCCCTGAGTAGTTGCTGGAGATGTATTTCCATCTTTCTTTTCTTTTTGAATAGACCTTCCTCCCTCAGTTGGCCTTTTAGTTTGAGAGCAGAAATGATCCATCCCCATCCTCCCAGGACCCTTGGGATTCCGGTTTTGTTGACTTCATGCCTGGCTTGGAAGAGAATGGTTTCATCGTCTTCGTCGTCGCTTTCACAGAGAACTTGCTTTTCTCGGGGAGATAAGCACTGGTACTCTTCATGCTGTTTGGCTAGGTATTCCTTGTGCTATGCCATTCCATCTCCTAGGTCATCGGGACTGTTGACCGCCCTCCCTTGCCAGAGGGGGTTGGATGAGAAAAGACGGTAGTCCATGAAGTTGTCGTGAGCAAAACCTTTGAGGTAGAACTGGTCTAGAGTGGCCTCTAGCTTTCTGTCTGAAGCTGCTTGTGACACTTTAAGGGCTTGGTCCCTGTGGGTCTTTTGAGCTTGGTTCTCGTCCCAGAGACGGTTCTCTTGAGCGGCTAGTTCCATGAGGGCTTTCCTTGCGAGAGCTAAACAGTCTCCGTAGGTGCGCGCCGTCTGGCTAGTGTCTAGAACTGTGATCACATCCAATTCTCCGAACGGCGGGAACACTTGGATTATATTGACGAAGGAAGTCGGGCTGGGACATTCCATGCGGCCCTCCTTGATCTCAGTTACCAAGAAGTTCGCCCATATCTGCTTGATTGAACCCACAGGGGGTATTAAATTCTGCAATGTTGATAGTCTCGTGATCTCGTTGGATCGCCAAGTCTATCAGAGCTAGCGGTTTCTTTGGCGGGATGCACGAATCGTGGTCGTGACGGCGGGAGCGAGAATCGAACTTAAGCATGTTGATCTTTGAGGTGATCATTCCTTTCTTCGAAAGCCGGATCATCTTGCGGGGAAGACTCTTACGAGATGTTTTCGGGGTGGCTCTGGAAGCGTTCACGAGGTTGATCGATTCGTGGCGGGGTGAGGAGCTTCGTCTCCTTTGCGATGCCCTTGGCCTTGGCGGCGCTTGTGGTGTGAGCTTGGCCCGGCGGCACGGGCCGGTTGCAGCTGGGGCAGTAGTCGGAAGTGATGATGAGCTTTGAGCTCAATTAGCCAGGGCATCGTTTACCATGAGCAGGCAGTCGTCGAGGGTAACTTTGGCATTGCAGAATCTGATAATGAGGACCGGATCCTTGGTATCATCAGAATATCTGGAAAATATGATGTTGACGAAGTAAAATTTCGGTTACTTGATCGAGAGGGTTCTTTGTCGTGTCAACCAGTTGTTTCCATTCGCCGGATAACCGCCTGTATGGGATGTTGAGCTTGACAATTTCCATGGTATTGGAGCCCTCGTCGTAGGTGACATCATCAGAACTGGTGCCGTCCTCGAAACTGAGCATATGTATGTAGGGATCTTCCTGCGGATCTGCCGCGTCCTCGACTCCGGAGAGTCCTGATTCATTGTCGTCTGACGGCTCAACCCAAACATAAGGACGCCTCGCGTCCTGCTGCGATGCTGGAGCTGCTAGAAAAACATCATGCCTTCTCTTGAGAAGAGGGGTTCGGCGGGCAATTCCTCGTGGAGGAAATCCCATACGACTGCCATACATTCATCACGAGTGTGACGATGCTTGTTAACCTTTATCACGTAGATCTCTTCGCCTGGCGGGGCCAGAGAGTAGGATTGAAGGATGCTGACAAATCTCCGACTGGAGACAGGGGTTTACGTGCCCGCATCATTGAGATGCTCAGGGTTTCTTTCCAATCTGCGTCCAAGTTTCAGAAACGGCAGTTGAACTTGATGAACCTGACTGCTTCAGGGTCTGCCTGCTCAAGGACGTTGATATAGTTAGCATCCCCAGACTCTGAGGGATTCTGATGAGATTTGCCCCGATAGTCCCTTGGTCGGCTTGAAGGAAGTAGCCCCGGTGCTTGGCTGCGGGCACACTTGGCTGTTGTCTCGGCTTCGTTCCCTATGAGGAATTTGTCCCCTCTGATGACTTTAAGATCTCCCTGCTGGTTAATGAACTTGACGCACTGATGGAGAGTGGAAGTTATGGCTTTCATGTGGTGTAGCCAAGGGCGTCCCAACAGAGCTGTGAATTCGGACGGAATGTCCATCACGTGGAATTTTGCTGGCACCATTTGGGTTTCAAACCAGAGCTCCAGAGTCACCGTCCCCAGGATGGGACGAAACGTGCTATCGTAGGCCTTTATAGTCGGAGCAGATGGAATCATGTGGCCTTCGTCGATGCGTAGGGCTCGCATCATGCTGAGAGGGAGGACGTTGACTGCTGATCCGTTGTCTACCAATACTCCAGGGAGAGATATGGTGTTAAGCCGGAGAGTGATGTACAAAGCTTCATTGTGCCCTGAGGTGTCTCTCAGCAGGTCTTCGTCACAGAAAGTGAGCCATAATGCCATACAGTCGGGAATCGTAAATCTGGTCTCTTTCCGGAGAAGGAGAGTCATCAAGCCATCCGTTTCATGTCTTCCTCTTGCGAGGTACATCTTTTGGTGGTGCCTCGGGATTGTGTTGAGGCTATTTGCGACGGTGGCCGCCCTTGGTTAGCACGTTGATTGAGTGCGAGTGCCAAGCTGACTTTGAATTTCCTTTGCCGGCCCGTGCCTTGATGTTGGGCAAATTGAACCTTGGCTGATCCCGCGGGGGGTTAGGCTTCTGACTGGCAGTGAGGTTGTCAAGATTTGAGGTATTTCGGTGTCCTGAGGCCTGAACTCTGATGTCAGCAGGATTTTTCGGCTTTCCCACCCCTGTCTGCTCTAAAGCCGCGTGGCCTGGAGGAAGGGAGGACTGGCTGGAGTAGAGTACGTAGTAATCGAACCTCCCGGATGGCTCTCCGAGTGTACCCACCTTTGGTGTCTCCGGCTTCATATCTTTCTCTCGGTTTGTTGAGAAGACTTCTTCTTACGCTCGGGAGAATTACCCCGATCATGTCTTGGAGCTCGTACTCAAGGCATTCGGAGCAATCACAAACATCGTAACTGATGTGGACATTTGATGAGGACCTGGCTGGAAGAAGCGGAGGAACTGGCTCTGCGACAATCTTCTTTGGCACCCATTAAATGGAGTTCACACTATTGTTCGGAAAAGGGTTTCCGACTGTATTAGGTCCACGGGGACGCTCCAATTTTCCTTCCTCTATCAAATTCTGAATTTCGTATCGTAACCCCACACAGTTGTCGGTGGTATGGCCATGATACTGATGGAAGGCGCAGTACTTGCTCTTGTCAGCGTTGACTACGGGATTCTTGGGTTTGTAGTTTGCAACGGGTTTGAGGAGACCTTCCTTGATCAACCCTTCCAGCATCTTACTCAGCGGCATGTCCAACTTGTCGAAGTGTACGACAGGCTGCTTCGGAGTGGAGTTGTTGATTTGTGGGACTAGGTTTCTATTGCCCAGCTGTTGTCCCTGATGAATGTAGTTGACATACGTATCTTTTCCTTTGTCGGGGGCCAGTGCGAAACTGAATGCAACTGCTGGTCGGTATCTGTATGGCTGTGCAGTGGCCAATTTTTCCTTGAGATCCTTCTCGAACTATGAGCTGGTGTTGACCATGGCTTGGAGATCTGGGAAGAAGTGGTGGCTGATGAGAGTTCTGATGGACGGTCTTAAGCAGGACTTGAAGATCCGCATCTGTTCATCCTTGGAGAGTGGCTCCATGATCTCGGAGAGTTTCCAACTCCACCTCTTGTAGAATTCTCCGACGTTTTCATCTGCTTTCTGCTCAGTGGTGATCAAGTCCTCACGAATTGTTTCCCACTCTAGGTTGGATCTGTACCACTCTAGGAAGATGTTACTGATCTGATCCCAGGTATGGCGATCTGCAGGCTTGACCCTTAGGAACCATCGTAACGCTGAACTCTTGAGCATATGCTGGAAGTGATCGACCATTTGCTGAAGGGTTGCTCCTTTCGCTCTCATACCGAGAACGTAGGTGTCAACATGCGTTTGAGGACATTCGGTTCCGTCGAATCGGTCCATCTTTGGCATTCTCAACTTGGCAGGGAGAGGCGTGACCATTCCCGAATCTGAGCGTTTCTTGCTTTGAGCTGCTCATGCTGGCTTTCAGGTCTTTATCTGTTCGACCATCCAGGCTAAGATTGGGTCCAGTGGTGGACTTTGAGTCTCAACGCCGGTTGCTACCATGTGAGTGGTAGTGATTGGAGGTGGAAGGCTCGATATATGTGGATATATGGGGGCCTTTTTTGGACTGTATCGGGGTTTGTCCCCGGTGTTTTGGGATTCGTGTATAGGCAATGGGATGAACCCAGGAGGGTATTGGAGGATATTGGCATCTGTTTGAGATGGTCCAGCGGTGCGCTGGTTGTACTGAGTGATGGAGTAGTACCGGCTTTGACGTATATGACAGGGTCTCCCTGAGAGGTGGCAACGTGAAGCCTAGGTCGGCTGTTTCCTTGGTTCAAAGGCATCCCGTAAGTTGGCGGGGGAGGAACCTGGTTGAAGGTTTGAGGAGCTGGTTTCGGGGAATCGTCATCCTCGATTATGACGAAAGTACCGTCTGACTGGGGGATAGCTGCTATATGTACCACGAAGTTCTGCTGATCTTCTTTCTGCCTCTTGTGAACCTCACAAGCCCGGATGGCTTCTTCCAATGTCATATCTGTTACCGGTGGTGGGGGTCCGTCCCCATCACAATTTCTCGGTGAGCTAGACATGTCGGATATTCTAGCTAAGGGAAGGCGAGGGAACCAGAAGAAGCTGTACGAGCTGCCATGACCGTGACTCAGCGAGGCGGCGGCCGGAGTACGAACCACTTTTTGCTCGCTATAGGGAACGAAAGGCAGGGTTTAGGCTTCGGAAAGGGTATTTGGCTCAGGATTTCAGGCTTGTGCAATGTGCAGTTACCGATTAATGTTTACTTAAAACGCATTTTCTCAGAGTCCTAATCGGTTGGAAAAGATCGTGTCTTCTTTTTCGCAACTAACCTAAAGGATCTAATCAGTGGATCTCGTCACTACGTTTATAAGCCCCTTGTTTCCATTTTTAGATCATCTTCTCGGGATGGACAATCCCGAGCGAGGGTCCTATAAGGTAAGCGAGTTCCACCAACAAAGGAAAAAGTGAACTTAAGGCTAGCTGATCACGCAAACTTCCAACGTATGTGATACGCGGGCCACGGTCGAAGTCAACGTCCTTAAGTTAAGGCGGGGATCGTGCCAAAATTTCGGCATGACCTCTCCTGACTCGCTTGCGCGAGGGGCCTTAGCTTTTGGCGTTGGCCATGTTGTGGCTGGCACGGTACATACGGTGAGGGTTTGGTGACACGGTGTCACATTGAACCTTCGGGTATATTTTTCGGCAGAGCTCCGCGTCAAAGTCAAGGCTGAAAAGCTCAAGACTTCGGGTCGGGAATGACCTTCGGTCTCAATCTTTCGAGCTTGACTCATGACGGAACCCGGCGTAAAAGACATACACTTGGGCTTTATGACACGTACTAAGCCAAAAACCAACCGAGGTCTTGGACGAAGTGTGACACAAAGAGTGCATGGCTTACACGGGCTAGGATGGGCTGTTTGGGACGACCCCGTGCCCGCTCGAAAGGTGTCTGGCAGACCAACCGAGCTGCAACTGAACGGTCATCCCGGGTTACGGGTCGTAGTGTGCAGTGTACCGAGGCAGCAAGTGCATGTGAAGTGCGGTGTACCGAGGCAGCAAGTGCGAGTAGTGTGCGGTCACTAAAATTCTTTTTCTGAGTAAAACAGAGATTTTCAGAATGTGTCTTAAAGAATTTTATGCGCAGTTCAAAATGTAGCATGAAAATCAAGTATGAATGGGAATGCACGAACATGTTATGATTTTGAAAAAGACGATAATGTAACACCCTTTTGAAAAAAACCGTTCGAGGTTTAAAGTAACACACGCACACAAAAACGAGGAAGGGTAAACGAAAGTTTGACCCACGGAATGCTTTTTTGAAAACAACGGTAGTTTTGAAAAAAGTATCCAAGTCCCCAGCAGAGTCGCCAACTGAAATTACCCGGATTTTGCGCGGAGGCGAAAGGCGGTTGTCTTTCGCGGATGGTTGGTGTTTGAGACCTCGCTTTCGGGAAGGAGAGGAGTCGCCACGCGATTTTGTATTTTGAGCCCAAACGTTGAAAGACGACTTTAGTGAAAATGGTGTCGTTTTTATTGGTAGCAAAAACTTAGGAAAAGGCTTTGAAAAGGGGTGTCATTTTTATTGGTAGCAAAAACGAGGAAAAAGCTTTTTTGAGTACCAGAGATTTTTAGGTTCGGAGGTCATGTTACGTTGCGGGAAGAGTATTTTGAGATCACCCGAAACGCCTCGTATGACGAGTATTTCTACCTTTCTCGAAAATGTGTGCGTGTGTGTGTGTGTTTGCATTTTGAAAATGGGGGCTTGAATGACAAGCTTAATCTTGGTTTGAATGTCAAACGTTTGATTTTTGTGATTCTGTTTGAAAAGGCGAGCGTTTGAATGACAAACTTCGGTTTTGAAGTTATTTTAGGAAAAGAGACACGAGAGCTGATTTTGAACTTTTAACTTAATTGTCAAATGTTGAATTTTAAGAAAAGAGCGTTTAAATGTCAAACGTCGGATTTTGAGTTTGAAGATGATCGTTTGGATGCCAAACGTCATTTTGCGCATTTTTGAAAGAGAGTCCGAATGTCGAACTCCGGTTTTGAACCGGGCATTACATTGTTAGCGATTTTAGGGGAAAAAAGCATTAAATGATATGCGATCAACGAATCATTTTTGCGACTCGGACTTTGATAAGTAAATACTATCACTAGCCAAACAGCTCGGACTTGTAAATGACAGTATTTAAAGTGCGGTATCGACGGAATCAAACGACCCGGAATTGTAAAGTACGATCAACGAACCAAACGGTTTGGAATTGTAAAGTTGTGTAAAGTAAATGACGATCAACGGATCAAACGATCCGGAATTGTAAATGACATAAAAGTAAATGACGATCGACGGATCAAACGATCCGGAATTGTAAATGACATAAAAGTAACGGAACGGGGTCGGAACGCCGTTTTAACCCGAGATTACTTCTCTTACGGGAAGAGAAGAGGATCAGGGACTAAAACGTATCGGACCCCGTTAGACGGTGGCGTCTACATTTCAACAACGTTCGTCCGAAACGGTTGTAGCGACTGGCGCATAAACCGAGACAGAACGAGAGTTTAGGGCGTGAGAGTGTTACCTATGGCTAGGGGTTGACTCTTTTGGCTCGGGAGGTGTATACGGGATACAATTTAGTGTTTAGAACAGTGTTTTTAGGTGGTGTGGCTTGTATTTGATTGAAATACGGAGTTTTCACGCAAAACGAGGTAAAATGGGGCTCGAAAGGGGTGAAAACTGGTTTGGGCCGTGGCTTGGAGAGAAAATGGAGTAAGTTTTTCTTTTTTTTTGTTAACAGACCTCTGTATTTATCGGGTGAATTTGCAAAAGAGTCCGAACGGACTTAGGCTGAATTCCAGGGGGTTTTGTGAAACTTTGGAAACTGGAGGGACTTGCTGACAACTCTGGTCTGCCTGCAAAAGAGTTCGGCCGGACTGGGACTGCATACCAGGGGTATTTTAGTTTTTCACACTGAAATCTGATTGACGTTGACCGGAGGGCTGTGTCATGCGTGCCACGTGCACTTGTGACTCACCAGGCCATGGTTTTTCGTGCCATTGTTCCCGGTTTTGTCCCTTTTTTAAATAACTTTCCGGAAAATGTCCGAAACGCCCCTAGAAAGTGCCGGAAAGTGCATTTTTCAGGAGAAGCTGTACTTTTACGTGCGACAACGTGTGTTGAGTACGCTTTGACGTTGGGATGCACGGGGCAGTCCCGGGACGTCTCGTTGGCTTGGGAACGGGGAGTGTAACGGGTTCCGGTTAACCTGGAGCGGGCCAGTTAACGGATTCTGGTTAACTTTTAACGGATTTTGGCTATCCGGATTTGGGTACTTACACCTACTTATGTCGAAATTGATCCTAAATTGTCGAGAAATCATAGGGGTTTAGGTGAAACTGCATTTGGCTCCATGATGTTGCAGTTAAGCTCCTGGAATAGCTTTGGTCACCTTCGGGCCGGAGGAGGTATTGGGATGTGGGTAGCCGGTGGCGGATCCAAAATTTATGTTAAGTGGGTGTAAGTACCCAAATTCGGTTCGTAATAATACGTTAATTTGCACTTTCCAGATTAACGGGATTTTCCGGATCGTCCAAAATCAAAGTGTATTAAAAACACGTTAGAACACGTGAAAAATATTACTTTTCAAAAAATAAGCAATTTTTGGGATTGTTCCGACATTTATTCGGACAGTTATTTAAAAAACTATCAAAATAACAGACAAAAGACGAAACAATGATAGCTCATCACAAAAGTCTCCAAAAGGGTCAAATCAGGGTCAAATCACGTCAGAACGTGAAATTACCAAAATACCCTCAGATTGAAACCTAGGTTGGCCGACCTGTTTTACTGGCTTAACCAGCAAGTCGTCGATCACATCAATAATTTGAAATGCCCAAAATGTCCTCAACATGAAGGATAGGCCGGCCGGCCAGTTTTGCAATTTTACAGCCTATAAATACAGCCTCAGTCATTCAGTAAATAGCCCTAATATTTTCACCCTCCTGCCTTCACACCTCGATTCCAGCTTCCCAATCTCCCCTGAAAGTCCCAAAAACTTCATCGATTTGCGTAAAAGCTTCATTTTTCCCAAACAAACACAATCCAAACACTTTTCAAACACTTTTTCGTATCCAATATACGATCCCTCGAAAGATAGAGTCAAAACCTAAGGATTCGTAAACTCTCCTTCTCAATCTAAACTTTCATCCCCTTTTACGTCTTTTTCGCTATTTTTGTTCCGATCAAACTCTTCAAAATGTAGACACTACGTTGTCTCCGAGTCAAGAAATTGACTTGTCGATCGTCATTTCATTACTGTCGATTACTTTAAGTGTCTTTTCTTTACTATCGTTTTATCAAAAAGGGGTAAAGTTATAATGCCCATTCAAATAAAAAATCTTTTCCTTACTGTCATTATATCAAAAAAGGGTAACGTTATAATGCCCGATTCATATCAAAAATACCTCTCATTTCAAAAACCTCCATTCAAACTCATTTTCAATCCAAAAAAACCGCCATTCAAACTCGTTTTCAAGTAATACACAAACACACACACACACACGCACAGTTTTCGAGAAAGGTAGAAAGACTCGTCAATACGAGGCATTTCGGGTGAGCACAATTTATCTCTTCCCGAGGCGTAACGTGACCTCGAACCTAACAATCTCTATTCAAAAGCCTTTTTCAAAGTTTTGGATCATAATAAAAATGGTGTGGCGACTCTCTTTTTCCTTTCGTGAAATTCAAACCGCTCGTTGCTTTCGCAATTGCGAGCGAATGCAGGTAATTTCAGTGGGTGCCCAAAATTGAATTTTGCCTTATAACATCATCCAATTTATTCCACCTAGCATAATCATCAATCAAATTATTTTTGTTGAGACATATAATATAAAATTTTCAAACTGAATGATATGGTTAGTAAATTCAGATCTGAGATTATGTAAGAGGTAGGGCAACAACTATTGATTTTGATACAACGGGGATTGAGTGAGATAGTGGCAGATTAAAGGAGTGACGGACTAATGATATTGTTAGGCAAGAATGGATATTTTCCATCGTGCTAGTGTGTGTAATTAGCGCTTTTTGCTTGGTTTAAGTGTGTGGTAGATGGGTGGTATTGAAAGTTAAGATGAGATGAAGATGTTCATGTTTTTATGGTGGGAAGGGTGGGATTTAGAAACAACGTCTGTTCTTCTGAAATTGTCAATGACTTAAGAAAAGAGAAAAACAAAACGTGTGTTGTCAATAGTATTGGCCACACTAAGAACAACACTTTCACACCAATCCAAGAAAAACGAAAATAATTTAGATAATTATAGTAGCGGAAATATAACACAAACAAGAGAGTAGATTTTTCTCAAGTTATGTAAATATAACTTGAGGGTGCCTGAATGGCAAGACCTTTCTTATAAATATGCCTTTGTTACAAGGTTGAAAAGTCCCCTAATGATTTTCAATCAATAGCTCAAATGAAGGACTACTCTAGAACACACTCTATATATGAACACTCTATCTCACACACGAAAACACTCTAAGAATGATAGCTAATCACTTTAACTCACTGGTGTTGGATAGAGTGTTGCCAACACATGGGAAAACACTATGAGACTGTATTCTATCTTGTACAAATCTCAACTATGGATTGGGTGGATTGAAGTTGTAAGATGCTTGCACTTATATAGGCTTATTGAACTTGGAGCCTACTAAATCTCGCCAGATTTCAAGATTTCAGCCGTGTGAGAGAAGTGGAACCACCTTTCCACTTTTGGCTCCAACATCCTTGAATGTAGGAAGAATTGGTCTTTCCTTGCTTCATTGCTTGTACACCCATGCTTCTTCAGCCTTGTACACGTTATCTCTTCCGTCCATCCATGTAGATAAGACTCTAACCAACTTTACTTGATCCCCACTTTTACACATAAATAAGGATTTATGTGTAACTTACTTTTTCTTACTCAATTGTCACATTTTGTACAGCTACTAGGACCTGTTCAAACAAATTTCTAACACACTAACCAAGGTTCGAAAAAGCGCTAGGCGGATGCTAGGCGGCGGAGCCGGGTCTAGCGCCTAGGCAGGGACTAGTCGGGATTAGTCGGAATTAGTCGGAACCTAGGCGGGGCTTAGAACTAGGCGTTGGAAAGGGGCCTAACGCCTAGGCGGGGCCTAGGCGCCCTTAGGCGGGGTCTTTTAGAACACTGACACTAACAACAAACATGAAAACAATTAACAATCACTTAGTAATTTATGAATAGCATGTAGTAAATATCCTCATTTTAAACTACCAGCACGATGACAACACATGAGGCAACACCAGTGAAAACACTGGTGTGACAACACATGAGACAACACCAATGTCAACACTGGTGTTAACACTAACATGTTCATTTTTGTGCAACGATGATTGTGTGGGATGGTGGCGATTTAGAGAAATGACGTGCAAATGAGAATGTTATGCATAAATGAGTGTTTTCAATCATACTTGTGTGTGTAGTTGGCGCTCTGTACTTGGTTTAAACGTGTGTGGGTGGTAAGTATTGGGATATAAAATATAATGAATGTGTGCATGTGTTCATGGTTGGAGGGGTAGGATTCGGTTAAAATCTAGTTTTATTTTCTTTGGATTAAATGACAAAATAGGGTTTAAACTTTGGGGGTATTTACAAATTGGGGTTCAAACTTATGGGGTGTTCCTCAATTGGAGTGCAAACTTATAGGGTGTTCCTCAATTGGGGCCCATTGTCAATTAAGGATTTGAAATGAAGAGTAAATTGTTAATGAAAATATTTTCAAAATAGAAATAATTCAGAATTAAATATTTCTTGAAAATGGGCTAATAGAAAAATAGAAGGAGATTAAGAGACGGAAAATAAATAAACAAAATATATCAACCGAAACGAAAGTCAAGTCTTGTGAAACACAATCTCCGTAAGATGAATTTTCCCTGCACTGGTGCTAACGAATTAATGACAATCCTCTTTTAAGATAAAAACGATTTTTTTACTCTTGATTTAAAAACTTCAAATCAAGAGACCTACAAACAAATCGTGTTCAAAACTTCTGAACTTGAAGAAGGAAGAATGCTAAAATATGCTCTCAACTAACTGAATTTTCTAATGTTTTGATTGTTGGAATGTTTGAATGGAATGAAATGTCTGGGGATTTATATACTTTTTTAAGAGTTGTAGGTGTCTTTTAAGGGATTTTTTTCTCAAAATATTCCTTTTTTAAATGATTCCCAAAATAACAAACTTTCCAAACTATATGTCAAAATATTCATTTTTTTTAAACTCGCTATTTCATATGGCGAGTTTAGTACTAATTCGTTTAAACTCGCCACATCATATAACGAGTTTAGTTTTTTTTTTAGTTTTTTTTTTATTTTCCAGTCAATTTATTCGAAATATAAATTGTTTTAATTAAATTTTAAACTCTAAACTATTTAGCGAGTTTAAGAGGATTTTGAAAATGCAGATAAGGTTGGGAACAAATTTGTTTCTAACCCTAAAAACACATAATTGTCCAGAATAGAGAAAGGGAGAAGGGAGTTGCGAAAAAAACTCAATTATTACATCTTTTAACTTCATAATTGGTCAAGAGTACAAATCAAGGTAAATCATCAACATCTCAATCATTCTATATACTTGTGTTTATTAATATAGAGTTAGTTTTTTTTTTTTGTTCGGACAATATAGATATAAATGTTAAAATTAGGTTTTTGAATGTTTTAACACTTTGATTTTGTAATGTAGGGTTAAAATGAATGGAGATTCGCTTATTTTCATGTGCGATTGGGAAGGTGATGATGAATGTCCATTTGATGGTCCTCATTTTCAAAAAAGGGATGAAATGTGCGTTTAGGGCTCATTGTAGATGGATATACAATCAATTGGTTGATGAGTTATGTAAAGTGATGGATGTAGATCGGAGACAATATGAGTTGGAAATTATTTGTAGATATCCCTATTCATTTGACAGCGGGAATGGTGAGTACTTTCCTTTTCGTATTGAAGATGATGTGGGTATGTATGTGGTCATCAAATTGATTGAAAATCGACGTTATGCAGAGTTTGAAACACATATTACAGAGACATTTTATGGGAATTCACCAAGTTTCTACCGTGATGTAGGGGTTAGTCCATGTACATTGTATCAACCCAAACATCAAATTATGATGATGGGGCATGCCGAAATTATCCTGTTAATGATGAGAATTCGAAAGATGATGAAGATTATGAAGAAGTAGAAGGCACATATATAGATGCATTACTAGATGATGTTGATGATGGATACGAAGAGCGTAGTAGTGATTCAGATATAGATTTGGGGGATGATGATGATGGCCCGATTGATAATGACGTGGAAACACATTTGGTTCATTATAAAGCACCAGAAAATCGGAGGCATGAGAGATGAGATTATCCTATTTACAGTGATATTGATGATATTGGTCGACAAGAAGAAGGCTTGATTGATTCTCATAATCAACCAAGTTTTCCAGTTTGGGATCCAAAGAAACATGAAATTGCTAAAGGGATACGCTTTTCTGATAAGAACGAGACACAATTTGAAAAAATGGTAGCATATTAATTCCAATCAGTGATTCAAGGTAAGAAAAAAGCACAACTCATTCCTGGGCAATAGAATGTCTACTAAAAAAGTATCCATGCAATTTTTATGTTCGTGTGAGTAGGAAGAAACTTGGTTATTGGAAAGTGACCAAGTACAAAGGTCCTCATTGTTGTTTTTTTTTGGAGAAAGTCAAGGTCACCCTAACCTAGATGCAAAGTTTATTGGTCGGTAAGTATTTAGTCTAATTAAGATGGATTCAGATGTTAAGGTTGGAGTTTTATTACACTTATTAATGAAATGGCGACAAGACAGTTACCTATAAGAAGGCATGGTGTGGAAAACAGAAGGGCATTGCAGAAGTTTAGAGATTGGGAGGAATCATATGTAAGGTTTCCCCGCGTCCTAGCAGCCATCCAAAAATACAACCCCAGAATAATTGTTGAGTATATTCATCCTCCTCTAGTGAATTTCACATGTTTGAATGTGTGTTCTGGGCGTTTGGGCCTTGTATTGAAGCTTTCACTCATTGTCGCCCTGTCATTTCTATTGATGGTACATTCCTCCATGGTAGATATAAAGGGATATTACTGATTGCCATGGGTGTTGACACCCAAGATAGTATACTTTCTCTTGCATTTGTTGTTGTTGAAATAGAGGACTGGGTGAACTACCATTGGTTCTTATATCTTGTTTGCAGACGTATTATCAAGAATCGTGAGGTATGCTTGATATCTGACCATCTTCATGGCATTCTTAAGACTATAGCGGAAATACATGGTGGCCACATGTGCATCATAGATATTACTTAAGACATGGGTTTTCACTGAATGCTTTAGGAGGTAATCCTGATAATCCAAATATCAATCCCCTACACCAATTCAGTCAGAATGGTCATTACCGATTCTAGAAAAATAACGAGAAGGCTACAAAACATCATGTTATGAGGTTCAACACTCACGAGATGGAGGTGTATCAGGTGACAACCGTACGTCGCCGTGAAAAAGGCGAAAATATCCAAATTGTCTGATGGAAAATTACTGTATCTGCACATGTGGTAAATGGGTTTCATATCACATGCCTTATTCCCATCTTCTTGCATGTTGCCAAGCGCAACATATTGACAGTCGTTCTTTGTTGATCCATTTTACAGTATTAGGAAATACTACAAGACATGGATGGAAACATTTGAACCAATACACCATAAGGACTATTGGGATGTTGATAATTTGGTGCCACATTTTTTCCCTAATCCCAACCTTCGACGAGCTGCGAAGTCCGGAAGGCCCAGATCAAAACGGTTTCAAAACTGTATGGACATTCAAGTAGATAAACGAAAGACTCAGTGCTCAATATGCAAGCAAGAAGGTCACAATCGTCGTAGTTGTCCAACTAATAGACAATAGAATTATTTTCATTTAATTTCTATTAAACTTGAATGTAATTTCTATTTGAGTTGGAATTTTTCCAAACTATATGTACTATTATGTATTGTTTTTGTAGTTTATGTAGTTTTTTTTTTTTTCAGTTACTTATAGTTTTTTTTGTATACTGTTTTTTTACAAATTGTGTTTGTTTTGACATTTTGTGTTGAAGCTGATGTAGGAGAGTCTGTCAAAATAAACTCGCTATTTGAATTAGTGAGTTTAGATAAAATCTCCAAATAAAATAGCGAGCTTACTTGAACTCGCTAAATGAAATAGCTAGTTCAAGTAAACTCGCTAAATGAAATAGCGAGTTTATGTGAAACAAACTACATAACATATTCAACACTGGTTTTAGCCCACCTACATATAGATCAAATACACAAACCTGTTTACAACACCAAAATCAATTCAAAATACACCAAATACACAACTAGTAAAAATAACTAAACTAGTTAAAATCACTTATAAATACACCAAATACTACTAAACTAGTTAAAATCACAATCCGGGAATAGAAATATAAAAGTTCTTACAAAAACTACTAAACTAAATACAACAAGTCTCACTTCTTCTTTCTTTCATATATTTTTTCATATGCAGATGGGGTATATTTGTTCCTCGGTTGCCACTCCCTAGACTCCTTTCTAATGTCAGCATGTCTTTGAAATTCCTCCCTCTAAGCTTGTGTAACGCCCTCAAAATGAGTCCCGCCATATGAAGTCAAACTTGGATCGGAGAAGGGTGGAATCGCAGCCCGTGATGTAGATGGAGGAACCCTAAAGCCACTCCCCGTATATACTCCTAAGGGAAAAGTGTATCTAGGTGGAGGGTTTACAAAATAATCGTCACTATCTGGATGATGTACCCCACTAATCTGACTCGGTGTAATCCCTCCTCAACCTCTATGCTAATTCTCTCCTCTCCCTCCAAAATCTGAGTAACTGTCCACTATGATTGCCAATCAAATAGTCCAATTGGCTGAGTGTCGGGCTCTGCATCTACACCGACCTTGGGCTCTGGCTCGATGTGAGACTCAGACTCTGCCTCATCATGTAAGTTCATCTCGGGGTTTGCATGTGCCTGTGCATGTCTAGGTGAACGATATCCACATCTCCGACTCTATCTAGGTGCTACACCCTGGGCGCGATCAACCGGTACTGAATGTGGATCAGCCTCAAGTCGTTGATGCTCTCTCATATGTGTGAGAGTATCCCTGACAATCCTTTGCACCTCAAGTCAGAATGGACACACCGGATGCAGCTGCTCCTCATCCCTTGTAATGCCGACTTCGTTGGTCACATGCACACGTTGTAGGTTTGCACTTGTTTTTATAGCATAAATTATGAGAATGAGACATAATTTAATAAATCAAAGTAAAAAAAAGTAAGGTAGAAATTATGAGAACAAATTTAATAAATGTTTACCAAACCCTCCAAGAAAGGGGCTAACGTCCGGTAACCAACCTCTTATATATGCAACGGGTTTTGGACAAATATGCACGTGATGCTCATATACCAAATCATATATGGATGAGTATAATGCATGATCTCATATCCTATCTGCCCATCAACCACTCTATCCCGCCGTTATTTCCAAGATGCTATATACCGTTGGTGTCAGGTACTCTAAAGGACATGGCTATTCCCGCGGCAAACAACCTTGTGCAATCCTTACCTGTGTCACAAGGTTATGGGAACCCTTGCAGCATGCCAAATTGCCTAAAAACACGATATGGGAGGTGCCATTCTACCTTCTTAAAACATATAAGAGGGACTCTGGACATCCAAATGGCCTCTCCCTTACGACAATAAGTTGGAGCCTATCGATCTCTATATGGCTGCCACAATACCTGACCCTCATTCAATTTTTCCAACTGATCTCGATAGTTATGCAGGTTGTGTGCTGTAACATATTTAAGAGATAACCGTCCAATCCACCTGCAATTTAATAAAATGAAAAAGTATAAGTCAAAAGTCCAAATGTATTAAAACAAGAACATTTCAAATGGAAAAGTCATTTATAAATGTATACATGCACCCCAATGGAAGGTTGCCCTGATCCGTATCCTCATTTGGCTTAAGAGAAACATGTTACGTGCATAGAACCCTATTCCATGCCCAAAGATGTATTAATAATAATATATATATATATATATATATATATATATATATATATATATATATATATATATATATATCAAATACTACTAAAAACATATGATTTCAAATCAAAAAAATAAAACAACATCATAACGTTTAATTAAAATGTTATAGCATAGCTGAAAGATATTCAGAAATCCACCACACCGGCTAATTTCGGGGTGAGTAGCACAACAATGTTCCTGATATAAAAAGGCTAAACATGCACTACCCCAGCTATACATGTGTATCCTCTCAATATCCTTAAGCAACGGGAGATAAAACAGCTTCATCTTGTTGTTGGTACGATCATGCATCACAGTAGCCCCAAGGGCTAGCAAAATGTAGACACGTGTAAACCTATCAACCAGGTCTAGGGGAAGCATAGGGGAGGCTACCAAACTCAAAAAAATGTGTCTTAAGCCACTTAATCTTTAGACTGCTTCCATCAAACGCTGTATCAAATGGGACAACACTTCCCACACAAACTCCACAAATCTGGAAGCACAGGCAAATCTTAATCGGTAACAAGTAACCTATCAATCGACAACCCGAAAAGCATGTCGATATCCTGTAACGTGATAGTCATCTCACCGACAAGGAGGTGGTATATGGGTTTCCGGATGCCATCTCTCAATCAACGCCTCAAACAAAGCCCAATCATACTGCATTATCCCAGTCAAATGAATCCCAAAAAACCCAGCCACTGCTAATCTCTGTTTGAATCACGGGAGCTAAGACATCTGGCGGGGTCGCACAACGGCGAAACGATAAACTCGCAACCCCATGACCTGCCTAAATATATCGAGCTCCGTGGGCGTGATGTGAAGTAAATACGCTGTCATATAAAGGCACATGATCAAGAAAAGTATCCATCGGTTAATCAAAACAACACAAGTATTGTTTTCAGTAAATAGAAATAAAGAATTAACAAATACGAAATGTCATCTAATTTTTTTATTCAAATTTGGACAAAACTAAAACTATTATCGAATCAATCAATAGTCAACTTTTTGTTTAAACTTTGTTCATCAATGGAATTAATGGAAAAACAAAAAACCAAAAAAAAAAATCCCCAAATTTTGATTAAAAATTAACCCTAATCCATCACATTGTAGCAAAATAAATACATCTTCCAAATAAACATGAATCAATCGAAATTCCAAATACCTAATCCTAATATGTCACACTATAGCAAAATCCCCAAAATTCTTTGAAATAAACCTAAATCAATCAAAAAATAATCTACTTCAATAAACAACTCATCCAAAACTTGAAAAAAATTCCCAAAAAATAATCCTAATATGTCACATTATAGCAAAATCCCAAAAATTCCTTCAAATAAACCTAAATCAATCAAACAATAACCTACTTCAATAAACAACTCATCCAAAACTTGAAAAAATGGAAAAAAGAAAAGAGATCAACAATTTCCTTTAAAATTGGAAGAATCAATCGGATGAATGAAGAGATTTTGTAAGTGGATTGCTCTCCTTCTCTTCAGTCCAAAAAAAAATATTCAAGTTCTATTCTATCGAACTAAACTTGGGATTCAAATTTCGCTTGAACTCGCGAAATGAGGTAGCGAGTTCGCTTGAAGTCGCTAAATCGAGTAGCGAGTTTAGGCGTAAAAAAATTGCAATATGAAATAGCGAGATAAAAAAAATGCACATTTTGGCAAATAGTTTGAAAGAGTTGTTATTTTGGGAAATATTTATTTAAAAGGAATATTTTGAGAAAAAAAATCCTTTTAGGGAATAGGCACAATTCTAGAAGGATAAATCTTGGCCGTCCGATCGCACTTGATCGGGGAACCAAATTCACCGAATCGGTCTGATCCAGCGTTAAAGGGTAAATCGTAACGACCCGTACCCATATGAAGGGTCGAAGACCTTCCAGATACATGCACGGATCCAATCAGCGTTCTGACCCGTTCCAACCCAGACTTGGTCGAATTGAGTCATCCATGCCGAGCCAAGCCAAATCCAGTTCACCCGAATCGGATCGAGCCATGCACACAAGCTGAGCCACCTACCTTTTTGAGTTGGACAAAACTTTAAAGCTCCACGATCTATGCGAAGTGCAAAGTGAACCTTAAAACGTCTCGTGCGCCCTTTGCACGCTGCACGAGCTTGGGCTCGGGCTCGGGCTCGGATTGTGCGAACCATCCCCGTACTTCAATTTTGAGCTAGTCCAAAACTAGACTAATTGACCACTAGCTTGAATGGTTGGCTTATTGGACCACTAGGTTGTATTGTAGGAGGCTCACACTTGATTGATACCTCTTTCGATAAGTTATCTTAAATATACTCATCATTTCCTTTTTCTAGCCAATGTGGCATACTCCCTGTGTCCCATTCAGAAAGGCACAAATGTCAACTTTGGGTGTTCCATTTAAAAAGGCACACCTCCAAAATGGAAATTTTTTAATACTTTTTTATTCGTGTGACCCACTTGTCATACTTACAATAACTATCCACTCACTATTCCTACCCCACATTGTGCTCGTTTGTTTCGGCTTATGGCCTTTGGCTTTAGTTAAGTTAAAATTGAAGTGTTTGTTTTCACTTATAAGTTATAAGCTCATAAGTAAGGTACAACATAGTTATATCACGAATAAGTAAAAGCCAAAAAGTCATAAAAATGTTAATTTTCACCACTTATTTTACCATGTAGGTCCCGAGTTCAAATATACCTACACCTTTGTTTATTTCTTTCTTCCTTGCATACTTCTTCAATCAATTCAATTCTTTAACTTTCTTTTATTTTCTATTATCATTTAATATTGCAAAAACAAATTATCTATTTTGGGCTCATTTTTATTTTTTATTTTTTACTTTTATAAACATAAATAAATTAACAAAAGAGAAAAAATATATAATACATAAATAAAAATTAATTTGTGATTTCAAACTGTATCCTTTATTATATTTCAATAAATAAATTTTCATATTTTCTTAATATTTAATTTCAATATATAAATGTAATTAATTTGTAATTTTTATGATTTTGAATTATTTCTTTTAGCTTTAGCGCAAACATTCATATATATTTATGTATTTGCAAATAATATTTCTTTTCTTGAAAAAAAAATCAAAACGAGTATTATATATTAAATCCATCAATCATCAATCAATAAGTCATCAACTATCAGCTATAAGTCATAAGTCATCAGTCATCAGCTGCAACAAAGGAGTTATCAATCAATCAGCTATAAGTCAGTAAGCAACCATCCATCAGCTATAAGTCATCAGTCATCAGCTGCGACAAACGAGCTTATTCTCTCTTATACATCACTTTTCATACTCACAATACTTACTCCACTATAGTCTCTCTTTAATTCCCGTACAACACTAATTTTATACTTTTTCGGGTGGGACGAAGGAAGTATATGACTTTCCATATTCACAAACTTTTCATAAACTCATTTCAAGTTGTAATCTTTAGTCATTAATTTCCTATTCACCTAAAAACGGTTTTGAGTAAATAAATGAATTTTCTTAATCTACACATAATGTAAATTTCAATTTGGAACATATTTCATTAATCATTAAATAAAACATATATGAAAATTGGGTCAAACTTGGTCAACCCATGTTTTCTAAAACCCATTTCCAACATAAATTTCAAATTATAATCCCAAATAAGAATAAAAAAAAAAAAAGTTAAGTCAAATGTACAAGGCACGTAATATAATGACTTAAAGAAAATTCTCTAATCATTTAGTCAAAATCCCATAACTACCTACTAGCATCATTAACTTTGCACCCTATAATCACAAAATTTCAATATCAAACCCCCTTATTAAACTTAGAACTTAGGGCCTGTTTGGTAAAATCGAAAATTAAACTCTGAAAATGTAGAACTGAAAAATATAGAGTTGAAATTATTAAGTTTCTGAATTTTAAGAGTTCAGTTTGTTTGGTAATGACAAACCACTTGTATCTGAATTTATTTAAAGTTTGAACTTAACATTCAAAAAATTATTTGAATAATCTTAATGAGTGTATAATAAAATAAAGTCTTCAACATATACGTCACTATTATTATAATTAGATTATATTTTATAATATTTAAATATTTTTTATTAGTACTTTCTTTTACCCATAATAAAATTTATCTTGTTAATTATTTTGATAAATTTGTCTAAACTTTGACAAAAAATGAAAAAATAATAATTATGATACTCTATTAAAATATTATTAATATCAATAGTTAAATATAAATAAAATTACATTTTAATACTAGATCAAATATAATTATATGAAAAGTTAAAATATTTCAACAAAAGAAACTATTATTTAATATATAAATAAAATAGTTGATGGATGAATTTGAACTCATTCCTTTTTTAAATCTTTCTTTCTCCCTCTTAATTGCTTAAGCTACTCATTTTCAACTTAAAATTAATAGTAGCATTTTTTAAGCCAATCTTAATTAATTAAGTGATTGCAATTTACCTTACCAAACATGCTTAACTTTTTAATCTCTTAAAGTGTTTCAAATTAAGAGCTTAATTGGGTTACCAAACAAGCTCTTAATTTGTCATTTATCTATCTATCAAATTAATAAATGGATACGACATCCAATGACTAAAATTGTATCTCATTCAAATGGACGGTTCCTATATATATAATATATTAAAAGACAAACATTTAGAGCTCCCACATTAAGCCATGTCACTATTATGACATGGTATTATGTAGTTCTCCCATTGGTCAATTATTTCCTATTTGAATTCAAAATAAGTTAATTCTAAAATTTAAAAAAACAAAAATGGAATGCTAAAATTAAATAATTAGTCTAATTATTTTTCAAATTTTAACACAAAGTCAACTTTTTTCCTTAGTTGTCATACACGCTTCACATTTTAATAACCTAATTCTTTAAACAGAAATTCACTATTATTCGCTCCTACTAAAAATAAGTTTAGAGTTTAACCATTTTCCTATTTTTTACACAAACTCAACTTCTTTTATTCCTTAATTTAAGCACAATAAATTTTGATTTATATATATATATATATATATATATCGTATAATTTACACTTAATAATTATTTAAAAAATACTAAATTGAATTTTTTTGGTAATAATAATTTTTAGATTTGACTAAAAATTATTATTTCAAAAAAATAATTTATTATTTAGATGGGTTGTATACAAAATTGTAAAAAAGGTTTAATTAAACAACTTAAAACAAAATGTTTTTTAAAATAAACTTAAAATAAATAAATTATTAACTTATACTTTTTTTAACTTGAATATAGGAATACTAATACAACATCTATTTGAATTATTTTTTTGGATAAATAAATAAATTTTTAATTTATGAATTTTTAATATTTATAGGTCAATTTTTAAATATATTTATAAAATAAATCTCTTTTTAAGTCTTGAAATAAAACCTTTATTAAAAGACCTAAAAAACATTTTTTGTAAAAGTCTTAAGATTTTATGAATATTACAACTATACCCTAAAGTTGGAAGACTTGGTTGCCCTTAATGAAATATTGTGTGAACTATTTTGCCCTTTGATGTTGACACTTTTGAGGGGGAAAGCAACTTTCTTGCTTTTATATATACTAGTGTAACACCCGTGCGATGCACCGACAGTTAGTAACGAATAACTTATCGAAATCGAAACAAATACAAAAGAAATTAGAGATATAAATAAGAATTACATCAATGAGTGGGAATAAAAGTTTGCTTAACTATAAAGCCAAAAAAACACATAACTATCAACCTTACTTGCTTACCAGAGCAAGCTAAGTAAAATCAAAGTAAAAATATATAGAAATCCAAACCGATCCAAAACCGCCTGATCCACCAAACCGCACCAGAAATCGAACCAGGGCCAAAACCGCATCAATGCCAAAACTGCACCAGAGCCAAAAACCGCACCAGAGCCAAACCGCACCAGAGTCAAAACCGCACCGGGGCCAAAACCGCACCAGAGGTAAACCGCACCCGATCCAAACCGCACCAGCCGAAACCGCATCTGATCCAAACTGCCCCAATATGACAATTCCAGACCATCCATGTCAAACAGGCCCAAATCGCCTAGGGGCGGTCGCACCAAATCTCTGGAAAAAATAATGTCTCTTCAAGATAAGATCAATATAAGAAATATTTAAATGTAATTCTAATGAGATCACAATTCCACATAATTTATAACCTTACCTACTTTTAATTTGAAGATCCTAGTCATTAAGATAATTCTGCTTCCAGAAAAAAATAAAAGATAATTTAGGAATACATATTCTTGTTTATTTCTATTATATTCCTTAACCCATTTGCATCCTTAAGAAAAAAAATCCAACATTATATTTGCACATAAATAAGTTTTCCCCAAAAAAGTCATTTATGGATACCATATATTATTAACGGCGTTAACAACATCCGAAGTGAGACTAAATTGTTCTCTCCTCAAAGTAGGACAAATCAGTACGGCTACTCAAGCAATCACCATAAATGTTTCCAACCATATCTTTTAATCGGTCACTAAATTCTTTCACTAAAAAATCATTTGGTATATCAACGTTCGCAACCCCATCATTAGGTTCATTAATCTTCTCATCCCCAATATTTACAATCCAATTAGCAAATTCCTCTACCGTTATCGGATCCTCACTTGAATCTAGATACTGCAACCTCGTGTTTTTTTTTAAATCTCAGAACGATACAATCCCTCTATGCGTACGATGAATTAATAAAAATAGAGAAACAAAAGTTAAATGTAACACATATTATATAGTACTATCCAAAAAGTAGAAATAAATAATTACAAAATTTGTAATACTTCCTTGCATACAACATGATATAAGTAATATTTTCTCAATGTTTATACTAAGTTTTTTCCTTGGTATTTTAGTAAAGTAAATGAAACACATTTTCCTTAAACAAAGGATCTAGGTGAGGGGGAGGGAGGCAAATGGTGTGACGGACAGGCTCGCAGCAATTGCTCATGTTCATCGTCAACATATGAGGTATAATACGGCTATTGAGTTGCCTGGGGAGGTGATAAATGCCTTATGGTTTGATGATTTAGGCATTTATGTGGATCGTCGTTGACATAGGGCATTTTTATGGACTTTGGTGGCTGTTTTAAGGAATTTTGCTACAATGCATGGCCATGCTTTTAAATCCTGCATGGGCTGGCACGCCCGTGCATGCTATGGAACTCATCCATGCAAAAGGATATTTTTCAACGCTGGAGTTTTTGCATTTAGGGAGCATCCGCTCCAAATGGGGGGGGAGCGTTCGCTCCCATTTGCCTGGAATGTTTCTGGTTTTCTGGAGCATCCGCTACCTTGGCTTAGAAGCGTCCATTCCCGTAGCGGTTTGGCTGGACGGATTGGGCCGAAGCAAGGCGGTTTGGGCTGTGCGTTTTTCAAGTGCGGTTTGTCTCATGTGCGGTTTGGTCTAAATGCGGTTTGGCTTAGGCCATTTGAATCAGGCGGTTAGGCACGAATGCGGTTTTGGGTGCGGTTTGTCTCAGGAGGTTTGCTTGATCAGAGGTTTGGGTTTGATGAGGATTGGGTCAGGCGAGGTTTGGATTTGGTGCGATTTTGGCTCTGGTGAGGTTTTGGCCCCGGTGCAATTTTGGCTATGGGGCGGTTTCCACTCTGCTGAGGTTTGGTGGATCAGGCGATTTTGGAATTGGTTGGGTTTTTGGTTTTACTTAGCTTGCATTGATAAGCAAGTAAAGTTGATAGTTAGATGTTTTTTTGGCTTTAGAGTTGGGCAAACTTTTATTCCCGCTCATTAATGTAACTCTTTTTTATTCATCAATAAATTTTCGAAGGTGCTTCCCTGGTTCTTAAAAAAAAAAAGGTGAGGGGGAGCCTCACATTTTAAACGTAAACAGCTACGTACTATACTATGTACAAAAATACATATAATCTCTAAAATCCATAATTTTATTACATAAACTTTTAAAATATTTTTTCCTTTTTTGAGCTTAGATCCGAGTAGTAAATATAATTCCTAAGGCAATTCAATAGCATGCTAATTCATAAATCTTAAATATATTTTACACTACATACTCCATCAACTATTTAATAGTTAGTAAATAAATAAAAATTCAATGTTACAACCATTTATATTACTCACCATAGCATTGAGATATTTGAAACTCACATAACAACCTTCCATCTTTTTCTTTTATGTTTCCATTAAAAATTTATATTTATGTGGTAATAATTTCCCCCGTCCACAAAACCTAAAAACAAAATCTAGTTCCGTAAATATAATAAGAACCTTTTACTTATTAACTTTATTCACGTTAACTCTTTACTAAGCATAATTCTTAATTTTTTTTTTAATTCAACATCAGTATTTAAATTTGAGCAGCGAAATCAAAATTCCAAAAATAATAACAATTGTATTGTGTAAATGTCAAACATGTCCCCAAACCCTCCACTCCTTCATTAATAACCCCAGCCTCTCTCTCTAATAACAAAATATCATTCTCTCTATAGAAATAAAATAAAAACACACCATCTCTCTGACCCTCTCTAACCCGGCGACCCTTTTCTCCTCCACGACCATGTCACAATTTTTAGCTTCGATGATCTCCACTTTCATGCCATTTTTTAATACCTCAGCCGATAGTGGTAATGGTTCGCTTTGATGGATGGTCCCCCGTGATGCCGGAGTTGTGAGTTTCTGTCGACTGCGATGGCTTCTACTGGTTGAGGGGAGTCCGGATCAGGTACTGTTTATAATCGCCGGGATTTGGGCCGCCGAAATTAACATATCTGAGGGAGGTTGATGTCTCTTCTCTCTACGCCGCCGCTCCCACATTTGAAGAACCCAAGCTCCATCGTCTTCTTAATCACCCCCCCCCCAAACAACCAACCACAACAGCGTCATCACGGACTTCTTCTTCACTAAAGTTCGGATCTTTCTCTCTCTACCTCTCGAGATTTCTCTCTCTATCTCTCTCACCCTTTCTTTTATTTGCTCTGTTTTTCTCTACAAAAATGATAGTGTGTAGGTGGATAGTTCCTTATATGGGCTTCAAATTTCAATTATGAAATTATAAATTTCTTTCACTTGTCTATTTGTTGCAGATATTTGTGGACACTTGTGTAGTACCGATTAACATGTGGCAAAAGAATGGACAGTTGTTACTCTCACAATTCACTATGGCTATTTTGTATAATGACTGCAAAGTGTCTGTTTGATGTATGAAGTAGACGTAGGTAGGATGATATGAGAAAAAGGGAAACAAATAATGGACTGAGAAAAAGTGTTTTTTCAAGACAACCTTCAATTTTCAATAGAAAGTAAATTTGATTTTCCATTTCTTTATATAAAATTACAATATGTTACTATTTTCAAGACAACCTTCAATTTTCAAATGTAAACTTCCATCTCCTAAATACCCCACACTTCTTCCTCTTTCTCCTCTTATTTATTATGAAAAAATTCCAGTTCTAAAATGAATGCAAAGTAAATGTAAAAAAAATTCAAATTTACTTTCTATTAAAAAAAATTAGAAATTAATTCTGAGAAAAAAGGTGGAATAAATAATAATTATATCTTCCAAGAAACGATGACATATTTAAGTTTCTCAAAATTCTTTCTCCCAAAAAATGACTTATTTCTCTAGTTAAATTTCTCAAAAAGTCAAATTACCAACTATTATTCCAAAATAATATAACAATTATTTTACTAACTATTCTAAAAAAATGATTGTACCTTTAAAATAATTTTAATTTTATATGACTATCTTATCTAATTTTGATATAACAAAAATTAAATAAACTTACAAAAAGAAAGATAAAATATTGTATTAGATCATTTTATATAACTTACTATATGTCATCTTTTCAAAAATAAATATAAATACTTTAAAAAACATTAGAAAAAAAACAACATAGAAAATTATTTCCTAAATAAAGTAGATAAAAGCCAAAAATTCGTTCAAAAAAAAATCTATTTTCAATGGAAAAAACAATTGAAGAAGCTTATAATTTTGAAGCCTAAAAATCCGCCTATAATACCAAAATGAGATTTAAAATTTTCATTAAGAATTTATTTTAAAAAAAAATTCTTTCATTTCTTTTAAGTTCTAAATGATCAAAATATACACGTGTCAATCTTTTTTGTCCAAAAGAGAACAAATATCTCACATGCATACTACATCATCAAGCAACTCAAGTCTATTGACCAATATACCCCTCATTGGAGTTTAACATGGACACAACTCAAGGTCATCTTTGTAAGTGCAAATTTCATCAACACTTTGACAATTTTACCCTTGAAAGCGACATTTCTAGGCGGGAACTTGCACTATCCTTGTTTTATATATATAGAGATACATATAGATGCATGCGGGGTCTTAGCCTGATGGTTAGAGTTCATGGCTTCCAACCTGGAGGTCATGGGTTCGATTCCCCCACCAGTGGTTAGAGGGAATGACATTGCCCTCCCTAGCATAGCTAGGCGCCTCTGCGAAGTGCATCAAGGGGGGAGCGGTGAAATGTGTTGATCCCCTTCTTTAGGAAAAAAAAAAGAAAAAAAAAAAGAGATACATATAGATACATGATTTATTCATATTATCCAAATTTAAATTTTAAATCCAAATTAAATTCAGTTACCCAAATTTAAATTTCAAATTAAGTATGACCAAACATGCATGACATAATGAGATATAATGTAGTGATTAATTAAATATGGTATTCATTAATTTTATCTAATTTACAGTTCGGTTGTTAGATTAGATGGAGCTTGTGTGAAATTTAAATTTCGAAACTTCATATCTATCAAGTCAATTAAGTTCAGGTTTGATTTTCCTTGATTGAAGAAGAGGTTAGAGAGTCAGATATAATTAATTTTAGATTTGAAATAATCTTCTAATAAAGACTAAAGTTATCGAAACTTTTAATCAAATAATCTCTACAAAAATCAAAATTTGTTGTGCTTAAATTAAGGAATAAAAGAAGTTGAGTTTGTGTACAAAATAGGAAAATAGTTAAACTTTAAACTTATTTTTAGTAGGAGCGAATAATAGTTAATTTTCTGTTTAAAGAATTAGGTTATTAAAATGTGAAACGTGTATGACAACTAAGGAAAAAAGTTGACTTTGTGTTAAAATTTGAAAAATAATTAGACTAATTATTTAATTTTAGCATTCCATTTTTGTTTTTTTAAATTTTAGAATTAACTTATTTTGAATTCAAATTCATGCAAAGCTAGGAAATAATTGACCAATGGGAGAATTACATAATGCCATGCCATAATAGTGACATTGCTTAATGTGAGAGCTCTAAATGTTTGTCTTTTAATCTATAGTATAAATGGCACCGGTCCTATGAACAGTACTATGAACAGTGCCAAATTAATTTTTCCCATTTTGCCCCTCAAATTTTGCCAAGGTTTTTTATTTCCAGTTTTACCCTTAATTTTCAAAATAACTTTTCCCTCCTAAAATTTGAATTCTATAGTATTTTTTCCCATTTTACCCTCACTAAGTTGTCCCTTTCCCATTTTGCCCTCACTTTTAATTAAAAAAATACCACGTGTCCTCGGACACGGGCTTTTACTAGTATATTATATAGATTAGGTTATTAAAATGTGAAACGTGTATGACAACTAAGGAAAAAAGTTGACTTTGTGTTAATTTTGAAAAATAATTAGACTAATTATTTAATTTTAGCATTCCATTTTTGTTTTTTTAAATTTTAGAATTAACTTATTTTGAATTCAAATTCTTGCAAACCTAGGAAATAATTGACCAATGGGAGAATTACATAATGCCATGTCATAATAGTGACATGGCTTAATGTGAGAGCTCTAAATGTTTTTCTTTTAATATATTATATAGATTGATGAAAGTAGTTAAAAAAAATCTTTCTAAGAAACACTATCCCGTCTCATAATATATACTTTATTGCACTTCTTTTATTTGCTTCAATATAAATATTGCATTTATATATAAAAAAAATTGTTGGGACATATTTGTACTGCAATACAAGTGATGCACAAATAATGGCGCACCTTTTATAAGTCAAATGCGGCATTTATTATGCGAGGAATGAATAATAAATTATAGATTTTTTTTGTGTTTTTAACTATACTATTTGTAATTTCTTATACGGTAAGCAATAATTAAAATTAATTCTAATAAATTCTACATATTTTTATTTGTAATATCTATAATAATATATTGATAACAAGTTGTAGATTTTTCATTAACAATTAAATTAACCTAAAATATATGCTCAAGGTATATTCAAGTTAATTCCAAAAAATTAAGGTAATTCATGAAATTTAAAGTCTACTATTAAATAAAATACAAGTCATCTCATTGGTTGTTGTGGTTTAAATTATATATTCACGAAAAAAAAAAACAAATTCCTATAATAGTTAATACTTAAATATATCCGAGTAAATTATATTCTAAACATGAGCTAATTCCTAAAATTGCACATTCACTCTCCATATTAACTCTCTTTTCTCAGTAAGTTATTTTAAATATAATATATCATTTGATCTAACATTGGAACATTTATTCTGAAACATAACATTTATTCTGGAACATATATAGTAATAGTTTTTTGTTATAACAATTATGTATTCATTTTAAAATTACTATTCTAATATAAAAAAAAAAAAACTAATTAGAAATTAATATTTTAATATTTCTCTCTCTATATATGTATCTTTTACTTCACAAAGGTATATATATATATATATATATATATATATATATATATATATATATATATATATATATATATATATATATATATATATACTTTGATGTAAAAATAATTCATCGATCTGGTTTAAGGTTCATACTTTTTATTTAGTTTATCTCAATTTAAGGTTTTTAGTTTACTTTATTCTTAAATAATAAAATATAAATAATGTTTTGAATATTTTGTCCTCACAAAGTTCTAGATTAAAAAAAAAAAAACACATTACTCACCAACCTGCTTTTCACCTACTTGCTTTATTAATAGTGATTTGAAAAATTATATCCACAAGTCATTATTATTGTTGACCCATTTTGCATTAGTTCCTTTACTGATTTTTTTCAAAATATAGCTTTTTAAAAATTTATATATCAAAATAACATTTTCAAAAACTAAATACCAAACTAGCACTTTCCTCTTGAATTTCGGAATTGGTAATTTCGGAATAATGTAATCCGAAATTACCAATTCCGGATTCCAATTTTTTTTATTTTTTTTCCAAAACTGAATTAACAAAAAAAAAATGTAAAAAGCGAGCGATCGCGCGATATAATTGGGGCGATCGCTCCAAATGTAATCCGAAATTATTAATTCCGGAATCCCTTTTTTTCTTATTTAATACTTATCTTCTTTCTTTCTTTCTTTCTTTCTCTATATATATATATATATATATATATATATATATATATATATATATATATATATATATATATATATATATATATATATATATATATATATATATATATATACTGTATATATTATTTATATATATAAAATAATAAATTAGAAAGAGAAAGTCCCCTTAAAGGTCCTCTCACTAAGAGAGGTCCCAAAAGAACTTGAAAAACAATAAAGATAAATCATCTATTTATAGTAGAAGAAATATTATAATATATATATATATATATATATATATATATATATATATATATATATATATATAGAAAGAAAGAAAGAAAGAAAGAAGAGAAGAGAAGAGAAGAGAAGAGAAGAATTAAATAAGAAAAAAAGGGATTCCGAAATTGGTAATTTCGGATTACATTCGGAGCGATCACCCCAATTATATCGCACGATCGCTCGTTTTTTACATATTTTTTTGTTAATTCAATTTTGAAAAAAAAATTAAAAAAATGGAATCCGGAATTGGTAATTCCAGATTACATTATTCCGAAATTACCAATTCCGAAATTCAAGTGGAAAGTGCTAGTTTGGTATTTAAGTTTTTGAAAATGTTATTTTGGTATATAAATTTTTAAAAAGCTATATTTTGAAAAAAAAAAAAAAAACTCCTTTACTAGCGTGGAAAGTCAAACTAAAAACTTTAAATAAAGACAAAAGGAGTATCATTAGGCAAACCATATTTTGCCTATTTTCACATATTAATAGTAGTTGTGTAAAATATGAATTTTCAACTTTTTCTCTCTTAAAATTCAGATATGTACGTTCAACAACAAATACACATATAAATCATAAAAAGGTTATTTACAATTTGATTTTTAACATTTACATGTATTTGCAATGTTGCGCCCAAAATTTTAATTTAGCAAATTAGTTGCTAACATTTACATATTTTTTTGTAATCCGACTATAAAGTTACGGAATGCTAATTTTTAAACAGAATGAAGGTCATGCGACTTGCACATGACATTTAAGGGACATTTGTATTTCGAGCTACACATGTTTGAGCATGTAACGACCCCAAATTTTCATAGTTCATAATAATAATAATAATCTTAAAACATAGATAATAGTCATTAAGAGGGCATCTCAACCGACAATCCTAACCCTAATACAATCAGACGCATGGTACCACAACTAATGTGGTGTATAAAGAAATTTTCCACAAATTGTGAGGTAATTTTAATATATAAATATTAATAAGTTAATCATGTGATTTTGAAACGGAGTTTGTAAGTGATTATATTTATGTAGTTAACTTGACTATTTGTAACTTCTACTGATGTAGTTAATGTCAAGTATTGGATTCAGAATTTCTACTGTGAAAGACTTGCTGCTGCGCTACAAAGGTAAGACTCTCTCTCTCTCATTTCTCATGAGTTACAGTTTTACTGTAATTGCAAATAACCCACTTCACTTGGCACTAAATTAATTATTTTGGTCTATTCCACTTCACTTGGCATAGTTTTTTTTTTCTTTTTATCAATTAGAGTAATGAACAAGTCTTAATGAAAAATTTAATAGTCTTAAGTAAGTACAATATGTCACTGTAAGGATTATGAAACTAAGGTAGCTTTGTAAAATCTCCCACTCATTATATATGTTTTTCTATTTCTTTAATTTTATTATTTTTGATGTTTGTTTTCTTGAAACTACCAGTTTTGTGCTACTGCTGATGAGTTAATTTAAGGATTTTAAGTCTGGTGATTAAAAAGAATTTAGATGGCGAAAAGTTATGTTTTTTCAACTTTTAAAAAGAATCTGGGCACCAAATAGATGTTTATGTTCAATGCTCATTTTATTTTTCTTTGTTATTTGGTTGCAGTTGTGAAAAAGATTGATAAAATACCAAATGAGACAAAATTCCATGACATGGGCATGCTTGAGTAAAGGGTTAGTTGCAGAGACGGTTCTTTCAACAATGTTGGACATGATGACATACCCGGTCTTCCTGATGTGCATTGGAGAAGCAAATAAAATAAAGACATTTTTTTTATTTTTGTATCTATCTAATAGAATTTAGATGACTTATTTATTTCTAGGATTATGTTATGAATATTCTATGATGACATACTGTGTTTAGTGTGTAGCTATAAGATGGTTGGGTATATATTTCACTTCTTATAATTTCTAAAACTAGGTTGACTTGAGAAGAGTAGAAGTATCCTTTGAATTTTGTAGAAAATTGACATCTCCATGGTGATGTACTGCAGATAGTGTCTGCTCCTTGAAATGGAAAAAACTTCAGTTTCTTACTAAAGAATCTCTCTCTCTCTCTCTCTCAAAATGATTGTCTCACTTTTTTATTGTGGGATATAAACCTAACATATTATTTTCGTTTATTTAAATGAAATTACAGATTATAACAATAAGTAATAATAAGCCTTAATATACCCATCGAATCCGACGGGTTTGAAAGCGTGTGCTTTTTAGGGAACAAATATGTTTCCTATTTCGAACCAAATAAGCATATTTGGTGATTTGATTTTGAGACTTTCATGGAAAGATTTATATTGTCCTATTGTGAAAAGGATTTTAGTTTTAAGAAATAAAGTGTTTCCTATTTCGAATCAAAGAGGAATTTTTGGTAAGTTGATTTTATGCTTTCATGGAAAGATTCATAAGTATCCTAATTTGAAAAGGACTTTGTAAATAGAGTAAATATCTTTTATTATCATACTTTGAAAAGGACTTTGTAAATAGAGTAAATATCTTTTATTTATGTACATAGTTTTATATTAGGACTAACCCACTAATATTTGATTTTCTTGTGAGTGTGTTTTATGTTTTCATATAGGAAAAGGAATCTCACAAAGGAAGAGGTCGATTGCATGAAGATCTTCTCAATGGTGCACTATAAATACAAGGCATTCAGCACAAGAGAAGACAGAGCTTGAGAGATTTATTCAGAGAGAAAAACACTCTTTGTTCTTCACGTTTTCATAATATTGTTTTAGGTTGTGAGTGTAGGTTGTGACATACATCCGAAACTCACATCTACGTTTTTGTCAAGTTCTTTGTTTTACTTCTGATTGGAATAGAGTCTACTTGGGAAAGGGAGTCTGTTCTTATCGTAGAAGGTGATTAGAACTTGTTTAGTATTTTCGTCTTTTAGTTTTCACTTATTCGTATTTTTGTAAGTAACAAAGTTTTTATAGTGAAAAGTTTTTGGGCGTAAGCCTAGTTTGCTGATCACATTGATCAGTAAGCGTAAATAACTCTTGAGTTATTGCATTTAATTTGTTTTTAATTACTTTATTCCGCTGCATTATCTGTGGATGTGTGGACAGTTGTGAGACACATCTGTACTCACATCCTTTGCCTGTTGTGTGATTAAGTTTCCTAGCTACACGAAACTTTCAATTGGTATCAAAGCCAACTCTCGAAATATTACTGAGTGTTGATCCAGAAAGTGTAGTCATTATGGAATGTCAAAATCACCAAAATAGGCCTCCTGTCTTGGATGGCACCAATTATTCTCTTTGGAAGTCTAAGATGCGAAATTACATCAAAAGTATTGATGAAAGGGCTTGGATGTGTATTCTTGTTGCATGGCAACCTCCTACTGTGGAGAAAAAGCCATCTTCTGGTGTTGGTGAGTCAATTTTCGAAAGAAAACCTGAAGAGCAATGGACTCTTGATGAAATACAAGCTCTAAATTACAATTCAAAAGCCATGGGTGCTATTTCCAGCCATGTTTCTGGGAATATGTACAAGCTTATAACTAATGAGAGTATAGCCAAAACTGCTTGGGATATATTGCAAACTCAATGTGAGGGAGCACCAAGTGTGAAGGCTACCAGGCTTAGAATTTTAATGGATAGGTTTGAGTTACTTCGAATGGAAGAAACTGAGGACATTGTGTCTTATGCTGCTAAGATTCATGAAATTTCAAATGAATGCACAAGTCTAGGAGAATCTATCTCCAATGCAAGACTTGTAAGTAAGATTCTAAGGACCTTACCTGAGAGGTTTAACATTAAAGTAGCTGTGATTGAAGAAACAAAGGACACAAACACTGTAGGTCTTGACACAATCATAGGAATCTTGACTGTGTTTGAGCTTAACCTTGAGGCTCAGAAAAAGAACAAAACACACAGTCTTGCCCTTAAAAGTGCTGCTGCTCTACCAAAAGAGCTTGTGGAATTATCCTCTGAAATTGACAAGTCTAATCTTGAAGATGAGGATGTAGCTTTTATTTCAAAGAAGTTCAGTTCTATACTGAAAAATAGAAGGATAAGCAAATTCCCTAATAGACCTACTTCCAGTACTGTTGAAAAGCCAAAACCTAGTACTGACACTGGATTCAAGAAACCAAGTTTTGAAAATAAATCATCTGAATCTGTCCAATGTAGGGCATGTCGTGGCTTTGGTCATTATGCTAATGAGTGTGCTAACACACTTAAGAAAAGAAGAATGAGTTACACTGCTTCTCTGAGTGATAGTGAGGATGAGGAAGAAGTGGCTAACATACCTGTGATAAACTGCCATTCTGTGTTTAATGCCTATTCTGCAGGAATTGAAGAAGGAGTTCCTGAGGAATATTTGGATGTGGTCCCAGATGTGAACACATCCGTTGACACATCTGATCTGATTTTTAATTGCTTCACTGTAAAAAGATATTCTGATGATGAAGATAGGGACATTCCCTATGAGGAACTTTTTGCGACCTACAGAAAGGTGCATACTGATTGGATAAAGGGGTTGGACAAAATTGAGGTATTTACTAAGGTAAATAAATCTCTTTCTGATAAATTAGTTGTTTGTGAAGATGAGAAAACCAAACTTTCAAAAGAAATTGAGGTGCTTGCTAAGGTAAATAAATCTTTGTCTGATAATTTAGCTGTTTGTAAAGATGAAAAAGCCATACTTTCAAAAGAGAATGATGATCAAAAAGATATCATTTCCAAACTTGAAGTTCTAATAACCAAGAAAGAAGTTGAATTCGAAAAATTCAAAACTGATTTTGAAAAAGCTGAAAGTACAGTAACCAAGTTAAATACTGGGAAAATGAAATTTGATGAAGCTATTGTTCTTGGTAAAACTGGAAAAACTGGCATTGGTTTTGAGAAAACAAAATTTGTAAAGGAAGGATGTGAGACTTCTACTTCAAAAAGTGTGGAAAAATCAATTTTGAGAGAAAAAAACTTTTTGAGTGAGAAAAGGCCAAGGAGAAGGCACTACATCTGTCATTATTGCTTTGCTCCTGGGCACATTAGACCCTTTTGTCACAAATTAAAGGTTGATAAGAAATCTGGTTTTCATCAGTCTCAGATGTGTGGAAAGATGTATACACATCCGGACACACATCCATGTAATCTGAGACCTCTGCACCACAAAAAGAAAAGTGAAAAACAGTGGGTGGCCAAACCAAGTGCTACCTGCAATGTTGTTTACTCTTCCCTCAAGAGTAGTGTCTCTGATTCTTGGTATTTTGATAGTGGGTGCTCTAGGCACATGACTGGGAATCAAGCTTTTCTAGTAGACTATGAGTTAATCAATGGGGGAAAGGTGAATTTTGGTGGTGGTGCTCAAGGCAAAATCATTGGGAAAGGTACCCTAGATGTGAAGGGATTCCCAAAACTTCACAATGTGTATCATGTGGAATGTCTTAGGACTAATCTCATTAGTATAAGTCAGTTATGTGATGATGACTTATATGTGAAGTTTGATAAGAAGACATGTGAGGTGTTTGATGAGTCTAACACATGTGTCCTCACTGGTCTAAGATCATCTGACAATTGTTACAAGTTTTGTGACAATTTGTCTTGTTTAAGCTTTTTTGATGTTGTATTTGATGATACACTTGATTTTAACCTCAAAACTGCCAAGGATGATGTTTCAGGTTATCAACTGGAGTGGAAATCTGCTGATATAGGTGCTGAAGATATGAAAAGCACTGCAAAGGAAAAACAGGCAGATGTATGTCCAGATGTGCAAAAGGATGTATCTACGGATGTGAACACAAATGTTCCCACATCTGAACACACATCCACTCAAAGAACTGAGTCTGAAGTCAGTTCTTCAGATTCAGAACGAGAAGCTAATTTTGAAAGAGACCATGTTGGGTCTGTTGATAGATCAGATGACATTTTGTCCAGAATTCAGAAAAATCACCACACTTCTCAAGTGGTTGGTGAAATGCATGATCAAAGGAAAATCAAAAGGAATGAGAAGGTAAATCACAGCTATTTGGATGCTTTATGGAGTCATATATCCTTATACTTCAAGGTATGTTATTACTGTTTTGTGTCTAACATAGTGATATACTGTGTCTTAGATTGGGCAAATAATTTTGATGATAAAAACATCTGTGCTCGATGTTCCTACCTTGGTAACATCCTTGATTCCTAGTATAGAAGGAGAAAAAGTTATTTCTCCTTGTTCATAGTTGAGGCTAAATATGGTGCCCTTGGAAGTTGTTGCACACAACTGCTTTGGATGAATCAAACGTTGAAAGATTATGGATTAAATAGCAAAATTTTGACTGCTTTTTGTGATAACAAAAGTGCCTTGGACATATCTAAAAATCCTGTCCAACATTCTAGAACAAAGCACATTGATATTAGACATCATTTCATTAGAGATCTTGTAGAACAAAAAACTGTGTGTCTGGAATTTGTTGGGACTGAAAATCAATTGGCTGATATATTTACAAAGGCATTAGATTTGGAGAGATTTTCCTCCTTGAGGAAGTCTCTTGGCTTGTGTGATATCTAAGGCTGTGAGACCAAATGTGTCTCACATCCTCTAACACATCTGTATATTAGATTAACTGGAAAAAAAAAATTATAAAAAATAAAAATTCAAAAATTATCATGCATTAGCACGAAATTTCTCAGTGTGGTCACTTGTGAGTCTTCATCTTTGACATTATTTTTGATCACTTAATTGTGAGCACTTCCTGTTCATGTCATCTTTTGATGACTTGATATAACCTTCCTAGGTATCTCACAGTGGGTGCTAAAAGAAAAAAAAAATATGTGAGAAACAGCTGCTTCACCCTTAGTATGAAGCCATACCATTGTGATCAAGTGATTTTCATAAGAAAACTTGAAGTCAAACTTGATAAGATCATTGGGAAAAAGGGCTATCTTTGGGATCAAGTAAAGTGAAAGCTACTCACAATGTAAAAATCCACAACAAAAAATTGGTGGATGCATCCTAGAGGCTGTGCAGATTGGATTATTGCTCATTGACTTTTTGTGATCTAAATGTGTCCCAATATGTGACTCACATCCTATGCCACATCCATAAGCTGAGAATTTTTCCATCACCTGTGTGTTTGCATCATGCTAGGCATACTGCATTTTTTAGGACATATAGGAGCTTTGTAAATATGCTAGTTAATTTATTTTCATTCTTAACTTACTCTTTGATTTAACATGTTTTTATTTTCCAATATCTCCCATGAAAGAAAAAGGTGTGTATCAATCCTCATTGGAAAATGAAGGACAATTTCAAAGGAATTTTGTTGAAAAAGATATGGCTGAAGTGATTTTTTGTTACCATAAAATGTTGGCAAAATTTTGATTTATTTTAATCCCTATTCTTTCTGCGATTCGCTGTGTGTGTGGAAATTTCAAAGGGTTATAGCCGTTGGTGGATCTTTGTGAAATTTTGGCTGTGTGAGACCTTTTTGGAAAAAGGATTCCTTAATTCAGTTGAAAAGGGGGAGTTGTAGGTTTTATTGTGTGCCTCATCTGTCACATCTCTTTAATCCTTCATTGTGCTTCTTTCCCCTCTACCCCAATTTTGATCTCACACACACACACCATATATTTCTCTCTCTTTGTCTGTCTAATCAATCTGCAGAATCAATGGAGCTGAAGCTGTGGATGTGCGTCAGGATGTGGCCACATCTTGTCACACATCTGCAGATTCTTTTGATGCAATCGTGGAAGCCTTTGATGCAGAAATTGTTGCAGTTGTTGCCCTCAATGCTCAACTGTTTGCCTCCCAGACACATGCCAAGAACCTTACAGGTTTTTGAAGGTGGATCTCCATAAATGGGTGACTTCACTTTCTAGTCAAAAAGGGGGAGAAGAAGAAAAAGGATGAGAATGATTCTGATGTTGTCTTTGCTGCTGCTGCTGATGTTTCAGTTGATGCTTAAACTCAGGGGGAGTTTTAATGTTTGTTCTTACTTGTGAATGAAACATCAACAGGTTTGCTTTTAATATTTGTTTTTAATATTTTTAATTGCTTTTAATATTCGTTTTAGTTTATATTTGTTGAACTGCAATTTTTAGTACTAACTTGTTCTATGCAGTTTTGTGTGGATGTGTTGACACATCTGCACACACATCCATTCAGGGGGAGTTTTCGAATCTGAAAATATTGATCATAGTAATCAAATCATAAATCTTTAATTTTGGAAAGTCAAAGTCCAAAATAGGGGGAGATTGAAAGCGTGTGCTTTTTAGGGAACAAATATGTTTCCTATTTCGAACCAAATAAGCATATTTGGTGATTTGATTTTGGGACTTTCATGGAAAGATTTATATTGTCCTATTGTGAAAAGGATTTTAGTTTTAAGAAATAAAGTGTTTCCTATTTCGAATCAAAGAGGAATTTTTGGTAAGTTGATTTTATGCTTTCATGGAAAGATTCATAAGTATCCTAATTTGAAAAGGACTTTGTAAATAGAGTAAATATCTTTTATTATCATACTTTGAAAAGGACTTTGTAAATAGAGTAAATATCTTTTATTTATGTACATAGTTTTATATTAGGACTAACCCACTAATATTTGATTTCCTTGTGAGTGTGTTTTATGTTTTCATATAGGAAAAGGAATCTCACAAAGGAAGAGGTCGATTGCATGAAGATCTTCTCAATGGTGCACTATAAATACAAGGCATTCAGCACAAGAGAAGACAGAGCTTGAGAGATTTATTCAGAGAGAAAAACACTCTTTGTTCTTCACGTTTTCATAATATTGTTTCACAAAATCTAGGGAGAAACGCGTTTCTCCATAAGTTATGGAGAAACGGGTCCCGACATGTCGCGCGACAATGAGCTAGATAGCCAGAAACCTATGAAAGTGATATCCAGAAACCTTCAAATGAATATCCAGAAACCTTCAAAATGTTTCTGGATATACATTTGAAGGTTTCTGGATATCCAGAAACCTTCAATAGCAATTTCGGATATGCCCTAACACATTTCTGGATATGCACCTAACGGTTTTACGGATATGCACCTAACGGTTTACGGATATACATTTCACATCCTTCTCGCTATCAAATACAAAGCTTCGGATATCAACCGCAAAGCTTCGGCTATCAAATGCAAAGCTTCTGGATATCCAGAAGCTTTTGGTCTTGGCCTTGGGTTTTTTTTTTCTGGTTATCAAATGTAAAGCTTCTGGCTATGAAAAACACGTTTCTCCATAGTTATGGAGAAACGCGTTTCTCAGCAGACGCACTCATATTGTTTTAGGTTGTGAGTTGTGACATACATCCGAAACTCACATCTACGTTTTTGTCAAGTTCTTTGTTTTACTTCTGATTGGAATAGAGTCTACTTGGGAAAGGGAGTCTGTTCTTATCGTAGAAGGTGATTAGAACTTGTTTAGTATTTTCGTCTTTTAGTTTTCACTTATTCGTATTTTTGTAAGTAATAAAGTTTTTATAGTGAAAAGTTTTTGGCCGTAAGCCTAGTTTGCTGATCACATTGATCAGTAAGCGTAAATAACTCTTGAGTTATTGCATTTAATTTGTTTTTAATTACTTTATTCCGCTGCATTATCTGTGGATGTGTGGACAGTTGTGAGACACATCTGTACTCACATCCTTTGCCTGTTGTGTGATTAAGTTTCCTAGCTACACGAAACTTTCAGGGTTACTCACTAGTTGACGAAAGAGAAGAGTACCAAATAAAATCGTGACATGATCCAATAGATTAAATTTTGACTATTATTATCCAACAAAAATTTATGGATACCTAAAACATAAGAAAAAGCAAATGGATATGATAATAACAAATCATAAATGGAAAAATAAAGCCTACGTGACCCTTTTAAGAAAAACTTGGTCAAAAAATTTACGAAAATCCCGGTCAACAATTAACAATCTACAATCACTCTCTCCAACAAAAAAAATATAACACATAAATGTGTGAATTTGCATTTTTCTCTCAAACCACCAAACTATCCTTCAACCACCCTATAAATACCATATCATAATCCAATCACAACCATCTCTAACGACTCCCAAGGCTTGATACAGCAATTCTCCTCTTAAAGAAAGCTTTCTTGCTTGAGGGTTTTTTTTTGCTGATCACGCCTTCCAAAGTCGCGATCATTAATGGAGATGATGAAATTTGTTTTCGTTCTTGCACTTGTTGCCACCATGACCACCGCCATGGCTGCAGAAGCTCCTGCTCTCGCTCCTGCACCTGTGATCAATGACGCAGTTGTAGCAGTGCCCCTCATGGGATCGTTGGTTGGGGCCTCCCTCTTGTCCTTCTTCGCTCTTTACATGCAATAAATCAACAAGAAGGATCAATGAGAGAGAAATTAAGGATGAAAAATTCAAGAAAATTAGTGAATGAGAAGGATTTGTTAAATAATGGTTTGCTTGCATGGAAAGAAAATTATTTGTTAATATTCTCTTTTATTTATTTATATGTGTAAATAAAAAATATGTATTCAATGAAGGATCTTTTCTTGCACTAGCTGTTCTATTTTCACATTTTGCTTGTTGCATTTTTTGGGCAACGAGTTCCTTATTTCTTAATTTCAAAAATGACCACAAATATGACACACACACCACTCAGATAGGAAGCCACAGACACATTTTTTTTTATCAAAATACTCCATTTCTCCTAAAATCAATAAATAATCACTTTCGGAGGAAAATTTTGTCTTAAAATGAATAATCTTTTCGCAAAAAAACGTTAGATTTTCATGCATCTTAATTATTAAAACTGACAAAAAATTGAATTTCTTAAATTTGTTCAAAATGAAAAATGATCATTTATTTTGATACAGGGAAGGGTAACATTTTTTGAAAAAGTATTTCCTATAATGTCATATTTGAAAAATAATTAGTAAGCATATTTGAAAGAAATATTTGAAAGAAACGCGATTGCAACTGAGACTTTTAGATTTTCTTAATTAAAAAATTGATGTTGCCAACAACCTTTTTATATATATATATATATAAAAAAAAAAGAGATGTGGTTGATAATTGCGTTTTTAACTTGGGAAAGCCTGAAAAAGCGTTGTTGCCAACTGCATTTTTTAATTTTTTTTTTTTTTGCAAACTAAATTATTTAGGGTAATTTTTTTTAATAAATCAAATAATTTTCATAAAAAAAGACACTAAAATAAGATTAGGGAATCGAAATCTCCACCAATTGGACACAGCCAAACATGTCCTAGAAAGAAAAAAAAAATACAAAATTAAAAGACGTATAAGAAGTGATTAAACTTGAAGAATGACCAATAGTCTCCCGCAAGCAACTACTCCCTCCTTCCCGCCCGAAAGGGCACAAATTTCCTTTTTGGACATGGCACAATTCAAAAATGGAAAGTTTTTTATTATTTCTTTATTTGTGGGACCAACTTGTCATACTCTCATAATAAATACTCCCTCCGTCCCGCTTGAATTTGCACAGTTACTGTTTGCGCGGGAATTAAGGAAAAAAATAATAATATAAATGTTGTGAGTGTAAAAGTAAAATAGGAGAGAGAATAAGTGGAGGGAATAGTAAATTATAATGATGTTGTGAGTATTAAAATAATGTATGAGAGAGAATGACAGGAGGAAATAGTAAAGATTATTTGCCATTTTAGGAAGTGTGCAATTTGTAATGGGACGCCCAATGAGGAAAGTATGCAATTTGTAGCGGGACGGAGGGAGTATCCACTAACTATTCTCTATCTCACTTTCTCTTTCCTACATCACCTTTCACTCACAAACATTTATTCAAATATACACTTTTTCTCTTTCCTACATCACTTATCTTAATTTCTGTGCAAGGACATAAAAATGTCCTTTCGAGCGGGAGGGAGGGAGTAAAGAAGATTGAAAGAAACCTCCAAAAAGTTAGAAATAAAATTCACTACCTCGGTTTTGCTGTTGTGTTTTTTGCGTAAAAATTGATTTATTCATATAAATTTCACTATGAAATGAAATGTTTGTGGTGCACGTAATAAATTTTTTGGTTTGTGGTGCACGTAATAAATTTTTTGGAGTTAACACACTCTCTTCGTCCTACTCGAAATATTATTTTTGGGTTGGTCACGAGAATTAAGAAAAGTGTTAATGGATTAGTTATTGTGAGAATAAAAAGTGGGTAACAAGAAGAAAGTGGGATAGAAAATAATGAGTAAAAAGTTATTTCGAGTGAAAAGTGGGTCTAATTAAATTAAAAAAAATCTATTTTTAGGTTGTCTTATTTCGAGTGATACAGGCAAAATGTAATAATTTAAGTGGGATGGGGGGAGTATAAAACATTTCTATATGTATATGTTTGTAAAAAATTAATAGTACACATAATATTTCCATTGCAAATGTAAAAATAAAGTACGACATTATATTTTCACTATAAATGTAAAAATAACTAGCGATCTGTTCAATGAGTTAGCTCCTATATTCAGGAGCTAACTAAATATAAAATATTTAGTGGTGTATGTAATAATCTTATTATAAATCTAAAAATAGTGTATTGAAGATTTGCTTTATTGCGTGTACTCCAAATATTTACATTTTGTAGTAAAATTTTACATAAACTAGTAATTTTTTTTTGTTAAGGATGATGAAGCACAGCCCAAGCTTCACGACACTGCACAAGAGGAACATGAGGTTGTTAGAGACAAATCTGCTGCCACTGCTCATGAGGCGCCCGCTCCACCTACAGCCATGCGCCCGCCTCAACTCATCAGTAGCATGGCTAAACATTCTGGACATGAAGCGCTCGCCTCACATATCCTCAGGCGCCCGCCTCAAGCGTCGAAGACCAAGGCTGGTGTTACTGAGGCCCAGGCGCACGCCTCAGCATGGGCAGGCGGCCGCCTCACTACACAACCATTTCCTAGTCTGTTTTGGTTTTATGTAACTGTTTCCTAATTTTCTTCTCCTTCTTGTATTTGGTAAACATTGGTATATACATAGAATAGGAAACAATATAAATATAGATTAGGAAACAATATTTTCCTTGTATATATAGGATCTTCCAAATCCTTGTATAGTTAGGACTCTCCAATTGTAACTATAAATATTGGCACAATGTGAATAAACAAAGCTGAGGCTTTTCAAGATCTTACATGGTATCAGAGCATTAAGATTCAAACCCAAAAACCCCACAACCTCCTCCCTATTTTCGGCAGCCCCACCCCACCATGGCAATGGCCGGAGCTTCCTCCACCATTCCAAACGCTGCCCTACCCAACCAAATCGCCTCCACTACCCCTCTCGCCATCACTGTCTCCACCAACCAACCCCGTCCTTCACCCAACCATGGCTACCACCCCACCACCAATCTCTCTCCATCCTCTAGCTCAAAACACCCACCCCGCCCCTTTAAAGGAAAGTGCCAATATTACCATAGCATTGGTCATGTCACCTCCCAATGTCGCCAATTCAAGCGCGACCACCCCACCGTTACCTTCCCCTCTCTTCCTCGCCAAAACCGACATCCTAACCCCACCCACCAAGCTCATACCACAACCCACCCCTACCTCCCTCACCGTACCACAACCCATCCTTACCCCCCTCCCCCTCCCCCTTCTTGGCTCATCGATAGCGGTGCAACCAACCACATCACCAATGACCTCTCCATCCTAGCCTTTCATACACCCTACAATGGCAGTGACGACGTCATCATCGGCGATGGTTCCTCTCTTCCGATCTTTCATATAGGTTCCTTCTCTCTCCCCACACCCTCTTCCCTTCTTAAATTTAATAGTATCTTACATGTCCCCCTTATTACTTGCAATATTCTGTCAGTGTCTCAATTTTGTCGTGACAACAATGCCATCATTGAATTCTCACACTCCTCTTTTCTTATCGATCAAGGACAAAAACACAAGTCAAACACTTATCCATGGAAACCTTGAGGATGGCGTCTACATTTGGCACCCTCCGCCCATTCAAGCTCACTCAAGCTCTCTCTCGTCACAACTATGGCATCATAGATTAGGACATCCCTCTTCCCCCGTTCTTAGTTTATTACGTAGCAAGTTCAGTTTATCTATTTCCCCTAGTTTACCTCCTTGTAATTCTTGCTTCATCAATAAAAGCCACAAGCTGCCCTTTACATCTTCTACTCTTGTCTCACATGCTCCCCTTGATCTCATTTTTTCAGATGTATGGACCTCCCCAATTCACTCACTAGACAACTTTAAATACTATGTCATCTTTGTCGATCACTTCACCAAATACATTTGGTTCTACCCTCTCAAACACAAATCCGACACCTACAACACCTTCCTCCGCTTCAAATCCTTAGTCGAAAAATACTTCAAACGTCCCATCATTCAAGTCTACTCCGACAATGGGGGTGAATACCTAAAACTCACACCCACTCTTGGTCAAAACGGTATCACCCATCTCACTACACCCCCTCACACTCCCGAACACAACGGGTACGCCGAACGTCGTCACCGCCACATTGTTGAAACCGGCCTCACCCTTCTATCCCATGTAAACCTACCTCTCACCCTTTGGCCTTATGCTCTCACCACTGCCACCTACCTCATAAACAGATTACCCACCCCCACCCTAAACAATGATTCCCCCTACTTCCGCCTTTTTTGCTCCCCTCCAAACTACACCAAGCTACGTAGTTTTAGTTGCCTTTGCTACCCATGGCTTCGCCCATACACCACCCACAAACTAGACCCAAAATCCATCCCTTGTATCTTTGTTGGTTACTCACCCATGCAAAGCGCGTATTACTGCCTTGATCCCACCTCCCATCGTGTCTACACCTCCCGCCATGTCCGATTTGTTGAAACCACTTTCCCATATAACTCCCTCACCACCACATCCCCCACTGCTTCTACTCCTCCTTCCTCCGAATGGCACACCCTTTTTCTCCCCATCCTAGACACTACCCCCTCCATCCCACCTCCCCCCCAAACAATTAGAATTTTGGGAAATACTCAAACAATTAATTTATTGAGTAAAAAAGATTTAATTCCTTTTAAAAATTATAAATTTATCCATATAGGATTAGTGCAAATTGCATTCAAACCCTTGACCTTATTAGGGGTTAATTCCAGTATAATGGCATATGTTAAAGATGGTAGATGTAGAGACTTCAAGCCTTCTTTAGCAGCTTTAATTGAAACTAGTCTATGCCATGGACCAGTTTATTTTGATGTTTTTCCTAATTTGACTCTATCTTTATCTGATAGTAATTTATTTGATGCTATGCAATTAACCATTCATACTAGTGGTTATAATTTCAAATTAGGAAGTGAAATAATAGCAATATGTTATAGAATTTATTATAAAGTTTTACATACTTTAAATCCGAAAGTGAAACAAATATCATTTCCTGGAACTACTACGGTAGTCCAAACTAATTTATTGACTTCAAATATAGCAACCAATAGGTTGATTAAGTGGAATGAAATAAATTTCCCTACTACTTGGTCCCTTCCTCAGGAGATAGAACCTGAATCAAAATTAAATAATCAGATAGATCAAACAATTCAAACATCCGAAGGAGATGTCGAAATTAAATTTAGTTCGCAGAGGACTATAAAATTACCTAGGTCAATGTCTGCTAGGTATTCTTCCTCTAGTGAATATTATAATATACCTAATGAGTCTTTCAGAACTTCAACTTCTCAAATGAGAGAAGAGGTTGAATCTGTAGAAGAAATAAGAATAAGTCAAAATAATATTCCAGAAGGAATTTATAATAAGGTAGAAAACAAGAGTAGGCAATCTCCCACTCAATCTGAAATGAGTTTTCATATTTAATGGATTATTCTCCAGGAAGTCATATAAGAGGAATTCTTAATAAAGAATTTCAAGAAGATGATAATAAATGGTTTCGTGATTGGTATTTTAATAAATACTCTCACGAAGAATTAATGGAATTTAAAAATAAATATTATGAGGATTTAGAAAAAGATCAAAAACTTAAATATTTTGTAAAATGGTTTTTAAATCATCACCTAGAAGAAATAGGTAATGAAATCTTAGTAATACAAAAAACTTGGAATACTAAGGTAGGAAAAATAATTAAGTCACCTTTTCCGCCTGAACAAGCTTTTAATCTAAATAAAGAGATTGAGGCTACTGCATATGGTAGTTTAAATAGCCTTGAAAATATTTCATTATCAGTTAAAGAATTTAATACTCTAGTTAAACTCCAGAATTATGCTAATACGTATTTAGTATGTTTAGGTGATCAATTTATATCACTAGAAAAAGATTTGATATCTCTTAAAGAGACAATTAATCAACAAATGAATCAACAAAGGGATATAATTGATCAAGTATATCAATTAATTAAAGTTGATAAAGAAGAATCATGTTCATCTGTTCAACCAGATGTTCCCATGATTCAACCTCCTATCCCGGTGGAAGGATTCAAAATGGAGGATAATACAAATGAGTTTGTAAAAATTTTAGAGCAAAAGCTGAGAGATTTAAATCTCGGTGTCCTTTCTAAAGAAGGAACATCAAATCAGAATGAGTCTTCTGAAAATGATGAGACTGAGATTGAGGTTAAATCCGATTCCTCAGAAGGAAATGAGGAGATTAATCAATTAACTAATATGTTTGCTGATTTAAATACTAGTGAATTAAATCCAATTTATGCTCCTAGACCTCTTGATAAATATTATTATCAAAGGCCCTCGCCTCAAGATCTTCTTTTTGAAGAACCTGAGCCATTCCAGAATTCTTACTCTGGAAAAGCCATTTATGAATGGAATATTGATGGCTTGAATGATAAACAAATATTAGATGTAATACATAGAATAATAATGTATTCTACTGTTTGTAAGCAGCATGGCAATGGTGATACTGCCATAGCTAATTTTGTTATAACTGGTTTTGTTGGCCAATTAAGAGGATGGTGGGATCATTATCTTACGGAACCTCAAAAAATAGAAATAAGAAATCATAAAAAAGTGGTTAAAACTGAATCAGGTAGTACAATGGTTACTACTGAAGAAGATGCAGTATATACTTTGTGTCTAGCTATCCTACAACATTTTGTAGGAAGTACAATTCCCATAGCTGAGAAGTTGCATGCCCTTCTTCAAAATCTTAGATGCCCATCTTTAACCCATTTTAGATGGTATAAAGATACATTTTTATCTAGGGTTTATCAATTAACAAATCCTAATTCAATCCATTGGAAATCTAAATTTATAGATGGCCTTCCTCATCTTTTTGCTGAAAAGGTTCGGCAATCTTTAAGGATGAAAAATGATGGTATAAATATTAATTATGCTAAATTAACTTATGGACAACTAATTAGTAGTTGTATAAATGAAGGATTAACTTTATGTAATGATATTAAGCTAAAGAATCAATTGAAAAAACAAAAATTATCAGAAAAACACCAATTAGGTGAATTCTGTGAACAATTTGCTTTTGATTTAGGAAAATCTTTAATTCCTGATAAAAAGTTTAAAATAAATAAGAAACATAAAATTGTTTATAAGAAAAATAAATCTTTAAAAAATAAAGAAAATTATTACGAAAATCCCCATAAAAAGAATTATAAAAGGCGTTATTATAAGACCAAGCCTAAACAAAAGGGTAAAGCTTTCATGCCTAAAAATGAAAAAAGAAAAGCAAATAAGCTTGAAATAAGTTGCCATAAATGTGGTAAAATTGGTCATTATGCTAACCAATGTTGGACTAAAAAAGCCCTTAATGAAATAGAAGATGAACAATTACGTTCACAATTAAAAAAGATAATGCTTGTTAATTCTGAAGATGAAGTAGAATTTTCTGATAATAATGAAAATTTTGAATTAGTAGAACTAACTTCTTCGGGGGAGGAAGAGTTAGAGAAAATTAATAAAAATAAAGATTGTCAATGTAATGAATTAAGTAACGAATTAAGTTATTGGAAATCTATAGTTGATATGCATGGATTAAATGTGTTGAATACTGATCAAGAAAATGCATTAAAAATGTTAGATACAATTAAGGATCCTATTTTAAAAGAAAAAATCCTTAAAACCTTAATTAAAGAGGAATTTCCTTTAATAGTTGAAGCGCCTTACCAATTAAGTGAGGTTTTACATAGATTTCAACAGTCTAATGTTAAAGAAACACCTGTTTCTATTAATGATTTAAAAAGAGAAATAAATTTATTAAAATGCAAGAAATTTCTCGAGATTAAAAATAATAATGAATCTTTATCAACAAGAATGACTTTGTTAGAAACAAAATCTCTTAAATTAAAAAGAAATACAAGAGGATGCTTCTACAAGTAATAATGATCTTGCTTCTATTAGTAATCCGATTTAAAAGGATATTTAAATCTTTTAGATCAGAGATTACATCCACGAGAAATGGTTTGTGAAAATAACTCTAGTAATTAATAGAGATTTTATATTAGAAAATGAAATAGCCCTAATTGATAGTGGTGCTGATTTGAATTGTTTACAAGAAGGAATTATTCCTACTAAATATTTTTCAAAAACTACTCAATCTCTTACCCAAGCAGGAGGAGATAAATTAAGAGTTAAATATAAACTATCTGATGCTTATATTTGTAATCAAAATATTTGTTTACCTACTTCTTTTATTATGGTAAAAGGTCTTACCCATAGAATTATATTGGGAACTCCTTTTTTGCATAAAATTATGCCAATAATTAATATTGACCCAACAGGAATATCTACCATAATAGATGGTAAAAAAATTATATTTGAATTTATTACAGATCCTCATACCCGTATGCTTAATGAAGTGAGGGATATTCTTTTAAATAAAGAAAAACAATTATGTTTTCTTAAAGAAGAATTAGGAATTTTGAATATTAATGAACAACTTAAACAGAGTAATATTCAAACTCAAATTAAATTGATTGAGAAACAATTTAATAATGAAATTTGCAATAATTTACCTAATGCTTTCTGGGATAGAAAGAAACACTTTGTGTTTTTACCTTATATAGATGGTTTTGATGAAAAACAAATACCTACTAAGGCTAGACCGGCTCAAATGAACCGAGAATATTTAGAATTATGTAAAAATGAAATTAATTCTCTTCTAGAGAAAAAATTAATTAGAAAATCTAAATCTCCTTGGAGCTGTACTGCTTTTTATGTAAATAATGCAGCTGAAAAGGAACGTGGTGTTCCTAGATTAGTTATAAATTATAAACCACTTAATAAAGTGTTAAAATGGATTAGATATCCTATTCCTAATAAAAAAGATTTATTAGACAGATTAAATGAAGCTTTAATTTTTTCAAAATTTGATATGAAATCTGGATATTGGCAGATTCAAATTAATGAATCGGATAGGTATAAAGCGCCTTCTTGTTCCCTTTGGACATTATGAATGGAATGTTATGCCTTTTGGATTAAAAAATGCTCCTTCGAATTTCAGAATATTATGAATGATATTTTCAATCATTACACTGAATTTATAATTGTGTATAATGATGATGTTTTAGTATTTTCTAAAACAATTGAACAACATTTTAAACATTAAAGATATTTAAATATTTGATAATTCATAATGGTTTGGTGGTTTTACGCACCTAAAATGAAATTATTTCAAACTCAAGTTAGATTTTAGGTCATAATATTGATCAAGGAAAAATTATTCCTATAGAAAGAAGTATTGAATTTGCTTCTAAATTTCTGATGTTATAAATGACACAAAACAATTACAAAGATTTTTAGGAAGTCTAAATTATATTTCGGATTATTATGCTAATTTGGCTAAAGATCTGACTATATTGTATTCTAGATTAAAAAAGAATGCTAAACCACTGGTGAAGAACATACTCAGCGGTTAGGGTAATTAAATCTAAAGTTAAATGTTTGCCTTGTTTATCTTTGGCAAATCCAAATTATTTTAAAATAGTAGAAACGGATGCTTCCGATATAGGTTATGGAGGTATTTTTAAAGCAAGTAAATCCACGATAATTCAAAAGAAAATTTAGTGAGATTTACTTCAGGAAAATGGAATTCTACTCAGTTGAAATATTCAACTATTAAGAAAGAAATGCTTTCTGTAATTAAATGTATTTCAAAATTTCAAGATGATTTATTAAATCAAAAATTTTTACTGAGAATTGATTGTAGTTCAGTAAAATCCATTATTAAAAAGGATGTAAAAAATCTTGTGGCTAAGCAAATTTTTGCAGGATGGCAAGCTCAATTATCTGCCTTTGAATTTGATATTCAATACTCCCTCCGTCCCGCTGATAACTTCACTTTTTGCCATTTTGGGTGTCCCATTGAAAGCTTCACCTTTCCTTTTTTGGCAAAGGAATCTTTACTATTCCCTCCACTCATTCTCTCTCCTACATTATTTTAATACTCACAACACCATTATAATTTACTATTCCCTCCACTCATTCTCTCTCCTATTTTCAAATTACACTCACAACATTTTTTCTTCCCACCCACTTTCTTAATTTGCGTGCCGGAGCCAAAAGGGTGAAGTAATCAGCGGGACGGAGGGAGTATATAAAAGGAGAAAATAATTCTCTTGCTGACTATTTAACAAGAGAATTTTTACAGGGAAAATGACAACCCCTAATAGGGGAAGAGGTCGCGATAATGGCCGTGGTCGAGGAAGGATACCTTATCAGTATAATCAGTACAATGAAGTACCAAATATTCCTATAATAGGATACAATATTCCTATGGCAATTAGGCCAAGGTATCCAGTGAGGACAGGAAATATGCAGCAATCTGCACCTGTACCAAGTAAAAAGGAAGAGAAGGCTTCCACCTCATCATCCAATCAGATGATATCTTATAAAGATATTGTCAATGCTGAGAATACTATGGAGCAAGAATATTATGAGAATCCCATCACTGAATTTGTGATGTATATTGAGGATGAGGACCTCAAAATTGCCAGAAATGATGCCTGGTCAATTAAGACCAGATACCTCGAATCAAGAGGTTATCCCGGCCTCCATGGGCAAGCAAGGCCTAATCTGGAAATATTGCTCTTGGTTACTGAATCAGTAACAATTTCTCATCACTACAATAGTAGTAGTGAAGAAAAATTTATAAATTACAGTAAATGTCTTATTAATAAAATTTTGCTCCCTAGAGAGTGGGGACTAAATCCTAATGGGGATAAAGCGGTAAAAATATCTGAAGGCCAATATGCCTATTTTAATTACTGGGATTATATCCAAGCATTTTCAAAGGTTTTTTACTATCAAAACCCCAAGAACAAACATTCTTGGTTTTTCTCGATAAATCCAGAAATCTTGGATAAGCCAGTTCCCAATTGGTTTTATAACTGGTGGTCAAAGTTTGGCCCTTCTTTGGAAATTTTACCAAAGGAAATTGGGGATTTATATAATCCATGGTGTGACAATAGTCCTTTAGTTGCACAATTGCAAACGGAAAAATTAATTTATGGACAATGTCCTTTTATATTCTTTGCTAGATTTCAAATTCCATGGATTTGGAGGTGGACAATTTCCATCGATCATGATGAACTTGATATACCAATTTTAAAAAGAAATTTCTTTTTTAAATGGTGGGGTAGAATGAGTGAAGAAGATTTAAAAAATATAACAGTTAGAATTCAAACTGTTATTAATGAAGACCGTAATAAGGAGTCTAAAGAGCAAAGTTTCCAGCCAGGCTCAATGAGTAGCCTAAAAATCTATTTCCAGAGAAAATATCCAAAAGAATCCGAGGAAAAGATAATGGTGAAGGTTTTGGACCATATGAAGAATCAATTTCTCTCAGCATTCCCCAATCAAAGGACAAAGGATGATGATTCTATGAAAACAGTATCATCACATGGGTCACTTGACTCTATTAATTCATTTAATTGTCTGGCAGGCGAAGCTCAGCCTGAACCCACTCAAGAAGATATTTGGGACTCTTTAATAGAGGCAATTTCGCAACAAGCTAAGGCTTCAGCAAAGGGGAAATCTCCATCAAAAGATTAAGAAGATATGGCCAGCAATCCTGTTAGATATGAATTCAGTAAATTAAGACTGAAAGAGGAAAAGCTCCGAAAAGAAATCAAGGAGATTGATAAAGAAATAATCATTGAATTAAGGAAAAAGGGTTCAAATAAGTGGACTACTTTGGTAATGGCCCTGAACAATATAAAGTGGGCTAAAAAACAAAAAATTAAATTGATATATCTCCAAAGGAAGATGATCCATTTCAGGAAGAATATTACGGCCTAAAAGTCAAGCCGCCGCACTCAATCATGTCGGTAATGGGAGACAAGGAATTTTAAGCAAGAATCTTGCTTTAGTAAAAGTAAAAGTAAAGTATTTTGTTTTCTTGTTTTAAAGTCATTATTGGCAGTGTCGATGGGGCCCAATGTGTACCCGGCTTCAATAATGTCCGTTACTTTTATAAAAGTTGTTTGTTTTATCTCTTTTGTAAATGAGTGGTGTCCAAAAGGGACAAGTGTCTGTAATAGTGTCTTCTCTCCATCTATATAAGGAGAGTTTGTATTCAGTTGTATTCACACTTTTGAAATTAATAGAAAGAATTTTCTTTCATACTCTCTCTCTAGAAAAACCCTCTCTCCCACACGCATACACAGAGCCTTTTCAAGTACTTCCGCAAAAAGTGGTATCAGAGCCTTTTACTCTATTTGGGGCTGGTGAAAGGTACTATTCCTTTCCTTCTCTTTAATTAATGTTATTTATTATTCTGCAAATATTTATTTTATAAATATTTAATGATAGCCCGTAGCTAAATTGCTGTGGGTGGCCGGAGATGTAGACTAAGCTAAGTATGAAAAAAAAAAAAAAAAAGTAAAAATGGAAAAATGGAAAGGTTTTTAGTGTTTTCTTAAAGGTTCATCTTTTATGCCGTTAATGCCGAGGATGGCGAAAGGCTATTTGTTGGATGAACAAGAAAAAGAAAATTTTTGCTAAAAATATTCCTTCCATCTTTGATTTTGGAATTTATTCCGTCTATCCCTTCGGGTTGATAGTTAAATGAGCTATTCGTTCGTTGGATTTTTTCCGTCTATCCCTTCGGGTTGATAGTTGAACGAAGAACTTGTTTGCAAAGATGACCAAAAAGATTGTACTTTTTTGTCATTTACTTTTCAAGTTAATAAGACATACTTAGCAAGACATCTATTATTCGGCCAACCACATCAAGTTAATGATGAATATGGATGATAATGATCATCATGATGAATTAATTAAGAACGCAGAATTAGTTGAATATCCTAAGAACTTGGATAAATTAAATAAATGGGTAATTCCATCCGTTCCTTCAAATCAAATTTATAATATTGGATTGCTTGATATGAGATCTAGGTTTGCTATTAAAACCCTAGAACAAACAATTAGAATTTCGGGAAATACTCAAACAATTAATTTATTGAGTAAAAAAGATTTAATTCCCTTTAAAAATTATAAATTTATCCATATAGGATTAGTGCAAATTGCATTCAAACCCTTGACCTTATTAGGGGTTAATTCCAGTATAATGGCATATGTTAGAGATGGTAGATGTAGAGACTTCAAGCCTTCTTTAGCAGCTTTAATTGAAACTAGTCTATGTCATGTACCAGTTTATTTTGATGTTTCTCCTAATTTGACTCTATCTTTATCTGATAGTAATTTATTTGATGCTATGCAATTAACCATTCATACTAGTGGTTATAATTTCAAATTAGGAAGTGAAATAATAGCAATATGTTATAGAATTTATTATAAAGTTTTACATACTTTAAATCCGAAAGTGAAACAAATATCGTTTCCTGGAACTACTACGGTAGTCCAAACTAATTTATTGACTTCAAATATAGCAACCAATAGGTTGATTAAGTGGAATGAAATAAATTTCCCTACTACTTGGTCCCTTCCTCAGGAGATAGAACCTGAATCAAAATTAAATAATCAGATAGATCAAACAATTCAAACATCCGAAGGAGATGTCGAAATTAAATTTAGTTCGCAGAGGACTATAAAATTACCTAGGTCAATGTCTGCTAGGTATTCTTCCTCTAGTGAATATTATAATATACCTAATGAGTCTTTCAGAACTTCAACTTCTCAAATGAGAGAAGAGGTTGAATCTGTAGAAGAAATAAGAATAAGTCAAAATAATATTCCAGAAGGAATTTATAATAAGGTAGAAAACAAGAGTAGGCAATCTCCCACTCAATCTGAAATGAGTTTTCATATTTAATGGATTATTCTCCAGGAAGTCATATAAGAGGAATTCTTAATAAAGAATTTCAAGAAGATGATAATAAATGATTTCGTGATTGGTATTTTAATAAATACTCTCACGAAGAATTAATGGAATTTAAAAATAAATATTATGAGGATTTAGAAAAAGATCAAAAACTTACATATTTTGTAAAATGGTTTTTAAATCATCACCTAGAAGAAATAGGTAATGAAATCTTAGTAATACAAAAAACTTGGAATACTAAGGTAGGAAAAATAATTAAGTCACCTTTTCCGCCTGAACAAGCTTTTAATCTAAATAAAGAGATTGAGGCTACTGCATATGGTAGTTTAAATAGCCTTGAAAATATTTCATTATCAGTTAAAGAATTTAATACTCTAGTTAAACTCCAGAATTATGCTAATACGTATTTAGTATGTTTAGGTGATCAATTTATATCACTAGAAAAAGATTTGATATCTCTTAAAGAGACAATTAATCAACAAATGAATCAACAAAGGGATATAATTGATCAAGTATATCAATTAATTAAAGTTGATAAAGAAGAATCATGTTCATCTGTTCAACCAGATGTTCCCATGATTCAACCTCCTATCCCGGTGGAAGGATTCAAAATGGAGGATAATACAAATGAGTTTGTAAAAATTTTAGAGCAAAAGCTGAGAGATTTAAATCTCGGTGTCCTTTCTAAAGAAGGAACATCAAATCAGAATGAGTCTTCTGAAAATGATGAGACTGAGATTGAGGTTAAATCCGATTCCTCAGAAGGAAATGAGGAGATTAATCAATTAACTTCTTGATAAATATTATTATCAAAGGCCCTCGCCTCAAGATCTTCTTTTTGAAGAACCTGAGCCATTCCAGAATTCTTACTCTGGAAAAGCCATTTATGAATGGAATATTGATGGCTTGAATGATAAACAAATATTAGATGTAATACATAGAATAATAATGTATTCTACTGTTTGTAAGCAGCATGGCAATAGTGATACTGCCATAGCTAATTTTGTTATAACTGGTTTTGTTGGCCAATTAAGAGGATGGTGGGATCATTATCTTACGGAACCTCAAAAAATAGAAATAAGAAATCATAAAAAAGTGGTTAAAACTGAATCAGGTAGTACAATGGTTACTACTGAAGAAGATGCAGTATATACTTTGTGTCTAGCTATCCTACAACATTTTGTAGGAAGTACAATTCCCATAGCTGAGAAGTTGCATACCCTTCTTCAAAATCTTAGATGCCCATCTTTAACCCATTTTAGATGGTATAAAGATACATTTTTATCTAGGGTTTATCAATTAACAAATCCTAATTCAATCCATTGGAAATCTAAATTTATAGATGGCCTTCCTCATCTTTTTGCTGAAAAGGTTCGGCAATCTTTAAGGATGAAAAATGATGGTATAAATATTAATTATGCTGAATTAACTTATGGACAACTAATTAGTAGTTGTATAAATGAAGGATTAGCTTTATGTAATGATATTAAGCTAAAGAATCAATTGAAAAAACAAAAATTATCAGAAAAACACCAACTAGGTGAATTCTGTGAACAATTTGCTTTTGATTTAGGAAAATCTTTAATTCCTGAGAAAAAGTTTAAAATAAATAAGAAACATAAAATTGTTTATAAGAAAAATAAATCTTTAAAAAATAAAGAAAATTATTACGAAAATCCCCATAAAAAGAATTATAAAAGGCGTTATTATAAGACTAAGCCTAAACAAAAGGGTAAAGCTTTCATGCCTAAAAATGAAAAAAGAAAAGCAAAGAAGCTTGAAATAAGTTGCCATAAATGTGGTAAAATTGGTCATTATGCTAACCAATGTTGGACTAAAAAAGCCCTTAATGAAATAGAAGATGAACAATTACGTTCACAATTAAAAAAGATAATGCTTGTTAATTCTGAAGATGAAGTAGAATTTTCTGATAATAATGAAAATTTCGAATTAGTAGAACTAACTTCTTCGGGGGAGGAAGAGTTAGAGAAAATTAATAAAAATAAAGATTGTCAATGTAATGAATTAAGTAACGAATTAAGTTATTGGAAATCTATAGTTGATATGCATGGATTAAATGTGTTGAATACTGATCAAGAAAATGCATTAAAAATGTTAGATACAATTAAGGATCCTATTTTAAAAGAAAAAATCCTTAAAACCTTAATTAAAGAGGAATTTCCTTTAATAGTTGAAGCGCCTTATCAATTAAGTGAGGTTTTACATAGATTTCAACAGTCTAATGTTAAAGAAACACCTGTTTCTATTAATGATTTAAAAAGAGAAATAAATTTATTAAAATCTGAAATTTCTCAGATTAAAAATAATAATGAATCTTTATCAACAAGAATGACTTTGTTAGAAACAAAATCTCTTAAATTAAAAGAAATACAAGAGAATGCTTCTACAAGTAATAATGATCTTGCTTCTATTAGTAATACTGATTTAAAAGGATATTTAAATCTTTTAGATCAAGTTACATCACAGAAATGGTTTGTGAAAATAACTCTAGTAATTAATAGAGATTTTATATTAGAAAATGAAATAGCCCTAATTGATAGTGGTGCTGATTTGAATTGTTTACAAGAAGGAATTATTCCTACTAAATATTTTTCAAAAACTACTCAATCTCTTACCCAAGCAGGAGGAGATAAATTAAGAGTTAAATATAAACTATCTGATGCTTATATTTGTAATCAAAATATTTGTTTACCTACTTCTTTTATTATGGTAAAAGGTCTTACCCATAGAATTATATTGGGAACTCCTTTTTTGCATAAAATTATGCCAATAATTAATATTGACCCAACATGAATATCTATCATAATAGATGGTAAAAAAAATATATTTGAATTTATTACATATCCTCATACCCGTATGCTTAATAAAGTGTTAAAATGGATTAGATATCCTATTCCTAATAAAAAAGATTTATTAGACAGATTAAATGAAGCTTTAATTTTTTCAAAATTTGATATGAAATCTGGATATTGGCAGATTCAAATTAATGAATCGGATAGGTATAAAACTGCCTTTACTGTTCCCTTTGGACATTATGAATGGAATGTTATGCCTTTTGGATTAAAAAATGCTCCTTCTGAATTTCAGAATATTATGAATGATATTTTCAATCCTTACACTGAATTTATAATTGTGTATATTGATGATGTTTTAGTATTTTCTAAAACAATTGAACAACATTTTAAACATTTAAAGATATTTAAAAATTTGATAATTCATAATGGTTTGGTGGTTTCTGCACCTAAAATGAAATTATTTCAAACTCAAGTTAGATTTTTAGGTCATAATATTGATCAAGGAAAAATTATTCCTATAGAAAGAAGTATTGAATTTGCTTCTAAATTTCCTGATGTTATAAATGACACAAAACAATTACAAAGATTTTTAGGAAGTCTAAATTATATTTCAGATTATTATGCTAATTTGGCTAAAGATACAGCTATATTGTATTCTAGATTAAAAAAGAATGCTAAACCCTGGACTGAAGAACATACTCAAGCAGTTAGGGTAATTAAATCTAAAGTTAAATGTTTGCCTTGTTTATCTTTGGCAAATCCAAATTATTTTAAAATAGTAGAAACGGATGCTTCCGATATAGGTTATGGAGGTATTTTAAAGCAAGTAAATCCTGATAATTCAAAAGAAAATTTAGTGAGATTTACTTCGGGAAAATGGAATCCTACTCAGTTGAAATATTCAACTATTAAGAAAGAAATGCTTTCTGTAATTAAATGTATTTCAAAATTTCAAGATGATTTATTAAATCAAAAATTTTTACTGAGAATTGATTGTAGTTCAGTAAAATCCATTATTGAAAAGGATGTAAAAAATCTTGTGGCTAAGCAAATTTTTGCAGGATGGCAAGCTCAATTATCTGCCTTTGAATTTGATATTCAATATATAAAAGGAGAAAATAATTCTCTTGCTGACTATTTAACAAGAGAATTTTTACAGGGAAAATGACAACCCCTAATAGGGGAAGAGGCGGTAATGGCCGTGGTCGAGAAAGGATACCTTATCAGTATAATCAGTACAATGAAGTACCAAATATTCCTATAATAGGATACAATATTCCTATGGCAATTAGGCCAATGTATCCAGTGAGGACAGGAAATATGCAGCAATCTGCACCTGTACCAAGTAAAAAGGAAGAGAAGGCTTCCACCTCATCATCCAATCAGATGATATCTTATAAAGATATTGCCAATGCTGAGAATACTATGGAGCAAGAATATTATGAGAATCCCATCACAGAATTTGTGATGTATATTGAGGATGAGGACCTCAAAATTGCCAGAAATGATGCCTGGTCAATTAAGACCAGATACCTCGAATCAAGAGGTTATCCCGGCCTCCATGGGCAAGCAAGGCCTAATCTGGAAATATTGCTCTTGGTTACTGAATCAGTAACAATTTCTCATCACTACAATAGTAGTAGTGAAGAAAAATTTATAAATTACAGTAAATGTCATATTAATAAAATTTTGCTCCCTAGAGAGTGGGGACTAAATCCTAATGGGGATAAAGCGGTAAAAATATCTGAAGGCCAATATGCCTATTTTAATTACTGGGATTATATCCAAGCATTTTCAAAGGTTTTTTACTATCAAAACCCCAAGAACAAACATTCTTGGTTTTTCTCGATAAATCCAGAAATCTTGGATAAGCCAGTTCCCAATTGGTTTTATAACTGGTGGTCAAAGTTTGGCCCTTCTTTGGAAATTTTACCAAAGGAAATTGGGGATTTATATAATCCATGGTGTGACAATAGTCCTTTAGTTGCACAATTGCAAACGGAAAAATTAATTTATGGACAATGTCCTTTTATATTCTTTGCTAGATTTCAAATTCCATGGATTTGGAGGTGGACAATTTCCATCGATCATGATGAAATTGATATACCAATTTTAAAAAGAAATTTCTTTTTTAAATGGTGGGGTAGAATGAGTGAAGAAGATTTAAAAAATATAACAGTTAGAATTCAAACCCATTATTAATGAAAACCGTAATAAGGGGAGTCTAAAGAGCAAAGTTTCCGGCAAGGGCTCAATGAGTAGCCTCAAAAATCTATTTCAAGAGAAAATATCCAAAAGAATCAGAGGAAAAGATAATGGTGAAGGTTTTGGACCATATGAAGAATCAATTTCTCTCAAAGATTCCCCAATCAAAGGACAAAGGATGATGATTCTATGAAACATATCATCACACTGGGTCACTTGACTCTATTAATTCATTTAATTGTCTGCAGCGGGCGAAGCTCGGCTGAACCCGCTCAAGAAGATATTTGGGACTCTTTAATAGAGAGCAATTTCGCAGCAACAAGCTAAGAGCTTCGGCAAAGGGGAAATCTCCATCAAAAGATTAAGAAGATATGGCCAAAGCAATCTGTTAGATATGAATTCGGTAAATTAAGACCTGAAAGAGGGAAAAGCTCAGAAAAGAAATCAAGGAGATTGATAAAGAAATAATCATTGAATTAAGGAAAAAGGGTTCAAATAAGTGGACTACTTTGGTAATGGCCCTGAACAATATAAAGTGGGCTAAAAAACAAAAAATTAAATTGATATATCTCCAAAGGAAGATGATCCATTTCAGGAAGAATATTACGGCCTAAAAGTCAAGCCGCCGCACTCAATCATGTCGGTAATGGGAGACAAGGAATTTTAAGCAAGAATCTTGCTTTAGTAAAAGTAAAAGTAAAGTATTTTGTTTTCTTGTTTTAAAGTCATTATTGGCAGTGTCGATGGGGCCCAATGTGTACCCGGCTTCAATAATGTCCGTTACTTTTATAAAAGTTGTTTGTTTTATCTCTTTTGTAAATGAGTGGTGTCCAAAAGGGACAAGTGTCTGTAATAGTGTCTTCTCTCCATCTATATAAGGAGAGTTTGTATTCAGTTGTAATCACGCTTTTGAAATATTTTTCTATTTCTCCATCTTTCTTTTTTTATTTTTATTTTTCAAAATTAAAACAGAGTTTGGTAACTATTTCTATTTCTATTCTCAAAAATGCTGAAAATAAAAATATGTTTGACAATCATTTTCATTTTTTATTAATAAACTTGACTTTTTTTCCCTAAAAGTATTTCTAATCACATTCAAACAATCACCCAAAACTAAAAATTCATTAGCATTTCCTAACAAATTTAAGTAGTAAAAAAATCCTAGATTTCAGTTTTTAGAAAATTAAACAGATTTGTTGCAGTGAAATATAAATTAAAATCAAAATCCATAGAAATTACCTTGAACAAAGGGGTTGCTGAAATTGACAATAGAATTATAGAAACTAGAACTATTACTCCCTCTGTTTCTAAATGAATAAATTTCAAATTTATTTTTGATCAATAACATTAATTTTAATTATTTTTACATTATTTAGGAATAGAGGAGTAATTATTCTGTAGTCATGTTCATAATACAAAAATGAGAGAGTGAGAAAAAATACCCGCATATATCATGTTTCTTTCTTACGTGGAGAATGGTAAAGACGAAGGGTTTAGAGTTAGAAAATAAAATAAAATTGGATTGATAAATTGTAGCTTACTATTTTCGAAACCGGTACCTTTGTTTTTTTTTTGTTTAAGAAAAAAAAATGATTATCAAACAAACCCTAACAAAATAAATATTTGAGGGTTACCGAGAAGTAAGAGATTTACTACATGATTTTGTAGATATGAGATAAATTGATACTATTTTTCTGTTTTTGGGTGATGGAATTCCTTTTATTATAATTTTTGAAGGATTCCTTTTATTCTGAGAAATGAAATTCATTTTTTTTCTTTAATTTGGTGAGTTAAATGTGTCACTTCTTATCATCCATTTTACTCATTTTTATTTATAGTTTTATAATTTTCATTCCGGTTATATAAAGAGAAGATTGAGTTTTACTATGAGAGAAATGCTTCTACCTTTTTAAATTGAAAATTTTCTTTTCTTTATAAAGTAAAAAAAAATTCAGAAAAATGTAGATGTGGGCAGAAAGTGAGTTTTAATTTTTCTTTAAAAATTACAAATCAAATTTTTGAGAGTAAAATTCGTCATTTTCCTTTTTTTTAATGAAAAATGGTTTTTTTTTTAGAGTAATAATATTTTATATATGATCCATAAAAGACTATTGTGTTTCCATTGCCTTCAATCTTTCATTACATAATTTGACAATGTTTTGGGAGGACGAGCAAAAGCATCTCTAAGTGTAACTTGACATGTGTCTAGAAATAGCATTCGAATTCAAAATCCGCTTCAATTTATTAACATTATTCAAACCAAAGGCATTAAAAAAAACTTCCAACAGAATTTCCCGAAATCAAGCACTTTTTCCTCCTCCAGTTTTTAATTTTTTTAATATAAAGAAGGAGACTTCTTAATGAGATGCGTTTTAGAGATACGTTTTAAACATGTTTTAAACATGTTTTAGTTAGAGAAGTCTTCTGTATTTTACAGATGTTTTTTAAGACAAAACACTAAACAAAAAACATATGTTACAAAGGACATTTTTGTGGGGGGAAAAAAAACAAGTTTGTAACACATCATTGCAATCAAATACTTCTTCTTTTCTTTTATTTTGGTCATTATCATTTTAAGTTTTAATATTCCATTTAATGGCTAGCTAATTTCTATAAGATTCTAATATTGTTGTATTATTCATAAAATAAAATTAATTAATACTATCTTTTACTATATATCAGAATTAAATAAATATTATTAATAACAAAATTCATGTGAGGGTAAAAAGTGAAAAAGAATAATATTTTGGGAGGCTAAACATATTTTGATCAATTATTTATATAATTATTTATTTGGATATGAAATAATTTTTAAATATTAAAGTTTAGTAATTTAATAAAGAAACTTGATCACTCCGTGCATCGCACGGGTGATACACTAGTAATAAAATAAAGAGAAGTGTCGATAGCGAAGAAGGTGTTGTGAGTATGAAAAATAACATGAGAAAAAACATGAATGGAAAAATAGTAAATGAATTGTTGTTTTGATTATAACAAGTGGTTCTCATTGGTTCTTAATTTTGGATATAAAATTTTTATCACTAGAAAATTTGTTTTCTCACCTTACTCACATTCCACTTTACTCATGTCATATGTTGTTCTTTCATGTCGATGTTGGGGATTGTTTCGGACATTTACTCCACCTGTATTCCTCTGTTGGTTTATCATTGATCCTCTGTTGGTTGTAAAAGAAACAGTGGCTGAACTCGTTCGATTGGCCTGTCCCAAATCCCACTTTGATATGGGATCCTTTACGGAAGCAAGACAACAATAGGACTTATATGGTGCAAACAATGGAGAAGGTAGCCATTTTGTAACACAATGTTTCTGCTATTACATTTTAAAATATAATCCAAAAAAAAAATTAAAAAAAAAATTAGCAAGTGCTCAAGAGTCAAGAGCGACCAGAACCTCTTAACAAATTTTACTATGAACAAACAAAAATAGTAGAACCAAAACTTAATAATATACAGTTCCCATAATATGGGGCAAGTCATTTAGGCACCAAGTTATTTTTGCACTTCAAATTGCCCAAAAAAAATCAACACACAGAAACCATTGAGGTTGTTTCAGCTCTTCCTCATGTGATTCCATATATGCTTAGTCTTTTCTCTTTGAATGTTAGATGCAGTTTATTTCAAATACCCGCCTTAAATCCGATAGTTGGTTCCACTGCAGCAATAAAATCAGCATCTGAATTTAAATAAAATAAAATGAGAGAGAGAGAGAGAGAGAGAGAGAGAGAGAGAGAGAGAGAGAGAGAGAGAGAGAGAGTATTATAAATAAAAATGAGTTTTTATATACAACTGATTAATAAGACACTAAATGAGGTTGTCAACTTCAAAAAAAAAAAAAAAAAAGAATGACCAACATTTTAGGCTACTCAGGAAATCAGCAAATCAAAGAAAACCAGTACAACTAATAGACCTAAGTGATAACACGTTCAAAGCTTCCTGCCATAAGTAAGAATCCGAGATTGTAAAGTTTGTCTAACAATCTATAGTATAAATTAGACCCCACTATGAACAGTTGTATGAATAGTTCCAATCGCCGAAATTTCCATTTTGCCCTCACTCTTTCGTCCCTTTCCCATTTTGCCCTAAAAAAAAAAATTAAATTAAAAAAAAAAAAAAAACGTGTCCGAGGACACGGGCTTAAAAAAAATAAATAAAAAAAATAACGTGTCCTCGGACACGGGCTTATTCTAGTTCATATATATATATATACACATATGCACACACTTTCATCATCTTCTGGTCAAGGTGTAATATGCACTTTTTTTAGCAAATAACAAGGAAACATTACGATCATAACTGTAAAACAACATACTGTTCCTCGTAGCATAAAAGATGACCCAAAAAAAAGGTGGCTGGCACCATATTAATTTTATTTGATTTCCTTCTCTCTTTTTTTCTTGAAATTTTTACTTTCTCCCAATAGTTACACGTAAACATTTGGGTCTAATGAGGATGAAAAAGGAGATGGTTGCAAAAATTAAGTTCAAATCTGCAACAAAAATATTGTACAAGAAATTAAAACCTTAAATGCAGGAACAATATAGCTAACACAGATCTCATCACAGCCCCACAAGAACGGATGATCTGAAAAAACTTTCTGACCTTATGGAAACTTGTGAACCACACGGTCTTCTTAGAAAAATTGGAGTTATAAATATGGGGCATATTTCTTACATCAAATACCCTGCACAAATAAATACATGGTGCGACGATTCAGTAAATATGTGTTCATATGTTTTATTCATCAAGGAAAATATGTTATTACAATTTTAAACTGCAAAATCATTACTAATAGGTCCAGAACTCTTGACAGATGAAAATTTTCTGAAATGTCGTAGCTCATCATGGTAATGAATCCAATTCTGCTGAGCTAACTTACACAAGTAGCAGGACACAGAGCTAACACTATATATTGCTCACCACATTTGACAACATATCTTTACTTTCACAATAATTTACCTTACATGTTGAATGCTTTGGTTCTGTTACCCACAAGTTATAGAGGTTCATAGCCAGAACTTTTAAGATTTTACATTACAAACAAAAATATCACTGCTTCCACCCCCGAAAAATGGTCCCTATTGGTATCGGGGGGACAATATATGATTTTAATAACATACAGTTATTACGTTTTCCTTTTTACAAAATTTCAATACTAAATAAAACTATCAATAGCAACTTCTATAATCTTGTAACAAGTAAATTGATCAAAGTTTAATCACATTTACCAAGAAAAGTTGAGGTGTAACTATTAAGGGTGGCCTTTAGTGCAAATGAGCAGTTGAAGCAGAGTGAACACGCTCAATATGAACATTCCAAAACACAGTTTAGTTTCTCTTTAATAAGGAATAATCAACTACTCCCTTTGTCCCGTAATAAAGGTCACATTTGACTTGTCAACATTTTTAAGGAGTGTGCTTTACTAGTTTGTACATTATCAAAATTGCACCAAGTTTATTTCCTAATTTAAAAACGCGAAATTTATTTTGGGACGAACCAAAAAGGAAAGTGTGACATTTATTCCGGGACAGAAGGAGTAGTAATTTTATATTTTTGCAGAAAATCACTCTGTGAACAAGCTGACATTGCTATGCCAAGTATAGTATTTCATGAACACAATCCAATACAATAAAACATAAATTTAACTAAAGTATCATATAACATACGAGTGGTGGGTTGTTGTCTTCCTGCTGCATCGATATAACTGCAGAGCTACAGCATTACTCTCTCTGTGTGTATGGGTGTGTGTGAGAGAGAGATAGAGTCTATTGATATCTAAGCAGTTGAATAAAAGAGCATGCAAGTTTTCAAATAATTTGGATTAAGCTGCAACAAAGAAAATCCACATTAAATACAACATCCAAAGAATAATACGAAAAAAAAGACGAATATGAAGAAATATAAGATGTACAACTCTTCTTGAATAATGGTTAAGGAGAGAAGCAGCGAGAGTGGGGGTACTTGAGTTAGAGGGAGAAAGAAAACAAAATATGAAGGCAAAAGAACAATCACAGTCCTCCACGCTAGAGATTAATGACATATGAAGTACTGCCACCGTCCCCTTTATAAGTTCACCATTTGGTTTATGCACAAGAATTAAGGAAAAGGTGAAAAAGGTGATGTGTTGTGAGTGTAGATAATTGGATGGGAGAGAGAAAGTGGAGTAAGTGGGTTATTGTTGCGAGTATGACAAGTGGAACCCATTTCCATTTTAGGAAAAGTGAACCTTTAAATGGGACACCCAATTGGGAAATAAGCAAACTTATAAATGGGACGGAGGGAGTAATATTATTCGAGTTTGAATAAGATAGAATAAATGTGACTCCTCTTGATGTCAGGCTACAGTGAAACTTTGACCCCTCTTACCCAACCATTCTGACGTCACTAACCCGCTTTCTTTTCTTTCTGTACAAGTTTGAGTTGCAATTAAGCTATAACTATTTGTCAACATCAGGGGTGTAGCTAGGATTTGGATTCCGGGGGTCAAGATATTAACGGTAGAAATGTTAAAATAAAATGCATTATAAATAAATATCAAACAACACGTTGTAGCAGTGAATGAGCATAAGATGGAGTTGAGTGACCGGCATAGAGAGTAACGACGGGTTGTATATAGCTAAGTTTTGAGTAGGTTCTTCTTAATTATTCTCTTTAGTACTTTTTTTCTTGAAAGCATCTTTAGTATTCTATAAAAACATTACTTTTTATTTTGGTTTGTCAAAAAATTATTCATGTTTCAACTGAAAAACAATAATTATATAATAATTTAAAGAAATACAAGTCATTAAAATATGATTAATATAAACATTGACTTTGTCAATTGAACAGTTTCTTGAAGACATGTAGAGGAAACATATTTATAAAGTAAAAATCCTTATTAGATTAAAAAAGGTATATTATTAAATTCATCAATTCAAATCAGATAATAAAAAAAGAAAATAGTTGCTTTTAAATAAGAAGTGAGTGTGAAACTTTGAATCTTAACTAATTTCAATTTCTAACTTGACAATATAAGCTTTCATTTTAATCGTTTACAAAATTGACTGATTTAAAAATATGAAACCCATTTTTGGTCAAACTTTAGGGGGCCATTGAGAATCACTAAAGTCCAGGGGGGTCAAAATAAGACACATCTATTATTTGTTATAAATCCAAGGGGTATGAACATCTAAGTTAGAAAACTCAGGGGGGACAATTGACCGCCCTTGCCCCAACATGCCTCCATCCCTGGTCGACATGCTAATATGGTTTTTCGGTTTGAGTTAGACATATACAGACATAAAGCCATAGAGTGTGGAGTCTATAATGATAGATGCATATAGAACTCAAACAGAAAAACCATAATCCCTCTCCGTCCCATAAAGATGTTCCCATTTGCCATTTTTGTCTGTTCCAACTTCCAAGAAGATAGTCCCATTTCCAAAATTGTTAGGTTAAAATTAATGAGCTGAAATTGTCAACCAAGAAAGAGAGGTGAGTATGTGAGCTAACCAAGGAGGGAGAGGGGGTAATGGAGTAATAAGTCAGTCACATTAAGGTTAGTGATGGAAATGACAATAAGTTGCTAAAATGTTTGAATAGTCAAATGGGACTATCATTGTGGGACAGAGGGACTATTAGAATGTTGACAACTAAAACTTTATATTTGGCATGGAATCCTAGCGAAATGTAAGAGCATACGAGGAATTGAAAAAAGATAAGATGTTAAAGAGGAGACATGGGGAAAACAAACCTGGAGCTGAACAGGAAGGTTCACCTTATGTGCATTCTATTTAGGAAGTCTGAAAGCCTGAAAAGATTATCAACTTCAGTGAACTGAAAAGGCTGAAACATGCTGACAATTGAAATTTTAAAAAATAACTTATGTTGAAAGAAGCCACATTTTTACTGCTAAATCCGTAAATGACAAGTGGGTAAAAAAAGGTGAAACCTGATATTTTTAGCTATCACTGTATGTCCATCTTCTGCCCCAAGATGACGCAAAACCACTTCCTCCAGACGACCATCACGATAAGCATGCTGTAAAACAGAAGATCCATGTACAAAACCCGCAAAATTAACCCATTTTAAATGTTTTCCATAATCTAAGGGATAAGGAATAGATGCAAGGAGCAATTACAATACAAAGGGTAGACATGGACCTAAAACAAACAAACAAACAAACAAAGGGAGCACATCTTGAAGCATGCACTCCTGCAGCAATATTTCAGCTGTCAACCAGAAAATGAAGCAATTCTGAATACTCTGTATTATATACTCCCTCCGGCCTCAATTATAAGCAAAAATGACTACTTTTACACATATTAAGAAAATAGTTGAAGTAGTTTAATTGTCTTGATTTTATAAATTTAAAAAAAAACATGTTAAAATTACAAACATATCCTCATATTATGTGTAATAAATGTTTACTTGTCTTTGAAATGGAATAATTAGGGGTATTTTTGGTAAAATAGCATCAAATACGCCCTTTATGAGTTTTGCATTGAAATTGATGATATTTGCTTATATTTAAGGCAAAAAAAAGTCAATTTTTTTACTTATAATAGTGGCTGGAGGGAGTAGGCTATATCCTACTTGGTTCCCACAAAAACCTACCACCCACCACAAAAAGAAATTGACCAGAAATTAAAAACGCAGAAGAAAAGGGAAGAGCAGAAGAATGTCAACAACTGCATAATGCAAAGCAGCAGTTGTTTATTCAAAAGCAACGGAAAAAAGAGTCCAAAGTCCAAATAGAAACTTGTCAAAGAGATATGCGCTGGGAATTAGATGGACTCAGATAAAAGGATTTATATAACCATCACGTTATCTTTAAATTGCCTTCGCAGTCTGGGTAATACGAACATTGTAGAAGGTAAAAATTAGCTTGGTTTATATTGATATCATCACACTTACTGAGTGGTGAAATAAGCGGTAAAAACTCTACGTATCCATACCATATGAAGCAATTTTCTCTCTCACAAGCTATTGGGGCGAGTTTTACAGTATCATGAAATTATTCTCTATGAATCCTAGCTTTTTTCGTTTTATTATATATTCATTATACTGTTCGCATTTAGGCTACAATAATCTTGTTAAGAGGTTATTTCTAGTTGCCCAACATTCAAGTAGCATGGTGATGGGTCTACTAACTGTCCATTAAAAATCTTCTTTCAATGTAGCATTCCGAATGCCCTTCTACATTTCACCTTCCTGATGACTAACTTCATCTCCTCCCCCTCATCTTTGTTTAATTATTGATCTTAAATATTGAACTTGTTACCTATGTGATACTTCCTGATCACTTGCTACATTGTCTCCACTAACGCCACTTCTTCAGCAAAAATTGTTGCTTTGGTTTGAAATCAATGGCCAAGTTTAATGTTTCAATATATAGGAAGTTCTATGTGTATACTATAGATAAATGTAGTGAACTTGTATTCTATTAAGAATGACCACTAATCATATCCAGCACGTTCATAATCAAAAATTAGGTAGCTGGTTAAAGTTTCCATATAAAATGTTAGTGAGACAAACGTCACAAGTTAATAAATTGGTGTATAAAGTGCAACACAAATGTGCAAGGGGAAACACACTGCATATAATCACTTCTTCACAGAATAACCTATCAAAAGTTACCTTGTAAAAGCAACTAGTTCCAAATGGGCAACTTCCATTTCCAAAGTCAAAATGCCTGCAGTCGATAGAGCTGCAAGAGATGAAACAATTACGCTCCATAGCAACTATACACATGCGATAAGGTTGAATAACAATAAAAATAAGAACCTTACTGTAAGCTTAGAATGTGTTTTTCTTCAACATATTTCATGAATAAAATTGTGGAGGATACACCATGCATATGCTCATAATTATTAAAATGAGTGATAGGTAGCTGATTTTGATAGAGATAACCAGAGCCTAGTCCAGGCCCAGCTTCTCATACCGGATTAAAACTGCAATTAGAGTCTTACCATGAAAGTGGATAGTTTTTAGTTATGCCCAGAAACCTGGTTTACAAAAAAATATGAGACAAATGGCTGATCGTTATAAAATGGAATACACACATTGCTTCTTATTCCACATTCACAAAAAGTGTGTTCCTACTGACAGGTTAGTTATTTTGCTCTGAATCTTGTTAGATGAAGTACTTAATCAAGAGAAACTACCATTTTGATGTTGTTGCCAGATCTTTCTGTCATTCCACTCATACTGTAACTATGGAGCTCCTCTCGAGTATAGTGGATTATTCTTGTAAAAACCATGTACGATCATACACATAAGCACTATAAACAAGTTCAACCTAGGAACTCAAGCATAATGTCCATGCCCCAAAAGTTTAAAATCCTAGAAGTTTTAAACGTGTACCCAAAATGTTTATGATCCTTATTTATGCAAAGGCTTTTTCTAACATATTATTTTTAGTCAATTACTCACCATTTAAAACCCTCAACTTACTTTGCAGATTTTTATAATTACATAAGTTGTGATTCAAATATCCCAACAACCCTATCTCATACTACATAAACAATAAACAAAAAACAAACAGGTGAGAGGCAAGGCAAACACATAATGGTTTAGCTATTCTTTCAATGTAACCTCCAGTACGTAAACTGGTAAATTGGTAACCAGCTTTTTGGAAAAATAAGGTAATACCTGAGTCTTGTTTTGTAGCTATCCACAATTTCTTTCTTTTCTTCTTTGTTGGAATACCAAATAACACTAGGTATAACAAAGTACGAAAGCTTTCGACATATCGGGCAGGATCGCAGTGCAGAATTCACATCCATTCCAGAGGTAGGTGAACTACTACGCCAATTCCTGATACACGATATACAGAAAGGATGATCACATTCTGAAAGTAACCCAAATTTCCGCTCAGCTGCAGTGGGCTTGGAAAGAACACGTTCAAGACAAACACTGCACTCTATTTCTTGACTATGTTTTAATGCCTCCAGGTGTTGCTGCATTTTCTCACAAGATTTTATATGTTCCTCTCTCTCCTCTGGCCTGAATGGGTGTAAACATTGTTTTTTGCAGCTAGGGCACAAATCACCATGCACATGAGGACATTTTCTCCCCGGGGACAAGCTCCAGCAGCAGCAAATGAACAGATAGAAAGGTCAGCTTGGTTTGTGTTCCTGGACTCCCTAATATTCCCATTGTCTACAAACTCAATTTGCCCAGAAGCCTCACTCCATGTAGGTTCAATTCTAGATAGGAACTGTCCATTTGAAGCTGAAATCTCTCCAATAGCGGTTGGTACTGGAATTATAGCGATAGCAGGGGCACTAGATGGGTAGGCTGTATGAAAAGAATCTGAAACTAGATATCTTTGAGGATATGCTGATGAGGAAGGAGTGGAAGATTCTGGGTGAGAAACTTTAACATGATCGTATCTACAACGACTGCCAAAAGCACAAATTCCTTTTTGATAGAAAGTGCAAACCTGTTATTGTAAGAAGTAGTTAGAGGTTAAATGTTTCATGAGACCCTGAAATCACTTGATTGTCGTTCAAAGAAAGGAATAGAGATCTTACATTATTGGATGGGTCCTTCCAATCATGTGAGAACTCACAATGCTCTCCTTTCAAGCATGCTCCATGAGCAAAAAACTTGCAAAGGACCCTGGAACCAAAGAAATTCAATTTATGGGGTGAAGGATAGAGTTGTCAATTCGGGAAAACGGGACGGGACGGAACTTTGAAATCCCGCAAGTTCGCGGAACGGGACGGGACGTCCCAAATTCTTCGCGGGACAGAAACTTCTCATCCCGTCCCATCCCACCTCGGAACGCGGGACAATGCGGGACATGAAGACGCTAATATTATAAAACTAAAATCTAACTGAGATGATGTCAAAACATTAAATTGAAAACATAAGATTAATCTTTTGCAATCCAATAAGATAAAAATTTCTTAAATTCATGAAATAGCTTAATCAGCACACACACAAAAAATGGATAGTTGAAAAAAAAAACTAAGAATTAAGTGCTAAAATACCTTTGAAGATAAAAAATAGAAATAAAAAATAAATTATAAAAATGCGGGACGTCCCGTCCCATCCCGTCTCGTCCTGACTTGTCCCGCGTCCCAAATGGGATGTCCCAAATAGGCCTATTTTTATACGGGATTAGAATATACTATCCCATCCCATCCCATCCCATTTGTATGGCGGGACGGGACAATCCGACGGGACGATCCCAAATTGACGGCTCTAGTGAAGGATGGGATGAAGCATCAGCAAAGGAATGAGTTAAGCCGAGAAAGTGCAGACTAGATAGCCGATACAACCATTCATTACACCCTGTATTATATCAAGAGAAACTACACATTATTTATTTAGGAGAAATATTTGACAAAGTCTATGGTATAAGAGATAATACTTTTCTCAGCTTCCCTTTGGCCATCCACAAATGACTTGAAGAGGGATTAGTCCGAAACAATTTTATAGACTTACTAGTTTTGGTTTTTTTTTTTTTTTCTATTTTTGTATCATCTCTAGCCAAACAACTTCTTATATACTCCCTCCATCCCAATTTAAACTTCAAAAATTTCCCAAAATGGGTGTCCCATTTGAAACTTCAAAAACCCAAAAAGGAAAGTTTATAATACTTCTTTCTTCAATGAACCCTACATGTCATACTCACAGCAACTATCCAATCACTATTCTCTACCCCACATTCTCTCTCTTTCCCACTTTCTATACCCACAACACCCTACCCCACTTTCTACATTTTATAATAAAAACATTCCTCTTCTTAATATTTGAGCCCTTTTGAATTTTAAATTGGGACGGAGGAAGTATTTGTTTGTATCTTATCAATAATAAAATAATCTATGAAAAAAGAGTGGTGTGAGCCGATTCATGTAGCCGGTCAATTAAGAGGAAGGAGTGAGTTACATTGTAATTTCAACCTGTAAGTAGTCGGCTATTATTATATTGCTTCATGGCCAATCACAATGTACATCTACCTGGTGTCTAAAGATTGATACAAGTTCACCTCACTTGTGGTCTATTTCTTGTAAATCAAGGATGGTCTGCTCATAAATCAATGTTGGATAGCCAATCAAGAAGCTAAGACAGAAAGTCTAAAGTTCTCACAATCACGCCACTGCATTACCCAGAAATATAAGTTGAATAACATTTTGATCATCTTCTTTCCACATTAGTTTCTACCTAATTACGTCACGTAAAAAAGTAAGCATGATACACCAAACTAAACTCAAGAACATATTCTCAATTAATCCGAAAAGGTAATCAGCATAATCCGTACATCCATCAAGAAGACGTCACAGTTTAACTTGACAAAATCAACCATCCATTTCTCGAACCAAGATTTGATACCAACAATATTTACATTTTCAAAGTGTATTACCATATCTTACCCATAGTACAACATACCTGTTATTCTGTAAAACTAGAAACTTATATGTCCAATAGTGATTCAAAAACCAGCCAAATTCACTTCGAATAGTTAAATTATAATTTTGTTCAATTTATAAGAGCCTTATAGGGGCAAAACAACCACATTAAACTCTATACACGCGCAAGAAAACATAAATTTTCAAATCGAGCCCTTATTTTGCCGGTAAATTAACAATCAAGAAAAAACAAATTGGGGCAAAAACATGACATTTCCTCCATTCTTGCTCGATTGACATCGAAGTTGAGCTCCGTATAATCATATACATATGTATAGATAAAGTGATTAACACAGCATGCGTGAGAAATTGATTAAAATACATATAAGACAGCTATGAGGACATGATCAAAGAATTACCTCTTGGACATGATCCCGGCCAGAAAAGAGGAGATGAATGGGGTGGGTGGAGGAGACGCGGCGGAGAAGGGTGGAAAGATGGGCCCGCTTTTTATGCGTGGGTGTTTGGCAGTTGAACTGTTGTCGGGTGAACGGCTGAGGTAATGCTTGCTTTCGCAATTTTGCTTTTTTTTCTTCTTATGTTTATTTCATTGATAAATAAAGGTTTTTGGATGAGGAGTTGGGAACTTGGTGTGCAAATGCGTTGTTATATATCGTGTACGAAAGGCTAACAATGCCACAATTGAGGAATGTTTACATTAAAGAGGTGGTCTCTCATCTCATGAGAACAAAAAGGGGATCCGTCTCATATATGAATGAGACGGGTTGACCCATGACCCATGGAGCATGACTTGCCACGTGGCAGCCTCTTATAGGCCAAATTTTTAGGGGATATGAAGAAAAATGCGTCGTCTGTGGGAATCGAACCCACGACCACATGGTTAAAAATCAAGCGCTCTACAGCTGAGCTAAGACAGCTATTGATCCCAATCCTTGATTGTATATATAGACGTGTCCATTTTATAAACCGAACCGGTCAATCGGGAGGTTGAAAACCGGCCAAAACCGGTCAAAACCGGTCAACGGCGGTTAACCGGAACCGGCTAACCGTAACCGGTTATTGGCCGGTTCGGTTAAGGTTGAAATTTTTGAAAAACCGGTCAACCGCCGGTTAACCGCCGGTTTTTGACTTGCTCGGCCGAGTCATATGAGTTGCTCGGCCGAGCAGAACCTTCCAGTTTGTTATTAACAACTGAAGGTTCTACTCGGCCGAGTCATATGAGGTGCTCGGCCGAGCAGAACGCCAGAACATGTTCCAACGGCTACTTTTTCAAAAACTAGCCGTTATTTTTAAAAAGTAGCCGTTAATTTTGTTAATGGGCAGTCAAAAATTAAAAAAAAAATGTTTTTTTTGCCTAATTTACTAACTATAAATATCACCCTCCTCCTCCCATTTTATTTTCACCTTATTTCTCTCTACTCTTTCTCTTCTACTCTCAAATATTCACATATACTCTCACCCTCATCCAATTTTCAGTTAAATATTGTTTCATTTTCAGTTAGTTTTCTAACGAAATTAGTGCTTTTCTCCATTTTCATCCATTTTTAAGCTCCGTTTTGTTTCCAAACTTCATTTTCTCTTATACAAATGGCTGCAAATCAAAGAAGAAGCAATTTAGGCAAGTCCGTTGTTGATTCTTCCTCCCCCAACGATGATTTTGATCATCAAAATCCAAATATTCAACAAAATGAGGAAGAAGAACAAGTTGAAATTGAAAGTGGTAATGCTAGGAGTGGTAGGGGCAGTCGAGCTAGGGGAGGTGGTCGGGGTCGGGGACAACGACAACCCCCTAGAGAAAGAGAGCCGCAATCCGATACCTTCGCCATCCATTTCACCAAAAGAAAAATTACTGCCGAGGATGATTATAATTTTCGAGCATGTTGCAACTATTGTAATGCGACTTACGCATTCAAAAGAGGCGGAGGGCATGGGACGCTCAACGGGCATTTGGCGTCAAAACATCCCGAGAAACTTGGCATTTCCGCTTCGCAAACTCAATTACAATTTCAACGTAGTTCGGGTTCGGGTGCACAAGGTTCGTCTTCCCCTTCTTCCGTCCTTTTTAAATTTGACAAGTGGGTTTATAGGGATGAACTAGCCAAATTTATTTGCGTTAAAGGCCTTCCTTTTAATTTTGCGGATTGTGATTTTTATGAAAATTTTGCTCGCCTTTCTTTGAACCCCGCCGCCACGAGAGTACCACGCACGAATCTCGTACGTGATATTACTAGAGTGGTTGAAAGATATAAAAAGATTTAATTGGCGTTTTATCAAAATTAGAAAATAAAGTTTCAATTTGTGCCGATGGTTGGAGTGATCATTGGCAAAGAAATACTTATTTGGGCGTTACTTGCCATTGGATAGATAATTCATGGAAAATCCAAAAGATTAATTGCTTACAAAGATTTTGAGCCACCGCATTCCGCGGAAAATATTTGTGCTTGAAATTGCTTGAGATTTTTCTTGAATATGGTATTTTAAATAAAATATTTACTATTTCATTTGACAACGCAAGTGCTAATACGGCTAGTTTGCCCGATTTAATTACCGTTTGTCAACCCTCACTTGGGGGTAAGTTTTTTCATATTAGATGTTTATGTCATATAATTAATTTATGTGTTAGAGATGGTTTAGATGCATTAGAAACTTATGTTAAGCCAATTAGACGAGCTCTTCAATTTATTTCAAAAAAAAATTCTAATACAAAAAGTGGATAAAGTTTTTAAGAAGTAAAAGTGTCTTGGGACAAATATTTTACTTACGATGTTCCAACTAGGTGGAATTCCACCTATAAAATGTTAAGCGATGGTTTTGCTTATAAAGATCTCCTCACGCAATTTTTTATGTCAGTTGGCTATCATGAACCTCTATTTACTCATCATTGGAATGCATGCATTAATTTATGTGAATTGTTAAAGATTTTTAATACCGCTTACTTTGGCTTTTTCGGGAGTTTATTATCCAACTTCCGTTTTGGTGCTAGATCATTGTATTGCAATTGTTACTATTTTTGACAATTTAAAAGATTGCCCTATTTTAAACCAATGCATTTTTAACATGAGACAAAAGTGGCTTAAATATTTTGACACTATTCCGTCTCTTTTCTTGGTTGCAAAGTTATTAGATCCTCGAGTTAAATTAGATGATTTAGAGTCCATTATAACTTATTATTATATGAAATTATATCCCGATGGTGACGGTAGTTATGAACTTCCGTCAATTATTGTTAATGACACAAAAAATAATTTGATTAACCTTTTTAATGAGTATAATGCCTTATATGGAAACACTTCTCAAAGCCAACAACATGAATATGATTCCTCTACTTCTCAACCAAGTTTTACTAGTGGGGATCCATATAGTTTTATTGCAAATTTGTATAGTAAAAAATATGATCCTTCTCGAGGTTCATCTTCATCATCATCAAACCTTCCCGTGGAGTTAGAAACGTATTTCACTACAAACTTTGAATTAAATCAAGATCCAAATTCAAATGAATTTGATGTTTTACAATGGTGGTCAAGAAGGAAAGACATTTATCCTATACTTTCCATAGTTGCTAAAGAAGTATTAGCCTCTCCCGCTTCAACGGTGGCGGTTGAATCGGCATTTAGCGTTGGTGGAAATGTTTTGGATGAAAGACGTTCTCAACTAACAAGTGAAAACTTGGAACATCAACTTTACTTGGCGATTGGGTTAGAGCGGAAAAAAGGCAACAAGACATGCCTTATGATGAGGATCTATTGGATCCAAGATATCAATACGATGTCGAGGACTCCACGGAAAGTAGTGATGAATGAATGATGTTTTAGATTAATTTTTATTTTAATTAGATTAGTTTAGACTTTAGATTAGATTTATTTTTAATTAATTGTAATAGTTAGGTTGAGGTAAAGGCTCCTAAATGTTCCCCTTATTTATAAAAGGGTAAGGTTGGTTGTCCCCCTCTTTGTAATTTTATTTTGATTAATAAAATTTAAAGTCTACCGTCCCTTTTTCTTTTATATACTTGTTTCTTTTAAAAAAAGTTAAGTTTTCTTTCTTTCAAAATTCATAACTTTTTTTATAAACCTTTTTTTAAAAAATGTATGTAGATAACTTAAGTTTAAAATAGTCTTATTTATCCAAAAAAATTTAAAAAATTAAAAGTTAACTTTTTCAAAAAACCGTTAACTTTCATTTCTTTAAAAATTCATAACTTTTTTTATAAACCTTTTTGTACAAAATGTATGTAGTAAACTTAAGTTTAAAATAGTCTTATCTATCCAAAAAAAAATTGAAAAAAATAAAAGTTAACTTTTTTCAAAAAACCGTTAAAAAAATTAACTGAAAAATGATATGCTCGGCCGAGCAACACCAAAGACTCGGCCGAGCAACCCTCAACCCCTAAACCCTAAAAGGGTTGCTCGGCCGAGCAGCACCAAAGACTCGGCCGAGCAACCCTCAAAACCCTAAACCCTAAAAGGGTTGCTCGGCCGAGCAACACCAAGCGACTCCTGGCCGAAAGCATATCCAAACCGTCAAACCGGAGGTTAACCGGATAACCGTTAAAACCGTGAACCGCCTAAACCGTAACCGGTCTAGCCGGTTAGGCGGTTCGGTTCCGGTTGGGGTTTTCAAGGTTTGTAACCGCCGGTTGAAAACCGGCTAACCGGCGGTTTTTGGAACCGGCCACGTCTATGTATATATAAGAATCTGCCAACATGAAAGAACTCAATTTAGTAACTAAATGTTTGAATTTGTGTTTATAGTATAATTTTTTATTAAAAAAAAAAAAAGTAATAATAGGGACACAAAATGTAATGATTTTATAGGTGTTTTTATTTTTGCTTGTTTTTTTAGTTTTTATATTATTTTTTCGGCTTTTCAGTGGTTTAGAAAAAGTAATAGTTACCATCTCTTAATGTAATGATTGTATACATATAAAGTAACATTGTTCATAAGTAAACATAATACCTGTTTTAAAAAAACAAAAGCTCGTTTTCACCCATTTTTTTAAATTTAATACAAACTATATGTATTACATTTGAAATGTAATAACTTATGTATATGAACTATTACTTAAACAAATGAGAAGTATTACTCAAAATGAAAACAGTTCCTAAAAATATTATTAGTTAAAAAAAATAACACTATTACTTCACAAGTGTAGTACTATTACTTATAGCAATACCAACTATTACTTATAGCAATACCAACTATTACTTAAACAAATGAGAAGTATTACTCAAAATTAAAACAGTTCCTAACACTATTATTAGTTAAAAAAAAACACTATTATTTCACAAGTGTAGTACTATTACTTATAACAATACAAACTATTACTTAAACAAATGAGAAGTATTACTCAAAATGAAAACAGTTCCTAAAACTATTATGAGTAAAAAAAAAACACTATTACTTCACAAGTGTAGTATTATTACTTATAGCAATACCAACTATTACTTAAACAAAATATGTTATAGTGTATTACTTTTCACAAATCGAAAAAAAAACAAAATATAAAAATTTAAAAATCCTACCCCTATAGCCCTATCAACATGGATCAGAGAGATTTAATTCGGGATGTGGGCACTCCACTGTGTGTGTGAAATCTCACTCACTCTCTGGTATATGCAAAGGCCATGGGTTTAGTTTTGAAAAGAAGAGAAATACTACTCCACTGCGTGAGAAATACTTTCTCTCTCTCTCCTTTCTCATTTGGCCGGCGACCATGGGGCCTCCTCCGGCGACCTCTGCCCTCCCCACCTTTCGGCAACGCCTCCCACTCCGACCACCCCACCGACGAAGACCCCTCCCCCACTCCGACCTCCCTCTTCCAGATCTATCTTCTCCGACCTCCTCACCTTCCAGATCTATCTTCCCCAACTCCGATCTGTTTGGGAGATGAACTGGGCGGGTTTGGGATGCGAGAGGTCGCCGGAAATAGGCGGGTTTGGGAGGCAAGAGGTTGCCGGAATCTGAGGAGGTAGAATCGCCGGAATCGCGTTAGAAAGAGAGAGAGAGAACGAAGCTTCTCTGTAAAAAAAAAAGAAAAAAGAAAACGTTATTTTGAATAAGGGACATTTTTGGGCGGGTCATGGATCCGACCCGTCTCATGGATGAGACGGGTATTCATGTTCTCACATGAGTTTTTGTCTACATTAAATTCTTTTTTGTTCTATTTATTTTATTATTATAAAACTAAATATTTAAAAAGTTGATAACAAGAATATTTATAAATCTTGATTTTGATTTTGTTGAAGTTTAATCTTGATTACTCTAGATTATTTTAGAAAAAATTTTGGTCCATGATATTTAATTTTGGTGGATGATTTATAATATCAAAAGTTAAGAGTCACTAATCTAGATAAGGATTAGTTAAGATGAGTATTGTCCTTTCATATTCTAGTTTATGTTCATTGTTTTTTCAAGTCTTGTAAGCCTATAAATAGGCAAGTCATTTTAGTTTCAAAGTGTGTCAAGAATTCAGATTTCATAATAAAAAGTTATTCTCCATATATTTATCCACTTGCTCTGTATTTCTATATTTTCCAACAGTGGTATCAGAGTCCCCTTGGGCAGCCATGAACGGTGGTACTAACGGTGATGGTCGTCAACCACAAATTCTTATCTTGGATGGAAAAAATTATGCTCGATGGCGTATTCAAATGATGGTACTTTTTGACTTTCAAGAGTTGCTTGAAGTCGTGGAAGATGGCATAGGAGTGCTCGAGGAGAATGCGAATGATGCGCAAAGACAAGCACATCAACGTGCTTACAAGAAGGATAAGAAAGTGTTATATTACATCCATCAAGGAGTTAATGATGTGGTGTTTGACAAGATTGCGAAAGCAACTACGTCAAAGCAAGCATGAGATATTTTGGAAAATTCGTTCAAAGGAGTTGAAAAGGTGAAGAAGGTAAAACTCCAAACATTGAGGCGAAGGTATGAACTTCTTGGAATGGAATCTTCATAATGTATTTCAGATTATGTTAGTAGAATTCTTGCTTTAACAACCGAAATGAAGTCATATGGAGAAACGATTGAAGATTTAGCAATTATAGAGAAAATTTTGAGAACACTCACACCTCGATTTGAGCATGTCGTGACGGCGATTGAGGAGTCTAAAGATCTCTCTATTATGACAATTGATGAGTTGTCAGGTTCTTTACAAGGACACGTGCAACGAATGAAAGAGAAGTCAATTGAGAAACCAGCCGAGCAAGCATTACAAGCTTCTCATGTCCACCTCCCAAATAAAGGTGGACAAGGTGGAAATACTCAAGGTTACCAACATGGTGGCGGTTCTCGTGGAAGAGGACGAGGACGAGGACAAGACCGAGGTCGAGGACGTGGTTACTATGGTCGAGGTCGAGGTGATTATCACTACAACAACCGAGGAGGAGACAAAGAAGAAAGAAATGATTGTGGAGGTGCAAATAGTCATCTAAATAATTCATTTGATTCCCGAGGACGTGGTCGAGGTCAAGGAAGAGGTCGTGGTCAAAGAAGGTATGATAAGTCAAATGTTAAATGTTATGAATGTCATGAATATGGTCATTATGCAACTGAGTGTAGATATAGAGATAATTTTGGAGGCACATGGGGATTTGGCCTGCTGGCTAGAGCTCATGACTTCCAACCTGGAGGTCATGGGTTCGATCCCCCCAGAAGTTAGAGGGAAGGCTTTCTCTCCCTATGATTTATCTCCTAGGCGCTTCTGTGCGTGCATGTGTGTGTGTGTGAGTAGTGAAAAAAAAAAGAGATAATTTTGGAGATGGAAAAGAAGCAAGATTTGCAAGAGAAGGTAAAAATGACGATGGTCAAGTTCTTTTAATGGTAACGGCGGCGGCTGAAGACCCCGGTTATTACACTTAGTTCCTTGACATGTGTTGTACAAATCACATGTGTGGAAAGAAGGAGTTATTTGTTGATCTTGATGAGACGGTGAGATCAAAAGTCAAGTTTGCCGATGATATCACAATACCGGTGATGGGAAAAGGAAAAGTTCTCATAAAATTGAAGAATGGAGATCAAAAGTATATCTCAGATGTGTTCTATATTCCAGACATGAAGAGCAATTTGTTGAGCTTGGGGCAACTTTTGGAGAAAGGGTATGATATGCGGCTATATGACAACCAACTCACCATGTTTGATAGATAAGGTACACTCATTCTAAGGTCCCCTCTTTTGAAGAATAGAATGTTTCGAGTCAATATTGAGTGTGATTCCTATCATTGCTTTAATGTTATTGTGAAAGATGAATCTTGGTTGTGGCATTTGCGTTTTGGTCACTTGAATTTCATAGCTTGAAGTTGTTAGCTCAAAAGGAGATGGTTAGAGGTTTGTCTATAATTAATCACCCCCGAACAATTGTGTGAGAGATGTATTGTTGGAAAGCAACATAGAGCTCCATTTGTGGTTGGAAGAACTTGGAGAACAAGGAGGCCTCTTGAGCTTGTTCATTCGGATGTGTGCGGCTCACTTAATGTGTTGTCGAATGGGAATAATCGGTATTTTCTTTCTTTCATTGATGATTTCACAAGAAAAATATGGGTTTATTTTCTTCAAAGAAAATCCGATGTTTTTACTTGTTTTAGAGAGTTTAAAGCTCTTGTTGAAAATAAAGTAATTGTTATCTTCAATATTTACGGACTCATGGTGGTGGTGAATATACTTCTAATGAATTTGCTGAGTATTACAAAAAACAGGGAATAGAGTATGAAGTGACATTTCCCTACACACCACAACATAATGGATAGGGGTGGAAGCGGTTCGGCTCAAACCACGACTTGAAGTCGAACCGAGTCAAACCGTGTGGTTTGGTTCGGTTTTTAGAAATAAGTGGTTTAGCTCGGTTTTAAAAATTAACAAACCGAACCGAGCCAAACCGAACCGAACCGTTTGAGACCGAACCGCGGTTTGAAACCGTGAAACCGAACCATTAAGCCGAACCGTCAAATCGAGCCATGAGCCATACTAACTGCCATTCTTTTCCTCTCCTTCCCCACCCCTGTTTTGTGGTCATAATGATAGATTACACGTTATTAAGACGTATGACTGTGATTGAGGATCTTTTTAGAAACTACATTATGACTGCAATTGGAATTCGTTTTTTATTCAGCAAACTAACTTTTAAGTTATTTTTCTTGAGAGATAAATATAAGAGCTAATAATGTATCATTGGTTCTAAAGAAAGTTCAATGAAAAGGAAACTGAAAGGGAAAGGACAAATAGAAGCATCTTTGTTAAGAAGAGTTTATTTTGGCACAAAACTCGAACTAATGGATTCAGTGCATGCCTATGGTCACAATGGTGTATGCTGTGTGATTATCATCTTAAGCTCACTAATAATAAATAGTCTTGCTAATAGCTAATAGTATGAATTGTTATGGTTTGAAATGCGGTTTGAATCGTGGTCTAGAGCGCGGTTTGGATCGTGGTCTGAACGGCAAAATCAAACCGCAAATCAAATCGCGGTTTAGACCGAACCAAACCGAACCATAGCGGTTTGGTTTAGCTCGGTTCGAATTTTTTTTATGGTTTAGCTCGGTTTGGAATTTCTCCAAACCGATGCTAGTGGTTTGACTTCTAAAATTGCCCAAATCGAGCTAAACCGAACCATTTCCACCCCTAATAATGGAATTGTCGAGCAGAAGAACCGAACAATCTTGGACATGACGAGAAGCATGTTGAAAGCCAAGGGGATGCCGAACTCATATTGGGCAGAAGTTGTCTCATGTACAGTTTACTTGTTGAATAGGTGTCCAACGAGAAGTGTGAAAGATGTTACTCCCAAAGAAGCATGGAGCGGATTCAAACCAAGTGTGAAGCATCTCAAGGTGTTTGGTAGTATTGCATACGTCCATATTCCAGTGGAGTGAAGAAGAAATCTTGATGATAGGGGAGAGAAGACCATCTTTGTGGGTTATAAGGGTGGTGGATACAAGTTGTTCAATCCAGTTACAAAGAAGGTGATTGTTAGTAGAGATGTGTTATTTATCGATGAATAAGCTTGGAATTAGGAAGTTGATGCTCGAAATGTTTCTCGACGTGCTTCCATTTCTATTCTTGAAGATGAAATCCCAAATGAAGTTGTTGAAGAAGAGGTGGTGGAACCAGTTGTTGGGTTTTGGGGTTACTACGCAGCGGAAGAACTTTATAAAACAACAAAACCCTAGCCTTGAATCCGTCTAACATGAATAGATAAAACCATGAAATAGATTTACATACCTTAACAGCGATTTTGCTTTCTCAAAAACGAATCTAAGATTCAAACTTTGAATCTTTGTCGAACCTTTGATCTTCTTCTTCCTTGTTCCAAGCCTTGTGATGAATCAACGATTGTAAGTCTTCAAGCTTTTGGTGATAAAGCAATCACCCTCTATCGATAATCCACACGCGAACGAACCAAGATCTTGTATCTTGTAGGATTTCTAGATGATCCCGATTGTTGAATCAATATTTAACAATCAATGGCTGTTTTGGAATTCATTTGGGGCGTTTTTGATCTTTGATTCTCAATCAAAATCAGTGTTTTTTGTTTCCAAAACTCAAAAAAGGTCTACCATGGCTGAGGAAAGAGAGTTCTATTCATACATTATAAAAATCCTTAACCCTTAGGGATAAGAGCCCTTTTCCTAGCAAAAACCAGAGCCGTACAGAAACCTTGTCCCGCGCGAGACTGGCGTGTCCCGTGCGATACAATGCTCTGATAAAAAGCGGGAGCCTGCAGAAGCCTTGTCCCGCGTGAGACTTGGCGTGTCCCGCGCGATACAATGCTACGGTCAAATCCAAGCATCCCGATACACTCGTCCCCTTTATGGGGAATAGTTAGTGCATTTGGGGACGAGTCATCCCCTGACCCTAGATTTCGCATTTAAGTCATTTTTCAATCCGTTCTTTGTGTGTGACCCTTTAAAAATTATATTTTATGTTGGTAGTGAGTTGAAATATCAACCTCACAAGACATAAGTGATCTCTAGCAAGTCATTATGTCCACCCAATTAAATATAACATCAAAGTTTGATTCCTCTATAGATCAAATGTCACAATCTCTTTGTCCACAATGCCATATTGAACATGAGTTATGGTCCACATCAACTCATATTGTTTAATGCTTTCTCGATTCCCAATATGTTGATAATCCAAGTGCATTTGATCTCTATCAAATCTCTTGAGTGTGGCCACACATTTCATCAATACTATTCATCGAGGGGCCCAAGCAAACATCTCTCTCAACTAGAGGGACAAATCCCATCTTGACTTATCATTCTTCCTACAAGAATCCAATCGTGCCAACATAGCCCTTATTGCTATCCTATTAAAGATAGTGTTAGATTACATCAAACACAACATTCATCATGTGAAAGACGATGATAATCTCAGGTACAAAGGATTCCAATGACACGACTATCATGAGATTTAATCATGACATATATGACTATAGACCATGTCATAAATCTCATAGGTGGGTCATGTCCAGTACCTTGTTCTCTAACAAGTACCCATAAGTATAATGTGCATCACATACATATAATCATCTCCATGATTATCTATTACCAACTTATACTAGTTATTCACAATAAATAGGGACGCAGGTTATTATAATAAACATGTAAACATATAATAAACCAAATAAAAATTCTCTATAATAAATGATAAAGACGATTGCATAGCGGTATTAAGTTATAAGTCAATCATAACTAAACGCCTAGGGCATTACACCAACACCGGTTTCTCCTAATTCACAAGTGTCGACACCTGAACCATTTTTGGCAAATGAAAGACCGAGAAGGAATATGCAACCATCTACTTAGTTAGAAGGATTTGAGGTAACCCATGATGATGAGGTTACTGATGATGGAGATTTAGTTTATTTTTCCATATTTGCAGATAGTGAGCTAGTCAAGTTTGAGGAGGCTATCCAAGATCCAAGGTGGATTCAAGCAATGCAAGAGGAAATAAGAGCAATTGAGAAGAACAAGATGTGACAACTTATTGATATTCCGAAAGAGAAGAAAGCCATTGATGTCAAGTGGGGTTTCAAGAAAAAGATCAAAGCAAATGGTGAGATTGAAAGGCATAAAACACGGCTTGTTGCAAAGGGATATGAGCAAAGGCCCGATTATGATTACCAAGAGGTATTTTCTCCTGTTGTGAGAATTGAGACTGTGAGATTGATTATTGCTTTGGTGGCACAAAAGTAATGGAACATTCATCAAATGGATGTCAAGTCAGCTTTCTTAAATAGGCCTCTTGAAGAGGAAGTTTTTGTGAAGCAGCCACCTGAATTTGTGAAGAAAGGAAGTGAAGATAAAGTTCATAAGTTGAAGAAGGCGCTATATGGTTTGAAGCAAGCACCGAGAGCTTGGAACAAGCGTATTGATTCTTTCTTTATTGAAAATGGGTTTGAGAAATGTCCTTCCGAGCATGCCTTATATGTGAAGACAAATAGTGTTAGCGATATGTTATTGCTTTGCCTTTATGTTGATGACTTGGTGTTTACGGGCAACAATAATAGCATGATTGAAGATTTCAAGAAGTCGATGATGAGAGAGTTTGAGATGACTGATCTTGGATTGATGTCATATTTCTTGGCATTGAAGTTGATCAAAGAAAGGATGGAATTTTTGTTTGTCAAAAGAGGTATGCCATGGAGATTTTGAAGAAATTCAGGATGTTTGATTGTAATCTTGTGAGGACACCCGTGGAAGTTTGCACAAAATTGTCTAAGGATAGTTATGATGCGAAAGTTGATCCAACATATTTCAAGCAAATTGTTGGAAGTTTGAGATATCTTACTTGTACGAGGCCGGATATTACTTATGGAGTCCCCTCATCAGTCTCATCTTCAAATTGCAAAGAGGATTTTGCGTTATTTTAAGGGAACCATTGGTCATGGTTTATTTTACTCTTCATCCAACAATGGTGAGATAGTTGGATATTCAGATAGTGATTGGAGTGGAGATCCCGATGATCGTAAGAGTACTTCGGGATATGTGTTTAATTTTGGTGCAACTGCTTTCTCTTGGTCATCAAAGAAGCAGTCAATTGTGGCTCTATCTACATGTGAAGAGGAGTATGTAGCAGCGAAAACAAGTGCATGTCAAGCAAAGTGGTTAAGGAGTTTGTTAAAACAAATTCATGTTCGAGTTGATGGTTCAACAAAGATTTTTTGTGAACAATATTTCTGCGATTGATTTGGCAAAGAATCCTGTGACGCGTGGGAGGAGCAAGCATATAGATACTTGAACATACCAAAAGTGTCGAGTTGGGCCAAGTAAGCAAAGCCCAATCCTCAAGGCAACCATTGCCCCAACGTATCAAGGGGCCAGGCCCAATCAATGCAAGGCCCAAAGCCCGTACCAAATATCAGTCGACTAAGCCCAACGTCCGACCTATCAGGTCCCGACCTGACTTAGTCCGACCTTACAATCCAGACTCTAATACGGGTACGATCCATGCTCTACCCGTCAGTCAGGTCGACCATTCCACAAATGGCGACCTCGACCTAATCACTAAGTGTCAACCTAACAGATTGAACACACATGAGTCAAACCTTTCCATAACCGGTTCCCTACAAATCAGGAGCCGTTACCAGACACGTTCACATTACTTGTAACTGTCGCTAAAATCTCGGAGTTTATGTAGCACCGCCAAAAATACAATGGACAACACCTATAAATACATCATCACTACCAACGGTGCAGAGGTAACTGCCATTTTGTTATATGAATTCATTATTCAATACATTTTGAGCTATATACAACCGTTATCTTACTCTCACGCCCGAGCGTCTTCGCCGGAGACACATCCGACTAGTCGTGGGTTCTGATTTCAGGTCAAGGAGCCAGGTGATTAGTCCTGCCACGTGGAGGATTACTGATAAGCACAATTCCTGCAGCATCAGTTTGGTTCCATTGCCGGGAACTGTGCTTTAGCTTGACCTCGAAAATTTCATCAACCTACAACAATGGTAACCCCAGACGGGCAAGTGACAGAAGCTTCTGATGAAATCAATGAGGTGAATGCTAACACCAACGTGGATCTCAACACCAATGCTGAAAACGCAAATCTGCCTCCTCCCCCACCAAATTGTCCTCAGGGTAGAGCAACACGCTCTACCAGTATTGTTGATGGCAGCGGATTGCCAGACACAAGAAGGGGGAAAAGACACATGGAAGGACAAGGAGCTCCACCTCCCCCTAAGCGTCCAACTGCTCATATGAATGTTGGAAATAGGGCAGGTCCCTCATCCAACCCATTGAGCAGGAAGGAAATGTTATTGGAGCGAGCCCAGATTCTGGCCGAGCTATTGGCAATAGAGGAGGCTGAGAAGGCAGATATAAGATCAGAGAGGGTGGCTCCCTCTCAAATCTCTAACAGGCAGCAGGCCAAGAGTGCTAGGCCCAATGAGGGTGTGGGTCAAAATGCCGATCAAAGGATAGTAGTCCGACCTCAATCACCTATCCATGTGCCGAGTAATGACTTAAGGGCTAGCCTCACCAGGAATAGGGAGCAGGAGGCTCAATCAGATTTGAGGACGCATTTAGAGGCCAATAGGAGCCGACGTGGTTCCCCTGCCCGAACACAAAGATCAGGATCTCACAGGGACAGGAATGGACGCAGGTCGCCCATAAGAGAAGAAAGGCGCAGGTCGCCACTTGGAGATAATAGGCGCAGGTCGCCATCCGGGAATGAGAGGCGCAGGTCGCCCCAAAGGAATGACAGGCATAGGTCTCCAGTTCGATCAGAAAGGGCTCATTCCCACAGAGACAGGAGGAGTAGGCAGGTAACTCCCCCCAGAAGCGAAGGTCAAAAGTCGAATGTCGTTCCCCCTCCAAGAGATGAAAGACCCGACGCTAGGGAATGGCTGATGATGAAAAAGAGGTTCGAACAATGGGAGGAGGAGAAGAAAAAGGACACTGGAAAGGTTGAACGAGTTGATTTTGCTCTTCTACCTCTATCCAAGGAGATGAGAGACAGTCGACCTCCTCCTAGTTTCAGATTGCCCCTATTGGAAAAGTACTCAGGGGCAACCAATGCCAAGAGTCACATAGCGCACCTGGAAGCCACGATGTGCTTTGTCGCCAATGAAGACGACAATATGTGCAAAGCCCTCATAAGCACACTCACAGGGGCAGCCTTGACATGGTTCAATGGTTTGGCGGCTGGTAGCATCACCACCTGGACGTGTTTAAGAACAAAATTCCTAGATCGCTTCTCGACTGCTGGAGCTCGAAAGGTGACTGTCACCGATCTGAGCAACTTGGTTCAAGCAAAAAATGAAAGCTCCATGAGCTACTTCACCAGGTTTAAAGAAATGGTTGACAAGATTGAAGAGGATCTCACTGACAGAGAGGTGATCAATTGCTTCCGAAGTGGTATTTCCTCGGAAGACATGGATTATGAACTCACAGTTCGTACAGTCACAACTCGACAGGAGTTGTTCGAAAAGGTGTACAATGTCGCGCTAGCCGAAGAGAGAAAAGAAAAGAAGAATGGGAAAAGCCCCAAGGTGGAGGTCGCTGATGACAAGAAGGACTCCAATAAAAATGGAGGAAACAATAAAAATGGCAAGAACAGGACAAGGGCGACAGAGAAGGTGCCCGAGACTTTCACTCCCCTAACGGTGAGTCGAACTGAAATCCTGAATGCAGTCGAGTTGGCACCACCTGCCCCAATGAACCCAGGCAACAAGTTCAGAAGGGACAACAGCAAATACTGTGATTACCACAAGGACACGGGTCATCTCACGGAGGATTGCTTAGGCTTGAAGCGCATAATCCAAAGAATGGTCGAACAGGGAAGACTCGATGCATACGTGAAGAGGCCTCAAACTGGTGGAGGCGAGCAGCCTGCAGGTGGACAACAAGGACCGAGGCAACCTAGATTGAATTTGGGGGTCATTACAGAGCAAGCCAGTAACACCGCCATCAAGCACAAAATTTTTCAACTCAATAAGGCCCCACATGTGCCTCCAAGGAGAGATGTCAGAGATGATGTGATCAGCTTCTACCCCCATGAATTGGCAACCAATATGGCGGCTAGGGAGCAAGTTCTCGTCATCCCAGGTCTCATAGACGGATGTACGACGAGCAGACTCTTAGTCGACACGGGGGCCTGCAAGGACATTTTATTCTACAAAACTTTCAAGGAGATGGGACTTAATGATGAGCAGCTTGAAAGGTATGATGGCAGGTTGGAGGGCTTCACCAACCATCGAGTTGACGCCAAAGGACAGATTGAGCTCGACGTCGACCTTGGCCAGCACCCCCAAAGGGTAGTATCGAAGGTACAATTTATTGTGATAGATGTGAACAGTGATTACGCTGCTATACTTGGCATTCCAGGTCAGGTCGCGCTTGGAATGATAGCATCAATTCCTCACCAGCGAGTCAAGTTCCCCACACCTGCTGGAGTAGGATGTGTACAAGGCACAGCTCGAGCCTACCTGGACCATGTTCTCAGAGAAAGAAAGAAAAGGGAGTTAGAAATTGAGACTGCAGATGGTTACTTGAAGCTGTCCAAGTCAGTCACCAAAACTACCCGACTGTCAACGATCACCAATGTGGAAGAGTCGACCTATCGCTCAAATGACGAGGTCATGTTTGAGTCGACACGTCACTCTGAAACCACAGCGGTCGATCCAGATGTAGTTATGGTCGACCAAGTCCTCATAGGCAACCTATGCCTCCAGATCGACAATAACTCGGGGGCCACCACCAGCGAGGTTGCAGATAAGCTGGATGATATGATAGCTGAGGAAGCTCCACACCTGGGGGCCGAGGAGAGAAAAAGAGTTAGGGAGATCATCATTGAGACCCTGCAGTTCAGGGATGGTCCAGAGCTGGAGGTTGTGGACGAGCTAGAATCGGTAGTCACCAACCCTTCCTACCCCGACCAAAAAATTCAGATTGGGAAACAATTGTCAGCTGAAGAAAGGCTGGAAATCATCGAGCTACTCAAGGGGAGCAATGATGTCTTTGCGTGGAGAGTAGAAGACATGAAGGGAATTAAGGAAGAGGTCGCCGTTCACAGGCTTGAAGTCAACCCGACTATAAAGCCTAGACCCCAAAAATTGAGAAGCTTCGCTCAAGATAAGGAAGAGGCCATAAAAGCTGAGGTACAAAAACTTTTGAGTGCAGGTATTATCAAGGAGGCCACTCATACAACGTGGTTGGCCAACGTGGTCATGGTGAAGAAATCAAATGGCAAATGGCGGATGTGTGTCGACTTCACCACTCTGAATCTTGCTTGCCCGAAGGACAGCTACCCCCTTCCTAGGATTGACAAGCTAGTTGATTCCATTGCTGGTCACTCCACCCTCAGCTTCCTCGACGCTTACTCAGGGTACCACCAGATTAAGATGCATGAGGACGACATAGTCAAGACGGCATTTCAAGCGGCTGGAGGCATCTACTGCTACAACATGATGCCATTTGGATTGAAGAATGCAGGTGCGACTTATCAAAGAATGGTGAACAAGGTCTTTGCCTCACAAATTGGTCGAAATATGGAGGCTTACGTCGACGATATGGTCATCAAAACTAAGACCGGACGTCACGTAGTCGACCTAAAAGAAACATTCGCCAATCTGCGGGCAAACGACATGAAACTCAATCCCAGCAAGTGTGTCTTTGGAGTAGCAGCTGGAAAGTTCCTTGGATTCATGGTGTCCCAGAGAGGTATAGAAGCTAACCCGGAGAAGATCAAGGCTCTAGTCGAGATGAAGGAGCCTACAAGTATAAAGGAGATGCAGCGACTCAATGGCAGGGTGGCAGCCCTAGGTCGCTTTATATCCAAGTCGGCTGAAAGGTCTCTCCCCTTCTTCAAATCATTGAGGGGGACGAAAAACTTTGAGTGGACGGCCGAATGTCATTCGTCGTTCCAACAACTCAAAGAATACCTTGCTACCCCTCCACTATTGAGCAGCCCGACCACTGGCGAGACCTTGTTTGTGTATCTGTCTGTAGGAGACAAGTCAGTTGCAGCAGTCCTGATCAGAGAAGAGGAAGGACTTCAAAAGCCAGTTTACTATGTCAAGAAGGCCCTATCAGACGTAGAGGGCAGGTACTACAATGCTGAAAAGGTTGCATATGCTCTAGTCGTAGCTTCAAGGAAGCTGCGAGCTTATTTCCTGGCTCACCCTATAGTGGTTCTTACAAATGCTCCCTTGAGAAAAATATTGCACAAGCCGGAGAGTTCAGGTCGCTTGCTCAATTGGTCAATTGCCCTTACTGAATTTGACATTGAGTATCGACCTCGAAAGGCGCCGAAAGCTCAAGCTCTAGCAGATTTCTTGGTCGAGCTTACGTTCACCAAGGAAGACAGGTGAACGGCCGAGCTCCAAAAGAGAAAACCAAAAGAAAAGAGCCGAGTCCCAAGTCGCCACCAATCTACCCGACGATTGGCTTTGGAAAGTCTACTCGAGATGGGTCGCCGACCAAGAATGTCGATGGAGCTGGGATAGTGCTAATTGAACCAAATATCGGACGGGTACGAGGAGTCCCTAAGGTTCAAGTTTGATGCTTCCAACAATCAGCCGAATATGAAGCCTTGATAGCGCTATAGAGTACGCCAAGTGTTTTGGAGCGACTAAAATCATGGCCTATTGTGATTCCCAACTGATAGTCAACCAGGTTAGAGGCGAATACGAGGTGCTTAGTTCCACTCTGATCAAATACTGCGACCTAGTGAAAGAGCTGATAAAGGATTTGGAATTCTGGGAGATTCAGAGGATTGGACGGGAAGACAACGAGCTAGCCGACCTCCTCTCGAAATTGGCCACTTCAGATGAGCCACATGATGAGCCCATCTCTTTCCTCGAAAACCCAGCTTATGAGAGGGTAAAAATTCAGTGTGTAGAAGATCCCTCGAGAAATTGGACTTATGAGAAGTGTTGGTTCGAAGAAATGAAGGCGTACATAGAAAGTAGCGAGCTGCCTGATGACGAGAAGAAAGCTCGAGCTATCAAAAAGAAAGCTCCAAGGTACGTTATTCAGGGAGGCGAGCTATTCAGAAGGTCCTACACTCGACCATTGCTAAAGTGCATCCACCCTCAAGAGGTCGCCCTATTGATACATGAAGTACATAGTGGGATTTGTGGTGGACACCCGGGGGCCAGGACTCTAGCCGACAAGTTAATCACTTTGGGATACTACTGGCCACACATGAGAGCAGATACTCATAACTTTGTTCAGCAATGTGATCAATGCCAAAGGTTTGCCAACTTACCTCATATGCCTACAACCGAGCAGACTCCAGTAATTGCAGCTTGGCCATTTGACATGTGGGGTGTCGACTTGATTGGACCCTTCCCTCCCGCCCGGGGAAATTGCAAGTATGTGATCGTCGCCATCGATTATTTCACCAAATGGGTTGATGCCAAGCCATTAGCTCGCATCACAGAGGAAAACGCCATCAACTTCATTCACGATTTCATTTGGTGTCGATTTGGTTTTCCTCGAGCAATAGTGTCTGACAACGGCCTGCAGTTCTCCAGAGCTTTCGAAGCAGAGATGAATCGGGTAGGGATCAAACATTGGCAATCTTCTGTCGCCTATCCTCAAGGAAATGGGCAAGTCGAAGACGGCGAATAAACTTGTTCTATCTCGCACTCTCAAGACGGGTCTCGTAGGTCGTCGCATGATAGCCGGTTGGACGAACTCCCTTGCTCTTTGGGCGCCCGCACAACCACTCGGGGGCCTACGGGGGAAACCCCATTCGCTCTTACATATGGATCAGAGGCCATGGCACCTGCTGAACTCAGATTCCCTACTGCCAGAGTAACATTCTTCGACCAGGAGCAGAACAACATCAATAGATTGATCGACCTGGATTTAGTCGACGAGAAGCGAGATACGGCTCACCTTCGAATGGTTAACTACAAGCAGCGAACTAAAAGTTACCATGACAAGAAGGTGAAAGCAAGATCATTCCAAGTGGGAGATTATGTGTTGAGGAAGATCGAGGCAACGGGGAGAAGGACCCAGCAGAACAAGCTATCTCCTAATTGGGAAGGTCCTTATATAGTTACTCGAGTTGTCAAAGAGGGGACTTACATGATTGCTCATCCTGATGGTGAAGAGCTGAAGCACCCATGGCATGCTACTCACCTCATCAAATACTACTTCTAGTTTTCAGCTTCCAAGTTCAAGCTTGTCTTATTTCTAGTTTTCAGATTAATGTAAGCGTGTTCGTACTTCAATAAAAATGCTGTTTCATTCGACCAAATGTTGTACAACACCAGTTTTAACTAGCTCGACTCTCAGTCAGCTTAGTTTGAACGAGCTCGATTCTTAATCAGCTTTGTTCTTTTAAAGTCCGACTCATAGTCGACTTCGTTTTAATGAGCTCGATTCTTAATCAGCTTTGTTCTTTTAACAAGTCCGACTCATAGTCGACTTCGTTCTAATGAGCTCGATTCTTAATCAACTTTGTTCTTTTAAAGTCCGACTCATAGTCGACTTCGTTTTAATGAGCTCGATTCTTAATCGGCTTTGTTCTTTTAACAAGTCTGACTCATAGTCGACTTCGTTCTAATGAGCTCGATTCTTAATCAGCTTTGTTCTTTTAACAAGTCCGACTCATAGTCGACTTCGTTTTAATTAGCTCGACTCTTAGTCAGCTTTGGTCTCATAACAAGTCCGATCCATGGTCGATTTCGTTCCAATGAGCTCTACCCTATGCCATCTCTAAACAAGTTCGACCTTGGGTCAACCTCGTTTCTGAATTCTTACAAGGCTTAGGTCGACTCTTCCTATTACATCTAGCTCGACACACATACGCTGAGATGGAAAACACACAACATTCAGAGATTAAAGTTGGCTACGATTATAAGTCTCCCAAAAGTGGGCTGAGACTTGCAAAAAATATGATTACATGTTTCTATGCCTCCCAAAAACTGGGCCAAGGCATTCAGATAATTTCAAAAAAAAAAAAAAGCAAAATATTGTTTGGGACTTGTTCATTACAATTCAACCAAATAAGTCAAGAGACCAGGCCAGCATCGGTTTGGTCGTCAACAGAAGCTCGACCTTCCCCATCATCTCCTTGTTGCTGTGGGTCTAAAGGTTTACCTGACTCTGAATATAACTGCTCAGGTTCTTCTTCCATAAGGTCGGCATCTTCGAGCTCTTGCAAGACGACATCGAAGTTTCTGTCAACAATCTCGGGGGCCACCCACGGTTCACAACCATCCTCTTTGTCTTCTTGAGCGATGAAGGCTAGGTCGTTCTCAAGATAAGGAACGAGTGAGTGACCCCTACGAGCTGCCATGTCGTAGTGGGAGTCAGAGAACCAACGAGCTAATTGCTCGATGGTAACTGTAGCTGTTGAATCCACCAGTGCTCGACGCGCCATATGTCTTTTTCCTACCTCCAGAAAGTCCTGCGCCTTGGCCACGATGGTATTATAGTATTCATCGCCCTCTTTGAATTTATCAATGGCAGCTTCAGCAGCATCCTTAGCAGCAGCAGTAACAGCAGCCTGAAGGTCTTCTTGCCATTTTCCCCGTTCAAGTCGATGCTCTTCCTGCAGCTCGACCAGGAAGGTATCCTTCTCCTTCAGAAGTTTGGAAACTGTTGCCAGTTCCGTCTTAGTTTTCTCCAGCTCCTTCTTCTCAGCATCTCTCTCTACCTCCGCCTCCTTGAGCTTGGACTCAGCAGCTTCAAGGTCTACCAGGGCTTTCTTCTTGACCATCTCCATGGCGTCATACGAGTTATCCAAGTCATTGAATTTCTCTCTTAGCTCAGCCAGTTCTTGGGACTTATTGGATAAGTCCTTAAGAGCCTGCCTCTCCCTCTCAATGGAGGCCCTCCAAGAACATTTAACTTGCTCGATCATGGTAAGATTCGGCATTTAAAGGAAACCAGGGAAGTGTTGACTCGTAAGACAAGTTGGTCGAGTAAAAAAAACAAGCGACTAGACTGAAAAGGAAGAGTAAGAAATTACCTCACAATGAACCATCCCAGAGCGGGCTGAGAATTCTTCAGGGGTGATCCCCTTATCAGAAAAATGAGCTAGGAGGTCGACATCAATAGCCCTCCTGACCACGACCTGGCCCAAGCTCATGTCTGGGTAGCGGCGGCTTAAACTGTTGACTCCTATGAGTGGAGGAACATCACTCAACCTCCTCATCTGGTCCTCAAGAGACTCTTTGGTGGGGGGAGGAGAGATTGGTGGAGGCATTTGGCTTGAATACACTGACTTCCCTTTCCCAGAGCGCAGCCTCTTCCTCGTATTCAGAGGTTCGTCATCAGCATCTACCTCCATGATATCATCTTCAACAAGCACAACATTTGGAGGACTTACCCCGGCCATCTCAGCTCCTGAGGTCACAGCATCAACCTCCTGAATTGGGTCGGAGCTCAGGCTTCCTTTGGCCGACCTGGTGGACTCGTCACCTCCATCATTAGCATCCACAGGCTGAGTACCGCTCTGCAGGGGGTCCTCTTCTTCAACCTCAACCATGGGAATCATCCCCACGTTGTCCTTGGACAATAGGCCGGTTCTCCTCTCTGCCTCCCTTTGCCTGTTAGCCCGAGCATTGGCGGCTCCATGAGCTTTCTTTGCTTTCTTCTTGTCAGAAACACCAACAATCCGCCCCATGTTTGCTTCCTGTTCGGGAGTCAAAACTGCAGTAAAGTCAGGATAGCAAAGTGTTAGATCGACGTACGAAAGTTCTACATACGAGCATAAGTTCTATGTACGAGCAAACTATGTACGACATCCTATATGCAATTTAACAAACGACGAGCTAAGAGAAAAGCATACAGTACAAAATAATTCATTATGCTGTCAGATCAACATACAGGCTACGAGCTAATCATGGGCGAGCTAATTGTTCTACATACGAAGGTCTATGTACGAGCAAGCTATACATGCAAGTTAACAGATAAAGGGCGAATAAAGGAAAGCTGAACAGGGATATCTTACCACCAGCATGCTCCCCATTGTCCTTGCAGAAGTTAGCAGTCTTCTTACAACGTTGACATTTATCTTCAAATTTGCCCAAGGCATGGGTAACCCAACCAGGATAAATGGTGCCCCTTCCCACTGGCACCAAGGTTTGTACTTCTCCCTCACTATCCATCATTCCAGCCTGGATGAAGTTGTACTTGGTTGTAAGTAGACTCTCCCAACTGAAGGGTCCCTTGTCAGCTAACCTACACAACCTCTTATATAAATCAAAATGTCAGTGTGGTTCCCAGTAATCTCTCTCGTCCATAGCTTCTGTTTCATCATTGGGCAAAGGAAACTCCCATCCCAACCTACTCTATACTACCACTACGTGGGAGTTCCAGCCACTATGCTTACTGGGGAGGTTCGTGAAGAGTTTGGGAGATTTGGGTTTAGAAGGTGTACTAATGCTCAGATCCTCCCCACTATATTTGATACAGAAGAATTCCTTAAAAACCCTCATACAGGGTTCATATCCTAGAAACCTACACACCATAGCGAAGCATACTAGGACCCTACAGGTATTGGCTCCGAGCTGAAGGGGTAGGGCATTGGCACACTCCAAGAACTCGTTAATGAAAGGGTCAAGTGGTAACATAAGGCCAGCCACGAATTGGCCATATAAGAAGGATACTCTAGTGGCGTCCTTGGTGAAAGTCGACCTAAACTGTTTCATGAAATCTTTCTGGGTATAAATGGTCACCCTATAGTCCTCTTTGCTCACTTCACAAAAATCCCAAATCATACTATACCTAGAGGGCGATTCTTCTTTCCACGCAAAGGCCCATTAGGAACATAGCCTCTCTCATTCTTCCTGTGCACTACAGAATCATCAAATGCATCCACAATTCTGGGACCTGAAGAAGTTGAAGGTGTAGCTCCACCTTGAGTCGTCATATCTGTACAATAAAAAGAGGAAGCAGGGGAGTCAGTCCTATGATCACATTCAGTCGACCTACCTAAGGGCGACCTAGACTCCCCTGGAAAACCTATTCTGTTTCTAAGGAAGGAGGGTTTATTGACGTCTCTAACATAGAACAAGGCTATATGATCGAGCAATTCATGGAAAAGATGAAAGGGGACAATGTTCGAATCGTCAATTAATGTAGTAACTACATCACCTCCAATGGGCAGTCCAATTTCACCAAAACTCAACCCCCACCTTGTCAAGATGGAGATACATTCAGTCAGGGGCATCTCTTTCCACTCATTATCTACATGCTTGTAAACCCTACGATTCAAGGTGCAATATCCATACCAGGCTCCTGGTTCGCTACTAAATGTCCTAGCCATGGAAAAATTGAAGATGCAGTGCAGAAATTGAAACCCTAAGACAAGAAAAGAGAAGAATACCTTGATTTATGTCGGAATAAGAGGGCTGTTGCAGAGAACGAAGGTCGAATTTAATCAACGGTTTCCTTGCTATTTTCACCAGAGATTCTCAGAGCTCAAAGACGGTAAGAATTCGAATCGAAAAAGGATTTTGGTATTTATATTTTCCAAAATTGGAAAGGAAAAAGGAAATTCAAAATTAATTTCCTAATTAAACACGGAAGCGGTTTCCGAGGTGGACTCTCAAGCGTCAAAACAGTAATGATGACAGAAAAACGGCGCTCCTTCATCTCTGACCATTCATCGCCGACGTCCAGGATCGTGCCACATCATCTTGGGTCGACTAAGCCTCAGAACGAGTAGAGACCTTCGAGTAACAACAATTGCCATCAAAAAATTTTCTTAACTTCCTAATCGACAAAGTCAACTCGAAAGTTGGGGGCCACTGAACATACCAATCCTCAAGGAAACCATTGCCCCAACGTATCAAGGGGGCCAGGCCCAATCAATGCAAGGCCCAAAGCCCGTACCAAATATCAGTCGACTAAGCCCAACGTCCGACCTATCAGGTCCCGACCTGACTTAGTCCGACCATACAATCCAGACTCTAATACGGGTACGATCCATGCTCTACCCGTCAGTCAGGTCGACCATTCCACAAATGGCGACCTCGACCTAATCACTAAGTGTCAACCTAACAGATTGAACACACATGAGTCAAACCTTTCCATAACCGGTTTCCTACAAATCAGGAGCCGTTACCAGACACGTTCACATTACTTGTAACTGTCGCTAAAATCTCGGAGCTTATGTAGCACCGCCAAAAATACAACGGACAACACCTATAAATACATCATCACTACCAACGGTGCAGAGGTAACTGCCATTTTGTTATCTGAATTCATTATTCAATACATTTTGAGCTATATACAACCGTTATCTTACTCTCACGCCCGAGCGTCTTCGCCGGAGACACATCCGGCTAGTCGTGGGTTCTGATTTCAGGTCAAGGAGCCAGGTGATTAGTCCTGCCACGTGGAGGATTACTGATAAGCACAATTCCTGCAGCATCAATACTCGTTTTCATTTTCTTCGTGATCAAGTTGCAAGGAACGAGATTTCATTGGTGTATTACAAATCCGAATATCAAGTTGCGGACATTTTGACAAATTCATTGAAGTTCGAAGCCTTTTTTAAGCTCAAGCGGTTGATGGGCATGACAACATTCGAGAATCAAGATTAAGGGAGGATGTTGAAGTTTATTCTTGATTACTCTAGATTATTCTAGAGAAGTTTTTGGTTTATGGTATTTAATTTTGGTGCATAGTTCATAATATCAAAAGTCAAGAGTCACTAATCTAGATAAGGATTAGTTAAGATGAGTATTGCCCTTTCATATTCTAGTTTATGTTCATTGTTTTTCCAAGTCTTGTAAGCCTATAAATAGGCAATTCATTTTAGTCTCAAAGTGTGTCAAGAATTCAGATTTCATAATAAAAAGTTCTTCTCCATATATTTATCCTATTGCTCCATATTTCTATATTTTCCAACAGATTTTGCGCATTTATTAAGAAAATAATAAAATATGTTCAAATATTTTAAGGGGATTAGGAATATAATTGTTCAAACACCATTTATAACGACATAACGACTGTGGGTAAAAAGCAGGTTAGTTGAGTGCTATTTTTTATTTATTTTTTGTGTAATTATACAAGCATTATAAAGATAAAATTGTCCAAAACAATGCTCAACATTTGTTATTTTGAGAAAGAAACTCTTATTTTTCTAGGAAGTTTGTCTTACAAAAAACGCGTTATTTCTGGCACTTAGGAAAAACGTGTTTTGTTTTCCCCGTTTGTGCCAGTGTCAGTTTAACAAAGTGTCAGTGCATGTGTAATAAAGTGTCAGTGTAAAAAAGTGTTAGTACCAGTTTAACAAAGTGCCAGTGTAAACAAAGTGTCAGTGCATGTGTAACAAAGTGCCAGTGTAAACAAAGTGTCAGTGCATGCATGTGTAACAAAGTGCCAGTGTAAAAAGTGTCAGTGCCAGTTTAACAAAGTGTCAGTGCTAGTGTAACAAAGTGCCAGTGTAAAAAAGTGACAGTGCATGTATATTAAGTGTCAGTTTATAAACTAACACTGACACTTTGTTACACTAACACTGGCACTTTATTAAACTAACACTGGCACTTGTTTTACACTAACACCGGCACTTTGTTACACTAACACTGACACTTTGTTACACTAACACTGACACTTTTTTACACTGACACTATTTTACATTAACACCGACACTCTTAGATGTGTAAACTAAATAATAAAAAACCCCCAATTCAACCCACCCAACCTCAACCCACCACCATTAACACCACCACTCAAATAAAAATTATCAATTTCAAACTCTACACTATTCCCTTTTTCAGATTTGCTAATGAAGAAGCTCCAATAACACAAATGCCCTGAAAATACCCATAAAGACATCCGGAAGTAAGGAGTAATTAATTGCGATTTCTTCAAACGATTGTTGCCCTGATCTGAGATCTGACAATGTTTAATTTCTTCAAACGATTTCTTCAATGGCGATTGTTGACAGTGACGGAGCGGGAGAGACGGTATGAAGAAAGTGAAAGACACGGCGATCGCACAAGCCCGCGTTATTTCAAAATCCGTTTTTTCTATTGTTCAGAAAAACTGATTTTTTGTGAGATTTTGACTTTTCTAGGATATACCAAAAATAAAATTAAAACGCTTGACGTAGGGAATACTCGTAATGAAATTGCATAAATAGCATCGGCTAGACTTCTGCAAAATAAGATTTCTTTTCCTATAAAGAAAATAATTAACTTTTTTTTTTTTTTGGGAGTTGGAGAGGGTTAGCAAGGATTTTGGACCGCTACAGCATTGTTAGGTTTGCTCTAATAACACAATAGCCATGAAAATAGCATAACCAAATGTAAAAAATATACTGCACACTCGTAAAATATTTTGAAAATATGTAAGAAACATTTTTTTACATTCCTTATTAATGTTTTACCTGCACCACTAAATATTTTTCATCACATTTTAGTACAAAATGTGTTTATATATATTTTAAATTATTTTACATTGTATAGTACTCTTTTTATATTTTGTTGAGCGATTTTGATTGCAGCAGCCGGTAGAGGTTTTAAGCCGGGTTAGCAATTATCCTTGGTGATTTTCAAATGGGAAAATTGCATTGTGAGCCCCAAAGTTAAGAGGGTGTTCATAATATTGGCTCTATTCTTTCACTATTATTAATTTAAATCTCAAAGTTGTCAATTTTTTGTTATGTTAGGAATTTAAACCAATTTTGATAGAAAAAAATCGTTAAATTATCACGTACAAGTCACATGTCATTTAAGGAGGCTGTTTTTTAACAAGAATTCTTTCATTTTTGTTTTAATGCAAATTGAATGAAAATGAATAGGCAATATAGAATATATTAATATCCTTAAATATAAAAAACAAATGATATTTTATCATAATAACATTTAAAATGCCAAAAAAAAATTTGAAAAATAGTTTTTACTACAATTTATATTAATTTATTTTTTCTTTTTGAAATAAACAATAATCTATTTAAAACCTAATATTTATATTATCAATATTTTTATTCATAATTATTTATATATGATCATGTTAAAAATATTTATATCTGACTGTGTTTAACTAACTAAAATATAAAAATTACTTTTTTTCTTTTCTTGAAACACAAATAAAAAGTATTGTACATAATTAAATGTACAACACTATTATTCACAATTGTTGTTCTGATTTAAATGTACAAACCAACAACAATCTTCTCTTTCAAACTCAAACTTACCACCATAACCAACACCCACCAACACCCTTTACCACCGCCAATCACCACTGCTAACCACGAATCACCCGTCCAACAGTCTGACACCATCATTTCGATGCCACTGTCACTGCCGCCACCAAAACACCCACATCAACCACCTACGCCACTACTACCACTACATAAACACACCTACATCTACATCTGCACACAAACACACTCAGATGCACAAACACATACACTCACAAACACAATCTGCAATTGGGTTTCAAAAAAAAGGGAGGGGGAGAAACGGATCTGATGAGAAATAGGGGGCAGCAAGCTTGGGAGGGAAGAGGATGGTCGAAATTGGAGAGAAGAGGATGGCCGGAGGGTGGGTAGGAGAGGGGTCACCGAAGGAGAGGAAGGTGAGGGGTGATCGGAGTGGGGATGATATATACTCCCTCCGTCCCACTTCAATTGAGCCATGACATCTTTGTACGTTTTTTAAGATTTTTTTTTTTTTAAATGAGTAAAGAATTGAAAGTGGGTAGAAGATTAGAGGAGAGAGAATGTAAAAGTTAAAAACATTTAATAGGAGAGAGAATGAGTGAGAGGAATAGTAAGTTAATGATTGGTTTTTTTGTAAATATGCTAAAATTATAAGGGTATAATGAATTGTTTTTTTGTAAATATATACTCCCTCCGTCCCTGAGAACTTTACCCCTTTACTATTGAGAACGGAAAATAAGAAATAATGTTATTAAAGTATGTGTTGTGAGTGGGAGGAGAGAGAATAAGCAGAAAATTTTGGGGGAAACTAGTTTCCCCAAATATTATAAAAAGTCTTGTTTTTTATTTTTTTAAAAAATTGTACGTGCCTTTGTTTCGGTTTTTAAAACAAGACTTTTTATAATGTTAGGGAGAAACTAGTTTCCCCCAAAACCTACTCGAGAATAAGTGGATAGAATAGTAAATTTGAAAAGTGTTGTGAGTGGGAGGAGAGAGAATGAGTGGAGAGAATAGTAATTTTTTTTTCCTTTTTAGGAAAGTGGGATTTTAAAGTGGGACGCCCAAAATAGTAAAAGGGGTAATGTTTTATGGGACAGAGGGAGTAAACATTAGGCTATGTCCAATAGTGAGTTGAATTAGGTAGTTGAGAGGGTTTAAGTTAGTTGAGATAGTTTAATAAGGTAGTTGAGAGGGGGGTAGTTGAGGGGGTGGGATGAATTTCTTCAACCCGGTTGAGAAGGACACTTGTCGGCCTCTCATTGGCGCGTGAGCTTCACTCCAAGCAATGGCGCGTCTTCCTTTTTTTTTTTTTTTTTTTTCCGGAAGGGGACAAGTGTCCGCCTGTGATTGGTTGGTTTTTCTTTTTCTTTTTATTTTTCCACCCCGTTTTTAGAGCTCAATTATTTGACAGAAATAATTTTATTTTATTTTTTTTTTTCCCAAAATTCTGGAAATTTTTTTCTCTATAAAATGACATAACTTTCATATTTTTTGTACACCAAAAAAATTAATAATTTATTTTTTAATAATAAAATCTCGAATTTATAAAATTAAATAAAATCTTGAATTAAAAAATTAAAAAAAAATCTCGAATTTATAAATAAAAATATTAATAATTTATTGTTTAATAATAAATTATTATTATTATTTTAATTATAAAATTAATTATTGTAAATAAAATAAAAAGTGGTGGGGTATAGAATGATGAGTTGGGAGGAGTTGAATTTTAAACTAAACTAGCTTATTGTGGGGGGTGTAGTTGAGAAAGTAGTTGAATGATTAAGTGGATGGAGAGAGAAGATGAGGTGTCGTAATATTAGGGTAGTTGAAGGTTTTTTGGTAGTTGACCTATTGGACATAGCCTTATGAGGGTATAAATGTTCGAAACACTGTTCACTTCTTTCCATTTGTGGAATGACTCATTTGAAGTGGGACATCCCAAAAAGAAAAGTGACTCAATTGAAGTGGGACAGAGAGAGTATATATATGTGTGTGTGTGTGTGTGTGTGTTAGGCCCTAAATATGATTATATAGTTAGCAAAGTGTTTTGATAGAGAAAAAACACTAATCATAATCCAGGCAGTTGACCCTTCCAATTCATTCACAAAACATCAAAGATAATAACATTGAATAACTAAGACAAACATTGACAACAAACATCCCAAGAATTGAGCCCATGTCTTGGAATCATTCCTTAATCATATAGAATCTCACAAACATCTTATCTATCAGCAAAAACTCGATCAGTCTCAAACAGTAGAGACATTTAAATTCAGGCATCAGACATACTCAAGCCTAACAGCAGAGACCTATTCAAGATTGACTCAAGACTAAACAACAATGCTTAAACACTCTCATATATCTTCAAACAGCTAAGAATATGTCTCTATCTTTTGTTAAAATCTCTATCCAACCTAGCATCCATGTCACCTAAAAAAACCTCATCTCAACCACTTGTTAGTCACAACTTTGATAAACACTGCTCAAACTTTTCTTCTGACTCAACCTACCTCATTTAAACCTCTGTCATTTATCCACCAACGGCTACATTGAAGTCCTATATAAAGGACCTTACTAGCATGTTGTTTAATCAAATTTTTACACCCACCCCGTAACAAAACCTTTGCTATCAAAACCTCAAACAAATCACCCAACACTAACCTGTTTTGGAATTGCCGGAGGAAAAGGCTCCATCCAAAACTCAGCATTTGGATTCTCCTTCAAAAAGTTATCGTTCACATAGCTTACACGTGATCATTTAACGAGTTTTTATAACAAAATTTGTTAAATCCCTCAACATGATAAAAATGACAAGTTTGGGGCCTGAATTGATAATAATAAAATATAGGGCCAACATTATGAACATCCTAAACTTTGGGGCCAAAATGCAATCTGCCCTTTTCAATTTGACTCAAAATTTTAACATGTTGAGAAATCCACAATGTAATTTTATTATGAAAATCTATTTCATAATTGGTTGATGATCGCTAGTATTACCTAAATACACAAAATATTGAAGTAAATCTTTGTAATAAGTGAAAAGTGATTGAGTAGTCATCTTCATCTAATTGTATAAGAATATAAAATATGCACAACACTAAAATCACAAAACTTAGTAATTCTACAAGTTGAGGAAAACAATCAAGTTTCAATATATCTCAAGAAATGAAGACTCTTTCTATCATCTGCATTATCACACTAGTCCTCCTCTATGGTATATTTTTCCTTTTTATGTTCATTTGTAGTCTTAATTAAAAAGGGCAAAAATAATTTCGGTTTTGATCTGGGTGAGATAAATTTGATTCTTGTTGCACCGCTTGGTCAAGATTTCATAAATCTAGACCTAACACTGCAATGCAACATCAAATTTATCAACGCAGCAATTTCATGTCCAATTAATTCATGTATTCATGTTCTAAGTTGATATGTGATGCAGCAACAGCAACAACGTGCATATCTACAAGGGAGACGTACGCGTTAACTAAAAATGATGGCTCTAAGCATTTGAATGACGGATGTATTGGTTGTGGGGCTCCGGGACAACCAACACCGCCGTCGCCACCTAAGAGGAAGTGCAATGGAGGATTGGGATATTGCAGTGCTAAATGTCAAACAAAATGTTGTAATGAAAAATGTGCTGCAAAGTATAACAATGGCGCTGGATATTGTGATGGCCAACTTGGTTTTGCATATTCTTTGTGTCAATGCCAATATACATGCTAAAATAACACCACCCTTTTCCTTTTAAGGGATAATAAAGTTTGGTCTCAAATGGTGTTTAAATTTCTTCATTCCACATGTGTACATACTTTAATTGCCAATATATAAAGGCAAAATAGTTATTTATATTGATATAAAAAAAAAAAAAAGTAGTGCCCGGAAGCCCTTAATTAATCAAAGTAGACCCTTTTTTTACCATAGTGCTAGAGCCCATTAGCCAACTTTTGTGTTTGATGTGTTCATAAAATATAAAATATAGGGAGAGACACATTTTTTTTATAGTGATTAGGAAAGATGTGTTATTAATTGTGTTAGACAAATCTAAACAATCGAGCATATAAAAAAAAAAAGTAGTGTCCGGAAGCCTCCTCACTACGAGTGCTCGAGGTCTTCAATGGACTTTAGTCTCTCAGGATAGAATGGATGAACCGGAACAACTTTGCACTTAAGTTTTTCGGCAAATTTTCCTATGCTTGGACAAAATCACCATAGATATTTCTCTAGGAGGCCAAAGGAAGAAGATAACAAACTGCAAGAGGAAGGTGGAGAATTGATGAAAAAAGAAAATCAACTTTCATTATTATGGGTCTCTCTACTTATAGCTCCACTAACTCTCCCATGAATACCCAATTAATCTTAGTATTAATATGAGACTCATTACTTTCTATTCAAGAAGTTTAATATCAAACTTTGTAACCCCAAATTCCAAAGTAATGATCCATATTAAACCCTCAATTAATCTAGGAATTATGGGACATCAATAGTGGTGTTAACTTCTAAAAGTTACACTTTAACCCACTTACTTTGAGCTATCATATCTTTCTCATATCCAATAACAAATTGGACATCTAGATATTTCATTTTCATGTTCTCACAACGTGGAATATGAACCCACAATAATCTTTGTCAAACGACAAACGATTCATGTAAGAAAAATACACAATTTTCTTCACATATAACGAATTTTTCCAACAAAATGCGCGGTGACATTTTTATAAATACGTGAAAATTTGTGTGTGGTGCCATTTTTATAAATAAGTAAATCTTCATGCGCACTGGGTCATGTCCAACAAACCTTCTGGATATCAAGCTCAAATGGTTCTGAATATCCAGAACATTTGAGATTGATATCCATAAGGTTTGGTGTACGCTGCGTACATGGCCAACAAACCTTCTGGATATCAAGCTCAAACAATTCTGGATATCAATATTAAAGTTTTCTAAATATCAACATTAAAGCTTTTTGTATATCAAAATTAAAGTTTTCCGGATATCAATATTAAATTCCTCTGGATATGAATTAAACAACACATTTGAACAAGAAAATGGCTAATAATTCTTCTGAATATCAACCTCAAATATTCTGGATATCCAAAACCCTTTTACATTGATATCCAAAAGGTTTGTTGGTTATGGACGCAACGCGTAGCAAACCTTCTGAATATCAATGTTAAAGGATTCTGGATATTCAGAACCTTTTACTCTTTGAGGTTGATATCCCTAACCTTTGAAACAGATATTAATAAGGTTTTTTATGAAGTGTTAAATGATGGTCAGTGATAGTGTTTGTTGATTTATATCCAAAAGCCTTTAACATTGAATATCCAAAAATCTTTAAGGTAGATGCCAAGAAAGTTTGCTAGTCACGGACTTAGTTAGAGCCTTGATTCCCATCGCACACAAAGTTTAATTTATTTACAAAAATGGTACCGCGCACGAAGTTTCCCTTATTTACAAAAATGTCAGCACATTTAAAAACACGTGTTACCTAATCTTTAGAAAAGACGTGTTTTTCAAGAGACTGACTCTTGATATAATCTCAGAGAGAGAGAGAGAGAGAGAGAGAGAGAGAGAGAGAGAGAGAGAGAGAGAGTATCTACACCATTTAAATTCATTAAGAGGCTTTTTTATAATCTGCTCATTCATTAATTCTCATTATTTACACCAACATAACAAGTTTTCTAAAACTCCATCCATTTCAAAATACTTGTAATTTTAGGACTTTTTCACACACTAAGAAAGAGCAAATTGCAATTTGATAATCTGAGTTTTACACACGATTGCAATACGCTACCTGAGAGTTAAAACTTGTCAATTTAATTCCTAAGTTTGTAGTTTTTTGCAATTTTGTATAAAAACTACCAAATCGTTATTTTATTTTATTTTTTGACCGAACGAAAGCCATGTGCACGACACATGACTTTTAAAAGGCATTTTAGTCATTTAACAAGGAATGAAAATAATGAATGCTACATTATTAATCTTAAAATGTAATTAACATAAAATCATAAAAATAATAGGTATAAATAAAAACTTGTTAATAAATATAATAAAAAAAACTCTCTTTCCCACTCGAAAAGACACAAATTTGGTATGGCACGAAAATTAAGAGAGTGTATAGTGGAGTAAGTGTTATGAGTATGAAAATTGAGTTAGAAGAGAGAAAGATGGATAGTAAATAGTAAGTGGATAGCTATTGTTAGTATGATAAGTGAGTCTTATAAATAAAGAAGTAATAAAATGCATTCATTTTTGGTATGTCTTTTTAATTGAGACACTCAAAATGAAAATTTATGTCTTCTCAAATGGTTAAAAGAAATTATATTGTTTTTTTTCTTTTCTTTTCTTGAAATATAAATAAAAAGTATGATACATCAATTAAATATACAACACATTATGCACAACTGTTGTACTTGAATTTAATGTACAACATTTTTTTTCACCACTACCCTTCTTCAACAACTCTTGCCAATCCTCCATCACCTCTGGCCAACATCACAGCAACAACTGGAGCTGAGGACCCATGCCCTAGGCAAGATATCTAATCCATAAATATTCACATGAGATGCAAAATTTCACAGAAACTCATACTCAACATTATTCCTGTCTGTACGCTCTTATACCCAAAGGTATAACACTAAAATTACTCTTATATGAGTATTTTTTTCAATTTTTTTTTAATTTTTTTTTAAATAAAAAAAAAAGTCTCATATTTTATTAAATAATTCGCTGTTGTACCTAAAAGTATGAGACTAGAAATACTATTATACCTAGGTATAAGAGAATTCTTTTTTCACATTTTCTTAAAATATAGTAAACTCTGCTCTTATATCTAAAGGTATAATACTAGTAGGGCTGGCAAAATTTTCAAATTTATACCAATCAACATGTGTACCAAGCGTGCCAATTATAATTGGTACGTAAAAATTGGTATACCAAAATGTTGATACGGTACTACCTTACCAATTATGTCAAATTGATTGGTACACGGTACATATATTTAAATTGTTTGGTATACCGAGTACCAATTATAATTTTTTTTAAATATTAATTTTCATATATATATATATATATATATATATATATATATATATATATATACTCCCTCCGTCCCACTATAGTTGACACCTAAGGGGTGGGTTCAAAAACCAAGGAAAAAGAATAAAATAAAAAAAATGTGTGGTGAAAAATAAAGAGAAAGAATGAGTGGGGTAAATAGTAGTGTTGGTTGAATAAATATGTGGTAGAAAATGAAAAGAGAGAATGAGTGGTGGGGTAGAGTGAATATAAAAATATAAAAACTTGGTTATTTTTGGAAGGTGTCAAGTATAGTGGGACGGCCCAAAATGGAAAGAAGTGTCAAGTATAGTGGGACGGAGGGAGTATATATATATATATATATATATATATATATATATAATTTACTTAATTGTTTACTTCTCCTTAATTCCCATGCCCGGATGGTTTTCTTGCAATTTGAAATGAAACGGAGGGAGTACATTAGTTAAAGATTAACTATCCCCCGTGGTTTCTTTTACTTTACTTGCATCAATATGTCTTTCCTGTTTGAATTTTTTATGCAGGAATCCAATTTATCGTAGATGATTCAGGAGGATTTTTTGGTGTAGCTGCATCGCTTTTGGAGAATATTGCAGATGAATATACCAACACTCCGGTGCTTCTCTATTCTGTCCGGAGTTCCACCTCTTACACGAATCCAAGAAATCGGAAGCAAACTCTCTCTTGTAACCTTTATGATGCAGTCTCGTTCTCAAAACTTTCTCAATTATGCAAGTTGATTGTTCCTCTTGGTTTACCATCCCTGAGTACAAGTAATTTACTGCTTTATAAAACAATGTTTACGATAGACCTGGCAATCGGGTCCATTTGGGTTGGGTTGAGCCGGGTTAAAGCGGGTAACGGGTTGAAGCGGGTAACGGGTTGAGACGAGTAATATCTGTTACAACCCATTTAACATACGGGTCGAATGAGGTGGATCGACTCGGATAACCCGATAAGCTCAACTCTTTTTTTTTTCTTTTTAATTACTCGACTAGAAAAAATAATTTTCAAAAATTAATTAATTTTTTTTACCCGACGGTGGAGGGTGGGGGTGTGGTGGGGGCAGGGGTGGTAGTAGTGAGTGGGGTGGGGCAAGGGGGAGGGGGTTGTTAAAACTAAATTTAAAATGATTAATTTTTTTTTGACCCGATAAGGGGGGCGTGGGGTAGGGGTGGGGCTGGGGCGTGGGGGGGGTAGGGGTACTGGGGTGGTTAAAAATAAATTTAAAATGTTTAATTTTTTTGACTCGGGGGGGGGGGGCTGGGGATGGGGTGGTTAAAATAAATTTAAAATGTTTAATTTTTTTACCGGGGTGTGAGGTGGGGTGGGTAGGGGTGGTTAAAAATAAATTTAAAATGTTTAATTTTTTTACCGGGGGGATGGGGGTGGGGTAGGGGTGGGAGGGAGGGGGTGGGGGTTGTTAAATTTTTTTTTTAAATGATCAAATTTTTTTTGACCCGATCGGGGGGTAGGGGGTGGGTGGGTGGCAGGGGGTAGGGGGTTGTTAGAAAAATTAAAATGATAAAAAAAAATTTGATCCGACGAGGGGGGGGGCAGGGGGTTAAATCTAAGTTTATTTTGGTTCATCTCCCTATCAATATAAATATAACGGGTTGAGACGGGTTGACCCGCTTTAACCCGCTAAATTTAACGAGTTAAAGCGGGTGAACATACCAAAAGTGTCGAGTTGGGCTCAGCAAGTAAAGCCCAATCATTTATCCATTATTGCCACCGCATTCTCAGTGGGCTAGGCCCAACTATCTCACGGCCCAAGACCCATCTCATTGATCAGTCGACTTAAGTTCATTGTCTGATCTACCAGGTCCCGACTTAACTTAGTCCGACCTTATGATTCAAGTCATACTCCGGGTACGATCCAACTCTACTCGTCATTCAGTCGACCAAACCCCAAACCTCGACCTCGACCTCGACCTGCCAAGCAAGCGTCGACCTAACAGTTATAGGCGCACGTGCTTCTATACTTGCCATAACTGCTTCCCTACAAATCAGGGACCGTTCAAGGACACGTTCACATAATGCATAAATGTCCCACAAATCTCGGAGCTCATGTAGCCCTGCCAAATAAACCACCTACATCAACTATAAATACATTACCACTACAACAGTTATGAGGTAACTGCAATTTTGTCATTCGAATATTGTTGTTCAATACATTATTTGCTCTCCATACATACGTACTTACTCTCACGCCCGAGGGTCTAAGCCGGAGACACATCCGGCTAGTCGTGGGTTCTGGTTTTCAGGTCAAGGAGTCAGGTGATCAGTCCTGCCACGTGGAGGAAGATTGATAAGCACATTTCCTGCGGCATCAGTTTGGTTCCATTGCCGGGAACTTGTGCATAGCTTGACCTCGAAGTTCTTTTTCAATCCACAACCATGGTAACCCCTGACGGACACGTTACTGACGCTTCCGATGAATCCAATGAAGTGAATGTCAATACCAACACCAACGCCAATGCGGATGCTGGGAATGCTAACTTGCCTCCTCCTCCTCTGCGTCATCACGCTAGAGCAACTCGATCTAACAGCGTTGCTGACGACAGAGGATTGCCAGATGGGAGGAGAGAAAAGCGACCCATGGAGGAGCAAGGAGCTCCACCTCCTCCAAAGCGTCCATCTGGGCAAATGAACGCTGGAAACAGGGCGGTCCCTCATCCAACCCCTTGAGTAGAAAGGAGATGTTGTTGGAGCGAGCTCAGATTCTAGCTGAGTTATTAGCAATGGAGGATGCAGAGCAGGCGGATAGAAGGTCTGAGAGGGTGGCTCCCTCTCAAGTTTCCAACAGGGAACATGCCAGGAGTACCAGGCCAAATGAACTATGGGACAGAATGTCGAGCAAAGGATGGTACTGCGGCCTCAATCACCTATTCATGTTCCAAGTGACGACCTGAGGGCCAGCCTCACCAGAAACAGAGAGCAGAGGCTCAGTCAGATTTGAGAACCCAGCTAGAGGCTAATCGAAGCTTGCGTGGTTCGCCTGCTAGAACGCAAAGGTCGCAGTCCCACAGGGAAAGGAATGGGCGCAGGTCGCCTATAAGAGAGGGTAGGCGCAGGTCGCCACCCAGAGATGATAGGCGCAGGTTGCCGCCCAGAGAAGAGAGGCGCAGGTCGCCACCTAGAGATGACAGGCGCAGGTCGCCAATTAAGTCAGTGAGGCCACCCTCTCACAGGGATAGGAGAAGCAAGCATGTAACTCCCCCTAGAAGTGAGGGTCAAAGGTCAAATGATGTGCCCTCTGCTAGAGACGACAGACCTGATGCTAGAGAATGGCTGCTATGGAAGAAGAAGTTTGAGCAGTGGGAAGCTGAAAAGAAAGGTGATACTGGAAAGAACGAACGAGTGGATTTTGCTCTTCGTACCTTATCCAAGGAATTGATTGACCGTCGACCTCCTCCCGGTTTCAGATTGCCTCTCCTGGAGAAGTATTCGGGTGCAACCAATGCTAAAAGCCACATATAACACCTAGAAGCAACCATGTGATTTGTCTCCAATGAGGACGACATGATGTGTAAAGCACTCATCAGCACCCTCACAGGGGCAGCTCTCACATGGTTCAATGGCTTGGCATTAGGGTGCATCTCGACCTGGACCTATATGAGAACGAAGTTTTTGGATCGCTTCTCTACTGCAGGAGCTCGTAAGATGACTGTCACCGATCTCAACAACCTGGTGCAAGGGAAAAATGAAAGCTCAATGAGCTACTACACCAAGTTTAAGGAGATGGTTGACAAGATCGAGGAGGACCTCACAGACAGGGAGGTGATCAATTGTTTCAGAAGTGGAATTTCCTCGGCAAACATGGACTACGAGCTAACAGTTCGGACAGTCACTACTCGACAAGAGTTATTTGAGAAAGCCTACAACGTAGCGTTGGCCGAGGAGAGAAAAGAAAAGAAGAATGGGAAAGGCCCCAAAACTGAGGTCGCTGATGATAAGAAGGACTCAGCCAAGAACGGGGGAAACAATAAGAATGGTAAGAACAGAACCAGGGCGACTGAGAAGGTGCCCGAAGCTTTCACTCCCCTAACGGTGAGTCGAACGGATATAATGAATGCAGTCGAGCTAGCCCCACCTGCCCCTATGAACCCGGCCAATAAGTTCAGAAGGGATAACAGCAAGTATTGTGATTACCACAAGGATACAGGCCATACCACAGAGGATTGCATGAGTTTGAAGCGCATAATTCAGAGAATGGTCGATCAGGGAAGGCTCGATGCTTATGTGAAAAGACCCCAGGCAGGCGGTGTTGAGCGACCTGCAGGTGGACATCAAGAGCCAAGGCAGCCTAGGTTGAATCTGGGCGTCATCACTGAGCAAGCCAGCAACAAAGCCATCAAACATAAGATTTTTCAGCTCAACAAAGCCCCACATGTGCCACCAAGGAGCCACGTCGGGGATGAGGTGATTAGCTTTTATCCAAGCGAGCTAGCAACTAATATGGCAGCTAGAGAGCAAGTTCTCGTCATCCCAGGACTCATTGACGGATGTACGACGAGCAGACTCTTAGTCGACACGGGAGCCTGCAAGGATATCCTGTTCTACAAAACATTCCAGGAGATGGGCCTCTCGAATGAGCAGCTTGAAAGGTATGATGGCAGATTGGAAGGCTTCACCAACCACCGGGTCGACGCCAAAGGACAGATCGAGCTAGATGTTGACCTAGGCCAACACCCTTACAGGGTCGTTTCCAAGGTAAAATTTATTGTCATCGATGTGAATAGTGATTATGCTGCTATTCTTGGTATTCCTGGCCAGGTCGCACTTGGAATGGTGGCCTCAATCCCCCATCAGCGAGTTAAATTCCCCACGCCAGCCGGAGTTGGCTGTGTACAAGGCACAGCTCGAGCATACCTTGATCATGTCCTTCGAGAAAGGAAGAAGAGGGAGCTAGAGATTGAAACTGCGGAAGGGTACTTAAAGTTATCTCAGTCGGTCACCAAAACTACTCGACTATCTACAATCACCATCGTGGAAGAGTCAACCTATCGCTCACATGACGAAATCATGACTGAGTCGACACGTCACTCTGAAACCACCATGGTCGATCCGGATACAGTTATGGTCGACCAAGTCTCCATAGGCAAACTATGCCTCCAGATCGACAATAACTCGGGGGCCACCACCAGTGAGACTGCAGATGAGCTGGATGAGATGATAGCTGAGGAAGCTCCACACCTGGGGGCCAAAGAAAGACAGAGGGTCAGAGAAATCACCATTGAAACCCTACAGTTCAGGGATGGTCCAGAGCTGGAGGCTGTAGACGAGCTAGAATCGGTAATTACAAACCCTTCCTACCCTGAACAAAAAATTCAAATTGGAAAGCAACTGTCAACTTGTAAGTGCTCCAATTTGAGTTGTTAGTATTTTCGTTAGAAAATTAACGAAAGTTTTAACATTTCTAACATTTCTAACAATTCCTAACATTCCTAACAAAGTGAGGGTAGATTAGGGATTGCCATTTAAAGTTAAACCAAGAAAAGAATCTCAAAAAGCAAAATAAATTGAAAAAACCCGAATTGGTAAGCTGAAAAACAGCAACCAGTTTGAATTTTCTGAAAATATTCTTCCTGTCCAAAGCCTGGAGCAGCATTTAATGCACCAGACACGTTTACAGTCTGATCCGCGCGGATCAAAATGCCTCTCCCAGTGGCCTATAAATTGAACCCTCCTCTCTCAGTTTACACAACACAATTCACTCACAGCAACAGCACCTTGGCGAAAAATATGGAGAAAACAGTGGGAATTCACTTGAATTGCCACCATTTTCTCTTGAATCTTTTCCAAATCCCACTCACTCCAAATACTCTCAAATCACTCCCATTCATACACAAGCCCAAGCTTCAATCACCCCTTAAGAGGAGGATTAGAGAGAAAACATAGAGGACTTAAGTGTTATCTACTTGTTTTCTCTTTGACCAACTCTAATCACAAACCCTAAACACATTCAAACCCTAAACACTTTCAAGCCTTGAATCCACTCAAACACAAACACAAACACAAGGGAAGATAGGTATAACCTCCTTCTCCCTACCCTAAATCTCTTTCATACATGCATGCATCTCAAACTTTGAAGATGTAATTTGTTCATTTCTTGCTTTAAGATCCAAGAGGATCACCATGGAAGTTCATCTCCATGGATGATCCTCTACAAGGATCAACATTACCTTCAAATTGTTCTTACTTACTTGCATACATATTTTCAAAACCCTAAAAATCATTTTCATACATCAAATCTCGATTTCAAAGGATAAAATTCCCCTTCCCAAGCAAATGAAGTGCTTAGTCCTAATGTACCCTAAGGATGGCTTGATATAGTTGATTCACCACTAAAATGTCAAGTGATCACTAATCAAAGCCTAAGGAAATGGGGACAATCATGGATGTCAAACCCCCTTTAAAATCATGTTTTTCTTCTCAAGAAAGTTGCTGTCCAGTAGCAATTTTCTAAGACCTCTGTCCATGGTCTAATTTTTTGGACACAGATAAACTTGGAATTTGGCATTGACTACAAAACACTTTTTGTAGCCAACATTCTAGAAATATTTTTACTTTATTTTTTTCGTGAGTAAAACTCCCTTTTTCAAATTTTCTTTCAAAGGTCAGTTCCTCAGTCTCTGGAAATCCAGATTTCACATCTGAGATTTCCAGAAGGTTTTGGTCCACCAAATCACCTCCAAATGGGAAAGTTCTTTTACAGAAACCTTATTTAAGGTGTTTTGAACAACTTTCATTCTGGCAGAATTGGTTTTCAACTTCAAAAAATCTTTTACAGATTCTGAGATTTTTAAGCCCTTAAACCCATTTTAAAATAAAGTGTCCACTGCCTTTTTCATTCTGGCAGAATTGGTTTTCAACTTCAAAAAATCTTTTGAGTCCCAAAACTCAACCCAAAAATCACACCAAAAATCATGGGATTTGTTCAAAGTCTAATAAAGAGTTCCCAATTTTTACTTTTCAGTTTCAACTTATTTTGGCCAAAAAACACACACACACACACACAAATGGTTTTTAATGCTTGGAAGACTCGTTTTACGAGGCATTCCGGGTGAACACTAACGTTCTTCCCGGCGTGTAACGTGACCTCCGAACCCAAATCTCTCATCTCGGGCATTTTTCAAAGTTTTGGCCCTTAAAACAAAAATGGCGTGGCGACTCCGTTTGATTTTCAAAAAAATCGGGTACATCACAGTGGCGACTCCGCTGGGGATGAATAAGCTTTATCTTAAAAAAAAAATGATATTTGGTATATTGGTGGAAACCATTAAACTTCCCGTTATCGCCTCCTAACACGAGTCGGGGATAAATTGTGGTTTAACAATCCCACGTACCGGTATCATTGTTTTCAAAAAATGAAAAGCTTTTGAGGGTCAAGCTTCCGTCCCGGCATTTAAAATCATTTGTGGTGTGTGTTGATTTTTCACATTTTCGTGTTGTTTTGGCCGCCTTGGAAAAGTCAAAATTTTGACTGTTGGACCCGTTGCCTCGGATTTTGAATTATGTGCTTGTGTGTGCATTTACTTTCAAAAAAAAAAGAATTCAAAAAAAAAAGAATTTCAAAAAAAAAAAGAGATTTTCAAAAAAAAAGAGAAAATTTTCAAAAAAAAAATCATGCATCATTCTTTTTAAGACACATGAAAAATTTCTATTTTACTCAGAAAAAGAAGATAGACTGCTTGCACACTACGCGCACGTGACCTTACACTGCACACTACGTCCCTAACTCGGGGAAATCCCTGTCGCGGCCCGTTTGGTCTTATTACGCCTCTCGGTGCAAGCACGGGACTACCCAAACATCCCATGGAGCCTCGTGTCGACCATGCACTTGTCCGTGACACACTTTGTCCGAGACCCGATTGGTTTTTAGTCTGGTCTGTGTCATGCCCTGTCTGTGTATAGACCTTTCCTTTCAAGCCTTAGTCGGCATACCAAGTCAATATCTTTCGGGACCCTAATCAGTCGAAGTTCTGCCGGTTTTCCGTCACGGACTTTGACCAGATATTGGCCAGCGCGCCTTGACTCTGACTGGCACAAATTATACACTGACTCCCAGCATGACACTGAGTCATCAAGGATTAACGATTATTCCATGCCTAATTACGGCCTAATTGACGACAAGTCAAGATCAATCGTGGACATTTATCAGTCCGAATCATGCCGACTTTTTTGTCGAGCCCTCGGACATGATCTTGACTTTGACGTCAGCTTTGTCCGTAATTTACATCGAATGCTCGTTAAGACTGGATTGCCCGCCAGACTTTAGGATCGTTTTCATTTTCGGTCGGTGGGACCCGCTTGCCCTATAGGACCCTCGCCCGGGGCTGTCCACCCTGGGAAGTCGAAATACAGGTGGAATACGAGGGGCTTATAGACGTAGTGATGGGGCCCACTGATCCAGGATCCAGAGTAGTTTGCGAAAAAGAAGAGCAATCTTTTCCAACCGATTAGGTTTAATAAAACATGTTTTAAGTAAATTTAAACGAATAATCGCATGTTGCATGAGCCCTAAGCCTAAACACCAACCTGTTCCGCTTTCCCGAGTCTGAACCACACCTTTGTGCCTTCCCATAGTAAGCAAAGTTTGGATCAAGACCCGGGTCATCATTTGCTCGGCTCGGTCATTCCGGAGTCGGATACTTCATCGGTTTCCTCCTTCGGCTCACTCAAAGTTTCGAATGGCCAACTCGGAGGAGAACTGTGGGGACGTACAACTCCGCACCCCGAAAATCCGCAAAGTGCCGAGCGGTGGAATCGGATGTTGGAACAGATAAGACAACATCAAGAGGCTCGGATCGATCGGTTATTGGAAGGTATCGAAACCGGGGGCTAGCAATTGTTCGCAACCCAAATGGAACCTTTACGGTTGATGCGAAGATTGGAACTAATTACCCTCCCGGCATGCCAACTACCGTCAAATGCCTGTTCCCTTTCGTGTGGAACTACTAATGGGCCAAGCATCCCCGGCCTATCACTCGGCCTGCCTCTTGGCCTCATTGTATCAATACTCCTCGACAGTCGATATTGGTCAACTTCCCCAGGCGCCTCTCAATTTTCACCTTTGGGTTTCAATCGATCTGTTTTACGCCGCTGACTTGGAATGGAGTCGTTTCGCTACTCCAAAACCTCGGTCGGCCGGGCCATCGATGCAGGAATTGGTCGATTCGGTACATCTCGGCCCTACCACTCGATACTCCTCAACAACCCGATCTAGGTCAGCTTTGCCCCGGTGCCTCTCGGGTCTCACCACCGGATTGCATCGTTGGCTTTTGCCCCACAGCTTGGAAGGGGTCGGTTACTACTTCACAACATCGATGCAGTTCGGGTCATCATCTCGGAATGGAGTCGTTTCACGACTTCTCAAGCCCAGTTTGACATGGCTCCGCAAGCCATTTTGGGACGATTCGCTTCTCGGGCTCCATGGTTCGGAAGGGACCAGCTTGCTTCCTCCAATTCTCGAAGCAAACTTGCCCCTATGATACTGCAAGATTACATGGGCCACCAGGCTCTTATCACCACTTCATCAGGTTTACCGTGTTCACAACATCCTCCAAGCTCTACCTCGCCCCTCCGGTTGGGAAGTCCGACAAGGTCAAATGCTCCTCATAAAATTCTCCACCCGGTACATTACGCAAGCTGCTCCTGCTCATCAAGTACAGTATGCACATTACCCTTGTAGTCACGTTCCTCGGTGTGGTCAAGACACGTTCGGTCCTCTTGTTACGATGCCTCGAAACCTCATGTCTTCGGCGGCCTTTTGGATCCGCTCACTTGCTCCCTGGTATCCGCCCATTACGAGCCATATATCCTCATCTTCGGCAAGCTGCCGGGCCTTATGAGGAGGGTTACGGTCACGCTTTTAATGCTCAGGCTGTCATCCCTCCCATCAGTACTTCCTCTTGTGGTTTCATTTGCGATGCCAATCTTGTGGCGGTGTCGTGCGGTCCTAGTGTTCCTATTGACTCGTCAATGGATTATTGAAAGAACCAATTAAGAAGGTACAAGAAAAGCCTAGCAACGAGAGTATCGACGATCGCTCGACTCGGGCCATCTCACCATACCAATCTTGTGTATCGACACGAATGAGTTTTACAAAGGTCAAATCTCGACGATTACATCGATGATTACATCAAAAGGGTTCGTGCACGGGAAGCACTACGGGTCGGAACATGTCTCATCGCTATAAATCTTACCCTTCCAACACGGCTGCAACATCCATCAAAGGAAAGAAGGCATTGTGTACAAATGACGGCATCCAAAAGCGACCAAGAAATGGTGGTCCTCTAAGGCAACGAGAACATTTTGATGATTTTGGGATGCCCATGGGCTTAATTTTCAAGGGTTTAGTAAAGGAAGGCCTTTTGAAGCCTCTCAGGGACTACCATCCAAGGAGCTCAAATGCACCCCTCGACATGAGTAAACCTTGCGCCTTCCATGATCATTTTGGCCACACGGCCGACAAGCTGCACGAGTCTTGAAGAGAGCGGTTCAAGGGTTAATCGAAGCGGGCAAGCTTGAGCGCCCCAATGGACCAAACCGGCCAACCACATTCGAATGGTGACCAAGTCGATGACCAAATCTCGAATCAAAGAGCATTAAGAGTTCATTCTCCCCCAAAGGAGAAATCACATCCCAAGGATTTGGGTGTTCCCTTAAGCAAAGTTTTAAATAGCTTGCTAAAGCAGGGTCTCCTCGAACCCATGAGAAACTATCAGCCCAAGGATCCCAAAATCCCTTTGGACACCACCAAGCATTGTGCTTTCCACCAGTATCACGGTCATATAACCCGATAACTGTACAGCTTTGAGAAAGGCAATTCGGGGGTTAATTAAGAAGGGCAAACTCGAGCGCCTCAGTGATCTCAACCCTGCCAATGATCATTTCCCAAACAACACGAATGTAAACATGATTGAGTTTTATGATTCAAGCTCTGTGAATTCAATAGACTTTGGCAAGCCAGATGATTTAGTCGCAACAAATGTTGAGAATGGCTGGTTTGACTGCCACAAGCATGTGACCATGGCAAAGCTGGATTTGGTGAAATGCTTTGAACTCTCGCCCTCTGATAAGTTCACGGCGCGCCAAGGGTAAATGGGATGATAATGATCGATGACGAGATAAGCCAACCGTCAGAGCCTGTGAGCGACGAATTCCTTGAAGTTACCAAAGGCAAGCATAGTCTGTCAAATTTGCTTCCAACGCTGAAGGATGGAGACGTGGTCCAACAACAAAGAGTAGCTAGACTAGGGGCTACCCATCCTTTAATATTAAAACAGTCTTTTAGTCAACCTTCGTAGGTTCTAGTACTTTCTTCGTTCAATCAAGTCCTTCTTGGACATTGTAGTTAATCTTAAATTTTCTATAAAAGAGTCTTTTTCTTTTCTTGCTAGACTTGAGACATTATTTGCACACCTACATTACATTTAATGAAATGGTTTTATTTTAAATGATCACTCGCATTGCCCAACAAATAATCTCTGGAAATGATTAAGATTTTAATTAATTGGTGCGAGAAAGTCAACTAATGCCCTCCCTATACACTTTCCTTACCTCACAAAGGCCTCCATCAAGCCATACACTTTCCAAAACATGTCCCCATCATCACCTTGACCAAGTCGACAACGGTGGCAGCATCAAAGAACAACAAAAGACCACTCAGCATCGGAAGATTGACCCCATGTCGACAAAAACCCAGGGGCTTGCCTTCGCCCTCATGTGCTTCAAAAAAGAAAAAGAGAAAATCCAAGCAAAAGCTTGAAAAAAAAAAAGATCAAGCCAAGGATCCAGCACCGCCAATCAGAAACTTGACATATGGGCAAATTTAAAGCTCGAAGAGCGGAAGTTGTCGACTTCAAGGAAACAGTCAAATACCCTTAAGCTGTATTCAAATTCTTTCTCCCCCGATGGAGGATGATGATCAAGAAGCAATGAAATCACGGAAGAAGCCGTCAAAAAACGACTTGTCAAGGAACATCTCAAGGCCCGTACCTTATCACTCAAGCTTCCCATCCGACCCTTTTTCACCAAATGGACCACAAATGTTCATACCCTTTCCCAAAGCCAAACACAGTTCAAGCCCGAACTACGGCGACCTGAGCTCCTTATATTAAGGGGAACGTAGGCAACCAGAAATGGTCCGGTCATAAACATATCCAAATCCCAAGAAAATTCGGTCTCATCAATGGCCTCTCCTATACACAATCTTTCTTCACAATTCGCCAACTTTACCCTTGGTATTGGTCGACTTTCTCCTCATGATTAATCAAAATGTTTGTTCATATCGAGATTAGGGGTGTGAGTAACCCGAACATTAATAAAGGGTTTTAAGCAATCTTGTGATTATTTTGAATAAAACATGTTTTCAGATGTCTCGACAAGTCTTCTTTTTCTACATTATAGGAAAAATAGAGGCTAAACACTAATTTTACGTCGGCAGGGGCTTCCATACACTTTTACAAACCTTTCTACACTTATGCTCTCTCAAAAGAGTCAAACCCAAAGCGAGTTCTTTTGTGCCTTCATCAAATGAGGCCATCAAATAATACAAATCGGGGATTCGTCCCCACTTTTTGAAAAAAATGCCCCTGCAGGTATACATTCCTAAATTGTCTTTCTTTTACATTTTCCTCCGGTTGACTAAATTGACTAAAGAAAATAATAAAGTAAATATAGAAGGATGGGTTGCCTCTTTTGCTACACGACAATTCAATTTTGCATTAGAAATTTGCCTTTGTACTCTTTGAGGGAGGACTTTCGTCAAGCCATTTGTTTAGAGTGGGGCTTCTGCAGTCACGCCTTAGGTTCTTCGCTTTGCTACAAGATGGGCGGGGTCTTTGTTTAGACTCATCTCAGTATCAGTCTGTAATGCCTACCAAGTTTGTGTCAGATTCACAATCATGAGACAAAGGCTCTACCAAGTCACTTCTTCAAAATCAAGACTTCACAAACACATCTCTTCGGACGAGGCCTCGCCAAGCAAAGTGAGATTTGATCCCCATGTTGGTCATGGGTTTGTCAAGTACGAGTTCTTTAATGTCCAAGGTCGAGAACGGAATTTTAATCGAGAACCGAGGATTCATCATATTTCCATGGCTAATATTGGAATCCGAGTCCATAAAACTCCTTGTGACCAATCGAATGAGGTGTTGATGATCAATTTTGGAAGGTGTCGGGAATTTTGGTTTGACGATTGCCCTCGGCCCGATGGGACTTTCACGATAGAAGAGGAAAAGGATCCCCGTCCCTATCTTGGCCGAAGCAGGACTACCGCCAAATGCCACCACCTTCCTCACATGGAACCTCCAGGGCCACACTCTTCTCGACTGTGAATCGGTCATCCTTTCGGCCTCGATGCAGTATACATTCACAGTTCGATGCAGGACGATCGTTTGGGAAACAAATTGAATTGACCCGATTTGGGCCGGTATGGTGTGCCTCAAGCGGTCGGGGTCGGCTCGGTATGTCGCAGCGGTTTGGTATGCCTCGGCGGCTCGGTACGAGATCGGTCGGGGGCTTCTCGGTTACATCGGCTTGGTATGACTTCTCGGTTGGGTTTGGGACGGCGGTCAACTATGGATCAATTTGAACTTCTCGGCCCGGCGGTTTGGAATGCCTCGGCAACCCGGTTCAAGACGGCCGGTCCGGCACCGCACAAGTCTCACAAGATCCCTTCGCGGACCGCCTTAACGGGACGAGCCCCGTCCCACTCTCGGTCGCCAGACTACTCCAGGATTCCACCGCCGGCCTCATGGTACTATCTCCTCGATCTTTGGGTCGGCCCGGCTCCCCAACTACAGACCACTGGATCCATGCAGCCTGACGGGACGAATCAGTTCGCAGTTCCTCAGTAGGAACAAAATCAGTACGGAATGTCTTCTCATGGTTGGGGTTACCTCGGAATGCCACAGCAAATTGGAATCCCACCTCAGTTTGGGACCGATCAATCAGGACCTTCGCAGCAACAGTTTGGAATGCCTCCGCGATGCAGTCCCGGGGCAATAGTCAGGAGCCCCTCCTCAGAATGATGCTAGCTCAGCTGCTCCTCACACAGCTTTCACAAATCCATTCCTCAAGCTTCGATGGGTTACCAAGCCTCCATCCCAGTTTCATCAGAATCACCAGGACCGCAGTACCCCCTGGTTATGCACCTTCATCCATGCAATTCAACAATCAGGGACAACAACCCGCACTTAAGCCTACTTATGGGCCTCATTAGGAAACCCGAGCTACCGGCTACATCGGGCTTGCCTCCACCCTCCTTGCCAATTGAAAATCAACGGCAAGCCGCAGGCTTCTATCCATCGCCCGGGCTCCTACTCACGCTCCCCCAGGGTAATTTGGGCCGAGACGGGTTTTCACTTACGCCCCCGGACCGGCCGTTCCCTCCACCAGTCTGCCGCCAGTTTGAATGCCATGGTTCCACCACAAGACCCTCATCTGGCCTGGTTCATGGAACAACACAAGGAAATGAAAGCGCAGATTGCCGAATTGACCGCTAAGAAATCTGCCTTCCGGCCTACGGACCCAGACTCCATTGCTCCCCTGCCCCACAAATTCGTGATGCCTAATCTGGACCTCTCTGACGGGACTGCATGCCCGAAGACTCATCTGGACACATATGCCTTGGCAATGGAGGCCAAAGGGTGCACCAATCAGCAGTTGGCTGACTATTTCAGTCTCTCCTTGAAATCCAGTGCTTTAAAATGGTTCTTCCGCTTAAAACCCGAGGCCGGGGCTACGTAGGACCAGGATCACCGGTGCCTTTACGAGAAGCATAAAGCTAATTTGGAGTGGGAAACAAATAGAGTTGACACACGGACAACGGTGCGGCGTTTCGAGGAGAATATCGGTGACTTTTACAAGCATTGAAACCTCAAGTTGAGTAAAATGACCAACCCTCCTTCTAATGAGGAACAATTGGACATCTTTCAATCATGCTGGAAGCCTCATTTGAGAAAGCCCCTCGGTAACTTCCCTATCCGGATCTGCATGCGACGGTCGGTTACGGGGCTAAAGTTTGACCAACGGCAAGCGGCTGCTCCTGCTTATCGGTACCAAGCACGCCCTAACTCGGCTCTGTCCTACCCCAAAGGCAAGGAAGCAATTAATTATGCGGGCCGGGATCGCAACAATGCCACTCCTCTCATGCCAAGGAAAGGTGATGTGCCCAAGCCGCGGAGCCTTAAGCTCGAAGATTTCGGAATGCCTCGAGCAAAGTCTTTGAGGACTTGTGAAGGAAGGTACGACCGGACCTTTGGACAACCATCGGCCCATGGATCCCGATAGACACAACTAAACTATGTGCTTCCCACTAGTATCATGGGCACGAAGAAGGGCGGTGTGAGAGCGATCGAAAAGGATACCCCGAGGGCCCAACACGATCAACAATCCATTCCCTAAGAAAAACCATATGGTGAATATGATTGAAGCCATGAATAAGCGAAGTGCCACTATGGCTAACGGTTCCCATATGGAAGACGCCCTTCGAAGGGAGGATTCTAGTTGCATAGTTGTTATCAAAGATGGGTTTCTCACTCCATGACGTAATCTTTGCAGAGTGCAGGGTCACATCAACTTCACCTCGAGGTCTCTCACGTTGATCGATCGGCTTGATACTTCATCGGTATGTCGGTTTTACGGTCAAACCTTTGGCCGGACCCTGTAGTGACGTTTTGTCGAACACAGGGGCTTCATCAAATCGAAAGCGTACGTGGCTTTCGCCATGTCTTTTCCACGGAATGGGGCTTTATCAAGTCATACCTATCTTCGGAAGAAAGGCCTAGTCACCTCAACAACTATCTTGGAGTTTCGGCTTTAGAACTTGGTATATGGCAACTCCTGCATCATGAAAGGTTGAAAGCTGGGAATCTCCTCATATCAGCATTTCGCCAAGTCATGTCAAGTCACAACTAACCCAAGCGAAAGAGGGTTCATTCATATCAACATACTTTGATGCTAGAGCACATCGGCATCGGCTTCAAATGTCAGGCGAAAAGAAATTTCAATCGAGACCGGGGTTCAAATCCAACTTCATCCCAAGATCAAAATTGACCTCATCAATGACATGCAATTCGGTCCGCGACGAAAGGATATCACCCCACGCTCAAAGCTTGTCCCAAACAGTCCACAACACATACAAACCCTCTCACCACATGCATCCCCACAAAAATCTCCCCAGGGCTCATGTAGCATGCAAAACATGAATCAATAAAAAAAAAAAACTAAGCGATTGCGAACCATTTCAGTTCTATGCATGCATCCATCATCATGAATGTCATATGTGCATTTGTCCCTCTGCTAACAAATGTAGCAATTCAAGCACGAAAGACCAGTTTTCCATCACTACCCGAAACCTCTCCGCAAGGATGGTCTCCGAAGCGTAATTCGACTTCAGCGGAACTACCCAAATGAGCGATACCTCGGGTCGACACCCTCTTGGTTTAAACCCCTCAAGCCCGCGTCGGCTTGTGCTCGGACACCTAAAAGTCGACATCGGCTGATTCGAGACACCTCAATCCTGCACCATTTTGGCCTCAGGCACATTAGAACAACACCACCTTGGCTCCAGGTCTACAGTGCATCAAGTCCGTAAAGACATCTTCCGACATCTCCAGTTAGGCAAAGGCGACCTCCAATGTCCACAAATGGATGAAGACAGCCTCCAGCATCTACAGTTTGGCAAAGATAGTCCGTGAAGACATCTTCCGAGCATCTCCCAAGTTAGGCAAAGGCGACCTCCAATGTCCACAAATGGATGAAGACGGCCTCCGACATACGGTTTGGCAAAGATAATCCCGTGTCTATAGCTTGGCAAATCCAAGGTCGGCGCCAAGTTCTCAAATGCAACTTGGTCGGGGACACCCCAACATCTCAAATATATGAATCGGTCGGGGACAGTTCTCAAACGCAAATCGGTCAGAGACGCCAAGTTCTCAAATGCAAATCGGTCAGGGACGCCAAGCTCTCAAATGCAAATCGGTCAGGGATGCCAAGTTCTCGAATACAATTCGGTCAGGGACGCCAAGTTCTCGAATACAATTCGGTCAGGGACGCCAAGTTCTCAAATACAATTCGGTCAGGGACGCCAAGTTCTCAAATGCAAATCGGTCAGGGACGCCAAGTTCTCAAATACAATTCGGTCAGGGACGCGAGTTCTCGAATACAATTCGGTCGGGGACGCGAAGTTCTCAAATGCAATTCGGTCGGGGACGCCAAGTTCTCAAAATGCAAATCGGTCGGGGTACGCCAAGTTCTCGAATACAATTCGGTCGGGGCGCGCGAGTTCTCGAATACAATTTGGTCAGGGACGCCAAGTTCTCGAATGCAAATCGGTCAGGGACGCCAGGTTCTCAAATGCGAATGGGTCAGGGACGCCAAGTTCTCAAATGCAATTCGATCAGAGACACCAAGTTCTCAAAGGCTAGTAGGTCAGGGACGCCAAGTTCTCAAATGCAATTCGATCAGATACATCAAGACTCTCGACACCATCAACTACCACACGGCCCCGCGACTTGCTCTCCTGCGAGGTAAGCACGGCAAGGTACGTTAGTCCCTCAACATATCTCAAAAATATGCATACTTTCACACATGTTGCATGATTACCCATAGCTTTAGCTATCTCTATCTCAGCAAATAGCGACGGAAGCTTTAGTTCCTTAAGGTGACGGCCTACGAATTATCAAAAGGCCCGGGATCCTAGACTTGTTCCTAAGCTGTCCGGTAGATTTCGAACTACGTCCGGGCTTGATTCCCACTCGGGATACGTAGGCGGCCTACCATAGGTCCAGCCGCTTGACCAACACGGTCACCCTTTTCCCCGATAATCACCGTAAGCTCTAATCTTTCCCTGCGAGAATGCCCTCAAATAGTCTCCCCCAATCTCGATTTAGGTTCATACTCCTGAGCTGAGCCCTCATTTAGGTTCATACAATAGAACTAAACCTCAACTTAGGTTCATCACGAACAAAGCCAACGGAATTCCGTCTCTTTCATCTCCGGCGGCAAACGTAAGACCGATCCCTTCAAATGAAGTCCACCCAAAAGGCCTATCCCCTCGAAGTCTGTCCCCAACGAAAGGATACGAACATCGAAGGAAATCATTTCAAAACAAGTTAATACCTCCAGATCACCCTTTGTCAAGGTTCGAGGCACCTAAAACGCCATCATCAAGGTTCGAGGCACCTAAGACACCATCACCAAGGTTCAAGGCACCTAAGACGCCATCATCAAGGTTTGAGGCACCTAAGACGCCATCATCAAGGTTCGAGGCACCTAAGACGCCATCATCAAGGTTTGAGGCACCTAAGACGCCATCACCAAGGTTCGAGGCACCTAAGACCCCATCACCAAGGTTCGAGGCACCTAAGACGCCATCATCAAGGTTCGAGGCACCTAAAACGCCATCATCAAGGTTCAAGACACCTAAGACGCCATTATCAAGGTTTGAGGTACCTAAAATGCTATCACTTCGATTTCGACACACAACACTAGGAAAGCGATAAATCGCAATCATCCCCTAATTCGACAAACCGAAATCATTACCAGGGCGACTTCCCAAAAATAGTCAAATCATAGGGCGACTTCCCAAAAATAGTCAAATCATAGGGCGACTTCCCAAAAATAGTCGAATCATAGGGCGACTTCCCAAAAATAGTCAAATCTTAGGGTGACTTCCCAAAAATAGTCAGATCTTAGGGTGACTTCCCAAAAATAGTCAGATCTTAGGGCGACTTCCCAAAAAAATAGTCAGATCTTAGGGCGACTTCCCAAAAATAGTCAAATCTTAGGTTGACACCCTAAAACAGTCACTCTAGGGTCTACGTCTGAAGATAGTCGAAAGACCCGAACTACGACCGGCTTGATTCCTTTTAAGGATACGTAGGTAGCCTACCATTAGGTTCAGCCACCAGACCAAAATGGTCATTCCTATCCCCAACAGAGCGGATATACAACTCCAGCCATCAGACCAAAATGGTCATTCCTACCCCCAGCTGAGTTTCTTCCAGCAATCGACTGCAGAACTCGCTCGCCAGGTTGACATCCTAAAACAGTCACTCTAGGGTCTACGTCTGAAGATAGTCGAAAGACCCGAACTACGACCGGCTTGATTCCTTTTAAGGATACGTAGGTAGCCTATCGCTAGGTTCAGCCACTCGATCACTTGATCATCCTGTCAAATATGGAGCTTTACTCTTATCGACGACCCGCTTCCTTCGAAGCGCCGTCGCCAGGGGCTACTTGTAAGTGCTCCAATTTGAGTTGTTAGTATTTTCGTTAGAAAATTAACGAAAGTTTTAACATTTCTAACATTTCTAACAATTCCTAACATTCCTAACAAAGTGAGGGTAGATTAGGGATTGCCATTTAAAGTTAAACCAAGAAAAGAATCTCAAAAAGCAAAAGAAATTGAAAAAACCCGAATTGGTAAGTGAAAAACAGCCGGTTTGAATTTTACGAAAATATTCTTCTGTCAAAGCTTTGGAGCGGCATTTAATGCACCGGGCACGTTCTGATCGATCCGCGCGGATCAAAATGCCTCTCCCAGTGGCCTATAAATTGAACCCTCCTCTCTCAGTTTACACAACACAATTCACTCACAGCAACAGCACCTTGGCGAAAAATAGGGAGAAAACAGTGGGAATTCACTTGAATTGCCACCATTTTCTCTTGAATCTTTCCCAAATCCCACTCGCTCCAAATACTCTCAAATCACTCCCATTCATACACAAGCCCAAGCTTCAATCACCCCTTAAGAGGAGGATTAGAGAGAAAACATAGAGGACTTAAGTGTTATCTACTTGTTTTCTCTTTGACCAACTCTAATCACAAACCCTAAACACATTCAAACCCTAAACACTTTCAAGCCTTGAATCCACTCAAACACAAACACAAACACAAGGGAAGATAGGTATAACCTCCTTCTCCCTACCCTAAATCTCTTTCATACATGCATGCATCTCAAACTTTGAAGATGTAATTTGTTCATTTCTTGCTTTAAGATCCAAGAGGATCACCATGGAAGTTCATCTCCATGGATGATCCTCTACAAGGATCAACATTACCTTCAAAGTGTTCTTACTTACTTGCATACATATTTTCAAAACCCTAAAAACCATTTTCATACATCAAATCTCAATTTCAAAGGATAAAATTCCCCTTCCCAAGCAAATGAAGTGCTTAGTCCTAATGTACCCTAAGGATGACTTGATATAGTTGATTCACCACTAAAATGTCAAGTGATCACTAATAAAAGCCTAAGGAAATGGGGACAAGCATGAATGTCAAACCCCCTTTAAAATCATGTTTTTCTTCTCAAGAAAGTTGCTGTCCAGTAGCAATTTTCTAAGACCTCTGTCCATGGTCTAATTTTTTGGACACAGATAAACTTGGAATTTGGCGTTGACTACAAAACACTTTTTGTAGCCAACATCTAGAGCTTTCCAGACATATTTTTACTTTATTTTTTGCGTGAGTAAAACTCCCTTTTTCAAATTTTCTTTCGAAGGTCAGTTCCTCAGTCTCTAGAAATCCAGATTTCACATCTGAGATTTCCAGAAGGTTTTGGTCCACCAAATCACCTCCAAATGGGAAAGTTCTTTTAGAGAAACCTTATTTAAGGTGTTTTGAACAACTTTCATTCTCGGACTTTCCCCATATTCTGAGATTTTTAAGCCCTTAAACCCATTTTAAAATAAAGTGTCCACTGCCTTTTTCATTCTGGCAGAATTGGTTTTCAACTTCAAAAAATCTTTTGAGTCCCAAAACTCAACCCAAAAATCACACCAAAAATCATGGGATTTGTTCAAAGTCTATTAAAGAGTTCCCAATTTTTACTTTTCAGTTTCAACTTATTTTGGTCAAAAAAAATACACACACACACACAAATGGTTTTTAATGCTTGGAAGACTCGTTTTACGAGGCATTCCGGGTGAACACTAACGTTCTTCCCGGCGTGTAACGTGACCTCCGAACCCAAATCTCTCATCTCGGGCATTTTTCAAAGTTTTGGCCCTTAAAACAAAAATGGCGTGGCGACTCTGTTTGATTTTCAAAAAAATCGGGTACATCACACAACTGAAGAAAGGCTGGAAATCGTCGAGCTACTCAAAGAAAGCAATGATGTCTTTGCATGGCGAGTAGAGGATATGAGGGGGATAAAGGAAGAAGTCATTGTTCATAGGCTGGAGGTCAACCCGACCATAAAGCCCAAACCTCAGAGACTGAGAAGCTTTGCTCGCGACAAGGAGGAGGCCATTAAACTCGAGGTACAAAAACTTTTGAGTGCAGGTATAATCAAAGAGGCCACACATACAACCTGGCTAGCCAATGTGGTCATGGTGAAGAAGTCAAATGGCAAATGGAGAATGTGCATCGACTTCACCAATCTCAACCTTGCCTGCCCAAAGGACAGCTATCCTCTCCCCTGAATTGACAAGCTTGTTGATTCCATTGCTGGCCATTCCACCCTCAGCTTTCTAGATGCCTATTCAGGCTATCATCAGATCAAGATGCATAAGGATGACATCGTGAAGATAGCTTTCCAAGCACATGGAGGCATCTATTGCTACATTATGATGCCATTTGGGTTAAAGAATGCAGGAGCGACCTATCAACGTATGGTCAACAAAGTCTTTGCTTCACAGATTGGTCGAAACATGGAGGCCTACATCGACGATATGGTCATTAAAACAAAGACCGGACGTCACGTGGTCGACCTAAAGGAAACGTTCGCCAACTTACGAGCAAACAACATGAAACTTAACCCGAGCAAATGCGTCTTTGGGGTAGCAGCGGGTAAATTCCTTGGATTTATGGTGTCACAACGAGGGATAGAGGCAAACCCAGAAAAGATCAAGGCTCTAGTCGACATGCAGGAGCCCACCAATGTCAAAGAGATGCAGCAACTTAATGGAAGAGTGGCAGCCCTAGGTCGCTTCATATCAAAGTCGGCGGAAAGGTCCCTCCCTTTTTTCAAAGCTTTAAGGGGGACGAAAAATTTTGAGTGGACGGCCGAATGTCATTCGTCGTTCCAACAACTTAAGGAATACCTCGCTACTCCTCCTCTATTGAGTAGCCCGATGACTGGAGAGACTTTGTTCGTGTATCTATCTGTGGGAGACAAAGCAGTTGCAGCAGTGCTGATTCGAGAGGAGGAAGGGCTTCAAAAGCCCATGCACTATGTTAGCAAGGCCCTATCAGACGTTGAGGGCAGATATTATAATGCGGAGAAGGTCGCCTATGCCTTAGTTGTGGCTTCAAGAAAGCTACGAGCTTATTTCCTGGCCCATCCTGTTGTGGTGCTCACGAATGCACCATTGAGAAAAATTTTGCACAAGCCGGAGAGTTTAGGTCGCTTACTCAATTGGTCAATTGCCCTCACGGAATTCGACATCGAGTATCGACCTCGAAGGGCGTTGAAGGCTCAAGCCTTGGCAGACTTCTTGGTCGAGCTTACGTTCACCAAGGAAGACAGCGAGGTGCAAGTTCAAAAAGAAAAAGCTAAGGGAAAAGAAAAAGACTCCCAGCTCGTCACTTCTCTGCCCGACGATTGCTGGAAGGTTTATTCAGATGGGTCAGCTACAAAGAATGTCAGTGGAGCTGGGATTGTTCTGATCGAGCCAGAGTCCGGGACAGTATATGAGGAGTCGTTGAGGTTCAAGTTTGACGCATCCAATAACCAGGCGGAGTATGAAGCTTTAGTAGCAGCCATCGAATAAGCCAAGTGCTTTGGAGCAACTAAAATCATGGCATACTGTGATTCCCAACTAATAGTCAACCAGGTTAGAGGCGAGTATGAGGTACTAATCTCCACCTTAGTCAAATACCACGACCTGGTGAAGGAACTGACAAAAGACTTAGAGTTTTGGGAAATCCAAAGGATTGGTCGAGAAGACAATGAGTTGGCCGACTTGCTCTCAAAACTGGCCACTACAGACGAACCACATGAAGAGCCCATCTCCTACCTCGAGAACCCAGCTTATGAAAGGGTCAAAATTCAAAGTGTGGAAGACCCCTTGAGAAATTGGGTTTACAATAAGTGCTGGATCGAGGAAATGAAGGCATACTTGGAGACTGGCGAGCTCCCAGAGGACGAGAAGAAAGCTCGAGCTATCAAAAAGAAAGCTCCGAGATATGTTATCCAAGGAGGTATGCTGTTCAGAAGATCTTACACTAGACCATTGCTGAAGTGTATTCACCCCCAGGAGATCACTCAGTTAATGCACGAGGTACACAGTGAAATTTGTGGTGGACACCCGGGGGCCAGGATCCTAGCCGACAAATTGATCACTTTGGGGTACTACTGGCCACACATGAGAGCTGACACTCATGACTTTGTTCAGCAATGCGACCAATGTCAAAGGTTTGCTAACCTACCTCATCTGCCTACAACGGAACAAACTCCAGTGATCGCTGCTTGGCCATTTGATATATGGGGCGTCGACTTGATTGGACCCTTCCCTCCCGCCCGGGAAAATTGCAAGTATGTGATCGTTGCAATTGACTATTTCACCAAGTGGGTCGAAGCAAAGCCACTAGCTCGCATCATAGAGGAAAACGCCAACAACTTCATACACGACTTCATCTGGTGTCGATTTGGGATCCCTCGAGCTATAGTATCAGATAATGGCTTACAGTTTTCCAGATCATTCGAAGGAGAAATGAATAGAGTGGGAATCAAGCATTGGCAGTCATCTGTTTCCTATCCTCAAGGAAATGGGCAAGCTGAAGCAGCGAATAAGCTCATCCTATCTTCATTAAAGACAGGCTTAGTAGGTCGACGCAGTAACTGGTTGGACGAACTCCCCCTTGCTCTTTGGGCAGTTCGCACAACCACTCGGGGGCCTACTGGGGAAACCCCATTTGCTCTTACATATGGATCAGAGGCCATGGCACCTGCTGAACTGCGATTTCCTACTGCTAGAGAAACCTTCTTCGATCAAGAACAGAACGACACTAACAGATTAATCGACCTGGATTTGATCGACGAGAAACGAGACACGGCTTACCTTCGAATGGTCAACTACAAGCATCAGACTAAGAGTTACCACGACAAGAAGGTGAAGACGAGATCATTCCAAGTAGGTGACCACGTGTTAAGGAAGATCGAGGCAACAGGAAGGAGAACCCAACAGAATAAGCTATCTCCCAACTGGGAAGGTCCCTACATTGTTACCCGAATCATCAAAGAAGGGACTTACATGATTGCTCATCCAGAGATGGGGAAGAGTTGAAGCATCCATGGCACGCTACACACCTCATCAAATATTACTTCTAGTTCAACTCCCTAGTTCAGTTCGAAGGTTAATGCAATTTCCAAGTTTGAATTTGTTATAGTTCTAGCTTCCCATTTGATGTAAGCATGTTCCTACTTCAATAAAAATCGCAGTTCTACTCGATCAAACATTATGTTACACTAATTTCAACAAGCTCGACTCTTAGTCAGCTTCGTTTTAACGAGCTCGATTCTTAATCAGCTTCGTTCTTTTAACAAGCTCGACTCTTAGTCAGCTCCGTTTTAACAAGCTCGACTCTTAGCAGCTCCGTTTTAACATTCTTAATCAGCTTTGTTCCTTTAACAAGTCCGACTCATAGTCGACTTCGTTCCAACAAGCTCGATTCATAGTCGACTTCGTTCTAACTAGCTTGATTCTTAATCAGTTGTGCTCTCTTAACAAAGTCCGATCCTTGGTCGACTTCGTTCTAATAAGCTCGACCCTTGGTCAGCTTTGATCTCTTAGACAGGTTCGACTCTGAGTCAATCTCGTTTGAAAGAAATCCTTATAAGTCTAAGGTCGACTGAGTCACAACAAAGCCAGGCCGACCTTAAACTTAGGACGACTTATTTGCCTTATTACATCTAGCTCGACACACACATGCTGAAATCAAAAGCATACAACATATAATGATGTAAAGTCAGCTACGATTAAATATGATTAAGTCTCCCAAAAGCGGGCCAAGACTTGGAGAAAACAAAAATGTATAGGTAATATGTCTCCCAAAAGATGGGCCAAGACATCAGCATTCACAAAACCAAAAAACGAAAGTGTTTGAAACTTGTCTGATTATATCACCAATCAGAGTTAATCTCAAGAGGACGGGTCAACCTCCACTTGGTCGCTTGTAGTCACTTGATCATCTATAGTTTCTTCCTGCTGCTGGGGGCCAATTGGTTTACCTGACTCTGAAAACCCATGCCTTGGAGTATCACCATCAAGGGCCGGTGAATCAGGCTCCTCAAGCTCCGCCAAAATGTTATTGAAGTTAACTGGCTCGACAGGAGAAGGATTCCAAGTTTCTGCCTCTGCGGCCGCGTCGTCATTGGCTATATTTTCCAAGTCATTGTCGTTGTAAGGCACTAAACGATGGCCCGGGCGAGCTGTCGTGTTGTAGGGATCCTCCGAAGCCCATTTGGCCAATTGCTCAATGGAGATGTCAAAGGCAGGATCCACCACGATGCGTTGAGCCATATGGCTGCGACCTACATCCCAAAACGAGCTAGCCTGCTTGGTAATATGAGTGTGGAGCTCGTCACTATCTTTGTAGGCCTTCACGGCCTCCTCTTTAGCAGCTTTCACAGCATCAGCTAGCTCTCCCTCCCATCTAAGCCGAGCAGCCTCAAGTTCCTCTTGCTTTTTAGCCAAAATGACATGGCTTTCCTCCAACAGTTGGGTCGCCAGTTCAAGGTCTTTCACAGCTTTCTCTTTACTCGGCTTGAGCTCATCAAGTTCCTTATTGGCCTCTCCCAACTTGCCCCAGGCTTCTTCTTTGGCTTTCACTTCATTGTCCTTCAAAAGCTTCAACGCATCATAGGAAGCATCCAAATCAGAATGCTCCTCCTTCAACTTCTGAAGATCCTTCTTGAGCTTGGCCCGATCTTCCTCCACCTTCGACAGCTCCTCATTCTTGCGTACCAGCATAGTCTTAGCCAGCTTCTCCTGCTCCTCTGCAGCTTTCCAGTAAGTGGTAGCCAGATCTATCATAGCAAGAGACTGAAAAGACGAGTAAAGAAAAGGAGTTAGGTCCATCAGAAGTGAAATGGAGACTTGGGACAAATGGGAAGAATGGAAACAGCAATACAAAAAATCACAAAGGTTTACCTCAGAGTGAGCTAGCCCGACCCTAGCCCTGCAAGCTTCTGGAGTCAAGTTTTTGTTGGTATACTCCCTGATCAAATCCTGGTCAGCTCCTCTCCTAACAACCACTTGACCATACTCCAACTCAGGGTACTCCCTAGCTAAACAATTGATCCTAGTCAGGGGAGTCACCTCACTCAACTCGGCAACACGAGTCTGAATCAACTCGGCGTATGAAACCCGGATGGGAGAAGACTGGGGGCTCCTGACTTCAGATTCCATTGGCTCACCAACATTGACCTGGTCAAATGTCGAGCTTACCTTGGACGGGCCAATCTTAATCTTCTTGCTCAGGGGAGCATTGTCATCCTCATCCTCCTCATCCACATCAATGACATGAGACTTTGCTTTGGAGGCAGCTTTGGTTTTGGTTTTAGCTTGTGCACGGGTTCTAGCCCTGACAACCTCCTTGACTGGCTCCACATTCAGCTCAGTCCCATCAACTCCAACAGCAATAACTTCCTCAGAACCTTGTGCCTCATCTCCTTCCACTCGGACCTCATCTAGCTCTTCAAGATTATCTTCAGCCGGAATATATTTGGAAGTATCTTGATTGACCAACTTCAGTAGCTCATTCCTCTTAACTCCCTCTGCCTCTCGATTCTCCCTAGCATTGGCAGCTCCACAGCTCCTCTTGCTCTTGCTCTTCCTCACGTCAATAGCTCGTCCCATGTTAGCTTCCTGGGCAGGGGTTAGAACTGCATAAAACAAAGATGATAAAAGTGTTAGCTCACATATCAAGATAGTTCTATGTACGAGCTACTAGTTCTACACACGAACAATATAACTACGAGCTAAAAGGTTCTATACCGAGGCTAAACATGTACATGCTACAAGATCTACACTAGAATCAACAAGTTACGAGCAGAAAGTTAAAGACAAGAGCCAAGCAAGCTGGAACACAGTCTTAAAGATTTCACATACGGGCAATGAAGGGACGAGTAGAATCCTTACCACCAATGTGCTCCCCGTTATTTTTGCAATACTTGGGGGTCTTCTGGCAGAGCGAGCATTTTTTCTCAAACCTACCCAGAGCATGGGTTACCCAGTCCGGATACCTTAAGCACCTCACTATGGAACCAGTGGCACAACATCTCCATCCCCAAGCATCATACCAGCCTGAATATAGTTGTTCTTAGTGGTTCCTAAAACTTCCCAACTGATGGGTCTCTGGGCAACCAGCTCGACCAGTTTCTTACGTAAATCAGCATGCCAGTAGGGCTCCCATTGATCCTCCTCTCTCACCACTTGGGTGTCTGCATTGGGTAAAGGAAACTCCCAACCTAACCTACTCTCCACTACTACCACATGAGAGTTCCAACCACTGGCTTTACTGGGCAAATTAATGAACAACTTAGGGGAATTCGGTTTTGAGGGGGTGCTTATGCCGTGGGACTTATCAAATTTCACACCAAAAAACTCTCTGAATACCCTCATGCAAGGCTCATACCCTAAGAAGCGACACACCATTGCAAAGCAAACCAAGACTCTACACGTATTGGCACCCAGCTGGAGGGGTAAGGCATTGGCACACTCTAAGAATTCGTTTATAAAAGGGTCCAAGGGCAATCTCAGGCCAGCCACGAATTGACCATAATAGAAGGCGACCCTAGTGGAATCTGTCTTGTAGGTGCCACCAAACTGGTTGAAGAAATCCTTCTTGCTGTAGATGGTGACATCAAATTCCTCCTTGTCCACCTCACAGAAGTTGTGGATCATAGATAGCCGGGAAGGAAAGTTTTGCTTCCCTCTGAGTGGCCCTTTAGGCACGTAGCCCCTTTCATTCCTCCCAGATATTATAGAAGTCTCAAAAGCATCAACTATACGTGGGCTTGATGAGGTCGAGGCATTAGCTTCTCCTTGAGTCCCCATATCTGTACAAGAAGAAGGGGAAACAGGGGAATCAGTTCTATACACAGTCTCATGGGACCTAATAAACGCACTAAGGGGCGACCTAGATTCCCCCGGAAAGCCAATTATGTTCCTAAGAAAAGAGGGTTTGTTGGAATCCTGGACATAAAACACAGCTAGATGGTCAAGAAGCTCATGGAAGAGGTGAAAGGACACAACTCTTGGGTCATTCGTTTCTAAGACACCTAAGTTTTCTCCCACAGGCAAAGTTAATTCAGTGAAACGCAAGCCCCAACGGGTCAAAATTGAAGTACATTCCTCCATCGTCATCTCTCTCCACTCTCCATTTAAGTGTTTATAAACTCTACGGTTGACACTACAATAACCATACCAAGCTCCGGGCTCACAACTAAAAGTCCTAGCCACGGCGGAATTGAAGAAATTGCAGAAATTAAAGCCCTAATGCTGAAGAGAGAGAAGAATACCTCGATTAACTTGGACGAAAAAGAGCTACTGACGGAGACGAAAGCTGGGGTTTAATCAATTGCCTTTTTTTGTTGTTTTCGCCGGAGTTCAAGGAATCAGAGATGGTAAAAGTTCTAAATGAAGAAGGATTCTAGCTTTTATATTCTCAGTAATCAGAAAGGAAAAGGAAAAATTCAAAAGTCTTATTTTGCTAATTAATTGTGGAAAACGGTTTCCAAGACAGACTCTCAAACGTCAAAAATAGTAATGATTGAGAAATACGGCGCTTCATGTAATCCTATCATTCAATATTCAACGTTCAGGATTGGGCCACGTCATCATCAGGCGAGTAAATCTCATCTCAAGCACCGACCTGCGAGTTATTGCAAACTCCTTCTGGTTTTCTTTAAGTTCCTGGTCAACGAAGTCAACTCAGAAAGTTGGGGGCCACTGAACATACCAAAAGTGTCGAGTTGGGCTCAGCGAGTAAAGCCCAATCATTTATCCATTATTGCCACCGCATTCTCAGTGGGCTAGGCCCAACTATCTCACGGCCCAAGGCCCATCTCATTGATCAGTCGACTTAAGTTCATTGTCCGATCTACCAGGTCCCGACTTAACTTAGTCTGACCTTATGATTTAAGTCATACTCCGGGTACGATCCAACTCTACCCGTCAGTCAGGTCGACCAAATCCCAAACGTCGACCTCGACCTGTCAAGCAAGCGTCGACCTAACAGTTATAGGCGCACGTGCTTCTATACTTGCCATAACTGCTTCCCTACAAATCAGGGACCGTTCAAGGACACGTTCACATAATGCATAACTGTCCCACAAATCTCGGAGCTCATGTAGCCCTGCCAAATAAACCACCTACATCAACTATAAATACATTACCACTACAACAGTTATGAGGTAACTGCAATTTTGTCATTCGAATAATGTTGTTCAATACATTATTTGCTCTCCATACATACGTACTTACTCTCACGCCCGAGGGTCTAAGTCAGAGACACATCCGGCTAGTCGTGGGTTCTGGTTTTCAGGTCAAGGAGTCAGGTGATCAGTCCTGCCACGTGGAGGAAGATTGATAAGCACATTTCCTGCGGCATCAGCGGATAACTTGTTTCAACCCGAAATTGTTAATGAGTTGGGTTGGGTCGGGTAATTAGCGAGTTAGGTTGAGCGGGTTCTTGGATAATGGGTAAAAGTTGACAGGCCTAGTTTACAATGATAATTCAACATAAAAAGTCAGTCTCATTAATATGTTTCCTTTAAAATGTGTAATTACATACTGAAATTCCATATCTGTAAAAAGGTAAAATATCCAGATTACTCCATATTTAGGACGACAAGCCATACCACCCCAGTGCTGATTATGCCTCTGCAATACATTCCATTAGTCTTTCTTTCCGGATGAAAAGAGTTGCACCTACAGGCGATTCATGCTATGAGTCTGAGGCAATGGATATTTATGAAAGTATTCAAATGTTAGCATTCATTTACCCCAGAGAGACAGCAGAAGATGTGGAAGACTTGCATGCAGTGGAATCAATGACAATTCATGGTGTTCGTGGATCAGGTATTTTCTTAACATAAGTGCAATTTTTTTTCGGATAATTTTTGCTATTTGTTTCTGCATCCTAGCTTTTTGTGCACATTTTCTCCGTTCATGAATAGTTTCCACTGAATTTGGTAGAGCCTAGTACCAATCGTACCAACCGAGTATCTATCGTACCAACTTAGTTGGTATATCGACTTAGTCGATTGGTAATGGTATAGATTTTTATGTACCAAGTTAAACTTGGTAGGTACATGGTATAAGCAAAATACAATTGGTATACCTACAAAGCCACCCCTAAATACTAGAATTTGGGGAAAAGGAAGACGTGAATGGGACGAACAACGTTGAAATGCTGCACACAAAATGCAAACAGGAATTGAGACCTGAAAGTGACGGATTTTGGATTAAGCCTGGTGATGGAACAAGTACGGCAAGACGAAATGTTGCACACGCTTTGGGAAAAAAGAATTTGGGTTTTTATGTGATTTTGATATCGATTTTCAATAATGGATTGCCTTTTAGATCTCACCACCTAAACTTTTATAAAAAATGATTTGGGAGGCTCATCGAATTTTTCCCAACAACTCCGGCCAAAGCAACCCCCTTCAATAACTCAATAACTCCGGCCAATCCTCCTACAATTCCACCACCATTGGAACTATCCCATAAATAAATAAGAAATGCCCAAAATTTCAACCCTTATAACACCCCTTCACCAACACCTTCTACCTTAACCTCACATCACCGATTGCAAAATTCAACAAACCCTGCATCATCGCCGGCACGCCTTCACGAAGCGGCAGAGGGCAGCGCAACATGGGCGATGTTAGATGCAGCTCATAAAGTAGGGGTAAATCTGGAAAGAATAGAGAGAGAAGGGGTGGATCTGGAAGTTGGGAGGAGCAGAGAAGACAAGGAAGAGGGGGTGGGGGACGACTTGGAATGGAGGGGTTGGGGCTTGCTCTAGTGTTTGGAGAATGGAGGCGACATGCGATGTGGAGAGTAGGGGTGGAAATGGTTCGGTTTAGCTCGGTTTGGAAAATTTTAGAAGTCAAACCGCTAGCATCGGCTTGGAGAAATTCCAAACCGAGCTAAACCATAAAAAAAATTCAGATCGAGCTAAACCAAACCGCTATGGTTCGATTTGTTTCGGTCTAAACCGCGGTTTGATTTGCGGTTTGATTTTGAGGTTCAGACTACGGTCCAAACCGCGATCTAGACCACGGTCTGAACCACGTTTCAAAGGCTCATGGTAATTTGGTTCGGTCTAAACGGGGTTCTAGCAGGTAATATTTAGTGACAAGAAAATCAAAGGCTCATGGTAATTTGGTCTGTTTCATCGTCAATTGAATTGCATATGAATTGATATATTCATGTAATTAGGAAATGGTGGCGAATTGTAGTGAGAAGTTCAGAAAATTGCAAAAATCGCCAGTGAAGAAGTTGTTTGATTGTTTTGTTGATAAACCAATACGGAATCCAACATGTGAACTTCAATTTAGGTTGTTGTTACTTTTCTAGTTACAATTTATTTTCTCTGAAATTCATGCAATTGAAGCTTGTCATAGAGTATTAGTAGACATCATAAAATAATCATCCTTGCATTGAATCTGGAATGTAGCTCGTATAACATCTCCTACAAATTAGTGGACTGGTACATGATTAATTGCATTTGAAGCACACCAGTAATGAGTCAAGTTTGTAAGATAAATTAAGTGTTAGTTTATCGGTCTTAAACGGTTCGGCTCGGTTTGGCTCGATTCGATTTAAGAGTGTCAAACCCCAAGCTGAGCTGAACCACATGGCTTGTTAATTTTTCAAACCAAACTAAATCACTTGTGTCTAAAAACCGAACCAAACCACACGATTTGGATCGGTTCGACTCCAAACCGCAGTTTGAGTCAAACCATTTCCACCCACAGTGGAGAGGGCGGGGGACTGATTGAAGAAGACGGGTTTTGTAATCATCAATTGATTAATAAAATAAAATATTTTTAATGTTTATTAACAAAATTATTCACTGAAAATAATAATAATCACAAATTTTTTAAAATTATACATATATTTTATTATGATAAATAATTATGAAAATATTTTTACATTTGAGCAAACTGTAATTCGATAACCTGTGTGTTTGGCTCACTTTTGCATAACCTCTCATCTCATGAAATTACCTAACTACCCTTTAAAAGTCATGTATTGTGCACATGGCTTTCATTTCATCAAAAAATTAACGATTCGTTAATCTTTTGTACCAAATTGCAAAAAATTACAAACTGAGAATTAGAAATCAAATTGACACGTTTTAACTCTCAGGTAGTGTTTTGTAATTATGTGTAAAACTTAGGTTACCAAATTGCAATTTGTCCATTAAGAAAAACAATCTATACATATCAAATAGACTAAATTACTTTTTAAATATTTCAAGTAATTGGACAATTAGATGTTTTTATAATAACATCTACCTAATTATAAATCGAAATAGTTTAGGCAAAGTCTTCAAAATTTTATGAAAAATATTTGCAAGTACTTTAGCACAAAAAATTTCCCCTACAAGGGGAATATACATGTATTGGAAATCAAAAAGTAACCATGTAATATTATCCCAACTCAAATGGTACCTCCTCAATGCCTTGATACCACCACATACACTAATTATTCAAGGAGTGAGTCTTATAGAAAAATAATTATTTTTAGATACTAGGAAAAATGCAGGGTTTAGAATTAAAAATGTCATAATTGCCGTTAAAAATGCTAATTTTAGAGTTAAAAGTTATTTGTATCACTACTAAATTTGTCAGATTTGTCACAAATACTATTTTTCAAATCTCGGTAGCATATATCGTAAAAAAAAAAAAAAAAAAAAAACTCTCGATATTATCTAACATAAACTTTTAACTATAAACACATTTTTAACTTATTCTTGTTTCTAAAAGAGTGAAAAAGTGGTAAAGTCAAGTTTCGTTTTCTATGGGCGATAGAGTTCGATCCCTCTTATTGCCTCCCAACCTAAGACAAAAAAAAAAAAAAAAAAAAAAAAAAAAAAAAAAAGAAAAAACAAACAAACTCAAAAGTTTTGTGACGTGAAACAATTACTCCCTCCGTTCCAGTCCCAGACCAAGGGTCCTCGGGGGGAATTTCACGCTTCTTAAGAAATTTTTTTTAAAGTGGATAAAAAATTTTAGGAGAGAGAATGTAAAAGTTAAATGTGTGGTAGGGAATAAGAGAGAGAATGTAAAAGTTAAAAATATTTAATAGGAGAGAGAATGAGTGGGAGGAATAGTAGGAAATATAAGGGTATAATGAATGATTTTTTTGTAAATACTCCCTCCGTCCCACCTCACTTAGGAATTTTTGAAATGGCACGGAATTAAGGAAAAGGTAAATGTTGTGAGTGTAATTTAAAAATAGGAGAGAGAATGAGTGGAGAGAATAGTAAATTATAATGGTGTTGTGAGTATTAAAATAATGTAGGAGAGAGAATGAGTGGAGAGAATAGTGATTTAAGGTTTCTATTTTGGGAATTCTTAAGTGAAGTGGGACGCCCAAAATGGAAAATTTTCTTAAGTGAGGTGGGACGGAGGGAGTATATGGAAATGATAAGGGTATAAATATATGAAAAACTTTCCATTTAAGGAAATGGACTCTTGGTCTGGGACGGACCAAAAGGGAAAGTAGGACTCTTGGTCTGGGACAGAGGGAGAGGGAGTAAAACAATCATCTACTATACTCCCTCCATACCATTTGAATATTCAAAAAATAAGGGGGCTCAAAAATTAAGTAAAAAGTGAAAAATATGATGTGTTGTGATCGTAGATAATTGGATAGGAGAGAAAAAGTGGGATAGAAAATAATTAATAGATAATTGCTAGACATGTGAACCAACAAATAAAGAAATAATAAATACTTTCCATTTTAAAATTTTAAATTTAAGTTATAAAACCTTTTGGAAAATTTTGAATTTTCTATTTGGAGAGGATGCAGGAAGCATCTGTCAGTTTAAAGTGGAAACCAGACATGTCAGTCATAAAATAATTATTTTCAATTACAGTATATAATTAAAAAAAAAAAAGAGAATTCACCAATATTTTGCTTTAGTCAAAATGAAGAAACACAAATGAAAAAAAAAATCATGCACCGCTCACGTGCTCAAGTAGGCCACTCTTCATGTGGATACTGGATAAGGAAAATCTTCACATAGATAGAGCCTTAGATAATAAAGCACATACATCCACCTATCCAGAAAACATCCCATGGCTTCAATCTTCTCCCCCTCAGCCCTCTTCACCACCACCTCCTCCACCACCACCACCACAAAACCACCACTGCCACCATCCTTAACCAAACCCAATCTCCCAATCCCACCACCAAAATCCCCCTTAACTAACTTAACCGCCACCCTAACCGCCACCGCCTTAGCCGCCACCATCCTAACCACCCCACACCTCTCCCTAGCAGAAACATACACCACCTACTACGGCACCGCCGCCAGTGCCGCCAACTACGGCGGCTACGGCGGCAACTCGAGCAAGAAAGACTCGGCCGAATACATTTACGACGTCCCCAACGGATGGAAAGAGCGACAAGTGTCGAAAGTCGAAAAGGGTACTAACGGAACGGATAGCGAGTTTTTTAATCCGAAAAAGAAAACCGAAAAGGAGTACTTAACGTACCTTGGCGGGATCCGGCAATTGGCTCCGAGAGAAATTATCTTGAATAACTTGGCTTTGTCAGATGTGAATTTGCAGGATCTCATTGCTAGTGCGGATAATGTGAGCTCGGATGAACGGAAGGATGAGACGGGACAAGTTTATTATGTGTATGAGATCGATGGAGCTGCAGCACATAGTTTGATATCGGTTACTTGTGCTAAGAACAAGTTGTATGCACATTTTGTCAATGCGCCTACAGCAGAGTGGAATCGTGATCAGGAGACTTTGAGGCATGTTCATGAGTCCTTTAAAACCGTTGGATCATTTTAGTGATCAGTTCATTGTTGATACCTAAGGGAGGAAAAGATAAAGAGGTATTTTGTAAAGGTTCTGACGTTTTGGCTATGAATATTGTTTACTTATCTGAGTTAAATGAAATTACTCTCTGTTTATCAATATGTACACAAAACTGTAGATGGTAATGCAGATTTATAATTCACTTGAATTTTGAAAGAGGAAAAGAGGTGATTTCGGTGTTCATAGGGTCTGGGAGCCTGACATCTGACTACTCGGGAGTGGGGAATCTCAGTCCTTCATCTTGATCTTGATAGCCCAAAATCCTCCAAGGTTAGCTTGGGAATTCACTCCAAAACAAGCTTGAATCTGAGATCAAGATGGAGGGCTGTGATGCCCGACTACAGAGTAGTTGGACAACACACTAACTCAATCCATGCTCATGGACTAGTTTTTCTTTGCAAAGAAACTACGTTTTTGCCAAAGTAGTCTATACTCCCTCCGCTGCGAAAAAAAATAATTGCATTTACCATTTTCATCTGTCCCCAAAAATGAGGTGCGTTTCTAAAAAGGAGATAATTTTAGTGCATTATCATGAACGTACTAGAAAGTAAAATTACATTTTTATGAAAATGTTGCTGTACAAGATGACTTATTTTGGATGCACGGAGTAATCAAAGAAGCACAGAACAAGTATGATGCTTTATAGAAACTATTCTTTATAGGTTAGAGATTTGCCTGCTTTTATTCTGGCTCTAGAGGAAGAAAGGTTGCACTGCACTGATGCTACTACCAGGTCGATATCTCCTTGCTTAGCAGCCTAAAATCAAGCACATATACATGGAGAGCACATACATACTACAAATTATAACTGAATGTCTTGTTAGTTTCAAGATTTTGGCTACTGAATATGGTAAAAGAAAGCACCGAAACTAAAATGTGATGTTATAGTCCTTACCTCATCCTGTAAGTTCAGAGTAAGCAACTTCACTGACCAGCTCATCTAGGAACAGGGGTTCCGCAGAACATTCAATATCATTTATCAGCAAAAAAAGAATTGGCGATTTCTAAATGCATATAGACAAATAAATATAGTAATTTAAACAAAACAAAAAAAAAACAATGAACAGAGATGTAAGGGCTTTAGCTTACTCGGTAAATGAACATGTCAAGAGCGCATGAGAGTTTCACTTTGATCGGCGTGGAAAGGAAAAATGTGAAATCATGCATGAAATCAAGTAAAATGACAAACCAAAATCATTAACAACTCAATACATCAAAATGACTTTTCTCAAGCTTTCAAGAAGTCATCTACCAGGAATCAGTTATCAGCAGCCATACTGTCAGCAAATTCCATGATAAAACATAATTGACATAACTTTACGGCCAAAATGCTATTCCCAGTGGAGTGATATCTACAATTTGCTTTTATGCTTCCATTTTCTAATGTATAGCGAATTTGCAGGCCATCTCAGTATAGACTATTTTACAATACAGTAGCATTCATATAGGTAGCGATTTATAAACACTACTGGCATTCTCGTGGTGCTGAATTAACAATCTGGTGATATATTAAAGCTCAAGTGACTAGTAGAAGGTGAAGCTATCATCTAATGAAATATGTCAGACTTGTCGACAAAGTGAATCATTTTCACCATATTCAGCACAACAGCTCCATATAAGTTTCCATTTGCTCTTCCTGTATTTGGTTTTTCTTCTCATTCCTTTGTATATAACCACAAACCTGTCAGTCCATTCCTCTCACTGTAAATATTATTCCCTCCGTCCCGGAAAGTTCGTCCCACTTTGACTTTCATGGTCTACTTAATCGAACTTTGACCATAATTTTATAAAATTCTAGATATCACTATGCAATTCTAAAAATTGTTATTGTTTCTCCATTAGGAATACTATCAATAACAATTTTTAAAATTGCATAGAGATATCTAGATTTTCATAAAATTATGGTCAAAGCTCGATTGAGTTAATCATGAAAATCAAAGTGGGACGAATTTTCCGGGACGGAAGGAGTAAAAGCTTTAAGTTCTTCCATGCATTATAAACTCCTAGGTCTAACTGATGCACATTTGAAAACGTGTCATCAAGAAAGACCATGGAAAAGAAATTACAAAGATGGAATCAGATGAAATTCTGACAAGGTGGATGATTATCTTAAATGACTACATTGACAGGAATAACTCACTGATTAGTTACGAGACAACTACAATAGATGTTTTACACTTCAACTCATATATTTACGTTTTCATTCTGGGTGTCAGGAGTTTTAACCATGGAATGAGCCTTTAACAGGGTAGGGCTGTAGGGCTGTGTCGTTTCTAGACCTACGATGCTCGGACTGTTTGGTTTAAACCCCCCCCCCTCGGACCCTTGTCGACAAGGGTTAAATACGAGTGTCCCACACGGGTACGTACGGCAGGTTAAACCAAAGAGTCCGAGCATCACAGTTCTAGACTATGGCCTATCAGTCGTGTCAGGACCCTCTCTTGCATGTACTGGCCTGCTTGACATCAAATATTATGAAGCATAAAAATTTATTCAATGTGCATGAAATCCATAGTGACATCAGATATTATGAAGCATAAATATTTATTCAATGTTTCGTGGGACTTGAAAAGGAACAATCAAGGGAAAAAGCTTCATCGCAAGGTTTATGCTTGGGATACAATTCAAAGGGATGTCACAAAATTTTAAAGGACAAAGTCTAGGAGTGGACCAGGACAAGATGTTACTAAATACTCATCCTCCCCTTTCAAACTCTATCGCCTACTTTTTCGAAGTTTAACTAATGGGAAAGAAACAACTTTTTGTCATTCACCCCGGTAGTTCCATTAGAGTCGAGGTGGGATAAGCTTTTCCAACACATCTCTCTTCTTTGTGACTGTGAAGTTTAACACACCATTAAATCACTCGAGGTGAATTAATGTCAAACAAATCCCAGCAAGATTAATAATTACAGTATTTCATAGAAAAAGGAGAAATAAGACTAGTTAATGTAACAACACCATAGTACCAAGTAACATCCAAAAGCATGCATTGCCACTGGCCAACAATGTTACCCAGCATCAATAGAAATTCGTGAAATTTTTGGTATTGATTGCTTTGTGCAGATGAAGATATGGAGGCATGTAGGAAAGGGAGCAAATACAATGAGTTTCCGCCCATCCATCATACAAGTACGAAAATTTACTTAAATAACTTAGTCCACAAAATTTCTAAGTGGGTCATTTTGTCAAACACCTAATCTGCAAACTTGGTTTGATCCTGTACAATACCAATATTAGCAGTAAAACTAAGACACTAATAATCTCAAAAAAAAAAAAAAAACTTTTCATGGTTAAACCTGTGAGATTGAATACAATAAAGTTGATTTTTTAAGCAATAAATTTTGGTATCTCAAACCGATAGATGGGTAAGTTAGTCAATTAGAAATCAAATGAGAAAAGTACCTTTTTGGTCCTTAAACTATTTTAATTGGAACATTTTAGTCCTTGAACTATTTTCTAAGTCTTTTTCATCCTTGAACTATTTTAATTGGGACCTTTTAGTCCTTAGGTTAAAACTTCCGTCCATCAACCGTTAATTGGGACCTTTTCTTAAAGAATACTTCTCCACATTGAATTCATTCTGAACTTTAGCTAAACCCCACTTAACAAATTAAACAGCAAAATTAACAGTCTACAAAAGAAATCATTCATTCACATAATTACGAGAATGTATAAAAATACGTGTAATTCATAAATCATAACCTTAACGAACAAACAGAATCATATAAGCCCGAAGAATTAAGGGGATAAAAGTAAGAGAATTAGAAAATTGGATGAATACTAACATTTGTTAGGTGCTGAGCCCTATCTGTGCCCTAGATCTTCAATTGAGCCGAGGCCTCTAGGGATCAAAGAAAAACAATTTGGAGTCTATCAGTATGGAATTGAAATACTAGAAGTAGCTGAATGTAGTGAGAGAAAGAGAGGGGGAGAGAGAGACTGACGAAAGTGGTGAAAGGTTCCGTCGAGCAAGTCGTCGACGGTGTTGAGGAAGAGTTGAGAGAAAAAATTTTACTATTTTTATTTTTTTTTTTGCAACTCATCCGTCCCGAAACTGTTCAATATTTTTACATTTTTGTTTACTCCTCCGTCCCTAAAGGGCGTGGTTATTTGCAAGGCACGGAAAATGGACAAAACTGCCCTTTCGTACGCGGACGTTTCGTGTGATTATACACGACTTTGTCAGATATGTTTCGTATAAATATACACGAAATGTAATGAGTTATTTCGTGTAGATTCACACGAAATATTAATAAATATTTCGTGTATTTTCATACGAAACATATCTGACAAAGTCGTGTATAATCACACGAAATAAACAGTCTGCATAATTCATACTTCCAAACATAAAAACTGGAAAATTCAAAGACCAATACAGCTTTCTTGAAAAAAAAATCATAAAAAATGGTATACTTTGCCATATTTCACATCACACATCCAAACTTCCAAACAGTTTTTAATGATTCATACATACAAATAAAAAGGCTCAATAAGTCAAATGATACACTCATACTATGGCCTATTTCTTGAAACTCTTTCTTCGTTCGATGCAATTGAGAGTCGGTTGAATGTCTCTATCCGAGCTCTGTATGGCATGACCAAGTTACTTGCGCTTGCATCACGATGAGCCTCCCAATATACCGCTGGCGATGGCATTGGGTAATCATTATCTAACATGTGCAGCAATATAAAATGATTTCCAATGTGTCCAAGCACAAGTGTGTCTGTGGGTGGTCCTACTCCTTGTGGTACAGTCACCGGAAGGCATGTGAAGCCACTGGTTAGCGTGTACGAGATGAACACCATATTATACCTCGTGGCAATGATGTGCCCTAGCTCTGGGAGGATCATATAATAATACTCAGGAGCCGGGGAGGAATAGTAAGCAATGCGACTGTAGAGCTCGTCCATACTTGTCCAAGATATAACTCTCTGATAAAGCTCGCGTCGACTATGCGGCCTCAAGGCAACAATGCGTGCGGACTTGAGGCCACGTGTCCTCATCTCCGTATATCTGGCGGCTACGGACTCTATAGCCACAATGTCCATCACCCTCACATCTGTGATGCCTTGAATAAATGGGACCATGAAAGGCATTAATGACAAAGTATACCCGAAGTATGTAGACTAGTGACTTTGACTTGTCCATTTCCCTTTCCACGACCCCGACCACGACTCAGGCCCCGTCCCGAGTCCTCGTCCCCGACCTCATCCTCTCCCACGAGTTGAAGCAGCTAGTGGTGGAAGAGACGTAGGAGTAGTAGGGCTAGATGGTGTAGTGTTTGAAGCTACTTTCGGATTGGGCGTGGACACGAAAGAGTTTGAGTCCCACGACATCATACCCGTGGGTTGATGCAATGAATGAAGATCTAGACCTGCTTGCCGGTGGAGCGTGGTGTAGTGGGGACTCCAAAATATCCGTACGTATGCTCCCAATGCGAAAGTATTCTCGAGCGGTGGTCAGGGGTTTATTTGCCTTTGAAATATGAGGTGGCTCAGAAGCATCTCTGGTTTGTGGATGTAGCTCTTCATTTATCGTTTGGAATAACTTTCTCTTGATCGGTTCAGGTGCGTTACGTACTTCGTTCCACACGGCTACAAAAGAATATTCATTGATCGAAGACCTAGTTGGACGGTACTCGGCTCAATGTCCAACTTCTTCCAAAAAGCTTGAATCGAAGACAACCCAATCCGTCCCCGAGCTCGTATGCGTGCAATCTCGTATCGTACGTGGAAGTCCATGTGTTCGCCTGACATAACACCCACATTCTGAGGGATCCATGACATTATCCCCACTACGAGACCGCTCTTTTTTGATGATGTCCAAGGCTACATTTGACACTCGCCCCAATATGTCGTGATACAGATTACAAGTCTTCATATCAATTGGAATTCTGCTCTTTGCCATCTCCATGCTAGCTTTGATTTTTATTATTTGAATTTCCATGATCTCGTGAGCAACTTTGAAAATTGTGTCAAAAGTAGAAGAAGTACTTCCCAACGCCTTCTTCAACCTGCTATGCTCACTCTCGGATACATTCGTGGTGTGGGTTCCGAAGTGTAGCAACGTATCCGTATGCATGGACAGAATATTTTGAGAGTATGGAGTAATCCATGTATCGCGGAGATAGCTCAATAAAGCAGGATGAGCAGCAAAACGTTTAGAAAACCGTTGCCAACGGGTGTTCCATTCTCCGGAAGTAGCGGCTGATATTGTTGCATTGAATTTATTCATGATTGCTTTTGCGAATTCCGGGTTCCCAGTATGAGTCAACGCCCTCTTTCGAACATTGACTTCTATATGCCTTCGACACAAATGATGTGCGATCTCGGGAAATTCTGCTTGGACAGCATTAATAAATATTAAATATTACCTCTAGGAGAGTCGAACAGCCTCCCATCTGAGCGCATCCGGATCTGGACGTCTTCCCCAACTCGCGATAGATGTACGCCAAAGCAGCTGATCCCCAGGCGAGACGCCCAAATCTCTGAAGATCCATGCACAGGGAAAGATAAGCTGCAGGCATCTTATCCTGACTCTTGTCCACAAACAGCGTGCAACCCAAGAGGAACAGGAGATAAGTGGATGCACGCTGGTCATCTGACATGTCTGAAGGGGCCTCAAAGGCAAGACGGAGCTCACGTAATGTGTAGGACGTGCCCCTCAGACAGCCGATGAGGTGTCTCCGGATCTCTCGTAGGTCAGGCTCTGGATCCACCGTCCTAACAGGAAAACCCATACAGCTGACACCTATAAATTGTAATTGAAGAATATGTCAAATGCAGTCAACCAAAGCTCTATATATTGAAAATGAAAAATATAACAACAATATACCTAGAATATGAGTGACGTCATGCATCGTAATCGTCATCTCCCCCCACGGCATGTGAAACGTGTTAGTCTCAGGAGACCACCGTTCCACAAATGCCGTCAGCAGCGCCGAGCTAGTCAGGCGAATGGTGGTATCATGCAGGTGATGGATACCCGTAGCATCAACTGCAGTCAACCATGCTCGATCATCCTCGGCCAGTCTATCACGCGAGAACCTGTTTAAATATTTATCAATAATAATTTTTAGAATTTCACAATAATGATTACATTAAAACCAATGTTTCGTCAAAGTTTATTTTTGTAAACAAATAGCTTACCTATCGAGATGCTGATGTCTGGTATGGAACTTCACCACCGACTGGCTAGTGGGGTTGCCCTAAATCTCTCGGGCTCGGTGATGACCGAACCCGTATAACAAATCACAAACCTCAGGGTCGCCGCCTGGGTCGCTCACAATCTTCCATGATGGTGGCTCCTCCTCACCCGCACCCGCACCCTGCCTCCTCCTCCGTCCCTGCCCTCTAGCCACATCCTGACCCCTCCTCCTCCCATGCCTCAATGGTCTAACATCACGTGTCTCCGCCTCCTCCTCCTCCTCTTCCGCCTCCCCCTCCTCCTCCTCCTCACCCCCATCAGAGTCAGAAGATGACTCAGCAGCATCAGAATCAGAAGATGAAGATGAAGATGACTCAGCAACATCCTCGTGACCAGCAGAGGCCGCCTCATCATCTGTATGCTCACTCTCAATGTGCTCCGGCTCAATCACAGTCTCAGGCTCATCATTTTTATCATGTTTTTGTTTGGAGCGTTTCTCTTTCTTAACTGTCGTCTCGGCCTTTCTCTTTCTATTGGAAGCGGTCATAGGTTGACGCCCCTACAAAAAAATCAAATAAGAGACAATAAATTAGTCACAGTTAAAATTTCAGTTCCAGTTCCAGTTCATTTCGTGTAAATATACACGAAATGTTGAATAACATTTCGTGTAAAATGATACGAAATGGTTCTCAACATTTCGTGTATATTCACACGAAATCCAAAGGAGAAATTTTCCTTTAGATTTCGTGTGATTATACATGAAATGCTAAGAACAATTTCGTGTAATTTTCATACGAAATAGAAGGACCAGTTTCGTGTATAGGCATACGAAACAACCTAAACATTGTTCCATTGTGTTTCGTGTGCCTATACACGAAATTTTTAGAACCAGTTCGTGTATTTTTTTGCGAAATGCTTGGAACCAGTTCGTGTAAAATTATACGAAACAATCAAAGTCCAGAAACATATTTCGCACAACAATTTCAAACCCAGATCATCAATGGAATTCTCTAAACAACAAATTCAAACCCAGTTCATAACATCTCATTTTAAAACCCAATTCATCAAACTAATTTTTGAATAATAATGATACCCTCTTTGACCTAAACTCCATAAAATCGAAAACGGTGAGGGAGGGATTACCTTCTTTACAGGCACGGTGGTAGACGACGTTCCGGCGGCCATGGCAGCGGCGGTAGCGGCGGCGGAAGCGCCGGACTTAACTGCTAGAATTTTCATTCTCACCATTTGGATTTTGAGCAAGTGTAGCGTCGTTCGTGTACGAGAGAGAGAAGAGAAGCGTGAACGTTGGAGGGAATGAGAGAAATGAAAAAAAAATTATATATAAATGGGTATTTTCGTCATTTCCAAGTGCCTTGTAATATCTATGCCTTGCAAATAAAATTCGTCGTCCCTAAATGAATGTTCAAATTTGTAAAAAATAAAATATAGAAATAGTTTCACAACGGAGTTAAGTATCTAAAAGGTCACTGGCCTATATAACTCTTTACGAAAAGGTCCCAATTAACGGTTAATGGACGAAAGTTTTAACGGAAGGATTAAAAGGTCCCAATTAAAATAGTTTAAGGATGAAAAAGGCTTAAAAATAGTTCAAGGACTAAAAGGTCTCAAATAAAATAATTTAAGGACCAAAAAGGTACTTTTCTCGAAATCAAATCAAGAAACACACAAATGGGTGACTAAAGGAAGGATAATGAAGAATCAGTACCATTAGTATGGCCATGGAAGGAGCAGGCGATTGGGGAGTTATATGATGCTACCTTGAAAAATGGCTTATCGGGGGTGTCAAAGTTTTATCATACGAGTAGATGTCTCTAGGGTGTGATGTATTTTTGGACTTACAAAACACAAAGACACCGTTAATAGTGGGGTCTTTCTCAACAAAATCCTACGGGTTCAGAATCATCAATCCGGTCTATTCCAATTATATAGAGATTATCACAATTAGAGTCGTCAATTTGAGTTGAGTCCGTCGTGCCAGACCACCCCACCTGCAATATGGTTAAGTTGAGATTTAAAACTATTAACCCAAATAAAAGTGAGCCAATTCAGATTTGCTCAAACGGGTGCGAGTCAAACGGGTTTGGGGCGGGGCGGGGCAGGCCAACCCACCTTTTTTTTCCGGCGCCCACTCAAAACAACAGCGTTCTCCGTTGACGTTCGTTCTTTCCCTTTTCTATTCTAGGGTTTTCCAACTCTAATCCCTTTTTTCAGTTTTCACTTCAGTTCCATTCCAGTTCAAACTTCAAACGCCGTCTCCCTCGCCTCGCCCTCGCTCTCGCTCTATAATCTGAATCTCTTTCCCTCTCTCAAGTCTCGACCAAACGCCGTAGCCGACGATACCATTTTCGGCCATTTTGCAGAAACGGAGCTATCATCCATTACTGGGTAGTGGGTATTTCCTCTCTACTTATTATTTAGTTTTTTTTTTTGTTATTATTATTCCATGTTCTTTGATTTTTTTGTTTGTGAGAGTGGATCTGTATGCAAATGGGTAGATATACTGAGGAAACCATGCCCTGAGTACTTTTTACCTCACTTTCAGACTCTTTGTCCAGGCATTATTCACAAGCTCTGATTCAAGTTTTCTAATAATTGGGACTTTTTTCTACAAATGTATCCGAGTCGTTTATTTTCTGGATTTATTTATCTGCAATTAAATCTCTGTTAAATTAGGTGATAAATGAAAAAAAAATGAAAAAGTACAGAAAATAATGTGGCTTTCATATTTGGGCATAATGTTTGTCTCAGTTAGTATTTGGTTTTCTGTGAAGGTATTTGGTAGATTTGTTGATTGGTATCTGAAAAAATGTTCTTACTCTCTTATATTGATAATTGATGAGAAGGATGAGAAAATATCTTTTTGTTGAAACTGTAGGTTCATTGCTATTAGGGGTGTGCAAAAAAATCGAAAAACCGAAAAAATCGGACCGAAACCGACAAAATCGGACCGAAAAAACCGAAACCGACAAAATCGAAATGTTAATGGTTTTAACCATTTAAAAACCGAACCTTTCGGTTTCGGTTTTGGTTTAAATGAAAAACCGAGCCGATGAAATCGAACCGAACCAATATTATTAAAATGACGTGTCATTTTAATATATATATATATATATATATATATATATATATATATATATATATATATATATATATATATATATATATATATATATATATATATATATATATATATATATATATATATATATATATCATTTTCTCATCTTGCTTTGGAGTTAAAATTATGCTTACGATAGTTTAACTATTATTTGTAGTGGCATGTGGAACACATAAATTTGTCATGAAAATCTTAAGTACTTTAGTATTGCATCTTCTCATCTTGCTTTGTTAATGAGGGATTAATAAATTTCATCTTGCTAAATGTAACTATCATAATCCAACTATCAATATATGCATGTTCTTCTCATCTTATTGAAACCGAACTACACCGAACCAAACTGACACCAAACCAAAATCGAATAAAACCGAAATCGAATAAAACCGAAGCTTAATGGTTTTAAAATAAAAAAAACCGATATCTTTTGGTTCGGTTTCGGTTTTAACCTAAAATCGAACCAAACCGGACCGAGCACACCCCTAATTGCTATAATTTCGTCTTGCTTGTTTTGTTTTGTTTATATCGAAAATGGCATCTAGCTCGGTTAAACGAAGTACCAAGGTGGATGACAATAAATTTGAGGACGTGGAAATTACTGAAGCTAGTGAGCAGCCTATTTGCAGGAATGTTTGGAATATAAGAGTGTAACTGTTTCTACTGCGGGAAAGTCACAATTGGATCTCTATTTGGATGAGCCAAAGCTTGAGTTTGCATTTTATGAAGATTTGGATGTCTTGGAGCATTGGAAATGTCAGAAGCACCGTTACCCTATTATTGCGCGTATGGCATGTGATGTTTTAGCTATCCCTATTACTATTGTTGCATCGGTAGTAATACTCCCAACATTTACAATTGCTGGTCTTCTCTGCAGCAGAGCACAGAGAAACAAGAAACAAAATTACAAACACTTGATGTGCATTTTTGGTGTTACTGGCTTCCTACTACTAGTAATCTTTGCTAAATGCTGGTGATAATCTAAGTTTTTTGTTGAGAAATTGGAGAAGGTGGAGCTAGTTCAATTTTCATGGGTCTTTTATGCTGGCTACTGCAGAACATTTCACTCTGTGGAATTGGAGAACATTGTGAACTATCTGAATTTTTGTGGTCCAAGTTACAACATTCAGTTGTTTGATTCTCTGTTGCCCTTCGTCGATTGATACGCTTTGATGCAAGTAGTATAAAGCTCAGTTTTGGTGATTTACTCTTTTTGTGCGGCTAATCTATTTCGTTTGATAGCAGGCATCTGAATTCATGCAGGGATTGTGCTAGTCTTCTGGTTGGATATCACGCAACTGCTGCAGAAAGTAAGCTCAAGGCATTTTATCGTAAATTTGCAAATCCAGACAAGGGTTCAATTGCTCTTTTTCCTCCCCGCTAGAAGTCTTTTGGCCGCCGCCGCCACTACTGCTAAATCATGAACATCTTATTATCTTGTGATGGTTTTGGTTATTGAGTTTTGAAGAAGAGGTCATGTTACTATAATGATCTCTCATCTGAACGTTATGTGAGGGGGTATGTGTGCGAACTTCCTCTTGTATTTGATCAATGATTTTCTCTGTGTAATAGGGACATTGAATTTCTCTGTATTTTATATGTTTAGGAGGCTCGGGGCTCCTGTTCACCTGTTGTAGAATGGTCTATGTTTTTCCATTCTTTGACGTCGTGTTTTTACTTTCATGATAAAATTTAATTTATTGGATTGGCCCGCAATGGCCCGCCTGGCCCACCAACCCAAGGTGGGTTGGGTTGGGTTGACATATTTCTAGCCCTCTAGGAATTTGGGCCAGCCCGCCCCGCCCCGTTTAGTGGCGGGTTTTGGCGGGTTGGGCCCGCCCCGCCCCACCAGCCCGTATTGACAACTCTAATCACAAGACATTTTAGAGAGAGAAAATGGGAGAGAGTGAACTTATATTGTAAATGGTGGGAAGGTGTGTATATAGCGAAGTAGTGGAGGGCCACATATGGGTTTGGGCCTAATACACTTTGTTGGGTCTCTTTAATGTTATTGGGTCTAATAATTTTTCTATGGACACATCAGAAGCCCCCGACTCATTAGCTCGATTATTCATGATCTAGTTGAGTAGGCAAATAATGTACATAAGTCGCGAATCACGTAGATGATGAGTTGATATCATTGTTCCTTAATAGAAATCACCCTATATTAACGGGCTAGAGAAATAATGTCGTTTGTCTGGGCGGGTTCGGCCCACAAGAGATATGATGGCAAATAATCGGGCCCAAGTGACTTAGTCCAGATGAGCAAGACAGACCTGATCCACGCAACTTTGTCTAGTTAAGCAAGTTCAAATTCAGGCGATATAGATTCAAATTTATGTAAGTTCAAGGGAGAAGTTGACGGGATGATATGCGGCTAGTTGTCCTCAAGATGAGTCCCAAAATTTTTCTGCTTTCCAGGAATTTCTAGGCTTAGAGCGGGATGAATTCAGATACGGCAACTTGACGAGATTAAATCATGTTAATAGGCCTTGTTATACATGTTTTATAAGTGTACTTTTGTTTCAGACATTCAGTCATTAAACATATGTGTATATTAAAGTAGGTAGACATGTAAGTGAATATTTTCATGTGTAAAAATAGACAAGCATATATGTAAAGTCAAATTAGGACTTCCCTTTGTAGCGTATCATGTCAAGATCTCGTCATATTAGCTAACTCCTCAAGATATTCATCAACGGAAGGTTCAACAACCTTGAGAATAGACCAGTTGTTGTTTTAACATATTAAGCCCTTTGGCGAATTCCATGTATTTAGCAAGTTAAAGCCGACATGCCGGATGGTAGGGGCTGAAAACCTTAATTTGATTTGTAAGTCAAGGCTTACGCTAGCAATCTTTTGGCGAGATAAAGGTGATCTGATTCACCTTTTGAATGTCTCTTGAACAAATAACATCCTTCAAGAAGTCCAGAACTTTAACATCATACTTTCATGTCCAAGAATGCCAACGACATTGAAATCTGGTCGTTGGACTTTGATAACAAGATATTCTCGTTCCAAGAATGCTAGCGATATTGAAATCCGGTCACTGGACTTTGCCAACAATATGCCAACACTACGCCATAGATCCAGGAATGCCAACGACATGAAATCCGCTCGCTGAACTTTGATAGCTCTGATGTCTTGTGACTTTCTGACAACTTCCTTTCCATGTAATTTATTTTGACAATTCTGCCAAAAACCCTTCGATCCCACTGATTATAGCCATATACCCTATTCCGCCTTTTAAAAGTAAGGCTTGTCCTTAGATAGCCTTGCTACTACCAAGTGTTGATGTCGCTCATACCATATCCCTATCACCAATCGATGTCGCATCTAACAGCACATCCCACTACAAGTCATCCCAAGTTGGTACTTTGAGAAGCACCTTCACAAGTCTGATGCATCGTCTGACATATATGAACAAGCACATCCCATCACAAGTCATGCCAAGTTGGTGCTTCGAGGAGCACCTCCAGAAGTCTCAAGTCAAGGATGTCTACTAGGGCGACACCCTATTAAGCCGTCTGTCAAGTCGAGGATTCCTACTAGGGAGATATCCTATCCGGTCATCTGTCAAGTCGAGGATGCCTACTAAGGCGACATCCTATCTAGCCGTCTGTCGAGTCAAGGATGCCTACTAGGATGACATCCTATCTGGTCATATGTCAAGTCGAGGATGCCTACTAAGGCGACATCCTATTTGGCCGTCTGGTGCTTCGAGGAGCACCTCCACAAGTTTGATGTCGCGTCCGATATCTATCATAAGGCGGGATGCTATGAACAGGCAACATCCTGATCGGGATGTTATGAATAAGCAACACCATGATCTCAAGGACAAGACAAGATAGATGTGTCGTATCTGGCCTCTTTCCAAGTAAATGTCACGTCTGACATTTTTCCAAGTAGACAGTTCGAGATGCAAGCTCATCACAATCAAGATGTAGTTCGGGATGCTAGCATAAGCGCAGTTAGGGATGCTTAGCCCATCACAACCAAACGCAGTTAGGGATGCTTAGCCCATCACAATCAAGCACAATTAGGGATGTTTAGCCCATCACAATCAAGCGCAGTTCGGGATGCTTAGCCCATCAAGTCAAGACGCAGTTCGAGATGCTAGCCCCTTACAGTTCGAGATGCTTTGCCCATCAAGTGAAGATTCAGTTCGGGATGATAGCCCCTTTCAGTTCGGGATGTGAACCCATCAAGTCAAGATGGAGTTCGAGATGCTAGCCCTTTGCAGCTCGGGATGCGAGCCTATCAAGTCGAGATGCTCCTTTGCGGTTTGGGATTCAAGCCTCAACAAGATGGAGGAGCACACTTGAGCTCTATTGTCCGACGAAAGATGTGGGCGGTTTCACGTGAGTTGAATATAGAAAACATTCTTCAAGTTGGGCCTTTATCGGACTAGAAAATAATGTTGACAACCCAGATCAGAGAATAAGAGAACTCCCAGATTCCGCTGCAAGATTTAAAAACTTCATAAGTAAACATTTCTTTAAATACGAGATCTCGATATAATAATCTGGGCACGAAATAACCTAGCCGACTTTGTCATGCTTGGCAGAGTACCTACAATAGACATGAGGTAGTCATTTGCAATCAAGTAAAATACTTCCTTTTTTATTTGACATAATGAGCATATATTATGCGAATATTATTTAAACGATAGAAATAATGAACCACAAATATCTTTTGCATTCTAAAAAAATTATTTACTTCAAGCATATTATCGTGACTGTCATTTTTTAATATTTATCATTTTATCATTTTCAAATCTCAAATATGTAGCGGGTCAATGTACTCATACACCATGCCACTTTCATTTTCACTTGTGATATTAGCATGTGTTTTTACAATTTCTCACGATTTTTTTCATTATTTCACATATAAACAATTAACGTAGATAACATTTTATTTCATCAACACTATTTTCCTTGTATCATAATTTCTCTATATTTATTTCAATCAAGATGTTTACTTTGATTATTCGACGCTTTCCAAAATTAGACAATCAAAGACACAATTTAAGAAACGACACGGAGCATGTTGCAATAAGGTGTTTATTTTACAATTACAAATATGTTCATATTAGGGCAACTATTTTGATGAGCATAATAATTATGTTCCATATACAAAATGTAATCTTGCAGCAGACTTCCATGTCATATTAAAAATTATGGTGGGCATTGTTAAATCCTTTTACATGTATATGAGCGTGAATTTTCATTTGTTATCATGAGCTTGCATCCCGAACTGCATCTTGATTGTGATAAGCTTGCATCTCGAACTGTCTACTTGGAAAAATGTCGGACGTGACATTTACTTGGAAAGAGGTCAGAAGCGACACATCTATCTTGTCTTATCCTTGAGATCATGGTGTTGCTTATTCATAACATCTCGATCAGGATGTTACCTGTTCACAGCATCCCGCCTTATGATAGATGTCGGATGCGACATCAAACTTATGGAGGTGCTCCTCGAAGCACCAGACGGCCAGATAGGATGCCGCCCTAGTAGGCATCCTCAACTTGACATATGACCAGATAGGTTACCACCCTAGTAGGCATCATCGACTCAAAAAATGGCCAGATAGGATGTCGCCTCATAGGCATCCTCGACTTGACAGACGGCCGAATAGGATGTCGCCTGTTAGGTCCCAAATGGTAGGAATCAGGCTAGAGGGGGGGTGAATAGCCTGTTAAAACTTTTAGCTAAAACTTCGTTTGAAAAACTTTAGCTTACCGGTAAGTGATTTGCACAAATGGAAATTAAGTTTTCGCTTTAGAGAAATAGGCAAACATGTAAGACAAAAATATCATGCAAGACAAGACAAAATTATTTCCAAGTAAGACAAACAAAGTGAGCAAAGAAGTAAAGTCAATAGGTTGTGACCGGTTGAGAGATTATCAACCGATTACAACTACACAATGTAAAAACAAGCAAAGCAATAAATGACACATTGTTTGAAGAGGTTCACAAAGTGTTAAATAATCGCTACGTCCTCTACCAAGTTTGGTCGAACTTGGATTTGTGAAGGTGCACTACTTTATTAATGGATTCTACCTATTACAAGTTGCAAGCCAATGATTGAAAGGCCGCTAAACTAGAGGTGACCACTAATGGGTCGTGCTACAATAAAGACCTCGGTGTTTTCTAGAGATGTGCTCACAAGCCGAGCCGATTTCTCTAGGGTGTTGTGTGTGAATCAATCAATGTGTTCCATAAGTAGTCTAATGGAGGAACACTACAAAATTGATTGAGGTGCCAAAGTGAATAAGTCCTAACAGAGATGTCTAGTGAATAGGGGACTTGCTTTGAATGCCTTGAACTAGAGAATGTGCAGGTGGTAGTTCAAAGCAACTCACTCTCAAGAATCATAAATGCACCCAACCTTCTTCAATGCTCCAGGAAAGCTATTTATAGTGAACTTTGAAAAGGAGTCGTTGTCTTTGAAGAGGTTGCAATGATGACTTGACCGGCAGCATTAAATGGGAAGATCCTTGCATTAAATGCCCGAGATTTGGATAGAGAGGATTTCCAGAGATAGATGGGGCTGCGTGAGTACCGGTTACTTGACATTCTCAAAGAAGGTACCGATTTGCCGCAGAGATGTCATGTCAAGATGCTTGCTTTACCAACTTTAGCTAAAGTTGATGGCTTGGTAGTTGGGAGCAATTAATGCACCGGCAAGTCGCTAACAAGAGGAAGCTTGAAGAGTAAGCTTTAACCGGTAAAGTAACATGGCTCTGCAGAATGAGGTGCCGGTCCGGTAACTCAATCGGTAAGATACTCAACCAACCGGTAAGTGAAGCTTTGACCCAGAATCGACTCCAACCGGTAACTCACACATTGCCGATGGAAATTCTCGTGTCTTCAAGTCTTCAAATCTTGAGAAAAATACATAGCAAAAACACTTGGCACTAGCACTAAGGGATCCTATGGTACATAGAAAAATTCTATTTTGATCTAACTAAATTAGGGGTCCTCATTAATGCTTGTTATGATTGGGTTTAAGCAATTCTAAGCCTAAGCATATATTTGACTAACAATCTCCTCCTAATTGCTTAAGTCCAATCATCCTAGGTTGGCATCTTCTTGATTTAGAAAAGAATGATAAAGATTTTTACTATATAATATATCATTCCCCAAGTCAAGAGACAACTTGATGCTACCTAAGGAAAGCTTACAGATTAGAAAAATAAAAGATTGAAAATGGGTAAAGATTTTGAATGATCCTGCAAAAATATAACGGTTAGCAGCATATGAAGCATTCAAAACAATAGAAGAAAATTTAAAACACAAAGTTTGAGGATAAGAGATAATCATTAGTGTTTGTGGACCGGTGAATGAGGAAAGAAAGACAAAAACTTCATCGGTTACATTCTCAGAGCTGCACCGGTAAAAGGCTTGAAACAAGATCGGCTAAGGAGCAAAGAAAGATCTCGAAGGAGGAGCAAAGATCTGGAGGAGGGGCAAAGATCTCAAGGAGGGGCAAGACGTGCTTTGATTTCTTTGCTTTCCTCTTCTCTTTCTCATCCCTTTTCCTTTTCTTCCTATCTTCTCTAACCACCATTAGCACTTCATTTTTAGCTTTAACTTTGGCTAACTCCAATTCAAGCTCACGGTTCCTTTCTTGACAGCTACTAAGGGCTTCAGTTGTCCTTTTGAGTTCTTCAATGGATCGGTTGATAATTTCTTTGCCTGAAAGTTGTTGCTCACAAAGGATTTTATTGGTTTGCTGAGCCTCAACAAGTTGTCCCTGAAGATCTCTGATGACGTTGTCTCTAGCACTTATCTCGGTCATGAAATTGCCAAGAGACAAAGCAATACCAGTCTTCAATAACTCAAATTTTCTCTCTTCCTCCTCCTGATTGGACTTAATGAAAGAACGAGCTAACTCAATGTTGACTTCAACAAAACCATCAAGCACGGCTCTATGAAGATCTCTCAAATCTGAAGCAAGGAGTGGCCTATTTAAATCATCGAAAGGAGGGGTAGGTAAGGGAGCATCGGTAAATAAGCTAGCAGGCAAAGGAGCTTCGGTAACTGGAGGCAATTGATCGGCAACACGGCTATCGGTAATGGGAGAAGATGGATCGGTAAGAGAGGTTTCAACGGACCGAGACACTTCACCGGTAGGAGAGATCTCAATCTCCTCATCCAATATTTCCATGGGAGAGACAGGAGGGGCAATCGGTAAAGGAGATTCAGGAGCATGTGGCTCAAAGGGTTCCAAACTCATCATCTCAGCAAAAGAAAGTTCTAAGAGGTCAGCTGCAATAGGGACCAACGGTAAGATGGCTTGCCGACGCCTTAGAATGTGAATTACTCTAATAGCCAGCAGAAGTAAAGAAGCTTCTCTAATGTTGCTCCAAGGTATAGGCTTGCCTTTCTTTATCACAGATAGTCTGGTCACATTTGGCAATAAGCCAACCATTTTAGTAACAAAACCAGACCAATTAAAAAGCCTCAACTCCAGAATTTGAGTAATACTGTGAATGTGTGCCCAAATTCTTTTGTTTATTGGAATTCACGCGAAGTTTGAAGACATCCGAGTTATTTGAAAAACGGAGTCGCCACGCCATTTTGATTACCTCAAAACTTTGAAAAAAAGGTTTTATGGGTTCGGAGGTTAAGTTACCCCTTGGGAAGAACGTTTGGCGTTCACCCAAAGTGCCTTGCCGGAGCAAGTCTCCCTAGATTTCATTAATCGTGTTTGCTTGCGTGCTTTCTTTGTGTGCATGTGTTTGAAAATAAGGGGGGGAATGTCCCAAGTTGTCTTCCGGACGTACAAACCATTTGTTGGTTGTCGCTCGGGATTCCTTGGAATTTATGTATTTGGGATTATGATCCCGTCCTCATCTTATGACTTATGATCATCGCATTTTAAACCTCGGGACCCTCGGGACTTGCGTGATCGAGAGAATGACTCTCTTTGGGTCAAAGATGAGGTTCTTTAGGAAGGAATGTCCTTAGCCCATCAATCCTACGCTTTAAGACGGTCCGAGCTCGTATAGAGGCTTCATACTCATTCTTAAGCGATAATCGGAGATATAGGGTTCAAGGTTATCCTTTTCCTAAAGAAATCATGAACCTTAATGGAAGGAACGATGCAAAGATGAGAACTTTTACACCGGTCCATTCCAAGGTTGGGGAAAAGGGGAAATGCATGTAAAAATGATATTTTAGCAAAAAGATGGCATTTTGGTTTGAAAATGATGCATTTGATTGCAAATGGATGTTTTTTATGTAAAGAAATGATCTTTGTGCAAAGAGTGCATCTTTAATGTGAAAAGGGATTTAAAATGGAAAAGGAATGATTTTAATGCATGAAAAATGGGATTTAGGTGTAAAGGATGCACCTTTATGTATGAGAATGATATTTTAATGAAAAGATGACATAGTATGTACATAGATACTATCTAAATTGCAGATAGACATCAGTTATAGCTTAAAGGGGTTTAACATCGACATTAGCTTGAAACCGTGAAGCTTCGCAACCGGCTACTTATGTCGCGTGACATAGGCCGCCTATGTCGCGTGACATAACTAGCCATTTTGCAGAGGCTTTACAACCGAGATTTGCAGAGGTAACAAGGCACCAAAATGGTCAAGTTACTTCACAAACAAATCTCAGGAGCATGTTTAACAATAATGAACACTTCAAGAGGGTGTGGATATGAGGGATCCACACTCATCTTGAGTGTTCATGCAAAAACCAAGTCAAAACGAAGATTTTATATGAAATGTAATGAAATAAAATGTGGATCTGGGTAATATGAAGCTAAAGCATGTAACTTTAATCGTAATACTATATTATCAATGCAATGTAACACATAGATTTTATATTCAAAGGAAAATAGAGAGTGGAAAAGGGGTAGAAACTCGTTACCCTTGAAGATCCACAACTCCTATATCAAGTTAGATATAGGAACCTTCTAGCGTCCTCCTCCGGAGACTGAGTTCAGACCTTGGATCCTTGGGAACTCCTTGATTTCTTGATGTATGTGGGAAGTGTGTGTGTGGGAAGTGTATGTGGGATGGATTTGGGAGGATTGAGGTGATTTGGGGGGTATGTGAGGAGAGAGGAGGCTTCCTGGGTGTATTCCTATAGAGGGGGACTGAGGGGTGGAAGAGGTGTGTCAAAATGAGAGGTGAAGGCCTCTATTTATAGGCTGCCTGCATGGGCTTGTTATGTCGCACGACATAATAAGCCATGACTGTATTCCTTCTGGAAACATGCAAGGTGGCATGGTTCTAGAACTTTTCCTGGCTGGTTATGTCGCACGACATAAGTAGCCACTGGATTCTTCTAGAAACATGCAAGGTGGCAGTTTCTAGAAGGTTTCTCTGGGCCGATTATGTCGCACGACATAAGTAGCCGATCCGGCTTCTTCTAGAAACGTGCAAGGTGGCAGCCTTTCTAGAAGGGTTTTGGGATTTAAGAAAAACGTGTTTCTTAATCACCAAGCATTCCCTTCAGCCCTTAAAAGGCTTGGAACAGTTCCGGAATTGTTCCGAACTTTAGGAAAATCCGGGAATTACCGGAAAAATTACCTAATTGCCGGAAAATTAACCTAAGGCATGAGCCAGATTTGGGTACTTACTAGCCCTCGGCAACGTCACTTGCAGGGCGAGTGGGGTTGTCGATAGAAAAGGATCCAATCTGGCGAATGCCGAGATGGATTGGGTGACCAATGTGGTCGAGTGGCTGGACCTTTTATAAAAGGCTACCTACGTATCCCGGAGGAATCAAGCCTTGATCGTAGTTCAAGCATCACTAGATAGTTAGGAACGATGTCTAGGATCCTTGAGATTTTGACAATTCGGAGGCTGTCACCTGAGGAAGCTAGAGCTTATGGCACTATCTCTTTATGACGGAGATAGAGGTAACTTAAGTTGGGAAACTTGAGCGTACGTCACTATTCGCGGATAGTGGTAGCACAAGTTGGAATGACTTAGGCATGCGTCACTATTCGCGGATAGTGATAGCACAATTTGAAATGACTTGGGCATTCGTCACTATTCGCGGATAGTGGTAGCACAAGTTGAAATAACTTGGGCATTCGTCACTATTCGCGGATAGTGGTAGCACAAGTTGGAATAACTTGGGCATTCGTCACTATTCGCGGATAGTGGTAGCACAAGTTGGAATGATTTAGGCATGCGTCACTATTCGCGGATAGTGGTAGCACAATTTGAAATAACTTGGGCATTCGTCACTATTCGCGGATAGTGGTAGCACAAGTTGAAATGACTTGGGCATTCGTCACTATTCGCGGATAGTGGTAGCACAAGTTGGAATAACTTGGGCATTCGTCACTATTCGCGGATAGTGGTAGCACAAGTTGGAATAACTTGGGCATTCGTCACTATTCGCGGATAGTGGTAGCACAAGTTGGAATAACTTGGGCATTCGTCACTATTCGCGGATAGTGGTAGCACAAGTTGGAATAACTTGGGCATTCGTCACTATTCGCGGATAGTGGTAGCACAAGTTGAAATAACTTGGGCATTCGTCACTATTCGCGGATAGTGGTAGCACAAGTTGGAATAACTTGGGCATTCGTCACTATTCGCGGATAGTGGTAGCACAAGTTGGAATAACTTGGGCATTCGTCACTATTCGCGGATAGTGGTAGCACAAGTTGGAATGACTTAGGCATGCGTCACTATTCGCGGATAGTGATAGCACAATTTGAAATAACTTGGGCATTCGTCACTATTCGCGGATAGTGGTAGCACAAGTTGAAATAACTTGGGCATTCGTCACTATTCGCGGATAGTGGTAGCACAAGTTGAAATAACTTGGGCATTCGTCACTATTCGCGGATAGTGGTAGCACAAGTTTAGAGTTTTGACAATTCGGAGGCTGTCACCTAACGTTATCCCGTTATAACGGAATAACAGAGATTGCGAAAAAGGTTGGATTTTGTAGAGAAGTTGGAAGGAATCAATAGTTTTTTGTAAAGAAAAGTGGGGTGTATCCGGATAATTTTTGTAAAAGAAGTGAATTAAAAATGCTAAAGGCAAATAAAATGAGCCACGAGGGGGTAAACTTGTAAAATAAGCCTCGGGGGGCATTGGAGGGAAAATTTGATTGAAAATGCCAGTGGCACAAAGGACAAAACAGCCTACGGGGACAAAATTTGTAAAATGGAGCCTTCAGGGCAAAATTGTAAAATCACCACAGGGGCTTAGTATGTCGCACGACATAACAGGCCCCGTGGACGTATTTATTAAAAATCGCACGTACGCCATTTTGAAATTAAATTAGACTTGAAATTGGGAGGGAGGCGACGGCAAGAAGAGAGAGAGCAACCTCGTAGGGCGATTTGAGAGGGATCTAGAGAAATCAAACAAATCTTTAGTTCGATTCAACTTGGAAAATGCCTCCTAGGCTCTATCCGACCAAGAGGGGTTCTCAACACGCCAATTTAGCCGCTCGGAGAAAGGGGGTGCAAAGGAATCAACGGCCGTTTCTTCCGGAAGCACCAAGGGGAGATTTCTACCCACACTCGATGAGCATACTTCGGATGTCACGAAGAAGGAAGAGGTAAGAAACCTAGGGTTTCTTGAAAAATTTTTCAATTTGTGCGAAATTGATTTGAACCGAGTTTTTCTTCGATCGCATTTGAACTTCATATGGATTGGCATGTGAACATGAATGAATCTAGGAAATGTAATGCGTAAATGCATGCCATACATTGATCCATTTTGTCCTACTTTTGCTTGAGATGATTTCAAGAAATAGCACGAAATATTAATATTTGTGCCATGTTTTCTTGCGTGGATTGCGCACCCGTGGCTCCCCGAGGTGATTGGCGTGCTATGGGATAGCTTGCCGGCAGCCAAGAGCAGTGGACTCGCCTAAGGGCCCGATTTACGCCGCCGGGCTAGGGCAATTTTTTGAGATGGCGAAGGCCATCTGGGGCACTCGAGAGGAGTGTGGATCTAGCGAGGGCATTCAGAGAGTTCTCCAAAGGGGAGACCACTCACTCATTTCACTTCTCTTGGGGTGAGACGACAAACTACTCCGCCGGACTTTGCGGTCATCACAGATCGCCTTTTACGGATGAGCCGCTCTACATAGAGGAGCCTCGTACAGGAGTTGAGCCCCACTTATTGCCGATGATGATTTTATGGGCTTACTTGGTTTCGTTCCCTGGATCAAGAAGGGGAATGGATATGAGTTGGGGGTGCTACACGGCCCGATTCAGTGGGCAGAGCAGTGGACTACACCGTGGTAGATGATCCCGCCGAGAGCCGGCCGAGAGCCGAGAGATTGGCTAGAGCTTTTGTATGGGTAGGCTTTTCCGACATGTCGTTCATCAACCGCATCTACCGCTTTGATTTCACCGTTGGAGCTACCGAGAGCCCGGGATACCGTCTGGAATCCGTCCCGGGGGAGGCAAATTTTTAGCCGAGATGTATTTGGCCCTAGATGACGTCGCCGAGGGAAGGCGAAGTACTTCACCGCTTTCATCCGGCTTTCGAGGTATTCTCTCACCTTGATCTCTTTTCCTTAGCGCATTTCATTATATCCCTTGTTTTCCCCGTTTTGACTTCTTCTTCTCCTTTTCGTGCTTGGGCATACGAGTATTTTGGCCGTTATGAGTGGCAGTATCAAGGATGAGTTTCCTCGCCACCACTTTTTCCCGCTCTTCGTCGGTGGACGAAGGATGCCAGAAATGCACTCAGACGCCGGAGGGCTCGAGGTGCAGGATTACCGCTTCTTATCATGATACGTTGACATGCCCGAGAGGGGTTCCACAGCAGGATGAGCTTGTTCCCCCGGACTCGGCCGTTATGGCGCTTTGGATTTAGATCACGCCGCGCACTTCACAGAGTGTCGCAAGCTACTCAGCGGGCTTGTCCGGAGACGCCTTGTATCTAGGAGAGAGGGTGTATAGACAAAGATGGGCCGAATAGGCACGCCGGATCCCCGATGATCCTCCGCCTAGGATGTGGTTGCCTCGCCGCTGAGAATGTAGATGCTTTGATCGTAGGCATGGCGGCACATCTTTACACACGAGAGGGGGACTATACTATGTACGTGGCCATGCATCTTCGCCTCCACTGCACTGTGGTTGGTTATGGCGCTCATAGCGTGGGGCCTTCGACCGGCTACGTAGCTAGACCTCCTTTGCCCCCGACTTTCATTGATTATCGTGGCGGCGGTCGCACGAGGCGAGCTCACATTGATATGTCCTGCACTCATCCTCATCCGGTGCTCCCGCGAGGTTCTAGATCCGTAAGTATTGCTCCTTACGCCTTTGGATTGCTTGCATCTCTCTCGTTATCAAGAACCGTATTCGACACTTATTATGTCATGCTTGTAACAGTGTCACCAAAGCTTATGTGCACTTGACCAGTGGCATATACCGCGCCTGGGCATGATTGGCAAGCTCCGTAAAGGCATGAGTTTCGGAAGAATCGGCCGGTCACAGTGGTTCGATTGATATCTCTCCACCCGGCCAACCGAGAAGGAAGAAGAGCCGCTCCGATGACGTGGGCACCGCCGGGAGCACTAGAGGACCGACGCCTGACAAAGATCGCAAATGTGCCTCTTTACGTGCACTCCATTGAGATTGATGATGATGATGAGGATGAGGATGAGGATGAGGACGGAGCCGAGACGGCCACGGACTATGAGCTTGACTCCACCGTTATCACCGAGCTCGACGACTATTACCGCACGGAGACCATAGCCTACGAGGCACCTTCTGACGATCCCGACGATGAGCCGAGGAGGCCGAGGATGACGACGAGGATGGAGATGAGGAGGGTGATGAAGAGGGTGATGGAGAGGATTCAGAGTAGCCCCCTTTCCCCTTAGACATTTATGACTTTTTGGCTATTGTACCCCCTTTGGGGAAAACACATGTTATTATTTTTTTATGCACAACTTTTGGACTTGATCTACTTTGTATGTACATTGTTAGCCTTTTGTTGCACGCACTTATGAAATGACAATGGTATGGTATTTGGCTTGAATATGAATGACTTGGATGAATTTTTAGCTTGTAAATGAATGCATGAGTGTATATATGGGGTAAATGAACCCTTCCTTATGCATTTGAGAGGTGAATGGATGGTATTTGCAGCTTTTGACAAGTCGGGGAGTGCCCTGGGGAAAGCAGGAAGCTGCTGATTGCTGATGTCTGATGTGGCTTATTATGTCGCACGACATAAGAAGCCAACTGGCTAGGTTTGTCGCGTGACATAAGTAGCCAAGACTGCACTTCTCTTACCTTTTGGCCTGGACCGGAATTGCCGACACAAAGTTGGAATTGGGTGACCAAATAGGTCACAAACCCGGTCTCCTTAGGACAATGGCAAAGAGATATTGGTCCCTTAAGGATGGAAATGGGGTGACCTAGGAGGTCAAGCAACCAATCCTTCATAGGAATGTGCCAAATCAAAAGAGGTGACCAATATGGTCACAAAATTGGACTTTTATGAAAAGCTTACGCACCCTCGAGAATGGAGAAGGGAAAAGGTGACCAATGTGGTCGATGGCCGAACCTTTATGAAAGGCTACCTACGTATCCCTGGAGGAATCAAGCCTTGATCGTAGTTCAAACTTTACCTAGACAGTTAGGAATGATGTCTAGGATTTTCGACGCTTTGACAATTAGGAAACTGTCGCCTAGGGTTATCTCGGAAGTAACGGAGGCGCTTTTGGGAGAAAATGTTATCATTAGCAATTGGCACGTTACTTGAGCCTAGGGATGATTTTTCTCTTGGAAACATGGTAGGGACTGGGTCTCGGATGTACATATGGAATGTATTTGGGAATTGTTTGAGACGGGTTTCAAACAGTGGGGTTGTATCCCTGGGTGCGGATCGAACCGTTGCCGTTGTCAACGTGGACGAGAATTCCCTCTTGAGCCGAGACTCGGGTTTGAACCTCGGGTCTCTCGTGACTATTCTTTTCTCACACTCTAGCATTTGAAGTTGATGCTAACGTATGTCGAAGTGACCAATCCTTTCTTCTAGGGATGGATGCAACTTATCGAAGCCCTGCCTAAGGAAATACTCTCTCGCAAAAGCCCCATATCTTGTTGAAGTAAGGAAAGAATTCTTTCATTGGCAAAACCTTGGTTGAATGAGCCGAGCAAGCGAAGTGACTTGGCGAAGCCCCGCCCGTGACCTAATAAAAATCCCAATCCGATTGGTATTGCGAACGTGATTCTCGAAATTGATCTCGACCAAGACCGAATCCATCTAGGGACCTAGTGAAGAACCCGATGCGAACCCCGAAAATGGCTAAAGAAGCCCCGCTTTAAAGGAATGCTTTGACAGAGTTTTTCGAGGCAGCCCTAATGCGAATTGTAGCGTAAGAGGGAAAACCTATCCTTTTCCTTCCCTTTTTTTTTATTTTTTTTTTTTTTTAGTCACTCACCAACCTTAAGAAGATGTGGACGAAGAGAAGAACTTTTAGGAAGATATATACATGCAGGGGCATATTTTTTCGAAAAGTGGGAATAGATCCCGATTTTTGTGTTATTTCGACGGCCTTATTCGATGTAGGCACAAAACTCGCTGGGTTTGACTCTTTGAGAGAGTATAAGCGTAGAAAGGTTGGTAAAAGTGTATGGAAGCCCCCGCCGACGTAAAATCGTTGTTTAGCGCTATCTTTCCTAAGATGTAGAAAAGGAAGACTTGTCAAGACATCTCGAAAACTTGTTTTATTTACAATGATCACAAGATTGCTTAAAACCCTTTATTAATGTTCGGGTTATTCAACCACTAATCTCGATATGAACAAACATTCTTATTAATCATGAGGAGAAAGTCAACCAATGTCGCGGATCAAGGTTGGCTGGGTGTGAAAGAAAGGTTTGTGTATAAGGAGGTCATTGATGAGACCGGGTTTTCTCGGGATTTGACCGTGTCCATGGGAGAGGTCATTTGATGAGACCGGGTTTTCGGTAATTTGGATATGCTTATGACCGGACCATTGCCGGTTGCCTACGTTCCCTCATTGTGAGGAGCTCAGTCGCCGTAGTTCGGCCTTGGCCTGACCGTTTTGGGAAATGGGATTTGTGGTTCCTTTAGTGAAAAGGCTAGGATGAGAAGATCGGATGATGAGGCATGGGCCTCGGGATGATTCCTTGACCAAGTCATTCTTGGACGGCCGCTTCAATAGCTTTCGATTCTCGTCTTTCATCGGGGAGAAAGGACTTGCATATGCCTAAAGGCTCATGAAATGCTTCGCTTTTGCTTCGACCGCCCCATTGTTATCGACAACTTTCATTCTTTGAGCTTTGATTTTGCCCGTCCGTCAAGCTTTTGATGGGCGGTGGCCGGGTCCTTGGCCTCATTTTCTTTTTCTTTTATTTTTATGTGCAACCCCGTTTTTTGCCTAGACCGCCCTTTTTTGGGATTTTCACTTAGCCGGGCATTACTCTTTTCGCACTAAGATTTTTTTTCTTTTTTTTTCTGTGCAACACTGTTTTTTGCCTAGACCGCCCTTTTTTGGGATTTTCACTTAGCCGGGTATTACTCTTTTTGCACTACACACATTTTTTCTTTTTCTCTTCTTTTTTTTTTTATTTTCTAGAGCACCCGAGGACCAAGGCGAGCCCCCGCTTGAACATTCTTGATACCCTTGAAGTCTAAGCCAAGCCCCTAGGTTGTTGTCGACACGGGGTCAATCTTTCGAAGCTGAGTGGCCTTTTTTGTCGTTCCTTGATGTTGTCGCCGTCGTTGACTTGGTCAAGATGAAGGTGGACATGGTTTGGGAAAGTGTATGGCTTTATGAAGGCCTTTGTGGGGTAAGGAAAGTGTATGGCTTGATGGCATTAGTTGACTTTCTCACACCGATTAATCGTAACGTTAATTATTTCGAGAGATTGTTCGTTGAGCAATGCAAGTGATCATATAAAATAAAACCATTTCATTAAATGTAATGTAGGTGTGCAAATAATGTCTTAAGTCTAGCAAGAAAAGAAGAAGACTCTTTTATAGAAAATTGAAGATTCAATACAATGTCCGTAGAGGACTTAATTGAAAGGAAAAAATACTAGAACCTACGAAGGTTGATCGAGAGACTATTTTTCTTTTTCCTTCTTTTTTTTTTTTTTTTTTTTTTTTTTTTAAGGATAGGTAAACCCTAGTCTAGCTACTCTTCACGGGTTGGACCGCCAGGAGCTTGAGCTTTCCTTCGTAGATCGCCCACCGAATTTCTTTCTTCGCCTCCACACACTTGTCCGTCACATGACCATAATGCTTGTGGTACTCACGTAACTTGGCCCCGTCAACTCTACTGGGTTTCTTGGCTTATGATTCTCGAGAGGTGCGAGAAGGCTTCGTTTCACCAAATCGTTGAAAACTTTGCTCATGGGCATCCCAAAATCATCAGCCGACGTTTCGACCTTGCACTTCTTGAATTGACCTCTTGTCATAACTTTCCGTCTTTGGCCCATGGAGGTTCTCAAGCTTCCCATCTTCTATCAACTTTTGGATCTCATGCCTCAAAGCGGTGCAATTGTCGTTGTTGTGGCCCATGGTATTGATGGAAGCGACGTTGTTTGGTCTCGTCCATTCTCGATACCGGGGTTCCCGGGCTTCCAATTCTCCAAAGGGCTTTATCGCTTTTCTTTCACTAGCTCTTCCGTAATCTTGCTTAAAGGCATCTCTCGTATTGTTAAAGTGAAAGGAGCGAGGTTTTCTGGGACCTTGTTATTCTCAAGACTCGCATTCCCATTGTCCAATTGGTTCCACTGTTGGATTTGGCCGAAGGAAGCCGTGACATTCTTTCCTTTGTGAGGTACCGGTGCCGAGCCGATACGGTTGCCGCTTGGTATTGGGTTATGCTCGGTGGAGTCATTTCCTTGCCTCGGTCCGACATCTTGGGTCAAGGGAGTATTGATACTCATCATGAGGTCAAGCTTCTCTTGCATCTCGTTTCACTTGCTCCATCAATATTGCCACATAGGGGTCAACGGGGACTCTTGGGCTATCGGAATCGGCAACATGACTTGTAGTAGCGAACCGACGGCCGAATTCATTAAGTCCTAGAGGTAACAAATGAAAACTCGGTTCATCTTTTGGTAACTCATGATCACATTCAAAGCGGGTATAGGGGCTTCGTAACATAGCCACATATCTCAAACTCGATTATGTGAGGTTGGAGCATAAACCGGCAGTGTATTGCCGAGACCGAGGGATAAGTGGGGTGAAATCCAATCCGTTCGAGGAGCCGAGGGCGATGGGGCCCCGATGAGCCGGGATGTTGGAAAGGACCGAGGAGAAGTGGTCCTTGGCAAGGGATCATATGTGGATGGAGGAAGGTATTGGTTATAGGCCGGGAACCGAGATGGCTACTCCCGGAGTCTCATCTTCGACCACTACCAGAGAACCGTTGGACTCAATTGTTACTTGGACTCCATTGCGCGAAGAGCACCGATAAGCAATGACAATGCTCTTCATGAACCTTCCGGGCATTTTCCAAAGCCAGGACTAACTCTTCCTTCCTAATCATCTCGATTTCCCATACCCTCACCGTTTTCTCGTCAAACCGCCATTCCGACTCTCTCGAGCCGATGAACCTGCCGAACCGAAAAGCCGCCGACCCAAGACTCTCGCTCACTTCTTTTTCGCTGCGGGAAAGGGATAGGCAAGGTTTAGACTCGGGGATAGGTAAGGTTTAGACTCGAAGGATAGGTAAGGTTTAGACTCGAAGGTAAGTGTTTAGACTGAAGGCTCAAGTAACACGAACTTATTGCTTAACTTTTGCTCGAAACACATTTTCTCCTAATCCTAATTGATCGAAAAAGATGAGACCTTGAAAGGTCAAGATTGGAAGTAGAGATCGGACCGAAGGGGGTCACGATTAAGGATTTGACCATGAAAGGTCGGGATAAGAAAATCAAAAATCGGACCGAGGAGGTCTCGATTAGAGATTGACCATGAAAGGTCGGGATAAGAAAATCAAAAATCGGACCGAAAAGATCTCGATTAGGAATTTGACCATGAAAGGTCGGGATGAGGAAAACGGAGATCGGACCGAAAAGATCTCGATGAGGGAGTTGCCCGTGAAAGGTCGGAATAGAAAATCGGAAATCGGACCGAGGAGGTCTCGATTAGGGATTTGACCGCGAAAGGTCGAGATAGAAAATCGGAAATCGGACCGAGGAGGTCTCGATTAGGGATTTGACCGCGAAAGGTCGGGATAGAAAATCGGAAACCGGACCGAGGAGGTCTCGATTAGGGTTTGACCATGAAAGGTCGGAATAGAAAATCGAAAATCGGACCGAGGAGGTCTCGATTAGGGATATCAGAGATAGGAAAATGCAATTATGATTACATTAATTGTTCAAGTTTACTTAAAACAATGTCTTTTATTTATTTCTATTTGGTTGGAAAAGGGGTTTCGCCCTTCTTTTTCGCAACTACTCTAGATCCCGGATCGCCGGGTTCCGTCACTACGTCTATAAGCCCCTCGTATTCCACCCGTATTTCGACCTCCCAGGTGGATGCCCCGGCGAGGGTCCTATAGGGCACGCGGATCCCACCGACCGAGAGTAAAGAACGCTCCTAACGGGTCTAGCGGGTCATAGGACCTTTCAACGCACGAGCGATGCGGATTATAGTCAAGGCAATACCGGAAAGTCTCGTCTCTCTCGCCTCGACGGATCTTTGACAGAGTTTCGCTGAGCGAATGACGTTTTTTTTTTTTTTTTTTTTGACTTTCGGTAATGTCCGAGAATATAATAGGCATGGGTCGGGCGGCAAAAGCCGGATGACACAAATGTCACATTGAACTTCGTTGCATACGCAAGGCGTGAGTCGAATCGAAGTCAATGCCGGGCCAAGATCTTGCCAATTTTTCCTTGTCGGAATTTTGGCGTAGCTTCGCTTGAGCGAAAGATCTTTTGATTTGTTGGCAAAGACTTGGTCTTGACTCTTACGCATTCCGTGCGGGTCAAGGTCAATAGTCAATGTCTGAGTCAAGATCCCACCGATTTTTCCTTGTCGGAATTTTGCGTAATTTCGCTGAGCGAAAATCTTGGCTTCCGTTATGAGCTAAGGCTTGACCTTTACGAGGGTATGCAACCGGGCTATATGACACGGACTAGACCAAAAACCAACCAAAAGTCACGGTTTTTTGAAACGTGTGACACGGACCGTGCATTGGTCGACACCGGCCGCCATGGGAGGTTGGGATGATTCCGTGCGCGCCCGGAGCATCGTAAGGCCGTCCGTGATCGCACTGAACCACCCTCGGGTTTGAAGGACGTGCGTGCAAAAGTGTACAGGATATATCAAAGTGCGCGTAGTGTGCGGTCTCCTAAAATTGTTCCTTTTGAGTTAAAACAGAGATTTTCATAAATGTGTTTTAAAGGAATGATTTTCGGATCGGGGAAAATGCAACACATAAGCACGTAAATTTTCTGGGAGCCCCGCCGCCATGGAGCCGAATAGCCCCAAGCCGCTAGGACTCGCTGATTAACCATGATTTTTCCCGGTGGAATTGCCACCGAGGTCGTATGGTCGAATCCTATGAGGATTAGCCGTACGACCGCATGGATCAATTTTCCAGGTTCCACTCCTTTTGCTATTTTTCGGGTTATTTCCCGTTTCAAAGTATGCACATGCATTCCAAGATGCAAATGATGCAATGCATGGTAAAAGAAAGCAAACACGATTAATGAAATCGGCGATGGGAGTCTAACCCGCTCAAAGGGAAAAGCTTTTTGTATTTTTTTTTCAAATTTTGTTTTTTTTTCAAAAAAAAGGGATACTGGTACGTGGGATTGTTAAACCACCTTGTTATCCCAAGCCCCGGGTTAGGGAGCGATACAGGAAGGGTAAGTGGGGTCCACCTATATACCAAGTATCGACTTTTGTTTTGAAAATAAAGCTTTTCTCCTTTGGGATGATCCCCAACGGAGTCGCCAAACTGTGAATGTGTGCCCAAATTCTTTTGTTTATTGGAATTCACGCGAAGTTTGAAGACATCCGAGTTATTTGAAAAACGGAGTCGCCACGCCATTTTGATTACCTCAAAACTTTGAAAAAAAGGTTTTATGGGTTCGGAGGTTAAGTTACCCCTTGGGAAGAACGTTTGGCGTTCACCCAAAGTGCCTTGCCGGAGCAAGTCTCCCTAGATTTCATTAATCGTGTTTGCTTGCGTGCTTTCTTTGTGTGCATGTGTTTGAAAATAAGGGGGGGAATGTCCCAAGTTGTCTTCCGGACGTACAAACCATTTGTTGGTTGTCGCTCGGGATTCCTTGGAATTTATGTATTTGGGATTATGATCCCGTCCTCATCTTATGACTTATGATCATCGCATTTTAAACCTCGGGACCCTCGGGACTTGCGTGATCGAGAGAATGACTCTCTTTGGGTCAAAGATGAGGTTCCTTTAGGAAGGAATGTCCTTAGCCCATCAATCCTACGCTTTAAGACGGCCGAGCTCGTATAGAGGCTTCATACTCATTCTTAAGTGATAATCGGAGATATAGGGTTCAAGGTTATCCTTTTCCTAAAGAAATCATGAACCTTTAATGGAAGGAACGATGCAAAGATGAGAACTTTTACACCGGTCCATTCCAAGGTTGGGGAAAAGGGGAAATGCATGTAAAAATGATATTTTAGCAAAAAGATGGCATTTTGGTTTGAAAATGATGCATTTGATTGCAAATGGATGTTTTTTATGTAAAGAAATGATCTTTGTGCAAAGAGTGCATCTTTAATGTGAAAAGGGATTTAAAATGGAAAAGGAATGATTTTAATGCATGAAAATGGGATTTAGGTGTAAAGGATGCACCTTTATGTATGAGAATGATATTTTAATGAAAAGATGACATAGTATGTACATAGATACTATCTAAATTGCAGTATAGACATCAAAGTTATAGCTTAAAGGGGTTTAACATCGATTACATGCTTGAAACCGTGAAGCTTCGCAAACCGGCTACTTATGTCGCGTGACATAGGCCGCCTATGTCGCGTGACATAACTAGCCATTTTGCAGAGGCTTTACAACCGAGATTTGCAGAGGTAACAAGGCACCAAAATGGTCAAGTTACTTCACAAACAAATCTCGTGGAGCATGTTTAACAATAATGAACACTTCAAGAGGGTGCGGATATGAGGGATCCACACTCATCTTGAGTGTTCATGCAAAAACCAAGTCAACACGAAGATTTTATATGAAATGTAATGAAATAAAATGTGGATCCGGGTAATATGAAGCTAAAGCATGCAACTTTAATCGTAATACTATATTATCAATGCATGTAACACATAGATTTTATATTCAAAGGAAAATAGAGAGTGGAAAAGGGGTAGAAACTCGTTACCCTCAAGATCCACAACTCCTATATCAAGTTAGATATAGGAACCTTTCTAGCGTCCTCCTCCTGAGACCGAGTTCGACCTTGGATCCTTGGGAACTCCTTGATTTCTTGATGTATGTGGGAAGTGTGTGTGTGGGAAGTGTATGTGGGATGGATTTGGGAGGATTGAGGTGATTTGGGGGGTATGTGAGGAGAGAGGAGGCTTCTGGGTGTATTCCTATAGAGGGGACCGAGGGGTGGAAGAGGTGTGTCAAAATGAGAGGTGAAGGCCTCTATTTATAGGTCGCCCGCATGGGCTTGTTATGTCGCACGACATAATAAGCCACGATCGTATTCCTTCCGGAAACATGCAAGGTGGCATGGTTCTAGAACTTTTCCGGGCCGGTTATGTCGCACGACATAAGTAGCCACTGGATTCTTCTAGAAACATGCAAGGTGGCAGTGTTTCTAGAAGGTTTCTCTCGGGCCGATTATGTCGCACGACATAAGTAGCCGATCCGGCTTCTTCTAGAAACGTGCAAGGTGGCAATTTCTAGAAGGGTTTTGGGATTTAAGAAAAACGTGTTTCTTAATCACCAAGCATTCCCTTCAGCCCTTAAAAGGCTTGGAACAGTTCCGGAATTGTTCCGGAACTTTAGGAAAATCCGGGGAATTACCGGAAAAATTACCGGAATTGCCGGGAAAATTAACCGGAAGGCATGAGCCAGATTTGGGTACTTACAAATACGCCCATTGATAGACATATACCGGATAAAGAAGTCATCGGTTGAAAGGGTGCTTTCAACCGGTCTGGGGGCAAATGTTGCAAACTGGCCATGAATTCTGATAAACCGATTGTGTTGCTGAAGAGAGGAAGGATATTTCTTGTTTGGTTTTGGAGAAGGGAAATCAGTAACCAACTGTTGCTCATCTTTGCCAGGAAGGATTGCTTTACCCTTGGGAGGAATTGGACGCTTCTTAAGCTTTAACACCTTAACCTTCTGATACCGGCGACTTGTCTCACCGGGCCCAGTAGTTTTGGTATATCTAGGAGGGTATCTTCGGGAGCAAAGACCAACCTTCATGTCCGACACAACATCAATAAAAGTAGACATTCTATCTTCTCTTCTTTGCTTCGAAATTGATCGGCAATAGATGGAGGCATTGGAGTTGGCTCGATCGCCTTGCTAAGGATCTTCTCATGAACCTCAAATAAAGGTATGCCATCGGCGAATCGAGGAATAGAAGCTTTGGAGGTATAGAAATTTAGAGTAGACATGAGATCCTTCTGACGCATACCAGGATCATCATAAGCAGGAGGAATTGTTGGATCATTCTCATCAAAATCAACATCTTCTTCTTCTTCATAGAAATCAGAGAGGGAGTCTTCATCAAAGATAGGATCAATATCCTCCTCCTGAACCGGTGAATTGGCTCTAGAAGAGGAAGGAAGAATAACTTGGCTTACCGATTGACTAACCGGTAGAAGAGATGCTTGAATGGCTTTCTGAGTAGCCAACTCTTCAATGGTTGCTCTTTGACTCTCCTTGAGCTTTTCCGTTTGCTCGGTAAATAAGCTAGCTACTAAGGCTTGCTGGAGAAGTATATCATCAACATTGATTGCCTTAACCGGTTCAGTAGATGCAACGGTAAGGGGCTGACTAACCGGTAAAGGAGAAGCACCGGTAAATGGCTCAGAAGCCGGTAACTCTTCTCTAACCGGTTGAAGTATTTCACCGGTAAGAGGCATCGGTAGAACAACCGGTGAAGGGCACGGTCTAACAACTTCTCCTCCTCCTGAAGCAAGAACGGTAACTGGAGAAGTCTCAGTACTACCTCCTCCCACATGTTGCATCGGTAAAGGAGTTGTGAAGTCAGTACTTATCTTCTCAGATCTATCAATCACAGCTGGCATCTTGGTCATCGGCATCCGAATCACTAGAGTCGGTAGAGCTAGAGCTTGTGATGCATCGCTCCGCTCTATCAATGGTTTGATTATCGTGAGCCACTAATGTCCTTGAACATTTCTTCAATTTCTTCATCGTGAACAGTAGCCCATTTGTTTTTGTTGGGTGAATAGAGTTGAAGAAGTCGAAAGAGAGATATCACCCATACTCCGAAAGTCTCGTTCAAGTCCACCAGATTTTGCACCACATCCATAACATTCTTCACGAATTGCCATCTTCGAGGTCCTAAGTTGACAATTTCAGGATCAAAGGAGGGAAGATCATCTCCGGGTAACTCAAATCTTCCAAGCTGATAAGGATCAGATTCCTTAAGAGTATCCTGAGCATTATAAAGAATGGCAAAATCAATCCACACTGCCTGAATCATCATGTCTTGCCGGAGCCTATCCTGAGCCAAGTAGATGGCATTCCACATTGGAGGCAGCAACTCAAAATACCGATTGTAAAGCTTGAGTAGACTATCTCTGGATAGTGAGATATCATAGTCATTCAACAAACATGGCTTGGTATAGTAGAGACCTTTATCTTCATGGATGTTGTCAAAATCCACATAATCAGATATGTCACCGACTGGGACTGAGTCTTTGTTGATCTCATGGAATTGCAAAAGCTTTCGAAGGAAGGGAGGCAAGTGCTCAATAGGATATACCCAAGTGGGAGATGGTTCAAAGGTAGGATTGACTAGCCAGGGATTGTAATGGTAAATGTGAAAGGTTGGGTTTCGACGGTTTGCGGTGACTTACCGGTCGGGTTGCCGATGATTGACCGGTAAATGGAATTTTGTCGGTAAGGAAGTTGTGATTAAAGAGTCTTTTGGGAATGAATGGTATGAAGTTTCCCAAGTCAGTTTCAATTCTCCTTCTTCTCTCAGCATTTTCTCTGGCAATTTGTTGGGAAGATTTTGGAATAGGTTTGGATTTCTTGGAAGGGGGAGGAGCTGATTTTCTGGCTGTGGCTTTTTGCTTTCTGGTAGGGGAAAGAATGATAGAGATAGGCTTATCATCATCATCATCAGAATCAGAAGAAGACTCAAGTAGTTTTCTCTTTACTGGCAAAGAAGGTTTGGGAGCAGGAGGAGCATCGGCAACTTGAGCAACCTTTGGCCGGCTAGAGATTTTCTTCTTCTTAAGAGTTGGTTTGCCGATTGCTTTACCGACTGGTTTACTGGTAGCAGGTTCATCAGATTTACCGGTTGGATTACCGGTGGAAGGCTCAGTCGGCTTACCGGTTGGTTTACCGGTAGATTCTTTGATGGCTCTAATCATGTCAAACTTGTCAAACGCTTTGCAAAAAGATTGAGGATACTTGGGTTGATTCTCAGAGGCTTGAAGAACTGCAGGGATGGATCTGAGAGCACGGCTAATCATCAGGTAATGGCAAGGTTTGGCTTTGTTGGTCTTGGTAGATGGCCTTTCCTTCTGAAATTTCTTAAAAGCAATTAAAACAATCCGGTAAAGGAAAGCACACCAGTTGAATTCTCCACCAATAATGATGGCAGCAATTGCTTCCCATTGTATCATGGTAATACAATGATGAGAGCCAGACCGGCAAATGAAACATCGGTCTACAACATCAGCAACAGCGTAAAACACAGCATCAAAACCAGCTTTCTTGTTAGCTTCACCGGTAACGAAGGGGTCAGATCCTCTAACTTTTGCCCAGGCAGCAATCATATCTTTCATGGAGATAGAAGATGGACCGGTGGAAGAAAGATTTGGGAAGGCAAAGCAAAGAATGGTGGCAGGGCTAAAAGTCACGGGGACACCAGCAGCTGTGGAGATAATATTCTCATTTTCATCCACAACACCATTCTCAAATAACTCATTAACCATCTCATAATAAATGTCTTCATTTCCTTCAGGCATCACGAAAGGAATAACTCCGGCAGCAATGAATAGAGCTTCAATGGCACGGCCTTCATCGGAGTCGAAAAAGCTGGAGAGAATGTAACCTCCATAGATGTCTTTCTTGATGGCCATCTGTGAATCAAATAATCATTCAAACAAAATAAGTTAGAATCAATGAGATTTCTACAAATGATTTTAAGAGATTAGATGATTCTAGAGATATAGGAGATCTAGAAGTCTTTAGAGTTTCAAAAACATACCAGAAATCTCAAGTAGTGAAGAACACAGATGGAGAAGAAGAAGATGAAGTATGAGAGTAAATTGCCGGTTGCTTAGATCTTTTAGAGAGAGAGAATCCAGAAAGTTTGAATGAGATTTTGAAATCCTTATATAGGGGACAAAAGAGCGGGAAGATGAAGAGGTGTGTTGGTTAAAGCAAAGGAAGCTTAAAGGTTTTTAACTGTCAGTGCACATTGATAGATTGACAGTTTTGTTTCACGAAATTAAAGATGTGTCATGAAAATATGAACGTGTGTGCAACAGTTATATCAAAATATAATAAAGTACAAAAAGATAACCTTTTTGATAAAAATGAATGATACAGATATTACCTTTTTGATCAATTATTTAAAATTGATCTACTTCTTTTGTATAGGAGCATGGGGAACAGGTAAAGGATAGTACGGTAGGTTGCAGACTGCAGCGGCGAATGGATTGATGTGACTTGATAGGCAATGATGACAAACGAGCCGGTTAAAAACGGATTGCAAATTTGGATCCGGCCGCAATTCGTCGGTAAAAGGGCAATCGGTAAGGTAGCTAACCGGTCAGGTATTTTGACCGGTAAGAAAGACTATCATCGGTAAAGGACCATCGGTTAGAGACACCATTTACCGATCAGGTATGTCGGTAAGAGGACCGGTAAATGGAGTCTTGCCTTACCGGTAAATGGGTACCGGTAAATGAGCACTAGCAAGCATCGGTAAATGAGTGAGGTCACCTTTGATCTTAGTTGAGAGCTTACACAGATAACAAAGTTAGCACATAATGTTTATCGAATATCAATCATGCCTAGTTCTCCTCTAAGGAATTCAAATCTTTTAATGTCCAATGGTTTTGTTAAGATATCAGCTAATTGATAATCAGTATGGACTTTTAAAAGAATAATGTTACCCTTTTCAACATGATCCTTGAGGAAATGGTATTTGATGTCTATGTGCTTAGTCTTTGAATGCATCACAGGATTGTTGGAGGCTGAGATAGGCGAGGTGTTATCACAATAGATAGGACATACTTCTTGAGGGATTTCATAGTCCACTAGTTGTTGCTTCATCCATAGAATTTGTGAACAGCAACTTCCGGCGGCTATGTACTCGGCTTCGGTAGTAGAAGTGGAAATTGATGCTTGTTTCTTGCACGACCGGGAAACCAAACGGTTACCCAGAAATTGACAAGTTCCACTAGTACTTTTCTGGTGACCTACAAGCTGCAAAATCGGCATCGAATATCCAATTAGTGTAAATGAGGAATCTTTTGGATACCACAAACCTAAGTTAGCGGTTCCCAAAAGATATCTTATAATTCTTTTAACGGCTTGCAAATGAGATTCTCTAGGGTCGGCTTGAAATCTAGCACATACACATACGGCAAACATGATATACGGCCCCTGCGGCGGTTAAGTAAAGTAGAGAGCCTATCATACCTCGGTAGAGTGTCATATCTACTTTCTTACCGGATTCATCTTTGTCAAGGTGTACATTGGTGGCCATAGGAGTGCTTTGAGGATGAGCGAGTCAAGACCAAATTTCTTGATAAGATCATTGGTGTATTTGGCTTGATTTATAAAAATACCTTCTTGGGTTTGCTTGACTTGAAGTCCAAGGAAAAATGTAAGCTCACCCATCATGCTCATCTCAAATTTGCTCTGCATAAGTTTCTCAAATCTCTTGCATAATTTCTCGTTAGTAGATCCAAAAATAATGTCATCAACATATATTTGAACTAACAATGAATGACCATTATGCTTAGCAATAAATAAGGTGGTGTCAATTTTACCTCGTTCAAACTTCTCACTAAGTAGGAATTTGGAGAGAGTTTCATACCATGCTCGAGGTGCTTGCTTGAGGCCGTACAAAGCTTTATTCAATTTGTATACGTGATTTGGCTTCTTGGAATCTTCAAAACCAGGGGGTTGATCAACATAAACAAGTTCTTGAAGTTCCCCATTGAGAAAGGCACTTTTCACATCCATTTGATATAGCTTGAACTCTTTGTAGGCAGCATAGGCAAGGAATAACCTAATGGCTTCTAATCTAGCTACGGGAGCAAAAGTCTCATCATAGTCTATGCCTTCTTCCTGCCTATACCCTTTCGCCACTAGTCTAGCCTTGTTCCTTATAATTTTTCCACCTTCATCCAATTTATTCCTATAAACCCATTTTGTTCCAATTACGGTTTGATCACTAGGTCTAGGCACTAATTCCCAAACTTTGCATCTATCAAACTGGTTAAGCTCTTCTTGCATAGCTTCTACCCGGTTTGGGGTCATCTAGTGCTTCCTCGGTCTTCTTTGGTTCAATATTTGAGACCATAGCGAGAGGAAAATAATCCATGTTGATCCTCCATGCTTCTTAATTGGCCTCTAGTCATTACGGGACCAAAGACATCACCTATCACATTTTCTAAAGGATGATCTCTTACTGGTCTCACTTCCCTAGGGAGGTCTTGCCTAACTGATTCTTGTCTAAGGTTTTCTAATGGAGGAGTAGAATCGGTAAAGGGAGAAGTGATCGGTAAAGGAGATCGGTTTGGAGAAGGTGATGGAGGCGGTGATCGGTAAGTGGGGAAGGAAAGCGCAAATTGTTTGAAATAGGTTCGGCTTCGGGAGGTGAATTAGGAAAATTAATATGAGAATTTGGTTGGTAATAAATCGGTTAGCTGGGGTTGTCTATTGGATTGCCTAACCGATTGGGGAAAGAAGGAGTCATCAACTAAGTCTCTACAAGTTACACCACGTGAGGTGAAGGCTGAGCGGGGATTGATTTGCATTAGAGCGGGTGGAATGATTGGAGTTTTGATTCTTGGTTTCACTGTCTCAAACACACCGAATTATCGGTACTATTTGGAGCCTTATCATCGAGACTCTAGCAAATCAAATTCATCAAAAGTAACATGAGCAGATTCAACAATTTTCAATAACCGTTTATTAAAAATTCTAAATGCCTTCTTGTGCTTGGCGTATCCCACAAAGATACCTTCATCGACTTTTTCATCAAATTTACCTCGGCGCTCTTTACCGTTGTAAAGTACGTAGCATTTGCGGCCGAAGATCTTGAAGAAACCAATGTTAGGGATTACGCCACGCCATAGCTCATAAGGGGTCTTGTTATGAAACTTGTTGACCAAGGATCTATTGCAGGTGAAGCGGGCGGTATGGATAGCTTCGGCCCAAAAATACTTGGGAAGCCTAGCTTCGGATATCATTGTTTTTCCGGCTTCGATCAAGGTCTGTTCTTTCTCTCAACTACACCATTTTGTTGCGGTGTACCGGTGAGAAATTATGATCTATTCCATGATCATCACGATCTTGAGCAATTCCAAGATTTTTAAATTCGGTTCCATTATACGATCTCATACGATGATGTCACACTCTTTCTGGGTTTGCGGTAGACGGAATAATCTGGTGGCTACTTCATATGTATCATCTTTTGAAGCAAACATCTCCACCCGGGTATATCTTGAGAAGTCGTCTACAACAACCAAAGCATATCTGCTACCCCCTAACCGGCGGTTGTTGTGGGGCCAAACAGATCCATATGTAGCAATTGGAGGCACCTAGAAGTGGACAAGCGGGGGCTTCTTTGCGGAAAGATTCTTTATCTTTGTTTTCCCAATTGGCAAGCTCTACATTTCCTTCCATGATCAGAGACACTCGAGGTAAGCCGGCGACAAGATTTTTATTGGCCGGCTTGGATAGATATTTGAAGTTCAGGTGGTGAGTCTCTTGTGCCATAGCCGGGAATTCTCAACGATGTTCTTAGCTACAAAACAAACATTAGTAACATTCGAAACATTGTTTAAATCTATAGCGTATACGTTACCTTTTCTATATCCGGTGAGAAGTGTTTCACATGTAGCAATGTCTTTCACATAGCAGTTGGAAGAATTGAAAACACAATGCATACCTTTGTCACAAAATTGTGAAATAGAGAGAAGGTTATGTTTTAGACCATCCACCAAAGATACCTTCTGTACAATAACTGTACCTCTTTTGATGGATCCACGACCGATAATTTTACCCTTTGCGTTGTCACCAAAGACAACTGGAGGACCAGATGCTTCTTCCGGATCGGTGAGGAGATCGGCATGTCGATCATATGCCTAGAGCATCCACTGTCCATAATCCAAACATCCTTACCGGCATCGGTTGAGGCCATTAAGCATTCTGAAATAAAAGCGGTAAGCTTATGGTCCCCTTATTCTTTTGGGTCCAAAGAGTTAGTTCCTCTTTGGCGGCCATACCACAGCCACCACACGAGCTTTTAGACTCAGTGGGTCCAGATAGGTGCTTCAAGAGGCATTCATAAGCCTTGTGACCAATAAAACCACAGTTCACACATTTATTAGAAGATGGTGAGGAGGCTTAGATGAATTGATGTTCAATTTTGCCAATGCTTGAGAGGATTAAGCGATTGGACGAAAGCAGATCCTTTGGGGACGAAGGCGATGGGTTTAGCTTTGTTGGCCGGTTGCCTTGGTTTGGAAGACCTATTACCGGTTGGGGAGCCCTCACCGGTTGGTTGACCGGTGACGGTTGTCGACCGGTTTGTCCCTTACCGGTGATGGCTTCCTTACGGTTGTAGTTTCCTTACCGGCACCTGGTTAACAATTTTAATTCCACCTTTGCTTTTTCCATCACCGAGTGGAACATATTGTCCTAGCTCGGGATCGGCTACCTCGGTCCATTGGGATTTGTTTTTGCCCAAATAAGCTTTCATCTGTTCTCTTCCCTTGGGATAGGTGTGTGGAACGACTTTGAAAGGTTTAGTTAATTCTCTCTTAATCAATTTGGATTGAGCATCATCAAATTTACCCATCAAGTTCTCGAGAGGCAGACTTGGTAACCGGTTTGTTATTCTTTGTCATTTTCCTTACTTCTTTGGAGGTAAAACTTATTCCGGATGTAACATCTCGGTTTGGAGACATCGATCTTGTATGATAGTCTCCATAGCGGCTCGGGATTTTGTGTAAGTGTCAATAGTTTTAGAAAGAGAATTATTTCTTGACACAAGATCGGCAATTTGACAAACAGAAATGTTCGGTCTCTCGGTGAGTTCTTGATTGTCCTTTTTAAGCTTGAATTAACTCTAGCTTGCTTTCTTTCAAATCTTTTATTTCGGCTTTCAAAGAGTCATTTTCAGCAGAGTTTATTTTGAAATTATCGGCCATAATTTTGTGAGCTTCGTTTAATTTTTCAAAATCGGAGAAGAGCTCATTCATCACCTCTGCCATTTCGAGACTTTGACATATTGGGCATAGGGTCAACGGTAGAGGTGAGGGGAAGAGGATGATGGTTCAAAATTGGGATCAAAATTTGGTAGTGATGATATCGGTTCGGGGTTAGGCTCGGTTAGAGGCTTTAAGTGAATCGGTCGGTTCTCAAGCATCGGTTGATAGGTAGCGATCGGTAAGGCTTGAGCTTGATAGGTCGGTTGAATGGGTTGCATCAACGGTGCGAGAGTGGGCATGGTTTTGGGCTGACCATAGAGGGATCCACCTATGTTTTGAATTTTGAAGTTATATGGATTGCACCGCATCTACCTTGGGAATAGGAATGGGATCATCAAAGTATGTCAAGGAGATCTCATAGGTGGAGTCCGGTCAACATAAGATGATTGTTCATTGGAGTTGGGGTGTCTAAATATAGGAGTTTGTAGAGAGATGGGTTTATCATAAGTTCCATCCATTGCAACAAAGCGACATCGGCATCTTCATCGAGTCGGCAAAGTCGGCTTCCTCATTCTCGAGTCGGTCTCAAACCAAACAGGTAAAGCCTTTTCAGTTGCATCCTCCGCAACTAAACTCTTAGATCTAGGAAATTTCTTGAACGGTTTCTTCCTCGAAATTCATATTTCGGTTGAGGGCATTTGGAGGCAAAATGGCCGGGTTTTCTACGATTGTAACACACAAGCTCACCTTGGGCATTTTTACCATCGGTTGAGGTTGAGGTTTGGCCTTTTCTTTGATAGTTTCGAGATCTATGGAAAGATGAGGATTTGGGTTGGAATGATTTCTTTGTGAGATTTCTTAAAATCCTTAAACCTTTTGTAATTTCTAGCAAATGCGACAAATTCATCCTCTACCTCAAGAGGTGTACTAGTTGAGGTATTGGCTTGAGTTGGTTGAGGTGAGATATTGAGGGAGAGTCAACGGTAGTGGTTTGGGTGGTAAGCATAGAAGAACCGGGGAAGATCTCGATGCCGAGTGGCAGAGATAAATTTTTAAATTGTTTTTGCACTCCACTCGGCCGGTTGAGCTCTTCCTCATATAAGAACAAAGTAGACACAATGTTACGGATATGAGTAACATTCAAGTCACGGCACTCTTTCAAAATAGCGACCTTCACATGCCACAAGTCTCCAAGAGAATTGAGGAATCTCATGTTTAGGTCTTTCATGGTATAGACTCTACCTAAAGATGCACAAGAGTTACTCACCTCGCGAGAATCGGTCGTACGTTTCCTTCATTGTCTCATTTGGATTCTTCTTGAAGGACTCAAACTTCGGCAACACTTTTGTAGAGTCTGTTGTCCTTGGCCACTTGATCTCCTTCAAAGTATGCGAGAAGACTACGCCACACTTGTTGAGCGGTCTCATAGCATTGTACTTGTTTGTACGATCTGTCATCAAGTCTGAGGTTATGATGTGCAAAGCTTTTACGTCCAAGGAGTCACACGGTTTGTCATCCTCGATCCATTCTTCTCGTGGTTTTGGCACATAAGTTTCATAAACCTCAAAATCTTGTTCGAACTCTCTATCTCGCATGATCCATGAGAGGAGTTTTGGGAGCTCTGGTTGCAAGATTGATTTTCAAGGGTGTTATGGGACCATCTCGACTACGGTAGTTAACCTATCATCTATTGAATCCAAGTACCGCATGATTCTGTTTTTCCATACTTGGAAATTCGTTATCGTTCAACATGGGAACGGATGTCAAGTTGTATGTTTGCATGATTTTCTGCCATTTTGGAATTGGCAATTCAAGCGGTTAAGCTTGGAAAAATGATTTTCGAAAATTGCTAGCTACGATACCAATTGTTAGGTCCCAAATGGTAGGAATCGAGGCTAGAGGGGGTGAATAGCCTGTTAAAACTTTTAGCTAAAACTTCTTTTGAAAAACTTTAGCTTAGGTAAGTGATTTGCACGGCGGAAATTAAGTTTTCGGTTTAGAGAAATAGGCAAACCGGTAAGACAAAAATATCATGCAAGACAAGACAAAATTATTTCCAAGTAAGACAAACAAAGTGAGCAAGTAAGTAAAGTCAATAGGTTGTGACCGGTTGAGAGATTATCAGCGATTACGACTACACAACAGAAAACAAGCAAAGCAATAAATGACACATTGTTTGAAGAGGTTCACGGTGTTAAATAAGCGCTACGTCCTCTACCAAGTTTGGTCGAACTTGGATTTGTGAAGGTGCACTACTTTATTAATGGATTCTACCTATTACAAGTTGCAAGCCAATGATTGAAAGGCTTGCCAAACTAGAGGTGACCACTAATGGGTCGTGCTACAATAAAGACCTGGTGTTTTCTAGAGATGTGCTCACAAGCCGTGATTTCTCTAGGGTGTTGTGTGTGAATCAATCAATGTATTCCATAAGTAGTCTAATGGAGGAACACTACAAAATTGATTGAGGTGCCAGTGAATAAGTCCTAACAGAGATGTCTAGTGAATATGGGACTTGCTTTGAATGCCTTGAACTAGAGAATGTGCAGGTTGGTAGTTCAAAGCAACTCACTCTCAAGAATCATAAATGCACCCAACCTTCTTCAATGCTCCTGGAAAGCTATTTATAGTGAACTTTGAAAAGGAGCCGTTGTCTTTGAAGAGGTTGCAATGATGACTTGGGTGGCGGGCATTAAATGGGAAGATCCTTGCATTAAATGCCCGAGATTTGGATAGAGAGGATTTCGAGAGATAGATGGGGCTCGTGAGTACCGGTTACTTGACATTCTCAAAGAAGGTGCCGATTTCTTTGCGAGAGATGTCATGTCAGCATGCTTGCTTTACCAACTTTAGCTAAAGTTGATGGCTTGGTAGTTGGGAGCAATTAATGCACCGGCAAGCTGCTAACAAGAGGAAGCTTGAAGAGTAAGCTTTAACCGGTAAAGTAACATGGCCGGTAACAGAGGTGCCGGTCCGGTAACTCAATCGGTAAGATACTCAACCAACCGGTAAGTGAAGCTTTGACCGGTAACTGACTCCAACCGGTAACTCACACATTGCTGATGGAAATTCTCAGGTCTTCAAGTCTTCAAATCTTGAGAAAAATACATAGCAAAAACACTTGGCACTAGCACTAAGGGATCCTATGGTACATAGAAAAATTCTATTTTGATCTAACTAAATTAGGGGTCCTCATTAATGCTTGTTATGATTGGGTTTAAGCAATTCTAAGCCTAAGCATATATTTGACTAACATCGCCCCATAGGCATCCTCGACTTGACAGACGGTCGGATAGGGTGTCGCCCTAGTAGACATCCTTGACTTCAGACTTGTGGAGGTGCTCCTCGAAGCACCAACTTGGCATAACTTGTGATGGGATGTGCTCGTTCATAGATGTTGGACGTGGCATCAGACTTGTGAAGCTACTCCTCGAAGCACCAACTTGGGATGACTTGTGATGGGATGTGCTGTTAGATGCCACATCGATTGGTGATGGGGATACGGTACGAACGACATCAACACTTGGGAGTAGCAAGGTTGTCAAAAGACAAGCCTTACTTTTAAAAGTGGGAATAGGGTATATGGCTATAATCAGAGGGATCGAAGGGTTACTTTGCCACCCCAGTAAGCCATTTTTCATGGTAGCTGATAAGAGCTTATATATTGTATATTTTAAGTATCAAATTATTTCCTTTTGTGTTTTATTTTGTTACAAACTGATGGATTTTTTGTGTGTTTTGAACCAGGAAAGACAAGGAGGCCAAAGTAAGATATTAAAGAGAAGCTGGTGCAAGGAGGACAGACTGCTGTACAGAACGTGGCCACGTCCTATGTTCCAACTGAAGTATCTATTTAATTGACGTGAAATTAATTGCAAACGGGAATCCATATAGCGTTAAAGACTTGAATCGTTCCAAGAGATATTTCAGGAAGTAAGGAGGGTTTAAAAGAGATAGAAAAACTGAAGTTTGTTAGGATAGAGTTTTGTTTAAAATAGGATAATATTAGTTTGTTTTAGGAGGACTCCTATACAAAAAGGGACCCCCCTTCCCACGTTTGGAACATCAGAGATCAGACATGTTTTTTTTTTGGATCCTTTGACTGAAGTATTTTTCCATAGATATGAGTAGCTAAAGCCCCTCTATTCTTGGTTGAAGGAATCCTTCCATTGGAGCCTAAGATTTGTGAGGAACCTATGTTTCACTTTCGTTGAATTAATTTCAAGTAGTAATTTCTTTCAGGTTTTCAACACTTCAGATTTTTTCTTATGAATCTCTAAACATGCGCAGTTAGTTGTTTGTTTGAATTAATTTCTTGCTAGGTTAATAGTGGATTTGTAATTCATCTGTTTTTGCCATTGTAGCATAAGAACTATTTGATTTGATGCGTTAGAAATCATAGTGTTCTTTGAAAAGAAATTACATGGATTAAATTGAATCTCGTAGGTTAAATTGTCCTGTCTTGTTGATCTTTTAAATTTTTTATGCTCTTACTTGATTGAAACCAAGGATCGTATCCTAGGTCATTAAGTAAGTAGGGTTAATTAGATTGCATGTTTCTGATTAACTGATCATATGAAAAGATAGATAATTATCACAACAAGTATTTGTAACGGATTCATTGAGTATTTTTGTTCCAATGATCAATTATAATTCTAATGGTACAGGTGACCGTAAACCAAGAACCCTTTTAATCTGATAAATTCTCAAAGTTTAGTTTGTCTTTGAAATTAGTTATTTTTACCTTTATTATTATAATTATTTTGGTCAAATTTCAACAAGCGAATTAGATGAGAAGAAAAGTGACTAAAGTGATATGAATCTAGGTACAATGATTATCAAATTGAATAGAAATGGACACGAAAGGTTTGTTGACTAGGGAAAGCCCTTGAACAACTTGTTCGCCGGCATAAAACCCCGGGAGGATTTGGCTCCTACCTTGACCGAAAGTTTACTAAGAATTCTCTTGAGATTACAATGCTAAGAGCGTATGAAAAAGGGAGCTTAAGCTAGTGAAGAACGTGTGTGTAAATACAGTGTATCTCTCCCTTTTATACCTCAAAATAAAACTAATTAACAAAGAAGGATTATGCGCCTATAAAATCGGGGAAGAGGTTGATCACATAGAGATATATTCGCCATTTATTGTTTGAGGGAAAAGATAAGGTCCATTGCTGAAGAAACGTGGTTGAACTGGTCTTTATTTCCTCCGGCACATGTCCTATAAAATAGGAAAAGCGTTACTGCGTCCCAACCTGCAGAGGGCCAAGTTGTAAATAGAACAACTCAAGTTGTTAGTACCAAGTTGTTAGGCGTAAGTTGTAAAACATATTGACTGAAAAATGTAGGGCCCAACATTATCATCCAACCAGCCCACCCCCCTTTTTCTGTTTAATTGATCTGGTTTTGTGCATTAGAACTCCTTGTGGGATCGATCCGTACTTTCTATACTACATTATTGTAGAGGGATTTAGGGTATTAATTTGGTATTTACGAGGGCACGACCAAATTTTGGCGCCGTTGCCAGGGAGTTTTAATTTGTATGCACGTTACACGTTCAATTAAACATATTGATTTATATTTTGATCCTGAGATTGAAAGAACAGTGAGAAAAATAAGAAAGCAAATTAGAACAGAAAGAGCGTGCCCACGTCCTATTTCTGATTCTCAAACTGAGCAATTTAATATAATGGCTGCTGCAAATCAAACTTTGAGACAACTTGCTTCTCCTGCCATGGAGGAGCAACCTCATTGCATAAATTTTCCCACTTTAGCTGAAAATGACTCTTTTGAGTTAAAATCTGGGCTAATCCATCTTTTGCCAAGTTTTTCTGATTCCGCAGGTGAGGATCCTCATAAGCACTTGAAGGAATTTCATGTGGTATGCACCAGCATGAAACCCACTAGCATTACGGAAGAGCAAATCAAGTTGCGAGCATTTTCGTTTTCTTTAAAGGGGGTTGCCCAAGATTGGTTATACTACTTACCCTCTAGAAGCATCACCACTTGGAACGAATTGAAGAAGATTTTCCTTGAAAAGATTTTCCCAGCTTCAAGGACTGCAAGTATCCCGAAAGAAATTTGTGGAATTCGCCAACATGAAGGAGAGACTTACATGAAAATTGGGAGCGTTTCAAAAAGCTCTGCGCTAGCTGTCCACACCATCAAATCAGTGACCAACTCCTCATCCAATACTTTTATGAAGGGCTTTTGGTAACTAAAAGGAACATGATAGATGCAGCCAGTGGCGGAGTACTTGTGGATAAAACTCCCAATGCAGCCTGAGAGTTGATTGAGAACATATCATCAAACTCCCAACAATTTGGGATGAGATCTGATACTTCCTCCAGGAGTGTTAATGAGGTAAATGTCAATATTGAGAAAGACTTAACGATTTAACATCTCTTGTTCGTCAAATGGCATTAGGCCGAGTTGAAGGAGTACGAGCCTGTGAATTTTGTGCATCTGTAAGGCATGCAACTGATATGTGCCGACACTTCAAGAAGGAACCATGAAACAAGCTAATGCTATTGGAGGATTTACAGGACAACCACAGAGGAATTATAATCCTTTCTCTAATACATATAACCATTATTTTGAGATTATCCTAACCTGCATTATGGAAACGTTGCAACTAATCAAGCCCCGAATAACTTACAGCAGTATCAGTCCCAGTTCATGGCACGCCCACGCCCAACAGTGCAGAATAATGAAGCAGGCACATCTCTTGAGGATCCGGTAAAGGAGCTTGCCATCAATACGCAAGCTAATATAAAGGAACTTGCTGCTAACAGGGAGAAGTTTCAGTAAAATACTTCAAAGAAGCATTCGTAACTTGGAAAACAAAGTGAGCCAAATGGCCACAACTATTAGCCAATTAGAAGCACAAATTTTGGTAAAATTACCTGCTCAAACTGTTGTGAATCCCAAGGAGAATGCCGAGGTGCAATAACTTTGCGGAGTGGAAAGGAATTAGAATTAGTGACAAGCAAATAGTCCATCCCAATAACTCAAGCAGTAGAAGAAGACATCTCAACCGAAACTCATGCTCTAAAATAATAAGTTTCATAAAAGAATGTGGAGAAAGGTAAGTCTTTTGCGGCTGGTGAGTATGAACTTGTACCCCCTTTTCCTGATGCTTTAGCTTATGATAAAAGATATGAAAGTAATGTTGACTTGTATTAAACTTTTCGAAAATGCGAGGTAAACATTCCACTGTTTGATGCTATAAAACAAGTGTCTCGCTATGCTAAATTTTTGAAAGAGTTGTGCACTTTGAAAAGAAAACAAAGAGTGAACAGAAAAGAAAAGATAGTTGTAGGAGAGAATGTCTCAACATTGATAAAGAAAGACCTGTCAAAGAAGTGTAAGGATCCAGGCATGTTTACCATTCCTTGCACAATTGGTGGAACAAATATTCAAAAAGCCATGCTAGATTTAGTAGCATCCATAAATGTTATGCCATATTCCATATACTCTGCTCTTAATCTTGGTCCTTTGGAAAAGACAGGGGTAGTAATTTAGTTAGCTGATAGATCAAATACTTATCCAAAAGGATTAATAGAGGATGTTCTTGTCCAAGTTAATGAAAAACTAATCTTCCCTGCTGACTTTTATGTGCTGGACATGGAACATACTGATAATTCAACGAGTATTCTCTTAGGAAGGCCATTCATAAAAACAACAAAAACAAAAATAGATGTTGATACAGGGACCTTAACCATGCAATTTGCTGGTGAAGAAGTCAAGTTCAATATCTATAATGCAATGAAACTTCTTAATGTTGATCATTTTGTTTATTCTGTTGACTACATCGATGTTATAGTTGTTTCGGTCAAATTTAAGCACTTTGACCTCGAGGATGAGAATAGGGCACCATGGAATATAACTATGTAAATTCAATATAAAGAGACAAAGAAATTAACGAGAAAAGCCATTGAACAACTTGTTCACCAGCATAAAACCTCGAAACAATGGAATTTTATTACTATGATGATCGGAGTGTGAGTTTGAGTACAGATGGTATTACGAAAATGTGAGTGTTCTGAGTGTGTGTTCTTGGTGTAGTGTGTGTTTTGTATTGTTGGTGCAAGTGATTACATATGTGTTGCTATTCTAGTTTAAATACTAGATAAAGTAACATAAATGTAGATAATGATCTTTGACTTGGTCTCATGTTTGTCATAACGGTTCCTAATCTTCCTCCTTCATTTGTGTCTAGGAAGTAAATGTAGATAATGATTGATAGTTGACTTGGTCCATAATTGCCCCTTTTCTTGCTCCATGTTTTGATATCGGTTCCTAGAAAATAGGCTCAAAATAACAGCACTGCAGCATGTGAACTTAGGTTCGTACTATCAAGTTGTGTGCTCAAGATGAAACGTCAGGTTGTATGCTCAGGTTGTACGGTCAAGAGGTTGTAATGTAACATCAGGATGGAATGCCAGGATGCTGATTTTTCTACCCCAAACAATGGCCGTTTATGAAGTTTAAAACCTTTGACAAGGTCTTCAAAGATAAGGTTATCCCATTTCAAATCGTAACTTATTCCCTGAAAAGTAGAGAAATACACAATAGATGATTCAAGGCGTTAGTTCAAGACGTAAATCAAGATGTTTCCTCAAAGTGGATGGTCAGGAGGTAGATCATGCTGAGTGAAATTTTTAGGGTGAATCAATAGTACATGATGCATTTGCAGTTGGTGGTGAAGACAAACTTGATGTCGCTACACGCGAACACTTGTTTGTAGAATCTAATAAATTTGCGTTGGGAGATGAAATGCAGGTTATACTACAGGAGATGAACTCATTTGCAAAGCTGAAAACAGTGAGTAAAGTTTATTATCTTGAATTGTCCTTACCTAACGAGAATATTTTACCCTCTGTTATACAAGCTCCACATTTGGAGCTGAAACCTCTCCCATATCACCTCAAGTATGTCTATCTTGGGGACAATAGTACATTGCCTATAATTATCTAACCAACTGAAGCAAGAGCAAGAAATAAAGTTAGTGAATGTTCTGAAAAAGCACAAGAGTGCTATTGACTGGACTATAGCTGATATCAAAGGCATTAGTCCATCCACCTATATGCATCGCATTTTGCTTGAGGATGGGGCCAAACCAGTTTAATAACCATAAAGAAGATTGAACCCCTTGATGATGGAAGTGGTGAAAAAAGAGGTTATTAAATAACTCTAAGCTGGAGTGATTTATCCAATCTCAGATAGTGAATGGGTTAGCCCCATTCAAATTGTTCTAAAGAAGACAGGTATCACAGTTGTAGAGAATGAAATCAGGAATTGATAGTGTATATATTTTAGAAGATTAAATGCTTTAACTCGTAAAGATCATTTTCCACTTCCATTTATTGATCAAATGTTAGAAAGATTGGCAGGTCATGCATTTTATTGTTTTCTAGACGGTTTCTCAGGGTACTTTCAGATTGCTATCGCCCAGAGGATCAGGAGAAAACAACATTCACGTGCCCATTTGGAACCTTTGCGTACAGAAGAATGCCATTTGGGACGTGTAATGCGCCTGCCACTTTTCAGAGGCTTATGGTAAGTATATTTTTCAGATTTTGTGGAACGTATCATGGAAATCTTTATGGATGATTTTACTGTACATGGAGACTCTTTTGATCATTGTTTGAAAAATTTGACACTTGTGTTGGAAAGATGCCAGGAAACTAACCTTGTTTTGAACTATGAAAAATGCCATTTCATGGTTTAACAAGGTATAGTTTTAGGGCATGGTGTCTTTGCTAAAGGAATAGAGGTAGATAAAGCTAAAGTTGATGTCATTCAATCTCTTCCTTACCACCCGCAAGTGTGCGGGAGGTCCATTCTTTTCTTGGCGGTTCATAAAGGATTTTTCAAAGATAGCACAACCTTTGTGCGGATTGTTGCGAGAAAGAAGTGGTTTTTGAGTTTGATGAGGAGTGTCAAAATGCATTTAGATAATTGAAAGAGCAACCGATATCTCCTCCAATCATTCGGTCACCAAAGCTGGAGTCTACCATTTGAAATAATGTGTGATGCGAATGATTATGCGGTTGGATACGTAGCTTGGTCACCGGGTAGAAAAGCGTGTTCATGCCATTTACTACACATTTATGACAGTGACAACAACACAACAGAATTATTCCACTACAGAGAAGGAAATTTTGGCAGTGGTATTCGCATTAGAAAAGTTCCGGTCATATCTATTGGGTGACAAGGTTGTGGTTTTCTCTGATCATGCAGCCTTAAGGTATCTAATGACAAAGAAAGAAACAACGTTTGATGCGGTGGATACTGTTGTTGAGTGAGTTTGATGTTGAAATCAAAGACAAAAGTGGAACATAGAACCGGGTTGCTGATCATTTGAGTCGGTTAATACATGTAAAAGATGAACTAAAACTAACAGATGAGTTTCCTGATGAGCAGTTAGTTGCTGCCAATGTTGTGAATGTGGCCCCCGGAAAAAATCATTTTCCTTTTTTACGAAAAAGGGGTCGCCGTTCACCTCAGTTTGAAGACACCGGTTTTATTGAAAAACGGAGTTGCCACGCTATTTTGATTTCCTCAAAACTTTGAAAAAATGAATAAGGGTCCGAAGGTTAAGTTACTCCTTGGGAAGAACGTTTGGCGTTCACCCAAGGAGCCTTGCAAAAGCAAGTCTTCCTAGATTCGAAGTTTGTGCTTGTTGGTGTGCTCGTGTGCATGCGTGATTTAAAAAGAGAAAGGAATGTGCCAAGTTTATCTGACGGACATATAAACCATTTAAGAAGGCTTTAGCTCGGGATACCTTGAATTTGATGTTTTCGGGATTTTGATCTCGTGCTCATTTTAGACTTGTGATCATCATTACGGGACTTTTCTACCCTCCCGTTAGATTAATCAACCATGATAGGCATAATAGCCTTGGTATGTCTCAATCTAGAATTCCTCGGGGATTTAGTCACATGTGATCAAAAGGGGCTCATCTTTAAGTCCAAGAATGAGACTCTTTAGAAAAGGATGAATCTTTGCCCATTAATCCTACATCTTGAGACGATAACAATTCGTAGGGACATTTTATGTTCGTCTCACGTGATTATCGGAGATGTTGGGACTAAGATCCATCGGTTTCTAAAGGGACAAAGATTGTGGCATTTTTATGGTTGAAACGATGTAAAGATGGAGTCTTTACACCGATCCTCACCACGGAATGCACCAAGAACCAAGGGACTAGGGGAAAGGGGTATAAAGATTGGATCTTTATACTCATCCTATGTCTTTTTGTGCCTTAGAAGGCTTTTAGACAATCCTCGGAGAGAAAGATCCAACTCTAGGGACATGGGGAAACAACTTTAAAGTAAAGATTGCATTTTTATAGGAACAATACAATGAGTATCATTAAACTAAAGACATAATGTAAAGGGGATGGCCTTCATGGCTTTTCCAATGTCCTTTAAGACCTCATAAGGTGGACAATCCTTGAAAAGCTAGGTCAAGGGAAGGAGATGACATAATATGAATAAAGATTGCATTTTTAGACATAAAAGTAAAGGGAAATCACATCATCATATGGTAGATCTTCCCTAGAACAAGCCACTCGTGGAACCTTGTTCACCTTTGGGAGAGGATCTCCAATGAATCCTTTGTGTAGGGGGAGTGGGAATATGATGGTTACATTGCAAAGATGGAAACTTTAAGATAATAAATGCATATAAAAGACAAGTAATAAGTAAAGCAAGATAATATGAGAGTAAATCAAGGGTAAAGGAAGGAGAGATTACCAATATTGATTTTCTCTATATCCCAAGGGGATTTTCCTATTTAGGAATAGATTAGGGTAGGATTTATGTATGAGAGAGGTGAGTTTTGAGTGATTTTGGTCACTGGAATTTTGTGTTGTGATTTTGGCAAAGTAACAGTACCTAAAGATTATTGTTAAAATGAATAGAGGAGGCCTCTATTTATAGGCATCTGTGTGCTTCCTAAAGAAGCCGCCCAGCGTGAATCCATGGCAAAAGAAGCTGCCCGGCGTTATCCACCGTCGTGTCAGCATGTTTCTAGATTCATGCAAGGTGGCAGCTTGGAAGCTTCTTTCTTGCGAGGTCCTGTTTGGAATTCTAATTCCTAGCATGTCCTTCCTCCCTTGGAAAGTTTGGAAAAGTTCCCGAATTGCCCCTAAACTTTATGAAAGTTTGGGGAACTGCCAGGGAACTTTAACCGGAAGGCATGAGCCAGATCTGGGTACTTACAGAAGCCCCTCGGCAATGGTACTTGCAAATCAAGTGGGGTTATCGATAAAAGTGAGAATCCAATCTGGCGAACTGCCGAGATGGATTGGGATTGGGTGACCATGGAGGTCGAGTGGCTGAACCTTTGGAAGGCTGCCTACGTATCCTGAAGAGGAATCAAGCCAAATCGTAGTTCTGGATCCACTGGGGAAAGGATGTCATATGTGACGGATTGGTGAACACGAAGTAGGCTACCTATGTATCTGGGGAATCAAGCCATGATCGTAGTTCAGGATCCACTGGGGAATGGCGAAGAGAAAATGGTCTCTTGTTATGAAGATGGAAAGGAAGTGACCTAAGAGGTCAAATGGCTGGTCCTGCTGGGGATATGCCAAATGAAGGAAGTGACCGATGTGGTCGGATAAATTTGGACCTTTTAAAAGGCTCACGCACCATTTAGGAGTGGTGAAGAAAGGGGGTGACCAATGTGGTCGGATGGCTGAACCTTTTGAAAGGCTCACGCACCACTGAGGAGTGGTGAAGGAAGGGGGTAACCAATATGGTCGGATGGCTGGACCTTTGAAAGGATACCTACGTATCCCGGAGGAATCAAGCCATGATCGTAGTTCAGGATCTGCTAGACAATTAGGAACAGGTCTAGGATCCTTGTCATTTTGAAAATTCGGAGGCTGTCACCTTAAGAAACTAGAGCTTACGTTGTTATCGCGGAGATAGAGGTAGCTAAAGCTTGAATTTGACAATTCGGAGGCTGTCACCTTAAGAAACTAGAGCTTACGTCGCTATCGAGGAGATAGAGGTAGCTAAAGCTTGAATTTGACAATTCGAAGGCTGTCACCCTAAGAAACTAGAGCTTACGTCGCTATCGAGGAGATAGAGGTAACTAAATCTTGAATTTGACAATTCGGAGGTTTGTCACCTTAAGAAACTAGAGCTTACGTCGCTATCGAGGATATAGAGGTAGCTAAAGCTTGAATTTGACAATTCGGAGGCTGTCACCTCATGTTATTCTATTTGGAGATAACGGAAATTTTTCATAAGAAACGTTATCCCATTTGGCAATAACGGAGATTTTTCATAAGAGACGTTATCCCATTTTGCGATAACAGAGTTTTTTCATAAGAGACGTTATCCCATTTGGCGATAATGGAGATTTTTCATAGGAGACGTTATCCCATTTGACGATAACAGATATTTTTCATAAGAGACATTATCCCATTTTGCAATAAAAGAGATTTTTAGGAGAAAACGTTATTCCATTTGGAGATAACAGATATTTTTAGGAAACAACGTTATTCCATTTGGAGATAACGGAGATTTTTAGGAGAAAATGTTATTCCATTAGGAGATAACGGAGATTTTTAGGTGAAAACATTATTCCATTTGGAGATAACGGGGATTTTTAGGAGAAAACGTCATTCCAATTGGAGATAACGGAAGATTTTAGAAAAAATGTTATTCCATTTGGAAATAACGGAAGATTTTGGGAGACAACGTTATTCCATTTGGAAATAACGGAGATTTTGGGAGACAACGTTATTCCATTTGGAAATAACGAAGATTTTTCTTAAATGGAAAGTTCAGGGCAAAAATATAAATTCGGCTGAGGCGAATGAATCACGCCCGCATGAGATAGAGAAAAAGAGGTCGTCCGGCTTGAAACCTAATTTCACCAGATTGTTTAAACAGAAGGGGAAACGGGCAGCAGCCATTGTTGTTGTTGTTTGGTCGAGGAGAGAAGAGAGAAAAGAGAGAAACGAGACGGCCTTCAAAATCTCTAGCTTTCTATTGCTTAAAATGGACCAAGGAGGAAACATTATGCCCCGCCAAGCGCGTCGTACTTTATCACAAGCCGCGAGGTTGAGGCAGAGAGAGTTCGTGAGAACCGACCGAAAGTATGACTTTGCGGTGCTCACCTTTGAGTTTTATCCCAATAAAAGGGATCACAAGTCCATGAAACCTCAATCTATTGGGGTAAGCACTCTCGATTTACTCGATTTCATCGATTTTGGTTGATTTTTGATTGATTAGGGCAAAATTCGAATTTTGGGAATTTTTGGATTTTCTTTGTGATTTTGTTGATGTTTTATGGATTTGACGATTGACCTACGGGGCTAAGTATATAGGTAATCATGTATGTGCAATTTATTTGAATAAATATGAGAATGACTCTTTTTTTTTTTGAAAATAAAGTGAGAAAAATAATGCCAAAAATGGGATAGAGTTCTTGCATGTGCTAGAACTAGGTCAACTTCTGATCATGGATGTGAAAATAAGATTTTGGACGATGAAAATGATTCATGCATGCCATTTTGAAAGATTAAACTTTATATGCAAAGAATTTTGTGAAAACTGGGATTTTTGTGTTTGGGAGAGCATGTGCTCGCTGTGACGCATTTCAAATGATGAAAGACATGTGTTCTAGGCAAATGATGCTAGAAAATTTCTTATGAATGCTTTTCTTTGGCAATATGTGCACCATTTTGTGACTATATGCATGTTTCTGAGATAAGTTGAAGGACTAACATACCTTTGCTGTGCTTACCTACAGGAGAGCAAATCACGGGGACCCGCTGAGATAGCGGTGAAATTGTGGGCGAGGATGCCTGACTTTGAGAAGGACGGCCACAACCCTAAGCAGTTAGTTGAGGCTACGGGTCTTCATGCCTTTGTCGAGGCTATCGGCAGTGGCATTCACGTGATGACCAAGAGTAAGGGGCTGACCCAAGCTCTTTTTGAGTTTTTGTGGGACACCACTCATAGCTTTCACCTGGGCTGGGGAGAGGCTACGGTGACTCCTGTCGACTTTACGGCTATCATAGGCTTGAGGTTCACTGATCGGCCTGTGACCTGGAGGGACCACATTTCTGAGGCTGAGTTCAGGGACTATATGGGGTTTGACCTCCTTCCGAAGGGGCTAGGGATGGAGACTCGGTTGGTGGAGATTCAGATTCTATCGTTTGGAATAACTTTCTCTTGATCGGTTCAGGTGCGTTCTGTACTTCGTTCCACACAGCTACAAAAGAATATTCATTGATCGAAGACCTAGTTGGACAGTACTCTGGCTCAATGTCCAACTTCTTCCAAAAAGCTTGAATCGAAGACAACCCAATCCGTCCCCCAGAGCTCTGTATGCGTGCAATCTCGTGACTGCATGGAAGTCCATGTGTTCGCCTGACATAACACCCACATTCTGAGGGATCCATGACATTATCCCCACTACGAGACCGCTCTTTTTTGATGATGTCCAAGGCTACATTTGACACTCGCCCCAATATGTCGTGATACAGATTACAAGTCTTCATATCAATTGGAATTCTGCTCTTTGCCATCTCCATGCTAGCTTTGATTTTTATTATTTGAATTTCCATGATCTCGTGAGCAACTTTGAAAATTGTGTCAAAAGTAGAAGAAGTACTTCCCAACGCCTTCTTCAACCTGCTATGCTCACTCTCAGATCTGTTCGTGGTGTGGGTTCCGAAGTGTAGCAACGTATCCGTATGCATGGACAGAATATTTTGAGAGTATGGAGTAATCCATGTATCGTGGAGATAGCTCAATAAAGCAGGATGAGCAGCAAAACGTTTAGAAAACCGTTGCCAACGGGTGTTCCATTCTCCGGAAGTAGCGGCTGATATTGTTGCATTGAATTTATTCATGATTGCTTTTGCGAATTCCGGGTTCCCAGTATAAGTCAATGCCCTCTTTCGAACATTGACTTCTATATGCCTTCGACACAAATGATGTGCGATCTCGGGAAATTCTGCTTGGACAGCATTAATAAATATTAAATATTACCTCTAGGAGAGTCGAACAGCCTCCCATCTGAGCGCATCCGGATCTGGACGTCTTCCCCAACTCGCGATAGATGTACGCCAAAGCAGCTGATCCCCAGGCGAGACGCCCAAATCTCTGAAGATCCATGCACAGGGAAAGATAAGCTGCAGGCATCTTATCCTGACTCTTGTCCACAAACAGCGTGCAACCCAAGAGGAACAGGAGATAAGTGGATGCACGCTGGTCATCTGACATGTCTGAAGGGGCCTCAAAGGCAAGACGGAGCTCACGTAATGTGTAGGACGTGCCCCTCAGACAGCCGATGAGGTGTCTCCGGATCTCTCGTAGGTCAGGCTCTGGATCCACCGTCCTAACAGGAAAACCCATACAGCTGACACCTATAAATTGTAATTGAAGAATATGTCAAATGCAGTCAACCAAAGCTCTATATATTGAAAATGAAAAATATAACAACAATATACCTAGAATATGAGTGACGTCATGCATCGTAATCGTCATCTCCCCCCACGGCATGTGAAACGTGTTAGTCTCAGGAGACCACCGTTCCACAAATGCCGTCAGCAGCGCCGAGCTAGTCAGGCGAATGGTGGTATCATGCAGGTGATGGATACCCGTAGCATCAACTGCAGTCAACCATGCTCGATCATCCTCGGCCAGTCTATCACGCGAGAACCTGTTTAAAGATTTATCAATAATAATTTTTAGAATTTCACAATAATGATTACATTAAAACCAATGTTTCGTCAAAGTTTATTTTTGTAAACAAATAGCTTACCTATCGAGATGCTGATGTCTGGTATGGAACTTCACCACCGACTGGCTAGTGGGGTTGCCCTAAATCTCTCGGGCTCGGTGATGACCGAACCCGTATAACAAATCACAAACCTCAGGGTCGCCGCCTGGTGTGATGTACCCGATTTTTTTTTGAAAATCAAACGGAGTCGCCACGCCATTTTTATTTTAAGGGCCAAAACTTTGAAAAAAGCCCGAGATCAGAGATTTAGGTTCGGAGGTCACGTTACGTGCCGGGAAGGACGTTAGTGTGCACCCGGAACGCCTCGTAAAAACGAGTCTTCCAAACATTCAAAATCCTTTGTTGTGTGTGTGTGTGTGTGTGTGTGTGTATGTTTTGGCCAAAATAAGTTGAAACTGAGGTAAGTAAAAATTGGGAGCTCTTTTTAAGGCTTTAAACTGATCCCATGATTTTTTGGAGAATTTTTGGGTTGAGTCTTGGCACTCAAAAGATTTTTGGATTTGAAAAGCAATTCTGCCAGAATGAAAGAAGGCAGTTGACCTTTGACTTTGAAATGGGCTTTAGGGCTTGAAAACTCCAGAATCTGGGAAAAGTCCGGGAATGAAAAATGTTCAAAACACCTTAAAAATGGTTTCTGTAAAAGAACTTTTCATTTTGGAGATGATTTGAGGGGTCAAAACCTTCTGGAAATCTCAGATCTGAAATCTGGATTTCCAGAAACTGATGAACTGGCCTCTAAAAGAAAAATTGAAAAAAGGATTTTTACTCACGCAAAAAATAAATTAAAAATATGTATGGAAAGCTCTGGATGTTGGCTACAAAAAGTATTTTGTAGTCAACACCCAATTCCAAGTTTTACTGGGTCCAAAAAATAGGAAAATGGACTGAGTTCTCAGAACAATGCTACTGGACAGCAAGATGTTCTTGAGGAGAAATGTGATTTTTGGGGGGTTTGCATCTATGTTCACCCCATTTTCATCCCTAGACTTGATTCCACTACCTTGTGCCAAGTGGTTATCATACTCAAGTCATCCTTGGGGAATTTATGGGGTTTAAACATATCCTTTGCAAAGGGAGAGGGGATCTTTGTAAAGATGAATTTAAAGAGAAAAATCAATTTAGAGATTTAAAATGTAGACCATTTGAGATGGTCATTCATGAAGATGAACTTCAAGATGACCATCTTAGGTCAAAACTTAAGTTAAACAAGACATCAAGTAGATCCAAGTGAGAAGAACAAGATGAACAAGAAGTTAAAAGAGGATTTTAGGGTTTTGAGAAGGAGGGCTTTACCAATGGTGACACCCTATCTTCCTAGGCTTGGAATTTGACTTGAGGAATATCAAGATTTGGTGTTTGGCTTGAGGAGTATCAAGGTTTGGTGTGTTTGGTATTTGATTGGGAAAGATTCAAGAAAAAAGTGGCAATCAAGGGATTCCCACTGTTTTCTCTCTATATTTCGCCAGAACTTCGTTGCTGTGATCAAAATTCCTCCTTTAAACTGAGAGAGGAGGGTTCAATTTATAGGACACTGGAAATGTCATACATGTCCGCGCGGAGGGTTCCCGTAGGCGTGCACTGTTCATCTCGAGGCTCGAGTGCTTTGGACAGAGGAATAAAATTCAAAATATCGGCAGTAAATTGTTTTTCAACTTCGTTTCGGGATTTTCTTAATTCTTTTGCTTTTTTGGATTCTTTTTTTGGTTTAACTTTAAATGGCAAACCCTAACCTACTCTTGCTTGGTTAGGAAGGTTAGAGATTGTTAGAAATGTTAGAAATGTTAAAACTTTCGTTAACTTTCTAACGAAAAAAAAACTACCAACTCAAATTGGAGCACTTACACCTGGGTCGCTCACAATCTTCCATGATGGTGGCTCCTCCTCACCCGCACCCGCACCCTGCCTCCTCCTCCGTCCCTGCCCTCTAGCCACATCCTGACCCCTCCTCCTCCCATGCCTCAATGGTCTAACATCACGTGTCTCCGCCTCCTCCTCCTCCTCTTCCGCCTCCCCCTCCTCCTCCTCCTCACCCCCATCAGAGTCAGAAGATGACTCAGCAGCATCAGAATCAGAAGATGAAGATGAAGATGACTCAGCAACATCCTCGTGACCAGCAGAGGCCGCCTCATCATCTGTATGCTCACTCTCAATGTGCTCCGGCTCAATCACAGTCTCAGGCTCATCATTTTTATCATGTTTTTGTTTGGAGCGTTTCTCTTTCTTAACTGTCGTCTCGGCCTTTCTCTTTCTATTGGAAGCGGTCATAGGTTGACGCCCCTACAAAAAAATCAAATAAGAGACAATAAATTAGTCACGCTTAAAGTTTCGGTTCAGGTTCGATTCATTTCGTGTAAATATACACGAAATGTTGAATAACATTTCGTGTAAAATGATACGAAATGGTTCTCAACATTTCGTGTATATTCACACGAAATCCAAAGGAGAAATTTTCCTTTAGATTTCGTGTGATTATACATGAAATGCTAAGAACAATTTCGTGTAATTTTCATACGAAATAGAAGGACCAGTTTCGTGTATAGGCATACGAAACAACCTAAACATTGTTCCATTGTGTTTCGTGTGCCTATACACGAAATTTTTAGAACCAGTTCGTGTATTTTTTTGCGAAATGCTTGGAACCAGTTCGTGTAAAATTATACGAAACAATCAAAGTCCAGAAACATATTTCGCACAACAATTTCAAACCCAGTTCATCAATGGAATTCTCTAAACAACAAATTCAAACCCAGTTCATAACATCTCATTTTAAAACCCAATTCATCAAACTAATTTTTGAATAATAATGATACTCTCTTTGACCTAAACTCCAGAAAATCGAAAACGGTGAGGGAGGGATTACCTTCTTTACAGGCACGGTGGTAGACGACGTTCCGGCGGCCATGGCAGCGGCGGTAGCGGCGGCGGAAGCGCCGGACTTAACTGCTAGAATTTTCATTCTCACCATTTGGATTTTGAGCAAGTGTAGCGTCGTTCGTGTACGAGAGAGAGAAGAGAAGCGTGAACGTTGGAGGGAATGAGAGAAATGAAAAAAAAATTATATATAAATGGGTATTTTCGTCATTTCCAAGTGCCTTGTAATATCTATGCCTTGCAAATAAAATTCGTCGTCCCTAAATGAATGTTCAAATTTGTAAAAAATAAAATATAGAAATAGTTTCACAACGGAGTTAAGTATCTAAAAGGTCACTGGCCTATATAACTCTTTACGAAAAGGTCCCAATTAACGGTTAATGGACGAAAGTTTTAACGGAAGGATTAAAAGGTCCCAATTAAAATAGTTTAAGGATGAAAAAGGCTTAAAAATAGTTCAAGGACTAAAAGGTCTCAAATAAAATAATTTAAGGACCAAAAAGGTACTTTTCTCGAAATCAAATCAAGAAACACACAAATGGGTGACTAAAGGAAGGATAATGAAGAATCAGTACCATTAGTATGGCCATGGAAGGAGCAGGCGATTGGGGAGTTATATGATGCTACCTTGAAAAATGGCTTATCGGGGGTGTCAAAGTTTTATCATACGAGTAGATGTCTCTAGGGTGTGATGTATTTTTGGACTTACAAAACACAAAGACACCGTTAATAGTGGGGTCTTTCTCAACAAAATCCTACGGGTTCAGAATCATCAATCCGGTCTATTCCAATTATATAGAGATTATCACAATTAGAGTCGTCAATTTGAGTTGAGTCCGTCGTGCCAGACCACCCCACCTGCAATATGGTTAAGTTGAGATTTAAAACTATTAACCCAAATAAAAGTGAGCCAATTCGGATTTGCTCAAACGGGTGCGAGTCAAACGGGTTTGGGGCGGGGCGGGGCAGGCCAACCCACCTTTTTTTTCCGGCGCCCACTCAAAACAACAGCGTTCTCCGTTGACGTTCGTTCTTTCCCTTTTCTATTCTAGGGTTTTCCAACTCTAATCCCTTTTTTCAGTTTTCACTTCAGTTCCATTCCAGTTCAAACTTCAAACGCCGTCTCCCTCGCCTCGCCCTCGCTCTCGCTCTATAATCTGAATCTCTTTCCCTCTCTCAAGTCTCGACCAAACGCCGTAGCCGACGATACCATTTTCGGCCATTTTGCAGAAACGGAGCTATCATCCATTACTGGGTAGTGGGTATTTCCTCTCTACTTATTATTTAGTTTTTTTTTTTGTTATTATTATTCCATGTTCTTTGATTTTTTTGTTTGTGAGAGTGGATCTGTATGCAAATGGGTAGATATACTGAGGAAACCATGCCCTGAGTACTTTTTACCTCACTTTCAGACTCTTTGTCCAGGCATTATTCACAAGCTCTGATTCAAGTTTTCTAATAATTGGGACTTTTTTCTACAAATGTATCCGAGTCGTTTATTTTCTGGATTTATTTATCTGCAATTAAATCTCTGTTAAATTAGGTGATAAATGAAAAAAAAATGAAAAAGTACAGAAAATAATGTGGCTTTCATATTTGGGCATAATGTTTGTCTCAGTTAGTATTTGGTTTTCTGTGAAGGTATTTGGTAGATTTGTTGATTGGTATCTGAAAAAATGTTCTTACTCTCTTATATTGATAATTGATGAGAAGGATGAGAAAATATCTTTTTGTTGAAACTGTAGGTTCATTGCTATTAGGGGTGTTCAACAAAATCGAAAAACCGAAAAAATCGGACCGAAACCGACAAAATCGGACCGAAAAAACCGAAACCGACAAAATCGAAATGTTAATGGTTTTAACCATTTAAAAACCGAACCTTTCGGTTTCGGTTTTGGTTTAAATGAAAAACCGAGCCGATGAAATCGAACCGAACCAATATTATTAAAATGACGTGTCATTTTAATATATATATATATATATATATATATATATATATATATATATATATATATATCATTTTCTCATCTTGCTTTGGAGTTAAAATTATGCTTACGATAGTTTAACTATTATTTGTAGTGGCATGTGGAACACATAAATTTGTCATGAAAATCTTAAGTACTTTAGTATTGCATCTTCTCATCTTGCTTTGTTAATGAGGGATTAATAAATTTCATCTTGCTAAATGTAACTATCATAATCCAACTATCAATATATGCATGTTCTTCTCATCTTATTGAAACCGAACTACACCGAACCAAACTGACACCAAACCAAAATCGAATAAAACCGAAATCGAATAAAACCGAAGCTTAATGGTTTTAAAATAAAAAAAACCGATATCTTTTGGTTCGGTTTCGGTTTTAACCTAAAATCGAACCAAACCGGACCGAGCACACCCCTAATTGCTATAATTTCGTCTTGCTTGTTTTGTTTTGTTTATATCGAAAATGGCATCTAGCTCGGTTAAACGAAGTACCAAGGTGGATGACAATAAATTTGAGGACGTGGAAATTGCGAAGCTAGTGAGCGGCCTATTTGCGGGAATGTTTGGAATATAAGAGTGTAAGCTGTTTCTCTTGCGGAAAGTCACAATTGGATCTCTATTTGGATGAGCCAAAGCTTGAGTTTGCATTTTATGAAGATTTGGATGTCTTGGAGCATTGGAAATGTCAGAAGCACCGTTACCCTATTATTGCGCGTATGGCATGTGATGTTTTAGCTATCCCTATTACTATTGTTGCATCGGTAGTAATACTCCCAACATTTACAATTGCTGGTCTTCTCTGCAGCAGAGCACAGAGAAACAAGAAACAAAATTACAAACACTTGATGTGCATTTTTGGTGTTACTGGCTTCCTACTACTAGTAATCTTTGCTAAATGCTGGTGATAATCTAAGTTTTTTGTTGAGAAATTGGAGAAGGTGGAGCTAGTTCAATTTTCATGGGTCTTTTATGCTGGCTACTGCAGAACATTTCACTCTGTGGAATTGGAGAACATTGTGAACTATCTGAATTTTTGTGGTCCAAGTTACAACATTCAGTTGTTTGATTCTCTGTTGCCCTTCGTCGATTGATACGCTTTGATGCAAGTAGTATAAAGCTCAGTTTTGGTGATTTACTCTTTTTGTGCGGCTAATCTATTTCGTTTGATAGCAGGCATCTGAATTCATGCAGGGATTGTGCTAGTCTTCTGGTTGGATATCACGCAACTGCTGCAGAAAGTAAGCTCAAGGCATTTTATCGTAAATTTGCAAATCCAGACAAGGGTTCAATTGCTCTTTTTCCTCCTGCTAGAAGTCTTTTGGCTGCTGCTGCTGCCACTACTGCTAAATCATGAACATCTTATTATCTTGTGATGGTTTTGGTTATTGAGTTTTGAAGAAGAGGTCATGTTACTATAATGATCTCTCATCTGAACGTTATGTGAGGGGGTATGTGTGCGAACTTCCTCTTGTATTTGATCAATGATTTTCTCTGTGTAATAGGGACATTGAATTTCTCTGTATTTTATATGTTTAGGAGGCTCGGGGCTCCTGTTCACCTGTTGTAGAATGGTCTATGTTTTTCCATTCTTTGACGTCGTGTTTTTACTTTCATGATAAAATTTAATTTATTGGATTGGCCCGCAATGGCCCGCCTGGCCCACCAACCCAAGGTGGGTTGGGTTGGGTTGACATATTTCTAGCCCTCTAGGAATTTGGGCCAGCCTGCCCCGCCCCGTTTAGTGGCGGGTTTTGGCAGGTTGGGCCCGCCCCGCCAGCCCGTATTGACATCTAATCACAAGACATTTTAGAGAGAGAAAATGGGAGAGAGTGAACTTATATTGTAAATGGTGGGAAGGTGTGTATATAGCGAAGTAGTGGAGGGCCACATATGGGTTTGGGCCTAATACACTTTGTTGGGTCTCTTTAATGTTATTGGGTCTAATAATTTTTCTATGGACACATCAGAAGCCCCCGACTCATTAGCTCGATTATTCATGATCTAGTTGAGTAGGCAAATAATGTACATAAGTCGCGAATCACGTAGATGATGAGTTGATATCATTGTTCCTTAATAGAAATCACCCTATATTAACGGGCTAGAGAAATAATGTCGTTTTGTGCGGGCGGGTTCGGCCCACAAGAGATATGATGGCAAATAATCGGGCCCAGTGACTTAGTCCGGATGAGCAAGACGGACTGATCCACGCAACTTTGTCTAGTTAAGCAAGTTCAAATTCAGGCGATATAGATTCAAATTTATGTAAGTTCAAGGGAGAAGTTGACGGGATGATATGCGGCTAGTTGTCCTCAAGATGAGTCCCAAAAATTTTCTGCTTTCCAGGAATTTCTAGGCTTAGAGCGGGATGAATTCAGATACGGCAACTTGACGAGATTAAATCATGTTAATAGGCCTTGTTATACATGTTTTATAAGTGTACTTTTGTTTCAGACATTCAGTCATTAAACATATGTGTATATTAAAGTAGGTAGACATGTAAGTGAATATTTTCATGTGTAAAAATAGACAAGCATATATGTAAAGTCAAATTAGGACTTCCCTTTGTAGCGTATCATGTCAAGATCTCGTCATATTAGCTAACTCCTCAAGATATTCATCAACGGAAGGTTCAACAACCTTGAGAATAGACCAGTTGTTGTTTTAACATATTAAGCCCTTTGGCGAATTCCATGTATTTAGCAAGTTAAAGCCGACATGCCGGATGGTAGGGGCTGAAAACCTTAATTTGATTTGTAAGTCAAGGCTTACGCTAGCAATCTTTTGGCGAGATAAAGGTGATCTGATTCACCTTTTGAATGTCTCTTGAACAAATAACATCCTTCAAGAAGTCCAGAACTTTAACATCATACTTTCATGTCCAAGAATGCCAACGACATTGAAATCTGGTCGTTGGACTTTGATAACAAGATATTCTCGTTCCAAGAATGCTAGCGATATTGAAATCCGGTCACTGGACTTTGCCAACAATATGCCAACACTACGCCATAGATCCAGGAATGCCAACGACATGAAATCCACTCGCTGAACTTTGATAGCTCTGATGTCTTGTGACTTTCTGACAACTTCCTTTCCATGTAATTTATTTTGACAATTCTGCCAAAAACCCTTCGATCCCACTGATTATAGCCATATACCCTATTCCGCCTTTTAAAAGTAAGGCTTGTCCTTAGATAGCCTTGCTACTACCAAGTGTTGATGTCGCTCATACCATATCCCTATCACCAATCGATGTCGCATCTAACAGCACATCCCACTACAAGTCATCCCAAGTTGGTACTTTGAGAAGCACCTTCACAAGTCTGATGCATCGTCTGACATATATGAACAAGCACATCCCATCACAAGTCATGCCAAGTTGGTGCTTCGAGGAGCACCTCCAGAAGTCTCAAGTCAAGGATGTCTACTAGGGCGACACCCTATTAAGCCGTCTGTCAAGTCGAGGATTCCTACTAGGGAGATATCCTATCCGGTCGTCTGTCAAGTCGAGGATGCCTACTAAGGCGACATCCTATCTAGCCGTCTGTCAAGTCAAGGATGCCTACTAGGATGACATCCTATCTGGTCATATGTCAAGTCGAGGATGCCTACTAAGGCGACATCCTATTTGGCCGTCTGGTGCTTCGAGGAGCACCTCCACAAGTTTGATGTCGCGTCCGATATCTATCATAAGGCGGGATGCTATGAACAGGCAACATCCTGATCGGGATGTTATGAATAAGCAACACCATGATCTCAAGGACAAGACAAGATAGATGTGTCGTATCTGGCCTCTTTCCAAGTAAATGTCACGTCTGACATTTTTCCAAGTAGACAGTTCGAGATGCAAGCTCATCACAATCAAGATGTAGTTCGGGATGCTAGCATAAGCGCAGTTAGGGATGCTTAGCCCGTCACAACCAAACGCAGTTAGGGATGCTTAGCCCATCACAATCAAGCACAATTAGGGATGTTTAGCCCATCACAATCAAGCGCAGTTCGGGATGCTTAGCCCATCAAGTCAAGACGCAGTTCGAGATGCTAGCCCCTTACAGTTCGAGATGCTTTGCCCATCAAGTCAAGATTCAGTTCGGGATGATAGCCCCTTTCAGTTCGGGATGTGAACCCATCAAGTCAAGATGGAGTTCGAGATGCTAGCCCTTTGCAGTTCGGGATGCGAGCCTATCAAGTCGAGATGCTCCTTTGCGGTTTGGGATTCAAGCCTCAACAAGATGGAGGAGCACACTTGAGCTCTATTGTCCGACGAAAGATGTGGGCGGTTTCACGTGAGTTGAATATAGAAAACATTCTTCAAGTTGGGCCTTTATCGGACTAGAAAATAATGTTGACAACCCAGATCAGAGAATAAGAGAACTCCCAGATTCCGCTGCAAGATTGAAAAACTTCATAAGTAAACATTTCTTTAAATACGAGATCTCGATATAATAATCTGGGCACGAAATAACCTAGCCGACTTTGTCATGCTTGGCAGAGTACCTACAATAGACATGAGGTAGTCATTTGCAATCAAGTAAAATACTTCCTTTTTTATTTGACATAATGAGCATATATTATGCGAATATTATTTAAACGATAGAAATAATGAACCACAAATATCTTTTGCATTCTAAAAAAATTATTTACTTCAAGCATATTATCGTGACTGTCATTTTTTAATATTTATCATTTTATCATTTTCAAATCTCAAATATGTAGCGGGTCAATGTACTCATACACCATGCCACTTTCATTTTCACTTGTGATATTAGCATGTGTTTTTACAATTTCTCACGATTTTTTTCATTATTTCACATATAAACAATTAACGTAGATAACATTTTATTTCATCAACACTATTTTCCTTGTATCATAATTTCTCTATATTTATTTCAATCAAGATGTTTACTTTGATTATTCGACGCTTTCCAAAATTAGACAATCAAAGACACAATTTAAGAAACGACACGGAGCATGTTGCAATAAGGTGTTTATTTTACAATTACAAATATGTTCATATTAGGGCAACTATTTTGATGAGCATAATAATTATGTTCCATATACAAAATGTAATCTTGCAGCAGACTTCCATGTCATATTAAAAATTATGGTGGGCATTGTTAAATCCTTTTACATGTATATGAGCGTGAATTTTCATTTGTTATCATGAGCTTGCATCCCGAACTGCATCTTGATTGTGATAAGCTTGCATCTCGAACTGTCTACTTGGAAAAATGTCGGACGTGACATTTACTTGGAAAGAGGTCAGAAGCGACACATCTATCTTGTCTTATCCTTGAGATCATGGTGTTGCTTATTCATAACATCTCGATCAGGATGTTACCTGTTCACAGCATCCCGCCTTATGATAGATGTCGGATGCGACATCAAACTTATGGAGGTGCTCCTCGAAGCACCAGACGGCCAGATAGGATGCCGCCCTAGTAGGCATCCTCAACTTGACATATGACCAGATAGGTTACCACCCTAGTAGGCATCATCGACTCAAAAAATGGCCAGATAGGATGTCGCCTCATAGGCATCCTCGACTTGACAGACGGCCGAATAGGATGTCTCCCCATAGGCATCCTCGACTTGACAGACGGTCGGATAGGGTGTCGCCCTAGTAGACATCCTTGACTTCAGACTTGTGGAGGTGCTCCTCGAAGCACCAACTTGGCATAACTTGTGATGGGATGTGCTCGTTCATAGATGTTGGACATGGCATCAGACTTGTGAAGCTACTCCTCGAAGCACCAACTTGGGATGACTTGTGATGGGATGTGCTGTTAGATGCCACATCGATTGGTGATGGGGATACGGTACGAACGACATCAACACTTGGGAGTAGCAAGGTTGTCAAAAGACAAGCCTTACTTTTAAAAGTGGGAATAGGGTATATGGCTATAATCAGTGGGATCGAAGGGTTACTTTGCCACCCCAGTAAGCCATTTTTCATGGTAGCTGATAAGAGCTTATATATTGTATATTTTAAGTATCAAATTATTTCCTTTTGTGTTTTATTTTGTTACAAACTGATGGATTTTTTGTGTGTTTTGAACCAGGAAAGACAAGGAGGCCAAAGAAAGAAATTAAAGAGAAGCTGGTGCAAGGAGAACAGACTGCTGTACAGAACGTGGCTACGTCCTATGTTCCAACTGAAGTATCTATTTAATTGACGTGAAATTAATTGCAAACGGGAATCCATATAGCGTTAAAGACTTGAATCGTTCCAAGAGATATTTCAGGAAGTAAGGAGGGTTTAAAAGAGATAGAAAAACTGAATTTTGTTAGGATAGAGTTTTGTTTAAAATAGGATAATATTAGTTTGTTTTAGGAGGACTCCTCTACAAAAAGGGACCCCCCCCCTCCCACGTTTGGAACATCAGAGATCAGACATGTTTTTTTTTTTGGATCCTTTGACTGAAGTATATTTCCATAGCTATGAGTAGCTAAAACCCCTCTATTCTTGGTTGGAGTAATCCTTCCATTGGAGCCCAAGATTTGTGAGGAACCTATGTTTCACTATCGTTGAATTAATTTCAAATAGTAATTTCTTTTCAGGTCTTCACACTTCAGATTTTTTTCTTATAAATCTCTAAACAGTGTAGTTAGTTGTTTGTTTGAATAAAATTCTTGCTAGGTTTAATAGTGGATTCGTAATTCATTTGTTTTGCCATTATAGCATAAGAACTATTTGATTTGTTGCGTCAGAAATCATTGCGTTCTTTGAAAAGAAATTACCTGGATTAAATTGAATCTCGTAGGTTAAATTGTCCTGTCTTGTTGATCTTTTAAATTTTTTATGCTCTTACTTGATTGAAACCAAGGATCGTATCCTAGGTCATTAAGTAAGTAGGGTTAATTAGATTGCATGTTTCTGATTAACTGATCATATGAAAAGATAGATAATTATCACAACAAGTATTTGAAACGGATTCATTGAGTATTTTTGTTCCAATGATCAATTATAATTCTAATGGTACAGGTGACCGTAAACCAAGAACCCTTTTAATCTGATAAATTCTCAAAGTTTAGTTTGTCTTTGAAATTAGTTATTTTTACCTTTATTATTATAATTATTTTGGTCAAATTTCAACAAGTGAATTAGATGAGAAGAAAAGTGACTAAAGTGATATGAATCTAGGTACAATGATTATCAAATTGAATAGAAATGGACACGAAGGGTTTATTGACTAGGGAAAGCCCTTGAACAACTTGTTCGCCGGCATAAAACCCCGGGAGGATTTGGCTCCTACCTTGACCGAAAGTTTACTAAGAATTCTCTTGAGATTACAATGCTAAGAGCGTATGAAAAAGGGAGCTTAAGCTAGTGAAGAACGTGTGTGTAAATACAGTGTATCTCTCCCTTTTATACCTCAAAATAAAACTAATTAACAAAGAAGGATTATGCGCCTATAAAATCGGGGAAGAGGTTGATCACATAGAGATATATTCGCCATTTATTGTTTGAGGGAAAAGATAAGGTCCATTGCTGAAGAAACGTGGTTGAACTGGTCTTTATTTCCTCAGGCACATGTCCTATAAAATAGGAAAAGCGTTCTGCGTCCCAACTGCGAGAGGGCCAAGTTGTAAATAGAACAACTCAAGTTGTTAGTACCAAGTTGTTAGGCGTAAGTTGTAAAACATATTGACTGAAAAATGTAGGGCCCAACATTATCATCCAACCAAACCCCTTTTTCGTTTAATTGATGCGGTTTTTGTGCATTAGAACTCCTTGTGGGATCGATCCGTACTTTCTATACTACATTATTGTAGAGGGATTTAGGGTATTAATTTGGTATTTACGAGGGCACGACCAAATTTTGGCGCCGTTGCCAGGGAGTTTTAATTTGTATGCACGTTACACGTTCAATTAAACATATTGATTTATATTTTGATCCTGAGATTGAAAGAACAGTGAGAAAAATAAGAAAGCAAATTAGAACAGAAAGAGCGTGCCCACGTCCTATTTCTGATTCTCAAACTGAGGAATTTAATAAAATGGCTGCTGCAAATCAAACTTTGAGACAACTTGCTTCTCCTGCCATGGAGGAGCAACCTCATTGCATAAATTTTCCCACTTTAGCTGAAAATGACTCTTTTGAGTTAAAATCTGGGCTAATCCATCTTTTGCCAAGTTTTTCTGATTCCGCAGGTGAGGATCCTCATAAGCACTTGAAGGAATTTCACGTGGTATGCACCAGCATGAAACCCACTAGCATTACGGAAGAGCAAATCAAGTTGCGAGCATTTTCGTTTTCTTTAAAGGGGGTTGCCCAAGATTGGTTATACTACTTACCCTCTAGAAGCATCACCACTTGGAACGAATTGAAGAAGATTTTCCTTGAAAAGATTTTCCCAGCTTCAAGGACTGCAAGTATCCCGAAAGAAATTTGTGGAATTCGCCAACATGAAGGAGAGACTTACATGAAAATTGGGAGCGTTTCAAAAAGCTCTGCGCTAGCTGTCCACACCATCAAATCAGTGACCAACTCCTCATCCAATACTTTTATGAAGGGCTTTTGGTAACTAAAAGGAACATGATAGATGCAGCCAGTGGCGGAGTACTTGTGGATAAAACTCCCAATGCAGCCTGAGAGTTGATTGAGAACATATCATCAAACTCCCAACAATTTGGGATGAGATCTGATACTTCCTCCAGGAGTGTTAATGAGGTAAATGTCAATATTGAGAAAGACTTAACGATTTAACATCTCTTGTTCGTCAAATGGCATTAGGCCGAGTTGAAGGAGTACGAGCCTGTGAATTTTGTGCATCTGTAAGGCATGCAACTGATATGTGCCGACACTTCAAGAAGGAACCATGAAACAAGCTAATGCTATTGGAGGATTTACAGGACAACCACAGAGGAATTATAATCCTTTCTCTAATACATATAACCATTATTTTGAGATTATCCTAACCTGCATTATGGAAACGTTGCAACTAATCAAGCCCCGAATAACTTACAGCAGTATCAGTCCCAGTTCATGGCACGCCCACGCCCAACAGTGCAGAATAATGAAGCAGGCACATCTCTTGAGGATCCGGTAAAGGAGCTTGCCATCAATACGCAAGCTAATATAAAGGAACTTGCTGCTAACAGGGAGAAGTTTCAGTAAAATACTTCAGCAAGCATTCAGAACTTGGAAAACCAAGTGAGCCAAATGGCCACAACTATTAGCCAATTAGAAGCACAAATTTTGGTAAAATTACCTGCTCAAACGGTTGTGAATCCCAAGGAGAATGCCAGTGCAATAACTTTGCGGAGTGGAAAGGAATTAGAATTAGTGACAAGCAAATAGTCCATCCCAATAACTCAAGCAGTAGAAGAAGACATCTCAACCGAAACTCATGCTCTAAAATAATAAGTTTCATAAAAGAATGTGGAGAAAGGTAAGTCTTTTGCGGCTGGTGAGTATGAACTTGTACCCCCTTTTCCTGATGCTTTAGCTTATGATAAAAGATATGAAAGTAATGTTGACTTGTATTAAACTTTTCGAAAATGCGAGGTAAACATTCCACTGTTTGATGCTATAAAACAAGTGTCTCGCTATGCTAAATTTTTGAAAGAGTTGTGCACTTTGAAAAGAAAACAAAGAGTGAACAGAAAAGAAAAGATAGTTGTAGGAGAGAATTTCTCAACATTGATAAAGAAAGACCTGTCAAAGAAGTGTAAGGATCCAGGCATGTTTACCATTCCTTGCACAATTGGTGGAACAAATATTCAAAAAGCCATGCTAGATTTAGTAGCATCCATAAATGTTATGCCATATTCCATATACTCTGCTCTTAATCTTGGTCCTTTGGAAAAGACAGGGGTAGTAATTTAGTTAGCTGATAGATCAAATACTTATCCAAAAGGATTAATAGAGGATGTTCTTGTCCAAGTTAATGAAAAACTAATCTTCCCTGCTGACTTTTATGTGATGGACATGGAACATACTGATAATTCAACGAGTATTCTCTTAGGAAGGCCATTCATAAAAACAACAAAAACAAAAATAGATGTTGATACAGGGACCTTAACCATGCAATTTGTTGGTGAATAAGTCAAGTTCAATATCTATAATGCAATGAAACTTCTTAATGTTGATCATTTTGTTTATTTTTATATCTTGACTACATCGATGTTATAGTTGTTTCGGTCAAATTTAAGCACTTTGACCTCGAGGATGAGAATAGGGCACCATGGAATATAACTATGTAAATTCAATATAAAGAGACAAAGAAAATAACGAGAAAAGCCATTGAACAACTTGTTCACTCAAAGATAAAACCTCGAAACAATGGAATTTTATTACTATGATGATCGGAGTGTGAGTTTGAGTACAGATGGTATTACGAAAATGTGAGTGTTCTGAGTGTGTGTTCTTGGTGTAGTGTGTGTTTTGTATTGTTGGTGCAAGTGATTACATATGTGTTGCTATTCTAGTTTAAATACTAGATAAAGTAACATAAATGTAGATAATGATCTTTGACTTGGTCTCATGTTTGTCATAACGGTTCCTAATCTTCCTCCTTCATTTGTGTCTAGGAAGTAAATGTAGATAATGATTGATAGTTGACTTGGTCCATAACTGCCCCTTTTCTTGCTCCATATTTTAATATCGGTTCCTAGAAAATAGGCTCAAAGTAACAGCCCTGCAGGATGTGAACTCAGGTTTGTACTATCAAGTTGTGTGCTCAAGATGAAACGTCAGGTTGTACGGTCAGGTTGTACGCTCAAGTTGCACGTTCAGGTTGTACGCTCAAGATGTGACGTCAGGATGGAATGTCAGGATGCTGATTTTTCTACCCCAAACAATGGCCGTTTATGAAGTTTAAAACCTTTGACAAGGTCTTCAAAGATAAGGTTATCCCATTTCGAATCGTAACTTATTCCCTGAAAAGTAGAGAAATACACAATAGATGATTCAAGGCGTTAGTTCAAGACGTAAATCAAGATGTTTCCTCAAAGTGGATGGTCAGGAGGTAGATCATGCTGAGTGAAATTTTTAGGGTGAATCAATAGTACATGATGCATTTGCAGTTGGTGGTGAAGACAAACTTGATGTCGCTACACGCGAACACTTGTTTGTAGAATCTAATAAATTTGCGTTGGGAGATGAAATGCAGGTTATACTACAGGAGATGAACTCATTTGCAAAGCTGAAAACAGTGAGTAAAGTTTATTATCTTGAATTGTCCTTACCTAACGAGAATCTTTTACCCTCTGTTATACAAGCTCCACATTTGGAGCTGAAACCTCTCCCATATCACCTCAAGTATGTCTATCTTGGGGACAATAGTACATTGCCTATAATTATCTAACCAACTGAAGCAAGAGCAAGAAATAAAGTTAGTGAATGTTCTGAAAAAGCACAAGAGTGCTATTGACTGGACTATAGCTGATATCAAAGGCATTAGTCCATCCACCTATATGCATCGCATTTTGCTTGAGGATGGGGCCAAACCAGTTTAATAACCATAAAGAAGATTGAACCCCTTGATGATGGAAGTGGTGAAAAAAGAGGTTATTAAATAACTCTAAGCTGGAGTGATTTATCCAATCTCAGATAGTGAATGGGTTAGCCCCATTCAAATTGTTCTAAAGAAGACAGGTATCACAGTTGTAGAGAATGAAATCAGGAATTGATAGTGTATATATTTTAGAAGATTAAATGCTTTAACTCGTAAAGATCATTTTCCACTTCCATTTATTGATCAAATGTTAGAAAGATTGGCAGGTCATGCATTTTATTGTTTTCTAGACGGTTTCTCAGGGTACTTTCAGATTGCTATCGCCCAGAGGATCAGGAGAAAACAACATTCACGTGCCCATTTGGAACCTTTGCGTACAGAAGAATGCCATTTGGGACGTGTAATGCGCCTGCCACTTTTCAGAGGCTTATGGTAAGTATATTTTTCAGATTTTGTGGAACGTATCATGGAAATCTTTATGGATGATTTTACTGTACATGGAGACTCTTTTGATCATTGTTTGAAAAATTTGACACTTGTGTTGGAAAGATGCCAGGAAACTAACCTTGTTTTGAACTATGAAAAATGCCATTTCATGGTTTAACAAGGTATAGTTTTAGGGCATGGTGTCTTTGCTAAAGGAATAGAGGTAGATAAAGCTAAAGTTGATGTCATTCAATCTCTTCCTTACCCTGCAAGTGTGCGGGAGGTCCATTCTTTTCTTGGCGGTTCATAAAGGATTTTTCAAAGATAGCACAACCTTTGTGCAGATTGTTGCAGAAAGAAGTGGTTTTTGAGTTTGATGAGGAGTGTCAAAATGCATTTAGATAATTGAAAGAGCAACTGATATCTCCTCCAATCATTCAGTCACCAAACTGGAGTCTACCATTTGAAATAATGTGTGATGCGAATGATTATGCAGTTGGATCTGTGCTTGGTCACCGGGTAGAAAAGCGTGTTCATGCCATTTACTACACATTTATGACAGTGACAACAACACAACAGAATTATTCCACTACAGAGAAGGAAATTTTGGCAGTGGTAAGGAAATTTTGGCAGTGGTATTCGCATTAGAAAAGTTCCGGTCATATCTATTGGGTGACAAGGTTGTGGTTTTCTCTGATCATGCAGCCTTAAGGTATCTAATGACAAAGAAAGAAACAACGTTTGATGCGGTGGATACTGTTGTTGAGTGAGTTTGATGTTGAAATCAAAGACAAAAGTGGAACATAGAACCGGGTTGCTGATCATTTGAGTCGGTTAATACATGTAAAAGATGAACTAAAACTAACAGATGAGTTTCCTGATGAGCAGTTAGTTGCTGCCAATGTTGTGAATGTGGCCCCCGGAAAAAATCATTTTCCTTTTTTACGAAAAAGGGGTCGTCGTTCACCTCAGTTTGAAGACACCGGTTTTATTGAAAAACGGAGTTGCCACGCTATTTTGATTTCCTCAAAACTTTGAAAAAATGAATAAGGGTCCGAAGGTTAAGTTACTCCTTGGGAAGAACGTTTGGCGTTCACCCAAGGAGCCTTGCAAAAGCAAGTCTTCCTAGATTCGAAGTTTGTGCTTGTTGGTGTGCTCGTGTGCATGCGTGATTTAAAAAGAGAAAGGAATGTGCCAAGTTTATCTGACGGACATATAAACCATTTAAGAAGGCTTTAGCTCGGGATACCTTGGATTTGATGTTTTCGGGATTTTGATCTCGTGCTCATTTTAGACTTGTGATCATCATTACGGGACTTTTCTACCCTCCCGTTAGATTAATCAACCATGATAGGCATAATAGCCTTGGTATGTCTCAATCTAGAATTCCTCGGGGATTTAGTCACATGTGATCAAAAGGGGCTCATCTTTAAGTCCAAGAATGAGACTCTTTAGAAAAGGATGAATCTTTGCCCATTAATCCTACATCTTGAGACGATAACAATTCGTAGGGACATTTTATGTTCGTCTCACGTGATTATCGGAGATGTTGGGACTAAGATCCATCGGTTTCTAAAGGGACAAAGATTGTGGCATTTTTATGGTTGAAACGATGTAAAGATGGAGTCTTTACACCGATCCTCACCACGGAATGCACCAAGAACCAAGGGACTAGGGGAAAGGGGTATAAAGATTGGATCTTTATACTCATCCTATGTCTTTTGTGCCTTAGAAGGCTTTTAGACAATCCTCGGAGAGAGAGAGATCCATCTCTAGGGACATGGAAACAACTTTAAAGTAAAGATTGCATTTTTATAGGAACAATACAATGAGTATCATTAAACTAAAGACATAATGTAAAGGGGATGGCCTTCATGGCTTTTCCAATGTCCTTTAAGACCTCATAAGGTGGACAATCCTTGAAAAGCTAGGTCAAGGGAAGGAGATGACATAATATGAATAAAGATTGCATTTTTAGACATAAAAGTAAAGGGAAATCACATCATCATATGGTAGATCTTCCCTAGAACAAGCCACTCGTGGAACCTTGTTCACCTTTGGGAGAGGATCTCCAATGAATCCTTTGTGTAGGGGGAGTGGGAATATGATGGTTACATTGCAAAGATGGAAACTTTAAGATAATAAATGCATATAAAAGACAAGTAATAAGTAAAGCAAGATAATATGAGAGTAAATCAAGGGTAAAGGAAGGAGAGATTACCAATATTGATTTTCTCTATATCCCAAGGGGATTTTCCTATTTAGGAATAGATTAGGGTAGGATTTATGTATGAGAGAGGTGAGTTTTGAGTGATTTTGGTCACTGGAATTTTGTGTTGTGATTTTGGCAAAGTAACAGTGCCTAAAGATTATTGTTAAAATGAATAGAGGAGGCCTCTATTTATAGGCATCTGTGTGCTTCCTAAAGAAGCCGCCCAGCGTGAATCCATGGCAAAAGAAGCTGCCCGGCGTTATCCACCGTCGTGTCATCATGTTTCTAGATTCATGCAAGGTGGCAGCTTGGAAGCTTCTTTCTTGCGAGGTCCTGTTTGGAATTCTAATTCCTAGCATGTCCTTCCTCCCTTGGAAAGTTTGGAAAAGTTCCCGAATTGCCCCTAAACTTTATGAAAGTTTGGGGAACTGCCAGGGAACTTTAACCGGAAGGCATAAGCCAGATCTGGGTACTTACAGAAGCCCCTCGGCAATGGTACTTGCAAATCAAGTGGGGTTATCGATAAAAGTGAGAATCCAATCTGGCGAACTGCCGAGATGGATTGGGATTGGGTGACCATGGAGGTCGAGTGGCTGAACCTTTGGAAGGCTGCCTACGTATCCTGAAGAGGAATCAAGCCAAATCGTAGTTCTGGATCCACTGGGGAAAGGATGTCATATGTGACGGATTGGCTGAACCTGAAGTAGGCTACCTATGTATCCTGGGGGAATCAAGCCATGATCGTAGTTCAGGATCCACTGGGGAATGGCGAAGAGAAAATGGTCTCTTGTTATGAAGATGGAAAGGAAGTGACCTAAGAGGTCAAATGGCTGGTCCTGCTGGGGATATGCCAAATGAAGGAAGTGACCGATGTGGTCGGATGGCTGGACCTTTTAAAAGGCTCACGCACCATTTAGGAGTGGTGAAGAAAGGGGGTGACCAATGTGGTTGGATGGCTGGACCTTTTGAAAGGCTCATGCATCACTGAGGAGTGGTGAAGAAAGGGGGTGACCAATGTGGTCGGATGGCTGGACCTTTGAAAGGCTACCTACGTATCCCGGGGGAATCAAGCCATGATCGTAGTTCAGGATCTGCTAGACAGTTAGGAACATGTCTAGGATCCTCGGAATTTTGACAATTCGGAGGCTGTCACCTTAAGAAACTAGAGCTTACGTCGCTGTCGAGGAAATAGAGGTAGCTAAAGCTTGAATTTGACAATTCGGAGGCTGTCACCTTAAGAAACTAGAGCTTACGTCGCTATCGAGGAGATAGAGGTAGCTAAAGCTTGAATTTGACAATTCGAAGGCTGCCACCTTAAGAAACTAGAGCTTACGTCGCTATCGAGGAGATAGAGGTAACTAAATCTTGAATTTGACAATTCGGAGGCTGTCACCTTAAGAAACTAGAGCTTACGTCGCTATCGAGGATATAGAGGTAGCTAAAGCTTGAATTTGACAATTCGGAGGCTGTCACCTCATGTTATTCTATTTGGAGATAACGGAAATTTTTCATAAGAAACGTTATCCCATTTGGCAATAACGGAGATTTTTCATAAGAGACGTTATCCCATTTTGCGATAACAGAGTTTTTTCATAAGAGACGTTATCCCATTTGGCGATAATGGAGATTTTTCATAGGAGACGTTATCCCATTTGGCGATAACGGAGATTTCTCATAGGAGACATTATCCCATTTGGCGATAACAGAGATTTTTAGGAGAAAACATTATTCCATTTGGAGATAACGGGGATTTTTGAGAGAAAACGTTATTCCATTTGGAGATAACAGGGATTTTTAGGAGAAAACGTTATTCCATTTGGAGATAACGGCGATGTTTAGGAGAAAACGTTATTCCATTTGGAGATAACGGGGATTTTTGGGAGAAAACGTTATTCCATTTGGAGATAACGGAAGATTTTAGAAAAAATGTTATTCCATTTGGAAATAACGGAAGATTTTGGGAGACAACGTTATTCCATTTGGAAATAACGGAGATTTTGGGAGACAACGTTATTCCATTTGGAAATAACGAAGATTTTTTCTTAAATGGAAAGTTCAGGGGCAAAAATATAAATTCAGCCTGAGGCGAATGAATCCGCCCGGCATGAGATAGAGAAAAAGAGGTCGTCCGGCTTGAAACCTAATTTCACCAGATTGTTTAAACAGAAGGGGAAACGGGCAGCAGCCATTGTTGTTGTTGTTTGGTCGAGGAGAGAAGAGAGAAAAGAGAGAAACGAGACGGCCTTCAAAATCTCTAGCTTTCTATTGCTTAAAATGGACCAAGGAGGAAACATTATGCCCCGCCAAGCGCGTCGTACTTTATCACAAGCCGCGAGGTTGAGGCAGAGAGAGTTCGTGAGAACCGACCGAAAGTATGACTTTGCGGTGCTCACCTTTGAGTTTTATCCCAATAAAAGGGATCACAAGTCCATGAAACCTCAATCTATTGGGGTAAGCACTCTCGATTTACTCGATTTCATCGATTTTGGTTGATTTTTGATTGATTAGGGCAAAATTCGAATTTTGGGAATTTTTGGATTTTCTTTGTGATTTTGTTGATGTTTTATGGATTTGACGATTGACCTACGGGACTAAGTATATAGGTAATCATGTATGTGCAATTTATTTGAATAAATATGAGAATGACTCTTTTTTTTTTGAAAATAAAGTGAGAAAAATAATGCCAAAAATGGGATAGAGTTCTTGCATGTGCTAGAACTAGGTCAACTTCTGATCATGGATGTGAAAATAAGATTTTGGACGATGAAAATGATTCATGCATGCCATTTTGAAAGATTAAACTTTATATGCAAAGAATTTTGTGAAAACTGGGATTTTTGTGTTTGGGAGAGCATGTGCTCGCTGTGACGCATTTCAAATGATGAAAGACATGTGTTCTAGGCAAATGATGCTAGAAAATTTCTTATGAATGCTTTTCTTTGGCAATGTGTGCACCATTTTGTGACTATATGCATGTTTCTGAGATAAGTTGAAGGACTAACATACCTTTGCTGTGCTTACCTACAGGAGAGCAAATCACGGGGACCCGCTGAGATAGCGGTGAAATTGTGAGCGAGGATGCCTGACTTCGAGAAGGACGGCCACAACCCTAAGCAGTTAGTTGAGGCTACGGGTCTTCATGCCTTTGTCGAGGCTATCGGCAGTGGCATTCACGTGATGACCAAGAGTAAGGGGCTGACCCAAGCTCTTTTTGAGTTTTTGTGGGACACCACTCATAGCTTTCACCTGGGCTGGGGAGAGGCTACGGTGACTCCTGTCGACTTTACGGCTATCATAGGCTTGAGGTTCACTGATCGGCCTGTGACCTGGAGGGACCACATTTCTGAGGCTGAGTTCAGGGACTATATGGGGTTTGACCTCCTTCCGAAGGGGCTAGGGATGGAGACTCGGTTGGTGGAGATTCAGATTCTGAGGTGTATGGAGGGATTTACAGCCAATGAGGTGACTTCTCACCAGCTTGCGAGGGATTTCTTGTGGTTGACTTTATCTATCACCATTTTTGCCAATTCTGGGACATTGGCGATGACTTGTCTGTTGGACTCTTTGGATGATTTGGCCACTGTTGGAGAGGTCTCTTGGGGTGAGGCCAGATTGACGGAGCTTTATTTTGCTCTGGATTTGTACAGCAGGAACAAGGCTGCTTCTATGGATTGTTTTTCTTTCGCTTTGGAGGTATTCTTGTTTTCTTTTCTCTCTCTTTTTTTTTCTGTGTCCTCAAGATTTTGCGAGAGAAATGACCTTTATATTCTGACATGCAGGTCTGGTTTTGCAAGGTGATTGGGTTCTTTCCATGAAATCAGCAGAGTGACCCCGCTACCTTCCCGGCTATGGTACGCTGGAGAGGTGAGGCTCGGGACAAGTTCACTGGGAAGGCTCGAATCACTTTTGATTATAAGATGGTGAGGCCTGTCATTAATGGGGACAATTGTGAGGGGGTGAGCTTCTATCCTTGGGGGAGATATCCAGAGGCTCTGATGGGTGATGATGTGGCCGTGACTTGGCAGAGGAGGTGGTTGACAAGCTTGACCTGTGATGTCATCTATTTGGGAGATCGGTTCTCCAAGCAGCATGGTCATGTCCCTCCTTTGGGCACCATTACTCCTCATGATCCTCCTCCTTTCATGTTGCAGCCTAAGGATTGGCAAGAGGACGAGAAGGATAGGTACAGGGTTGGTTTGGCGGCTGAGGATTATTTTGACCACGCCACTCCGTATGCCACCTTTGTGGAGGAGCATTTGAGGATGCCACAGAGGTTGGTGAAGATAGCTACTGCCCAGGGGTACGAGGAGGCAGAGCCAACCAATCCACCTGTTCCTTTGGCTCACCTATCTTACGTGGTGAATAGGGTGCCGAGGAGGCTGATGGTGCCGGTTCCAGGCACGAGAGACGCCGAGTTCACTTTGTCAGCTGATACCATTGTAAGTAAACTCAGGATCCCTTTTCTTTTCGGCCTTTTATTTTCCTGTTCAGGCTACTTCTGCGAAAATGGATCTTTTCCTGGGATTTTCTGAGCTTTTCTCTTTCTCGCATGTCCCTGTTCGCACTTATGACACCCTGGTGCGACAGAACAAGGGCTGGAAGCAGCTAGCTCGGTCTCTCTTAAGGAAGCTGGCTTACGCGTCGAGGGCTGCGGGGAATGTGCAGGAGCCTGAGTGCAAGAGGAGGCATGTCGGGAGTACGGCTTCTACATCATCAGCCTCAGAATACCACTCGTCCTCTACCAGCGGCGTGCCTCGGGGGCAAGGGCCTAACACTGATATCTTGGAGCAGTTGGCGGAGTACGAGCATGTGCCCATCAACTTGACCGCTGTGAGTGATGATGAAGACTTGCTGAGGGAACCCGAGCTCTATGAACTGAGCAGCGACGATGAATCGGAGGCTTAGGGTTCTTTTGGTCCACGCTTAGAGAGGGAGAGAGAAAACAATGAACAACATGATGAACAATTTGTATTTATTTATTTTTATTTGGGGGCCAATGAGGCAAAGACATGTAATGATCTTTTTTCTTTTCTTTTCTTATTATTGTTGATATTTTACTATTTTGCAAATTACTTGAGCCTCGGGACAGTTTTTTGCATGGAAATGGGGCGAAAATTGGGCCGGAATATGTTATGATGTTGTATGAATGTATGAATGGTATTTGGGAGTGATTTTGTGCAGGTTTTATTGAGAAAGTGGGGTGAGAATCCCACTTAGGCAGCAGCTTTGGCTGCTGCATATTTTTTTTCTGCAGAAGCGGATGAAGCCGCCCGGCTAGGACCTGGGAAAATGAGGCCGCACGGCTGGGTACCTTGTCTGAACTCATTTTCTGCAAATAAAACTAAGGATGGGTCTTTTTCATTTCATTTCCAACTTTGGCCTGTCCCAACTGATTTCAAAGCATATTTTTAACCAAAAATCGTCGAGCCCAATCACTGCCATGGAGAAACCGGTTCGATTGCAAAAGGGGAAAATGGATCATTTTCTTTCCAACCTTCAGTCTTGGATGAGGTATAACTTTCAATCACACAAGGGGCTTTTTGACAACACCTTCAAAATCAAATCTTTATGGCATTTGAAGGATCTTCCACCCGATTGGGACCTTTTGAGAGCAGCATCGAGATTTTGGGACGTCCGGAGACACGTTTACTCCTTTTCTTACAATGAAATCGTTCCAACCTTCGAGGATTTTTGAGCATTGATTGGGGGTCCAAAAATTGAGGCCATTTCGATTCCTTTGACCGGGGATTTACCAGTGACCCTAAAGTTGGCATCTTTTCTGCAAATTTCTCCTGAAGAAGCCAAAGGGATGATGATAGCTCCCGATAGGATTGACATTTCTGATATTCCGAGCAGATTCATGTCTCCGGATACTACTGCGACCACGGTGTCTATGGATACTTTCATTCTCTGCGTATTCTCTTTCCTATTCACTGCTGAATCCTTTGGAGTGTGCCATAGCGGCCTTTTGGACATGGTCAGATACTCTAGGGCTGGGAGAGATATTGTCCCTCTGATTTTGGGAGAGATGTTGAACGGTATTGACAGGATGGCTAGGGGGACCTTTTTATGCGGTCAGGGAGCCCACCTGTACTGACTTTATGGTTGCAGGAGAGGCTCGGGGCTTTACCTGGGGCTTTGCCTATCTAGTGTCCTTGGGTGATTTCTCGGAGAGGTGCACCGAGACAACAAGATCAGGGTATCTGGGAGCTGATGATGGCTCGGCTATCTACTTCGGATATTCATTGGTGGGTGCCTCATTAGAGGTTACAGACTTGTAGGACATTTCAGGAGTCCTACATAGTGAGGGTTCCGGAGCTATCCTTGTCGTCCTTCTACATTCCCTGCCTAGTATCTTGACAATTCGGGACCTTGCAGGAGCCATTGGATGACTGGGAGGACATTCGCACCATGAAGGTGGCACCTTTAGACATGAGAGGTCCAGATAGCTTTTCCTTTTTCTAGAGAGCATGGACATACACCGCTTTTTCGCCCAGGGCCATTCTCAAGAACAGGAAAAGTACCATTTTGACCACAACCTACTTAGATTGGTATGAGAGGGAGATGGGGGCGACTCATATTGTTTTGGTAGAGAGGCGCCAGGCCTTATTGGGTGCTGATAGTGAATCTAGCAGGGCTTTGAGGGAGGCCGAGGCAAATGCTAGTCGCCATAACCAGTGGGGCGATCTTATCAGAGATATGAAAGTCAGATATGAGAGGCTATCAGAGGTTTCTCCCCTCACTGAGGCTCAACCGCAGGAGATAAGGACTCGTGCCAGGGTAGAGAAGGCACTTATTGACACGGGTTTGATAGAGGCTCCAGTGAGAGTACTTGAGATAGGGATGAGGGAGACCGACATCATTGAGAAGAAAAGAAAGAACACCCGACGGGGTCGAGGTCGAGGAAAGAAGAACAAGGAAGACATTGTTGCTGACAACTAACAGACCTATTCCGAGCATCTTCTTATTGCCTTTTGCAAACACATTAGTTGATTAGGTCTTTTATTGTATATTTTAGTCTTTGTAGCAGGTTAGGAGAGTCAAGAGTAGACCGTGCTTGAACTCATCAAGAAGTTTTTGATTTGTAAAAAATAAGAGATATTATCTTAGAAATTTTTCAAGACACATTTCATGGAAATTTGAATGTCTTATTTATTGTTTAGACCGAACCATTTATGGTTGCCTACGTTCCCCTTTTACAAGAAAAGCGAAGGGGCTCAGGTCTTCGTAGTTCATTCTAATGAACTTTTGGATTTTTTTTGTGCAACCCTGTTTTCTGCCTAGACCGCCCTTTTCAGGGTTTTCAGCCTAGCTGGGTATTACTCTTTTTGCACTATTTTTCTTTTTTTATTTGGTGCGACCCTGTTTTCTGCCTAGATCGCCCTTTTCAGGGTTTTCAGCCTAGCTGGGTATTACTTTTTTTGCACTATATATATATATATATATATTATTTTTTATTATTATTTTTTTTTTTAGACATAGTTGTAAGTACTCCAATTTGAGTTGTTAGTATTCTCGTTAGAAAATTAACGAGAGTTATAACATTCCTAACATTTCTAACAATTCCTAACTTTTCTAACCAAGCAAGGGTAAAGTGGGCATTGTTATTTAAGGTTAAACCTAGAAAAGAATCTCAAAAAGCAAAAGAATTAAGAAAATCCCGAATCTGGTAAGTTGAAAAACATAACCAGTTTGATTTTTTTGAAAAATATTCTTTGTGTCCAAAGCTGCATGCAATTAATGAACGATTATGCACGCTGCAGGAACCCTCCGCGCGGATGGTATTGCAATTTTCAGAGGGCTATAAATTGAGCCCTCCAGTCTCAGAAAAAAAGAGAGAAAAAACATTTTTCACAACTGCACCTTGGCGAAAATAGAGAGAAAACAGTGAGAATTCTCTAGAATTATCACCTTTTTCTCAACTATTCACCCAAAATCACACTCACTCAAACACTCTCATATTCAAGCCTCAAACACTCTTACATTCAAGCCTAAAACTCAAAACACAAAGAAGATTGGTAAACCCTCATTCTCCTTACCCTAAACTCCTTCATTCATGCATGCATTTTCAAACTCCAAAATGTAGTTTGTTCATCTTCTTGCCTTAGATCAAAGAAGATCACCATGGAAGTTTATCTCCATGGTTGATCTTCTACAAGGATCAACATTCTCTTCAAAGTGTTCTTACTTACTTGCAAAGAAAACACATTTTCAAAACCCTAAAAAATCATTTTCATACATCAAATCTTATTTTCAAAGGATAAAATTCCCCTTCCCAAGCAAATGAAGTGCTTAGTCCTAATGTACCCCAAGGATGGTTTGATATAGTTGATTCACCACTAAAATGTCAAGTGATCACTAATCAAAACCTAGGGAAATGGGGACAAGCATGGATGCCAAACCCCCCTTTAAAATCATGTTTTTCCTCAAGAAGAAGTTGCTGTCCAGTAGCAATTTTCTAAGACCTCAGTCCATGGTCTAATTTTTTGGACACAGATAAACTTAGAATTTGGTATTGACTACAAGACACTTTTTTGTAGCCAACATCCAGAGCTTTCCAGACATATTTTTACTTTATTTTTTTCGTGAGTAAAACTCCCTTTTTCAAATTTTCTTTTAAAGGTCAGTTCCTCAGTCTCTGGAAGTCCAGATTTCATATCTGAGATTTCCATAAGGTTTTGGGTCCTCAAATAATCTCCAAAATGAAAAGTTCTTTTAAAGAAACCTTATTTAAGGTGTTTTGAACATTTTTCATTCTTGGACTTTTCCCATATTCTGGAGTTTTCAAGCCCTAAAGTCCATTTCAAAATCAAGTGTCCACTGCCTTTTTCATTCTGGAAGAAATGATTTTCAACTTCCAAAAATCTTTTGAGTACCAAAACTCAATCCAAAAATCATACCAAAAATCATGGGATCTGTCCAAAGTCTAATAAAGAATTACCAATTTTTACTTTTCTCAGTTTCAATTTATTTTGGCCAAAGTAACACACACACACACACACAAATGATTTTAAATGTTTGGAAGACTCGTTTTACGAGGCATTCCGGGTGAACACTAACGTTCTTCCCGGCGTGTAACGTGACCTCCGAACCCAAATCTCTTATTTCGGGCATTTTTCAAAGTTTTGGCCCTTAAAACAAAAATGGCGTGGCGACTCCGTTTTTTCGGTTTTTATTTGGTTTTCAAAGAAACGAGAAATCGAATATTTTCCGCGAGTTTGGAAAATTTCAACATCGTCACAGTGGCGACTCCGCTGGGGAGGTCTAAGCTTTTTTTTAAAAAAAAAATTGATATTTGGTATATTGGTGGAAACCATTAAACTTCCCGTTATCGCCTCCTAACACGAGTCGGGGATAAATTGTGGTTTAACAATCCCACGTACCGGTATCATTGTTTTAAAAAAAAAAAAGCTTTTGAGGGTCAAGCTTCCGTCCCGACATTTAAAATCATTTGTGGTGTGTGTTGATTTTTCACATTTTCGTGTTGTTTTGGCCGCTTCGGAAAAGTCAAAATTTTGACTATCGGACCCGTTGACTTGAATTTTGAATTATGTGTTTATGTGCTTATGTGTGCATTTACTTTCAAAAAAAAAAATTCAAAAAAGAAATTCAAAAAAAAAAGTCCAAAAAAAAAAAAAGACTTTCAAAAAAAAAAGAATTTCAAAAAAAAAAGAAAATTTTCAAAAAAAAATCATGCATCATTCTTTTTAAGACACATGAAAAATTTCTATTTTACTCGTAAAAAGAAGATAGTTGCTTGCACACTACGCGCACGTGACCTTACACTGCACACTACGTCCCTAACCCGGGGAAATCCTTGTCGCGGCCCGTTTGATCTTATTACGCCTCTCGGTGCAAGCACAGGACTACCCAAACATCCCATGGAGCCTCGTGTCGACCATGCACTTGTCCGTGACACACTTTTGTCCGAGACCCGGTTGGTTTTTAGTTTGGTCTGTGTCATGCCCTGTCTGTGTATAGACCTTTCCTTTCAAGCCTTAGTCGGCATACCAAGTCAATATCTTTCGGGACCCTAATCAGTCGAAGTCATGCCGGTTTTCCGCCGCAGACTTTGACCAAGATATTGACCGGCGCCTTGACTTCGGCTCTGACTGGCACAAATTATACACTGACTCCCAGCATGACACTGAGTCATCAAGGATTAATGATTATTCCATGCCTAATTACGGCCTAATTGACGACAAGTCAAGATCAATTGTGGAGATTCATCAGTCCAAATCATGCCGACTTTTCGTCGAGCTCTCGGACATGATCTTGACTTTTGACGCCAGCTTTGTCCGTAATTTACATCGAATTCTCGTTAAGACTCGATTACCCGCCAGACTTTTAGGATCCTTTTTCTTTCGGTCGGTGGGACCCGCTTGCCCTATAGGACCCTCGCCCGGGGCAGTCCACCCTGGGAGGTCGAAATACAGGTGGAATACGAGGGGCTTATAGACGTAGTGACGGGGCCCACTGATCCAGGATCCAGAGTAGTTTGCGAAAAAGAAGAGCAATCTTTTCCAACCGATTAGGTTAATAAAACATGTTTTAAGTAAACAAGAACAAATAACTGCATGTTGCATGAGCCCAAAGCCCAAACACCTACCCTCCTTCAATCCCTAAATCTCTGAACCCTTGTGTCTTTCCCCCGCAGCTCCTCACAAAGGTTGGTTCCGGACACCGGGTCACCGTTTGATCAGTTGGGAAGAGTCAAGCGCATCATCAGCTTCGCCGTTTGTTCCGACTCCGGGATTCAGAATGTCTGCATCAGCCGGTAATGATGGGGACAACGTCGCTCCGTCCTCCAAAATCCCTCAGACAGACCAGTATTGGATCCAGTTGGTAGAACAGATGAGACTTCGACATGAGGCTCAAATTGACGACCTTCTGGGGGTTGTCGCAAGTCATGGTTTGACTATCAGTCCCAATTCCGATGGCACTTTTACCGCAAAGAAGGAAGAAGGTCCTCCTCCCATTCTTAATCATCCTGGGTATATCAAGATGCCACCACAAGATTCCTATGTCTCCACCGCCGGGACTCCTGCCCGTCGACTTACAGGGCAATTAGCCCCCAAACAGCAATCCAAAGGGCCACCATTCCAAAAGCAGTCAGGGACGAAAGAGTTCGGCATACCGTCAGTTGTCCCCTCTCAGAATGATACCGATCCCGCAAATATCAGCATGGGTAATGAAGATCAGGAAACAGTGGAAGAAATATGGTCAGCCATCAAAGCCCTGGAGGAACGCCAGAACAAACAACAAGCCTGGATTGAAGAGGCCACACGCCATCTCGGGACATTAGCAATCTCCCAACTGACTGGGGCTCCCCTGAAGGACAAACATGTGCCTGTTCCCCTGGCTCTTAATACCTCTCATTATCCGGCGGAGTCCAACCATTCGCTTCCAGATGAGCCCAACAGCAGATCTCCCCGGACCAGTTCAACTCAAAGTCATTCCAGCACCGCTCAACCTGAGGTCCCAAATCCACCACCAGCCGTAGAACACATTTGGTGGGATATCTCGCTGGATCGCCAGACCTGTCTTGAAAGTGGACTATCAGACTGGATACACGAGGACCGTCCTCCTAAGAAGAAGAAAATTTCATCCCAGCAAAAATTGAAAGAGAGGTTCGAGGCCGGTGATACCAGTGTGGGTACGCTCGGGGAGCCATCTGGGGGATTTGATTACTATGTACTCTACTCCAGCCAGTCTTCCCCAAAGCAAACAGGGATAGAAAAGCCGAAAAGCCTTGCCAGCGATAGACTTGAGACCTTCGGACACCAGAATACTGTAGATTTGGGTAATTCCATTGCCAATCAAGAGTCTAACCCCCCACGGGGTCAGCCAAGATTCAGTTTGTCCAGCTCCCAAGCGCATACCGACAAAGAAAGACCAACGCCAGTTTGGCGCTCGCACTCAATCAATATGTTGAATGGGGACAGAAACCGCCATAAACGGCCTCAATGTAACCCAGGGGCTTCAGCAAAGGTACTACCTCGCAAGAAAAAGGCACGAAGTTACTGGCTTGATGACTCTCTATCTCGAGACAAGGACCAAATCTATGATCCCCACCTATATGGTAGCATGATCACCTTCTGCGACGAGGATTTGCCAAGAGATGTCTCCAAGCACAATGAAGCCTTGTACATCACTATTCGGCTCAACACCGTATCACTCCCGGGGGTATTGGTGGACAATGGATCAGCCGTTAATGTCCTTCCCCTCAGCATGATGCGGGCCCTACGCATCAATGAAAGGCACATGATCCCATCTACCCGATCAATCAAGGCATATGATGGCACGTCTCATCCCATCTTGGGGACGGTGGTTCTGGAACTCTGGTACGAAACCCAAATGGTGCCAGCAAAATTCCATGTAATGGACATCCCATCCGAATTTACAGCCCTACTGGGGCGCCCTTGGTTACACCACATGAAAGCCATAGCCTCCACTCTCCATCAATGTGTCAAGTTCATTAACCGGCAGGGGGACCCTGAAGTCATTAGGGGCGACATTTTCCTTATGGGGAACGAAGCCGAGATCGTCGCCAAGCATGCTCGTAGCCAGAAACCGGGGCTACCCCCTTCGAATTGACCAAGGGACTATCGGGGCAAGTCTCATCAGAATCCCCCAGAATCCGGTGATGCCAACTATGTCAACGAACTCAAGCGGGCAGATCCTGAAGCAGTTCGATTTATCAAGTTCAATTGCTATTTCCAACATCTGGAGGCAGAATGGAAAGAAACACTGAATACCGCCATGGTACGAGCACACAAACCTCAGTCTCAGTCCGATATTTGTCAGCATTCTTCAAACCCGTTCTCTGGCCTCGCCAAGCGAAGAGATTTTCATGATAAAAGTCGACAAGCACTGAACATTGTATGGGACGTCCTCCTCGAAGAACTGCCCGCTAAGCCTTTCCGCTCAAGCATGGGACATGAGATTTTTCCAGCAGCACATCGAGACGCAATGCATCCTTACATCTGGATTGAGCTGATTGTGACGAGTTAGAATTCCCTAATTGAGGATGCGGCGGATCCGCAAAGAAGGTCCCTACATTCATATGCTCGCTGTGCGCCGGACACAATTGATCCTGGTTCAGACAAAGATATGATAGCAATGACTGAGGAAGGAGGACAGAAACAAGATAACCCCCGAGTCATGAGGTCACTGACAGCAATGCCGCTAAAGAATTGGGAAACTCTCTCAGGCCCGTCCGCGACCAAAGAAGAAATGATCACCAAGCTTGGATTGGTCCCCCGTTGTAAGTACCCAAATCCGGATCATCCAAATCCGTCAGAAAGTTAACCAAAATCCGTTAACTGGCCCGCTCCAGGTTAACCGGAACTCGTTAAACTCCCCGTTGCTGTGCCAACGAGACGTCCCGGGACTGCCCCGTGCATCCCGATGTAGAACCGTACTTAACACGTGTCATCACACGTAAAAGTACGTCTTTCTCGGAAAAACGCACTTTCCGGCACTTTCCGGGGGCATTTCGGACATTTTCCGGACTGTTATTTTAAAAAACGGACATAACCGGGAACGGGGAACGAACTCCCACATGGCTGGTGACTCAGAGGGCATGTGGCAGCCATGCCACCTCCCTCTAGTCACTCTTCAATCACAAATCAAGGCCAAAAGACCAAAATACCCCTGATTTGCAAGCCAAGTCCGGCCGGACTCCCTGTGCACATTTTCTGAAATTGCCAGCAAGTCCTTCAAATTCTCAAAATACCACAAAACCCCCTGGATTCAGGCAAAGTCCGTCCGAACTCCTACTGCATTTTTCACCTATAAATAGAAATGGCTGTCAAAGCCAAAAGAGAGAGATTTTTGACCCCAAAAATTCACCATCCTCACGGCCTAAACTGGTTTACACCCCTTCCGAGCCTCCGTTCTGTCTCGATTCGCGTGAAACCTTCGTATTTTGATCAAATACGCCCCTTACTACTTCGAAACAACCTTTCGAACTACTTTCTGTGTCCCGTACACACCTTTCGAGCCAAAGGAGTCGACCCTAGCCATAGGTATAACTCCTTCTCTCTAAATCTCCCGTTCCGTTTCGGTTTACGCGCCAGTCGCTACAACCGTTTCGAACAACATTATCAAAATGTAGACGCCTCCGTCTAATGGGGTCCGATAAATTTTAGCCCCTCGATCCTCTTCTCTTTCCGTAAGAGAAGTAATCACGGGTTAAAACGGCGTTCCGACCCCGTTCCGTTTACTTTTATTGTCATTTACCAATTCCGGATCGATCGATCCGTTGATCGTCATTTAATTTCTGTCATTTACAAATCCGAGCCGATTGGCCTCGTTGATCGTCATTTACAAATCCGAGCCGATTGGCCTCGTTGATCGTCATTTACGATTCCGGATCGTTTGATTCCGTTGACACTGCTTTAAATACTGTCATTTACAAGTCCGACCCGTTTGGATCATGATAGTATTTACTTTTCAAAGTCCGAGTCGCAACCCGATTCGTTGATCGCATATCATTTAATACGCATTTTTCCCGTAAAAATCGTTAACAATGTAATGCCCTGTTCAAAACCGGAGTTCGTCCGTCGAACTCTCTTTCAAAAATGCGCGACATGACGATTGGCCTCCAAACGCTCATCTTCAAACTAAAAGCCGCCATTTGACACTCAAAATCATTTAATACGCATTTTTCTCGTAAAAATCGTTAACAATGACTCGCCCGGTTCAAAAAACCGGAGTTTGACCTTCGAACTCCTTTTCAACTCAAAGTCGACGTTTGCCACGCAAACGCTCCTTTCAAACTCAAAGTCGACGTTTTCCACGCAAACGCTCATTTCAAACTCAAAATCGACGTTTGCCACGCAAACGCTCATTTCAACTCAAAACCGACGTTTGTCATTCAAACGCTCGTCTTTTCAAACAAAGTCACCTAATCAACGTTTGATATTCAAACCAAGATTAAGCTTGTCATTCAAGCCCCCATTTCAAAAACACACACACACACACACGTTTTCGAGAAAGGTAGAAAGACTCGTCATGCGAGGCGTTTCGGGCGATCTCGTCATACTCTACCCGAAACGTAACCTGACCTCCGAACCTAACAATCTCTGGTACTAAAAAGCTTTTTACTCGTTTTTGCTGCCAATAAAAATGATCCCCATTTTCAAAGCCTTTTCCTATGTTTTTGCTACCAATAAAAACGACACCATTTTCAATAGCCGTTTCTCAACGTTTGGGCTCAAAATACAAAAACCGCGTGGCGACTCCTCATTTTTTCCTTCCCATGAAGCGAAAGGTCTCAGACACCAACCCTCCGCGAAAGACAACCGCGTTTCGCGCCCGCGCGAAATCCCGGGTAATTTCAGTTGGCGACTCCGCTGGGGAGATGATACTTTTTTCAAAACTACCGTTGTTTTCTAAAAAGCCTTCCGTGGGTCAAACTTTCGTTTACCCTTCCTCGTTTTCGTGTGTGTGAGTTCCTTTAAACCTCGAACGGTTTGTTTTTCAAAAGGCATTACATTGTCAACTTTTCAAAATCTTACCATGTTTGTGCATCCCCATTCATGTTTGATTTTCATGCTGTCTTTTGAACTGTGCATCATAAATTCTTTAAGACACATTCCGAAAAAAATCTTTGTTTTACTCGTAAAAGAATTTTAGTGACCGCACACTACGCGCACTTGCCGCCTCGGAACACCGCACTCGCGTGCACTTGCCGCCTCGGTACACCGCACACTACAACCCCTAACCCGGATGGCCTTATCGCTTGCACTCCGATTGGTCTCGCCGACACCTTTCGGGGGCGCACGGGTCGTCCCAAACATCCCATCCTAGCCCGTGTAAGCCATGCACTCTTTGTGTCACACTTTGTCCAAGACCCCGGTTGGTTTTTGGCTTAGCTCGTGTCATAAAGCCTAAGTGTATGTTTTTTACGCTGGGCCCCGCTCCGAGTCAAGCTCGAGAGTTTGAGACCAAAGGTCGTTCCCGACCCGAAGTCTCGCGCTCTTCAGCCTTGACTTTGACGCGGAGCTCTGCCGAAAAATATACCCGAAGGTTCAATGTGATGCCTTGTCACCAAACCTCGCCGTATGTATCGTGCCAGCCACAACTTGGCCAACGCTAAAAGCTAAGGTCTCTCGCACAAGCGAGTCAGGAGAGGTCATGCCCAAATTTTGGCACGATCCCCGCCTTAACTTAAGGACGTTGACTTCGACTGTGGCCCGTACGTCACACACGTTGAAAGTTTGCGTGATCAGCTAGCCTTAAGTTCATTTTTTCCTTTGTCGGTGGAACTCGCTTGCCTTATCGACCTCGCCGGATAGTCCGTCCCGAGAAAGATGATCTACAATGGAAACGAGGGGCTTATAAGCGTAGTGACGAGATCCACCGATTAGAGCTCTAGGATTAGTTGCGAAAAGAAGACCCGCTCTTTTCCAACCAATTAGGACTCGAGAAAACGCGCTTAAGTAAACATTAATCGGTAATCGCACATTGCACAAGCCCGAAAACCTTGAGCCAAATACCCTTTTCCGAAGCCTAAACCCTTCCTTTCGTTCCCCGCAATGAGCGTAAAGTGGTTCGATTTCCGGGTCGGCGCCTTGCCAGATCACTGATTACGGCAGGCGTCGACAGCTTCTTCGGTTCCCTCGGTTCCTTCGGCCATAATTTCCGACATGTCTAGCTCACCGAGAAATCGTGACGGGGAAGGACCCCGCCACCGGTAATGTATATGACTTTGGAAGAAGCCATCCGGGCTTGTGAGGTTCACAAGAGGCAAAAGAAGATCGCCAGAATTTCGTGGTACGGCCTTTCCGAATGAGCGTGGTATAGCAGCCTATCCCCGCCGACGGTACTTTTGTCCCGGTCGAGGATGACGATTCCCCGAAACCAGCTTCACCAAACCTTCAACCAGTTCCTCCCCGCCAACTTACGGATGCCTTCCAACCAAGGAAATGAAATGACCTAGGCTCCATGTTGCCACCTCTCGTGGCAACCCTGTCATTTTTGGCCACTGGCCGCGCTCCTATCACTCAATACCACCAGCGCACCGCCGACCATCTCAGATGCCAATATTCCTCAATACCCTCCCGGGTTCGTCCAGCTTGCCTATACACGAATCTTCTAAACACCGGGGACAAACCCCGATACGCCGTAAAAGGCTCCCATATATTCACATATATCAAGCCTTCCACCTCCAATCACTACCGCTCACGTGGTAGCACCCGGCGCCGAGCCTCAAATTCCACCACCGGACCCAACCTTAGCCTCGGATGGTCGAGCGGATGAAAGACTCGAAAGCCACCATGAGCAAATTTCAAAGCAGAAACGCTCAAATCCACGTATCCGGAATGGTCACGCCTCTCCCGCCAAGTTCGTAATGCCGAGATGGACCGATTCGACGGAACCGAATGTCCTCAAACGCACGTCGATACCTATGTTCTCGGCATGAGAGCAAAAGGAGCAACCCTCCAAAGAAATGGCCGACCACTTCCAAAGATACGCTCAAAAGTTCGCGTTACGATGGTTTCGAGGGTCAAGCTCGCGGATCGCCACACCTGGGAACAGATCGCAACATCTTCCCGGAACGGTACCGATCCAACCTAGAGTTGGAAACAAGTCGCGAGGACTTAATCACCACCGAGCGTAAAGCGGATAAAAGTGTTGGGGAATTCTACAAGAGGTGGAGCCGGAAACTCTCCGAGATCATGGAGCCACTCTCCAAAGATGAACAGATGCGGATCTTCAAGTCCCGCTTAAGACCGTCCATCGAACTCTCATCGCCATCATTTCTTCCTGCATCTCCGGCCATGGTCAATGCCGGCTCACGCTTGAGAAGGATCTCAAGGAAAAGTCAAGCTACGCACAGCCATACGTATACCGCTCGCCAGCTTGCATTTAATCCCGCACCGGCCCCGCAAAGTGGAAAGATACGTCCGTCAACTACATCCATCGGGGACAACGGTCGGGTAATGTAAACCCGGGGCCCCACAAAGCAACAATTCTACTCGGGAGCAAACTCAGTACACTTCGACAAGTTGGACATGCCATCGAGCAAGATGCCGGAAGGGTTAATTAAGGAAGGTCTCCTTAAACCCGCCGCCAATTACAAACCCAAGAATCTCGTAGCCAATGCGGACAAGAGCAAATACGTGCCTTCCATCGCATCACGGCCATACCACCGACAACCGTTTGGGGTTACGATACGAAATCCGTAACTTGATAGAAGAAGGCAAGTTGGAGCGCCCCGTGGCCCAATACGCCGGAAACCCTTTTCCGAACAATAACGTGAATTCCATCAGAGCGGGTGCCCAAGAAGAGTGCCACAACCCGTTTCTCCGCCTCTTTCACTGGGTCCTCCTCTAATGTCCACATCGCCTACGATGTTTGCGATCGCTCCGCCCGCCCGGGAGTACGAGTCTCGAGAAACGGTCCGAGCAATCCTCCAAGAAAAAAAGAAGAAATCCTCTCAACAAAGAATCGAGAGAAAGATACGAAGCTAGGGACACCGGTGTAGGTACGCTCGGAGAACCTTCCGGAGGTTCGACTACTACGCATCGTACTCCTGGGCCCCTCCTTGCCTCCGTGCCATGCACTTTAGAGCAAACAGGGTAGGAAAGCCGAAAAGTCCTGGCCGAAACCGTAATTCGCACTCGGGACACCTAATACCTCGATCTTGGTAATCCTACGCAGCCAAGCCTAACCTCCGGGGATCGCCTAAGATTCAATTTGTCCAGCCTTCCGAGCTCGGACCGGAAAGGAAGATCAAAGTCGCTTGGCACTCGCACTCGATCAATGTGCCGACCAAGGGCGGCAACCGCCACAAACAACCTCAACACAATCCCGAGGTTCCAAAGAAAGGCTTTACCTCGCAAGAGGAAGACAGGAAACGGATGGCCGGATGACTCTCCTTCTACTCTGGATAGAGACGAGATCTACGACTCCCGCCTATATGGCAAAGCATGATCACGTTCGTGACGAAGACTTACCGAGAGACGCCTCTGGGCACAACGAAGCTCGTACATCACTCTCAAGCTCAACACCATATCACTCCCTGAGTATTGGTAGACAACGGGTCAGCCGTTAATGTTCTCCCTCTCAAAGCATGATGCGAGCCCTCCGTATCAATGAAAGCCACCCGATTCCGTCTACTCGAACTATCAAGGCCTACGACAACTTGTCTCTGCCCATCACCGGGGGACGGTGACTCGGGAACTCGGTTCGAAACCCAAATGGTGCCAAAGAAATTCCACGTGATGGACATTCCATCCGAGTTCACAGCTCTCTTGGGACGCCCTTGGCTACACCACATGAAAGCCATAGCTTCCACTCTCCATCTGTGTTAAGTTCATTAACCTACAGGGAGATCTCGAAGTCATCCGAGGGGATAGTTTCCTCATAGGAAACGGCCGAGGCAAGAGCCAAGCGTGTCCGCACTCGTGCACCGGGTTACCTCCTTCGAATCAACCAAGGGACTATCGTGTGGCAAATCTCATCGTAATCTCTCGTAGTCCGGAGATGCTAACTATGTAAACGTACTGAGCAAAAGTGCACTCGGCAAACCCGATACATCAAGTTCAACTGTCGTTTCCAACATTTGGAGGCGATTGGAAGGAAACGCCGAATATCGCCATGATGCGGGCACATAAACCCCGCCTCCAATCTGAGATTCGTCGCATTCTCCAAACTCACTCTCGGCCCCGCTGTGCGAAGAGATCTTCGTGATAAAGGTCAACAAGCACCGCCATTCTCGTGATGAATGCATGGAAGTCGTATGGGACGTCCTCCACGAGGAACTACCCGCTGTACTCCCTCTTTTCTCCAACGAAGAGCATGATGTTTTCCTAGCCGCTCCAACAACGCAACCGGACGCAATACGTCCCTACACCCGGATCGAGCCGATCGATGACGATGAATCGGGACTCTCCGGAGTCGAGGACGCGGCACTCCGCAAGCGCACTCGCATTCACATGCTCGCTTTGAGGACGGAACTCCTTCCGATCAGTCACCTACGACCAATGTTCCAATACCATGGAAATTGTCAAGCTCAACGTCCAAGACAGTGCGGCTATCCGACAATTGGAAGCACGTGATTCACGCAACGAGGAATCCTCCGATCAAGTAAAGGACGACGACTTCGTCCAATATCATCTATTCCGTATATCCTCGATGAAGCCAAGGATCCGGTCCTGTTATCAGATTCTCGTAACACCAAGGTCACCCTCGATGATCGCCCGCTCATGGTAAACGAGGCTCTGCCAAGCGAGCTCGTAGCTCATCCCTACTTCCGAGTACCAGCCCCAGCTGCAACCGGCCCGTGCCGTCGCCAAGCTTATACCCTCAAGCGCCGCCAAGGCCAAGGGCAACAGCCGAAGGAGACCAAGCTCCTTACCCCGCTACAAGTCGATCAACCTCGGGAACGCTTCGGCAGCCACCCCGAAAACATCTCGCGAAAGTCTTCCCCGCAAGGCGTAGCCGCCCTCCGACACAGGAAATGACCACCTCGCATCAACATGCTCCAGCTTCGATTCTACTCCCACCGTCACGGCCCCGGATTCGTACATCCCGCCGCCGATCCGCTAGCTTGATAGACTTGGCGATCGAGCGAGATCACGAGACCGTCAACATTGCAGTAATTCAATACCCCGCGGGGTCAATCAAGCGTATATGGGCAAACTTCTTGGTGATCGAGATCAAGGAAGGCCGCATGGAATGTCCCACCCGACTTCCTTCGTCAACGTAATCCAAGTGTTCCGCCATTCGGCGATTTGAATGTAATCACGGCTTCGACACTAGCCGCACGATGCGCACCTACGGAGATCGCTTAGGTCTCGCAAGGAAAGCTCTCATGGAACTAGCCGCTCAAGAAAGTCGTCTGGGACGAAGACCAAGCTCGAAAGACCTACAGTGGACCAAGCCCTTAAAGTGTCACAGCGGCCTGCATGTAAAGCTAGAGGCCACTCTGCATCAGCTTCGACCTCAAGAGTTTTGCTCATGGCAACTTCCCTCGACTACCGTCTCGTTCTCATCCAACCCCTCTCGCTGTGCAAGGGTGGTCAACGGTCCCAATGACCTAGGAGATGGAACGACACCTGGTAACGAATCCCGCCGCTTACCTTCCCGAGGAAAGCAAGTTCTCTCGTGAAAGCGACGATGAAGACGATGAAACCATTCTCTTCCAAGCCGGCATGAAGTCAACAAAACCGGACTCCCAAGGGTCCCGGGAGGATGGGAACGGATCATTACCGCACTCAAATTGAAAGGCCAACTCAGTGGAGGAAGGTCTATTTAAAAACAGAGGAGGATGGAAATTGCCTCGAGCAACTACTCAGTGGAAATTCCACACCGAGGCCTTCGTTTACGTAAACGATCAACTCGGGACAAGAACTACCACATGGGCAGATGTTCGGGAAGCCGTGTACTCACCTTCCGACATACCCGCCACTCGTATAAAGCAGAGGAGAAAACTCTCCCCGACGGAGGTTTACCTAGATCGCCGCACGCAGCTCAAAGAAGCACCGGCTATTCTCACATGGGAAGAAACGCAGCGCTAACTCTCGACGCAGCTCCGCCGCAAGAAGGTTGATCTCGGGCCCAGAGTGGAGGAAAACTAGCAAACCACGAGTATCGCTGCACCCAACCTGCACGCCCCGAGTATGCTCAAGCAAGAAGGAAAGGAACGCGATATACCGTGAAGAGATCAAGGAGACCGTTCGCTTGAGCCGAGAACTTCCAACCTCCCGAGGGTTAGCAACACACGCTCGCCTTCAGTGCAACCATTGTTGTGCACCGACATTCGAACAATCGCGTCAAACCGTAGGCTACTCTCCCCGCAGAGGCACCTAAGCGCATCCCGGGACGTAATCCGTCAAGCCGCCGAAGCTCCCGGAATTCATCCACAATCAATGAGTTGAGGGAAGACATATGGCCCTATGCTACGAGGAATCCTCCTCTAACTATGGCTCAACTCAGAGCACTGCTCGTAAGGGACCAAACCCGATGTCGCTGTTCTAACCCGATCGGTCAAATCCATGCATTACCACCTAAGGCCACCAAAAGCCGACGGAGCCGTAATTGCAATCCGGCCACCCAAGACGCAAATTCCTTGAAAGAGGACCCGATCCTCACTCACCAAGGCACTCAGCGAACATTTCCCTGTCTCTCGCTCACCTCCTCTTATCCTCACAAGCTCAAGCTAGAGGAAAGCCCGGCCCGTACCATGGTCCCCGTGGACGCAACCCCGCATGAAGTCATTCGCATGATTGGCAACATCCACTATGGCAACATTATCACCTTTACATTTGGACCTTCCAAAATTTGGGGCCGATCACAACGAGCCGCTCTACATCACACCCAAACTGACGAGCGTCGCCTTCCCCGCGTGTTGGTAGACGGAGGTTCCGGAATGAATGTCTTGCCCGCCAAGATGATGGACCCGCTTGATATCAAGCCCACGCATCTTAAGCCTTCACCCACACCGTCAAGGCCTATGACTCTACTTCCCGTACAGCTTCTGGGGTTGCTACTCTCAACATCCGGTTCGGCAAGCGGCGATCCCCACCGAATTCCAAGTGTTGGACATTCCAATCACTTTCACAGCCCATCCCGGGGCGTCCCCGGGCCGCATCAAATCAATGGCGTGGCATCCACCCTTCACCAAAGGCCTCTCAAGTTCATGCAAGGCAACGAGCTAACTACGCCTACGGCGACGTTGTCACCACCGAGGGGACCAAAGACCAACGACATTCCAAAGATTGGAAATCAAGCATAATGACGACATGCCATTGATCGGATTCACTCGGGAGACCTCCAAGATCCAAATATGCAACGTGGACCTTCCACTGCCTCACGACCTCGCATTCTCCCGCCATGGGCGAGGATGATGAAACTCATGGCGAACTTCATCCTGTGACCGGGCTCGCAAAAGGCCGCAAGGCCAACACCAAGTTATTGAAGTCAAGGACCACACCACGGTCCAGGGGCTTGGCTACGTGCCAACACCGGCCGACATCAAGGAAGACAAAAGGCTCGCCCGCACCAAGGCAAAGCAGCCCGCAAAAGGGGAACCTCCGACGGCACACCCACCTCCGACCTTACAGCTTTGACCTCGCTCATTACTTCACCAAGGGAACCAAAGATCGAACCGAGGGACCGACAAGGAACCAGCAGCAGAATCCGAGGGGACCGACAAGGGAACCGACAAGCCAGAACCGAGGGGACCGACAATGAACCGACAGCCAGAACCGAGGGGACCGACAAGCTGAACCGATGAAGATGAGAAAGAAGCAGGATAGTCAACACCAAGACTACGTAAAAGAATGGAACAGCCTAGCACGGGACCTCAAGCGTTTCGTAGGACTCAAAGCTAATCCGATAAGGGAGCGTTCTCGACATCACAGCTCTCTACTGACCAACCGCCACCACACCCAAAGACGAGTACACATTCAAGGGAATCCTGCACTTGGAGGAGCAACTCAAGGTACTCTCCATGGGAAACAAGTTGTTCTGGATCGCCACCGAGGCCACATTCGAGACAAGAAATCCAAAGCAGTATGAACCGTGAGTTCATAGAAAACGCTCGGGGACCAGCCTACGTAGTCTCTGTTTCAAGAAGTCATGGAGTTGCCCAACTTGATCGACTGGGCTCCGACAACAAAGCATGATCGCCATGATAGGGACAAAGCAGAGCCAAGCCTCTCGATCCCCGCACCCTCATCAAGCATCCAAGAATGCCACCGAAGAATTGGGTAACTTTCACCGACCAAGGGCAAGCCAGTGCACTGGAAGACAAGCCGGGCCCGCACCCACATCTCCCTAAACCCGGTCTCAAACCCTCTCGAGCCGCCCTTGTCGAGTCCGGTCCCTTCCGAGTCATCCAACGGCCTTACGCCGAGGACTATAATGTTGTAGCCAATCATGTATTCCCGTTCTTGTTTAATGAAAAGTCTCGACCTTTCTGAGTATCCTCTCATTGCCACTTTAACAACCGATAAGTTAACAAACAACTTAAAAGACGTTAATAATTCAATTGATAAAGAAGCGTACACATTAAACGAACAATACATTAAAGAAGTTCTCGAGCGTGTAGTTGACCAAGAGGACAACCGGGCCCAAGCCGCCGAAGAGGTTATGACCAAAGTGAACTCCGGGGTCGGCAAGAGCCTAAAGAGACACAAGGGCGCTTTTCGCCGATGCGTAAAAGAAGCCCCGATAAGCCTCCTCCGGGAGTATGTTGACGTGTTCGCCTCGGTCATACTCAGACATGCCAGACTCGATCCCTCAATCGTGGAGCACAATTCCCCGGATCCCGAATCCAAGCCTCGCTGGGCGTAAGCCGCGCAAGATCAAGCCGCAGCGGTCCTTGCAAGTTAAAAGAAGAAATTGAGAAAATGCTCCGAAGTTGGTTTCATCGTAGTGATTGAGTACCCGACTTGGCTCTCCAACATCGTGACGGTCACCAAGGCCAACGGAAAGGTCGATGCCGCGTAGATTTCCGGGATCTCAACAAGGCCAGCCCTAAAGATGATTTCCCACCGCTCTAACATCGACATGCCGGTCGACACCACGGCAAATTTCAAGTAAAGTCCTTCGTGGACGGGTTCGCTGGATACAACCAGATCAAAATGTCCGAGGAGGATCAAAGCCAAGATCGCTTCACCACTCCACTGGGGACATACCGTTACACGGCCATGCCGGTCTAAAGAACGCCGGGCTACTTACCAATGGCCGCAATGTTCTCTTCCATGACATGATTCACAAAGAAATCGAAGTATATGTCGACGACATGATCATCCACTCCAAGTGATCGACATGCAAAGACATGACAGATCCGAGGAAGTTCTTCAACAGACGTAAAAGCACTCCACGAGGCTAAACTCCGGCAAAGTGCACCTTCGGCGTCAAGCGCGGCAAGGTACCGGGGTACATGGTTACAGTAAAGAGGTATCGAAGCCGATCCCAAGAAAATCAAGGCCATCATCGACATGAAGCCGCCTCAAACCCCGACGTAAGTAAAGAGCTTCATGGGAAGACTTCAAGACATCGGCCGCTTCATCAACCAAGCTTGACATCTTCTCTCGCGAGCCCATGTTCAAACCGATGAAAAAGAATGCCGACATCAAATGGGACTCCGAGTGCCAAACAAATTTTCGAGAAGATCAAGACCTACTTGGTTAATCCCCAATTTTGTGCCCGCCACATTACGAAGACAAGCCACTACTCCCGTATTCTCGACAGCAATGCACACGCCAACCTGAGCAATGCCGGGCACAAGAACGTAAAGATTCCAAGGTTGAGCATGCAATCTACTGTAAGCTTTAAGCTTCAAGGAAGTGAACTCAGCCATCAAAGATCGTAGAAAACTTGTACCGCTGTATGGGTAGTCGGGAAACCGAAACACTACATGCAAAGCCGCATCTGCTCCCGGTCTCCAAAGTGGACCCCGTCCGATATCTCTTTGACAAGCCATCCTCAATGCGGCTAGCCAAGTGGTCATTCTTCCCGGCTGAGTTCGACATCAAGTACATGGTCGAAAATCAACAAAGGGGCGTAGTAATGGCACTGATCGCCTTGCCGACTTCCCGAGCAGTTGAACCTAAGGGTCCCGATCCGCACTTTCTGGATGACGGAATCTTTTCACTTGACAAGCCGCAAACCGCCGGCAACTCTTCTTCGATGGGGCAGCCAACAAGAAGGGGAATGGCATTGGAATGCTCCTTGTCGATCCCAAGGACGAGCATACTCCCATAGCCATCAAGCCGAATTTCGAAGCAACCAACAATGCAAACAGAATACGAAGCCCGCAGCAAAGTTTGGAAGCCGCCTCGAGCGCAACATCTCAGAGCTGGATGTATATGGAGACTCAAGATTGATCATCAATCAAGTATCCAACAAATGGAAGACGGTAGATTCCGCCTTCGTAAGTACCACGCGCATACGGATAAGCTCATTGCTCGCTTCAAGGACATCTCTTTTCACTATTTGCCAAGCAGACAGAAACCGCTCGCAGACGCCTCGGCAACCCTCGCCTCTCTTGTCGAAATTCCCGATGGGAAAGCAAAGAAATTCCCCCTCGTAATAGGCGTGATGGGAAACACCCGCCTATTGGGCCGTGAGATCGGGAAAAAGAAAAAGAAACGATCAACGAATCCCCCGGTACAATCAATTATCAAGCATTCTCCAAAGCGGAGAGAAGCTTCCTTCACAAATGAAGAGTGGGAAAATACAAAGAAGCGGATCAAAGCCAAAAACAAGTGATGGCATTAAAATGCCCTGGCATCCCACTTCGTCATTCTGGGGGGCATGTTGTACAAGCTAAGCGTCACCAAGGGCCACTCCTTCCTAAGTGCGTAAACAAAGAAAAAGCGCGAAGCACGAATGGTAAGTTCACAACGGAATCCTCGCGGGGTCCTGGCACACGAACCCAGCCCCTGAGCATTTGACACAAACATCATTCTCCGTATGTGGATACTATTGGATATCAATGGAAATACCATCGCATCCAGGGTCGTTGGGAGCCAGACAAATGTGTCAAACTGCCTAAGCCCAACCTCAATCACATCCCACCTCACGAACTTCTCATCGCATGACTACGCCTGGGCGGCCTTTCGCCACATGGGAATCGACGTCATCGGGAAAGATCACTCCCTCCAGTGAGCAATGGTCACGTAGTTCATTTTAGTCGCAGCCGTTTAGCTTCACCAAATGGGTAGAAGCCGATCGTACAAGGTAATTGAATTCTAGGAAGGTGGCCGAGTTCATCCGAGAGAACATCATGCGCGCGACACGGAGTGCCCAACGAGATCATCTCCGACAACGGGACTCACTTCGAAGGAGATTGTGACCAACTGTCACCGACCCGTTCGAGTCACACGTCACAAAGTCTTCCTTACGTAATTCACAAACCAATGGGTGCAAGAGAGGCACCCAACAAAATCCTCGCTATGATAATCGTAAAGATGACTACCGTGAGGTCTGGACTCGGCCCGAAAAGCTATATTTAGCTCCTCTCGGGGATACGTAACGCCGCCTTAACCGCCACAGTGTGAGACTCCGTTTCGCGCTTACCTACGCGAAATCTGGAAGCGATGCCGCCCGTGGAATTGAAATTCCATCCCTCCGAGTCCTCTCGGAAAATGGGATCACCGAAGTCGAATGGCTACAGAGCCGTCACGACGAACTTACTCTATTCGACGAGCGCAGCATTGAAAGCCATGGAACATACTCGAGCCTACTCAAAAAAGCGTAATGGCCCAGCATTCGATAAGAAAGTCAAGATCCGAGACATCGCAGAAGGCGACTTGGTGCTAAAGGAAAAGCTCTCCTACGTGAGACTGGCAATCCCCTCTAAAGCGGGCAGCCTACCCGGGATAGGACCGTTCGTGGTACAAAGAATCTTTCTCCCGAGGAGCCATGAAGCTAGCGACATTTGGACGAGGAAACCCTTTCATTAACCCCGCGAACGGAAGCAAGCTCCGCAGATACTTCGCTTGCAGGAAGAGCACGCAGTCAACTCACCTTCCCCATAACACCCGGTCCCCTCGCAAAATTAAAGCAGTTAAAAGAGTAATACCCAACCGGGATACATTCCCGCTAATGATCCAGTAAAACAACAGGGTCGCACTTCTTTCGTCTTTGCTTTCTCAAATTCACTTAAAGTTGTCGAACTCACGGTGACCTCGAGCCCCTTAGTCCAATTGTAAAAGGGCAACGTAGGCCGCCCATCATTGGTTCGGTCTAAAAACAAAAAAAATACAATAAGCATCAGTCTGCTTCGTGTTTCGAAAACTCTTTTCATTTAATTCCTACAAATTCATAACGGTTAAAACATTCTTCGATGAGTTCAAGCACGGCCAACTCTCGACTCGCTACACGCTAGCAAAACTACAATAAAACATTAACTATCAATTAATGTGTCTCGCAATGACAATGGGTGGATACTGGACCGGGATGTTAGCGTCAACCTAGTTTCCCGTACTAGGTCCTTCATCCTTCTTCCCTTTCCCTTTCCCCGGCGAGTTGTTCTTCACCTTCGCAGAAAATTCCCAAGTACAGCCTTCTACTCCGGCTCGTGACTCTTCCCTGACAGCCTCCGTCAAGCCCACACGTGGCCAAGTCAACGCAACCCTTTCTTCTAGCTCGTCTCGAGCCGCCTCGCTTCGAGCCATCATCACAGCTAAGCTTTGATTGGCCTCCCGATCAAGCACTCTGCCTCATAATCGCTAGCTGGCACGCGCACGATTCCTGTGGTGGTTAGCCCTTCCCTTGCTTCGGTCCTTTCCTTCAAGGTCGAGCCGTCTGTGTGATTAGCACTCAACAAGCCTCACTTGTCTCCACAAGATAGCCATCTCAGGTGTCTCTATACACTCTTTCTTCGTACTCTGGGAGCACCGTATATCGTCGCTGATGTAACAACGGCCCTCTCTCCGCGAAGAGAGAACCCCGGGCAGAAAGCGACGTGTATTGCCACCACCGGGTGATCGCACATTAGTCAAAGGATCTTCCATCCGCAGTAGATCCCACCTCAAAGGTAGCAAAGATAACTCGATCGCGACACACAATTCCTGCTCCAAATTCCGCAGATCAAGCCGCATGGGTAATCCAATGATGGAATATAGAAAGACGCTCGAGACATGCCTCCGCACTTCGACAACCAACAAACCTCCCGAGCGGTCCTACAAGTCTCAGAATCCTTCCAATGGGAACCCACCATCGCAAGTGATGCGTGCAAAGTCTCGGCCATCCAGAGTTCACAAATTTCTACTGACATCACTCCCTATCACCGTAGAGGACGTTTCAGAGAAAAGACCAAGCGTCACAAGACATCGGCACCTCAAGCATCATCTCAGTAGCCTCTCTCCTCAATCTACATGGTAAGTATAGCGGGACTCCCTTCCCCACATGTACCTGGCCACGGGCCGCCATCCGACCCATGGCGCCTGTGAACGTTCTCGCCCAAGACCAATGTGGGGCACGATGTCTCCTCCACTCCGACACCGCTCAGCCACTGTCTGTCCGTGACACCGTGATGGCACACACCTGCAGACGTGAATGTGGAACAGAGTAGCAATCTCATACGCAGCAAATGCGTCCCACGAAAAGATGCTCCTCAGCCCGACAAATCTTTCTGGGCAAATTCCGAAATGTCAACGTAATCGATATATCCTCAGGACAAAGCATCCCGTACGCTTCTCCAGCCCAAATGAGATACCAAACAACAAAGACACTAGCTTTCTCAACAAAGTGGCTATGCCACCAAAGATACCTTAAGAACTAGTCGCTCGCCTTTGCCCTCCTGTGAATAGCATTCCTGTGAAATCTTCAAACGTAGGGAGTGACTTCGTCAGTACAAAAAGCCGTACACATTCCTCCGTACGTCCTGCAACCTGAGACGCTGCTCTCAAAAGATCTCTAACCCGTGCACTGAGCTCCTTCAAAGCCCAAACAAAGATTTAATCCCGTGAACAAATGCCTTCGAAAACCCTTTTGTTCTCCGCCCTCTCGCGTGGTTCCGTCTGCACCACTGATCGAATGTTTGTCCAAATATCGCTTCTCATCCGAGACGTAGGAACATAACTCGGGGAAAAGTGAGCCATGTCGAAGTGTGAAGAAAACCTTGGAAGTTTGAGAAGAATTCACTTTAATGATCAAAACCATGCGTTAGCTTAACAAATTGCAAAGTTTCGAAACTCGCAATTTAAAGAATCTCGGAGGGAATTCATTTCAAGTCCGGCGGGATTCCCTCGCAGCTGACTTGTCAACTTCAGCACTGGGCCTGCCCTTAAAGTTGGAAACATTTCCAAACCATGCCCCGTTCACCCTTATGAAATCTCGCGTGCGTCGCCCATGATTTCATTCAACAAATGACAATATCCCTTCCGCCCGGGCTCGTAACATGCAAATAATTAAAAATTAGTGCATACATGCTTAATTTTTGACCCGTTCAATTTTTAATGCATTTCTCCTTTTTATTTATTTTTGATTAACCTACTTGCTTATTTGCCAAAATAACTGAAGGTGATCACAAGGTATCAAACATATGCGAAATACAGTTCCGCCTCACGGCGCCTTTTTGCAAATACATTTCAAATCAAAATTTGTTCCCGATTAAATACATGCATTTTGTCTAAACAAAATAATAAAGGAAGAAAGCAAGAAAAAGGGGGACTACTCGAGTCCCGCTCGTCATCCGTACACTCGACGCACCGCTCCGCCGCCGCCGGATCTGTCGCAACAGAACTCGCCGAACTCCTCCACTGGGAATAGGCAAAAGGCCTCCTGAGTACGCGAACTCGAGGACTCCCTCTCGCGCCCCGAGTGCGCGTAAGAAGGAGCTCCAAATCCGCCGTTCCGCCCGCGAACCGGCCAAACCCCCGTGTGAAGTCCTCCCACCACCCGTGGGAGCAGCGAACCTCGGCCTAGACGGCCCCGATCGCGGACGCCACGCTCCTCCGGAACCGCACCGCATGAACCCACGAGCCTCCTAGGGCGTAGGCGGACCACCCGTCCCACCAGCTCTCTACGGCCTCGTTGTACGTACGGCCATGTACACTGCGAACCAGAAAATCATCGTAAAGCGAAGGTAGTACAGATGCAACATTTGGTGCGTAATGCTACTATCAAATGCGTAAAATCGAAAAGATGCTCACCGAAGCATTGGGTCCGCCTCAGACGTGGTCTCTGGCTCACGGAGCGGATCACAAGTCGCTCGCGCGAACCATCCAGCCTCGTACGCTAGCCTAGCTCGTGGGACAGAAAATGTCGAGGACCTCCGTGACCTCGCCCTCCCTATGCCGCACTCCGCGGGCTCCTCACCTCATCTCAAGAAGACATCATAAGCGGCCCCGCTATGATGTACTTTGGTGAAGTACACACCCCGAAGGTATCTCTCCGCCTCATCCATCGGCATCTCCCTGGATGCCGCATGTACATAGGGAGGATCCACCGCACCAATGGAAGAGACCCCCGCCTATGCCGACGCGGTCACCCTCTCCCCAAATACATGGCGTCGCAGTTGAAGTCCCACCAGGAGCTTCCGCCTCCGTGTAGTCTCGCTGGTAATATGCACCGCGACATGATCGAACCCGCTCCACTGTGTCACTGGAATCCTCTCGAGAACCTCCAAAGTGTTCGGCGCGTAGATATCTCCTCGTATGACACTCGAGTGCCAACCTCGAAGAGACCGCCCTCTTCGCCTTCTTTTCCGCCAAACCAAGACAAGGCAGTGGAACATGGGCTCGTACGGCTCCTCGACGTCCCAAGCCCGCGGATCGAACACCCTCGTAGCACCCGCACTCCGCCAAGAGAATGGAAAGTTATGTCGCCTACAAAGCGTATACATACGAGTACATAAAAGAGGCAAGGAAGAGAAAAAAGCACGTAAACTTACATCCAAGACAAAGCGTGAAGCGCTAAATGTGTGCTCCTCTCCCCGCGAGAACTCCGTCCAAAGAGTGGTAGAGCTCGGCCGCCCAGCCTCCCCCACGCAAACCCCTCACGCATCCAGATCTGTGGGCACACCCGAGCAGCAGGGAAGTGACAAGACGTGTCGGAAGTCGGGAACAAGGTCGTCGACGATAACGCAAACCAAAGGAACCTCGAGCTGGGACAGCGCTCCGCGCGGTCATCCTCAAAGACCCAAACTGGGATAATCGGCGACACCCGCCTCAAGTGACGCTCCATCGGCCTCGTACCGAATGCCTAAGCCCCCGGCATCGGTAATATCAAACCCAGCAGCCTGCATAACCGCCTCCGGGTGTAACCATCAACCCACACCCGCCGCGTTGCCATAAGTCGAACCCAACACGATAATGGGCAAAATCCGTGGGAGTCACCGTCGCTCCCCCATCTCGAAATGGAAAGGTGGGTCGTATCCCACCGCACTCGCTCGCGACATACATGGACTCGCCGCGTATCACTGCCGCAGCCTACAAAGATCGATAAACCTCAAATGCCCGAGTCAATCACCAGCTGCCGTGGACTCCTCTCTCCCTCTCTCGGGCCACGCTCCGGATAAGGCCCCACAATGCTCGCACCGCCTCAAAGGCACCCCGACTCTTCCGGGTGTGGGTATCAACCATCCCCGTCCCCGCATAAACGCAATGATATGTATAAGCAACGTCAACAGAAATGCACCAACGCATGTCAAAAGGATGCAATGCAGATACGGTTCTCATTCATTTCCTACGTATATTCAAAATCTTTCGAAAACTCCGTCGAATCCGGAACATTCAAAATCTTTCGAAAACTCCGTCGAATCCGGAACTTTCAAAATCTTTCGAAAACTCCGTCGAATCCGGAACTTTCAAAATCATTTCGAAAACTCCGTCGAATCCGGAACTTTCAAACTCTTTCGAATTTTTCGAAAATCTCGCTCCGTCCCGAATTAAAGCTACTTTAATTTTGGAAAATGCATTTAGACATGAAATTTTGCAACCAAAATTTTTATGTCATCTACCCATGATGTCAATTGAACTACGTCCTAGTCAATTTCGACATCGATTCATAGCAAAGTCAAAAGCCCCAAATCGGGCACCAAAATCCCTAAGTAAATCCCTAACAAATTTCTAACATTTAAAGAATGCACATTCTTGAAAATAATGGAATTTGTAGGGAACTTACTTGTCTTTCGATCCCATCCTTGGAGTTATGTCTATCCCTCGCCGGATAAAACTCCGCCGGATTCAATGGAAGAGTGGTGTTTCGAATGGTCCGAACCAATCGAGTTCTCTCATTGTCGGTCCTTCCATGGCGAGCCATTGGTCCTCCTTCACCCTCCATAGCGATTTTCCCTCACGAATTCAAGCAAACCTTGCAATTTGGGTTGGATTTCTCTCTCCTCTCTCTCTCTCGCAACAATGGAAGAAAATGGATACCCCGCTTGACTAACGCTCGTAACAAGAATAATCCCGACCTTTCACGGTCCGATCTCAGGCTCAATCCCGACCTTCATCAGCCCGGCCTCCAATAAGCTCCGAACCCCAAGGTACGAACGCCTTGCAAATAATCATCTCCTAAGAATAAAGCAATAAGCCCGAACCCCAAGGTACGAACGCCTTGCAAATGATCATCTCCGGCAACAGCAATAAGCCCGAACCCCAAGGTACGAACGCCTTGCAAATGGTCATCTCTCCTAAGAACAAAGAATAAGCCCGAACCCCAAGGTACGAACGCCTTGCAAATGATCATCTCCGGCAACAGCAATAAGCCCGAACCCCAAGGTACGAACGCCTTGCAAACAATCATCTCCGGCAACAGCAATAAGCCCGAACCCCAAGGCACGAACGCCTTACAAATGGTCATTTCCGGCAACAGCAATAAGCCCAACCCCAAGGTACGAATGCCTTGCAAACAGTCATCTCCGGCAACAGCAATAAGCCCGAACCCCAAGGCACGAACGCCTTGCAACAATCCCTATTCGGCCATCCTCGTAAGCCCGAACACCTTTTCACTTCAGCAAGTGAACATTCATCTCCCGCCGCCGCCGTAAGCCCGACTGCTCAACTTCAGCGGCCAGCTGCAATAAGCCCGCACAACAATCCCTCTTCGGCCATCCAGGTAGGCCCGAACGCTCATCCCTGCCAGGATAAAACCGGCAACAAAGAATAAGCCCAAAGACCCAAGGCACGAAAGCCCTCGTCAACATTGCAACTCCGGTTTGAGGCGCCACACGCCCTCGAAGGTTTCAGAAGTCCCAGGTTCAGACGCCTCCCAATAGTCTCCATTCAGGTTCCGATACCTCGCGAATGGTCTCCCCTAGGTTCGTACGCCTCCTAACAAGCCTCCATTCGTGCACAGGTACCTCGCGAATGGTCTCATCTGTGCTTAGGACGCTTCTAACAAGCCTTCGCCAGGTCAAGGTCCCCACGCGCGACCCTTCGCCCCTTTTCGAACTACGATCGGCTTGATTCCCGCCGGGATACGTAGGAATCCTTTTCGCTATGGTCCACCACTGACCGCGTGTCTCTTTCAAAGTAAGGCATCCCGATTTGGATCCTTATCTTTTCAACGACCCCACCTCCTTCGAGGAGACGTCGCCGAGGGGCTAATCTGTAAGTACCCAAATCCGGATCGTCAAAATCCGTCGAAAGTTAACCGAAATCCGTTAACCGGCCCGCTCCAGTGTTAACCGAACTCGTTAAACTCCCCGTTGCTGTGCCAACGAGACGTCCCGGATCGCCCCGTGCATCCCGACGTCGAACCGTACTAGCACGTGACATCTCACGTAAAAGTATGGCTTTCCCGAAAAACGCATTTTCCGGCACTTTCCGGGGCGTTTCGGACATTTCCTGACCGTTATTTTAAAAACGGACAAAACCGGACCGGGAACGAACTCCCACACTTACGGTGAGTCACAGGACACGTGTCCTGCATGCCACCTCCCTCTAGTCACTCGTCAATCACAAATCAAGGCCAAAAGACCAAAATACCCACGGTTTGCAAGCCAAGTCCGGCCGGACTCATCGTGCAATTTTCCCGAAATTGCCAAAGAAGTCCCCTGATTTCCAAAATTCCCAAACCCCGAAATTCAGCCTCCAAGTCCCACGGACTCCTACTGCAATTTTCACCCTATAAATAGAAGTTGCTGTCAAAGGCCAAAAAAAGGATTTTAACACCAAAAAATCACATACCCCACGGTCCAAACTGGTTTCCACCCCTTCCGAGCTCCCGTTTTGTCTCGATTCGCGTGAAACCTTCGTATTTCGATCAAATACGCACCCTACAACTTCGAAACAACCTTTCGAATAACTTTCCGTGTCCCGTGCACACCTCCCGAGCCAAAGGAGTCGACCCTAGTCATAGGTATAACTCCCTCTCTCTGAATCTTCCGTTCCGTCCTTGCTTACGCGCCGCCGCTATAATCAAGCTTTCGAACGTCATTGTCAAAATGTAGACGCCTCCGTCTAACGGTGTCCGATACGTTTTAGCCCCTCGATCCTCTTCTCTTTCCGTAAGAGAAGTAATCACGGGTTAAAACGGCGTTCCGACCCCGTTCCGTTTACTTTCACGTCATTTACAATTCCGAGCCGTTTGGCCTCGTTGATCGTCATTTACAATTCCGAGCCGTTTGGCCTCGTTGATCGTCATTTACAATTCCGAGCCGTTTGGCCTCGTTGATCGTCATTTACAATTCCGAGCCGTTTGGCCTCGTTGATCGTCATTTACAATTCCGAGCCGTTTGGCCTCGTTGATCGTCATTTACGATTCCGGATCGTTTGATTCCGTTGACACCGCTTTAAATACTGTCATTTACCAGTCCGATCCGTTTGGATTGTGATAGTATTTACTTTTCAAAAGTCCGAGTCGCAACCCGATTCGTTGATCGCATATCATTTAATACGCATTTTTCCCGTAAAAATCGTTAACAATGTAATGCCCGGTTTAAAACCGGAATTCGTCTGTCGAACTCTCTTTCAAAACGCGCGAAATGACGTTTGCCACGCAAACGCTCATCTTCAAACTCAAAGCCGCCATTTGACACTTAAAATCATTTAATACGCATTTTTCTCGCAAAATCGTTAACAATGACTCGTACGCTCAAAGTCGACGCTTTGCCACGCAAACGCTCATTTCAACTCAAAATCGACGTTTGCCACGCAAACGCTCATTTCAAACTCAAAATCGACGTTTGCCACGCAAACGCTCATTTCAACTCAAAACCGACGTTTGTCATTCAAACGCTCGTCTTCTCAAACAAAGTCACCTAATCAACGTTTGACACTCAAACCAAGATTAAGCTTGTCATTCAAGCCCCCCATTTCAAAACACACACACACACAGACACACGATTTCGAGAAAGGTAGAAAGACTCGTCATGCGAGGCGTTTCGGGCGATCTCGTCATACTCTACCCGAAACGTAACCTGACCTCTGAACCTAACAATCTCTGGTACTAAAAAGCTTTTTACTCGTTTTTGCTGCCAATAAAAATGATCCCCGTTTTCAAAGTCTTTTCCTAAGTTTTTGCTACCAATAAAAACGACACCTTTTCGCAATAGTCGTTTCTCAACGTTTGGGCTCAAAATACAAAACCGCGTGGCGACTCCTCATTCTGCTCCTTCCCGTGAAGCGAGGTCTCAGACACCAACCCCCCGCGAAAGACAACCGCCTTTTCCGCCGCCCCCCGCGCGCGAAAAAGATCGGGTAATTTCAAAAAGGAAGGGCTTATAGCCGCACTGATGGTCTCCACTGACCCAGGATCTAGCATAGTTGCGAAAAAGAAGAGCAATCTTTTCCAACCAACTTAGGATTCTGAGAAAACGCATTTTAAGTAAATTAAAACAACAATAAACAGCATAAATAAAAAAATAATGGAAACTGCATGTCGCATGAGCTTTCCCCTTTATCCAAAAAAGGCCTTCCCATGTCTAAACCTTACCCGTCACCCCCTCCAGCGAACCGAGAGTGATTGAGAGTACCCGAGAACTATTCTTCCAGTGTCAAAGCCGCAAAGTCCAACAGCCTTCCCAGTACAGCCACCAGGGCAGTCCATCAACTCCCCATGGCCAGGTCGGCAGATAACAACGAGGGAAACAAGATCTTACCCCCGAGAAATTTCCCAACAATGGAGAAAATTTGGCAAGCTGTCATAACTCTCGAAAAATGCCAAGGCAAGCAACAGGCCTGGATCGAAGGTGCCATGTATCATTTCGAAACATTAGACACCCTCCGACCACCTGGGGCTCCCAAGGACGAACCTACTCCCGCAGCTCCCAACGTCTCTCATTGTCCCCCGGGAGACAATCATTTGCCCCTGTACGAGCCCCGCAGCTACGACATGAAGCCACAAGACCCCCAGGGAAAGACGTGTCAAATCAATGCCCCGAGGTCCCAAGACCGCCACAAAATGATGAACACATCTGGTGGGACGTCTGCGACTGCCCTACTTATCTAGAGAGGGATTACCAAGACAAAATAAACGAGGATCGTCCTCCAAGAAAGAAGAAATCCTCTTCTCAACAAAAACTGAAAAAGAGATACGAAGCCGGCGATTCCACAATCGGAACCCTAGGAGAACCGTCGGGAAAGTTTGCCTACTACGTCATCTACTCCAACAAATCTCCTCAGCTTTACTCAACTCGAGATCACAACATTCTTTGCTCCATGATTAGCTGGGATGAGCTCCGCATAGTCGCTAATGGCCCAAGGGTCCTGACACCCCAACCTCTATCTTGGGAAGACATCAAGGCCATCGTTGACGCTCCAACAAAAGCAATAACGGTGAATAAGCTGAAATGCGAGGCATGGCCCTACGCCAACCAAGACCCTCCCATGACAGAAGTGGGAGAAACAAGCAAAGGAGTGAAGCCAGAAGTGAACTTACTGACGCTTTCCAGCCAAATCCCGGTGAATCCCCCAAGGACAGACAAAAGGCCAGCCGTACTTGAGCCTCGAACCGAAAAGGGCCCCTACGCCAAAGAAGCTGAAGCATTTGACCCAAAGGCTGAAAACCCGATCTTAACTCAGCTCAAGCGCACTCAGCCCAACATATCCCTCTGGTCCCTACTCACTTCTTCTTACCCGCACAAACTCAAGCTGGAAGAAAGCCTGGTCCAGACCATGGTACCCATCAACGTGAAGCCAGATGAAGCAATCCAAATGATTGGCAACGTTCACTACGGTAACATCATTATCTTCACGGATCACGATCTACCGAAATTTGAGGCTGACCACAATGAGCCTCTTACATCACTGTTCAACTTGACGAGCCTCGCCTCCCTCGGGTCTTGGTAGACAGGGGATCCGCCATGAACGTCCTCCCATCCAAAATGATGGACTTGCTAGGGATCAAGCTAACTAATCTAAAGCATTCAACTCAGGTGATCAAAGCATACGACTAAACGTCCCACTTAGTCCTGGGGATTGCCACTCTGAACCTATTGTTCGGAAAATAGATGTTGCCAATAGATTTCCAGGTCATCGACATCCCGATCACCTTCAATGCCATCTTGGGCCAGCCTTGGCTACACTAGATTAATGAGGTGGCATCCACTCTACACCAGTGCGTAAAGTTCATCCAGGGAACTGATCTCACTATCATCTATGAGGACAGCATAACTACCAAGGGGACCAACACAAACGGCATCCCAGTCCTGGAAATCAAGCACGACAACGAAGGCATGATGCTGACAGCGTTCACAGTCGAAAGCGCGAAGGCCCAAGTATGCCACGTAGACCTTCCCCTGACTTGGGACCGAATCCCTCCTACCATGAAGATGATGAAGCTCATAAACTACATCCTGGGGATTGGTTTGGGCAAACACCATTAAGGTACCCAACAGATCATCAAGGTCAAAGAACAAAATACCCGCCATGGCCTAGGGTACGTCCCTACTCCCAAAGATGCTGCGAAAGACAGAAAAGCTGCACAAAAATGCTCCGCTACTGACAAAAAGATGCTTACACACAATCTCCGACCTCCGCCCTTACAGCTTCGACATGGCCCGGTACTTCACAAAGAAAGCCGGTAGTTCGAACGAAGACACAGAAAAGAGGACATAGCTGATCAACGCCAAGCAAAACTGGTCAGTAACAATGGACAAGCTCCAACAAAGCCTTGAAAGGTTCAGAGGCCTCGAGACAAATGCCTTTAGAAGAGCGTTCCTTGATGCACCAACTCTACCGAAACCCATCACCACCACTATTCACAATGAATTATTGTTTGGGAAGACCCCCCTCTCTGGCGGAAGAACTCGAAAGACTCCCTGTCAGCACCCCTACCACAAACAAGCGAGACGAGTCAGCATTCGAACTAGCAATGCCAAAGACAAGAACGGAAGACTCCACAGACAATGCCTGGAACGAGACGTTGCTACAACAACTCTTCAGTGAAGAAATCGAGGTGCCAGACCTAATCAATTTTGTTTCTGATAACTCTACGGTAGCCATGATTGGGGACATCAGTGGGAAGCCTTTCGACCTTCGCCTCCTTTCGAGCTCATCCACAATGACACTAAAAAACTGGGCCACCCTCTCTGGACCTGCGGCCAGCAAGAAAGAAATGATCGAACAACTTGGTCTAACCCCTCGCGTCCTAGAGTCTAGATTCGAAACACATTCTGAGTCCATTATCTTTGAATTTGAGCCCCTTGAGTCATCTGATGGACTTACACCGGAAGATTACGAATTCATAGCCAATAATGTATTCCCATATGCTCTTAATGAAAGTTTCGACCTCTTCGAGTATCCTCTCATTGCATCTTTAACAACTGATAAATTAACTATATCATAAACAGTTAATAACGATACCTTTGACAAAGAAGCAGACACATTAAACGAACAATACATTAAACACATCTTTAAGCATGTATCGAACGAGAGAAAAACCGCGCCCAAGCTGCCGAGGAGGTTTTAACCAAGGTGAATTTAGGGGCTGCTGAAGAGCCAAAAGAGACGCAAATCGGAAGCTTCTTCACCGGCATCAAGCAAAATGCATTGACTGCCTTACTCAAAGAATTCGTGGATGTGTTCGCTTGGTCCTACCAAGACATGCCCGACTTAGATGCCCTGAATCCCGACGCTAAGACCAACAAGCAAAGCTACGCCGAATCAAGCCAGAATGGTCCTTATAAGTCAAAGAAGAGATCGAAAAGATGCTCTGCGTCGGCTTCATAAGGGTGATCGAATACCCGACATGGCTCTCCATTATAGTCACGGTACCCAAGGCCAACGGAAAAGTACGTTGCTGCGTGGACTTCCGAGATCTTAACAAAGCAAGTACCAGGGAAGACTTTCCATAACCAAATATATACATGTTGGTAGACACTACGGCCAATTTCGAGGTTAAGTCCTTCGTGGACAGGTTCGCCGGCTACAATCAAATCAAGATGGCTGAAGAAGACCAAGAGAAAACAGCCTTCACAACCCCCTAGGGGACCTACTGCTACACAGTGATGCCATTCGGACTAAAGAACGCTGTGGCTACCTACCAACGGGCAGCGACCACACACTTCCACGATATGATACACAAGGAGATTGAAGTATACATCAATGACATGATCATACAGTCAAAGGGATCAGACGATAACACCTCATCGACCAGAGAAAGTTCTTCAACCGTCTTCGAAAACACTCAATGAGGTTAAACCCGGCCAAATGCACATTTGGAGTCATCCGAGGCAAAGTCTTGGGATACATGGTCACTGAGCGAGGCATCGAAGTTGATCCTCAAAAGATCAAGGCCATAATCGAAATGAGACCACTGCAAACCCAAACAGAAGTAAAAGGCTTCATGGGCCGCCTGCAGTACATCAGTTGCTTCGTCAATCAGTTGACCTCCATGTGCGAGCCAATCTTCTGGCTAATGAAGAAGAATGCAGACATCCAATGGAACCCGGAATGCCAAGATGCCTTCGAAAAGATAAAGGCATACCTTGTGAGTCCTCCGATCCTCTGTCCTCCCCACAAGGAGAAGCCACTTTTGCTATAACTAACTGTGACCGACACCGCAGTTGGAGCCATGCTCTATCAAGAAAAGAGAGAGTCACGAGTCGAGAATGCCATCAATTTCGTCAGTCAAAAGTTCCAAGGCAGCTAACTCAACTACTCAGCCCTCGAGAAAACCTGCGCAGCTCTAGTATGGGTTGTCGGAAAATTATGACACTACATGCAGTCGCACATAGTGCACTTGGTCTCCAAAATGGACCCAGTCAAGTACCTCTTCGACAAACCATAACTGTCAATGAGGCTAGCAAAATGGTCTTTCTTCCTGGCGGAGTTTGACATCAAGTACATGAACCAGAAGTCAATCAAGGGACGGGTAATGGCCGATCAACTAGCCGACTTCCCAATCGACGAGGCCCAAGGCCTCGAACCACAATTTCCAGACGAAGGAATCTTTGCACTTGAAGGCGAAAACCGATGGCAGCTGTTCTTCGGCGGAGCAGCCAACAAAAGAGGAAATGGCATTGGTATGCTCTTGGTTGACCCAAAGGACAACCACACCCCAATCGCCATAAAGCTGAATTTCGAGGTAACCAACAATGTCGCCGAATACGAAGCTTGCGCCACCGGACTAGAGGCCGCACTCGAAAGGAATGTCCAGAAACTAGAGGTCTACGGGGACACAACCCTGATCATCAATCAAGTTTCCAAAAAATGGAAAACAATAGACCCAGGCATGCAAAAATACCACGCCTGCATGGAAGACCTCATCACGCAATTCAAAGAGGTCACCTTTCACTACTTGCCAAGAGACCGAAACAGGTTTGCAGATGCCCTAGCCTCCTTAGCTTCACTCGTAGAAATCCCCGAATGGAAGCAAATCAATCCATTCAAAGTAGGAAGAAAGGAAATTCCTGCCTACTGCTGCGAGATCGAACCAGAGCCTGAGCCTATCAATGAGTCGTGGTACAACCAGATCTTCCAATACCTCAAAGACGGGGAAGCCACCTTCATGAACGAGGAAGGCCAACACAAAGAAGGAATCAAAGCCAAGAGCATCGTGGCCCTAAAATGCCTTGCCTCTCACTTCATCATCCTTGGGGACATGCTATACAAAAAATGCTACCAAGGACCGCTCCTACGGTGCATCAGCAAAGAAAAACCAAACGAGCTCATGAATGAAGTCCACAATGGGGCTTGCGGCCCCCACATGAACGCCAGAGCCCTGATGTAGGTCATTCTTCGAATGGGCTACTACTGGATCTCCATGGAGGTAGACTGCATCCACTTTGTCCGAAGCTGCGATAAGTGCCAACGGTTCTCCAATCTCAATCACCTTCCTCCTCACGATCTTTACTGCATGACTACTCCATGGCCCTTCGCCACTTGGGGAATCGACGTCATCGGGAAAATTGCTCCGCCCAATAGAAACGGCCACGAGTTCATCTTGGTCGCCATTAACTACTTCACAAAATGGGTCGAAGCCAAGTCATACAAAGTGCTATCTTCCAAGAAGGTCGCACATTTCCTCAAGGAAAGCATCATATGCCGATACGGCATCCCGAACAAGGTCATATTAGACAACGGATGCCACTTCGAAGGAGAATGTGACAGACTGCTGGCCGAATTCAAAATCACACGCCACAAGTCCTCTCCCTACAGGCCGCAAACAAACGGCGCAGTAGAAGCAGCAAACAAGACCCTCGAAAGGATCATTCGAAAAATGACGACACGAGGACGAGATTGGCCCAAAAAACTGCACCTGGCACTTTGGGGCTACCGAACATCAGTCAGAACAGCCACAGGAGAAACTCCATTCGCCCTGGCATATGGGATGGAAGCAGTACTGCCCGTTGAATTAGAAATTCCCTCACTCCAAGTGTTGCTGAAAAATGAGATCAACGAAGTCGAATGGCTCTGAAGCCGACATGACGAACTAGCCCTGCTGGACGAACGCCGACTAAGGCCATGGAACACATTCAAGCCTACCAAAGCAGAATGGCTAGAGCTTTCGACAAGAAAGTCAAATCCTGAGACATCAGGAAAAGCGATCTAGTACTCAAAGAAAAGCCTCCCACCCGAACCAACCCACTTGAAAATGGGAACCAACATGGATCGGCACATTCTTGGTCCAAAAGATCTTCTCCGGAGGTGCCATGAAGCTGACAGACCTAGACGGAAATCCCTTCATGAATCCAGTCAACGGAAGCAAGCTTCGCAGATACTTCGCCTAAAGAAGATCAAATTTTCATCTCCCGTCACTCATTGTAGCATCGAACTACGCAGACCTGAGCCCCTCAGTCCTGGGGAATGTAGGCAGCCTTAATTGGTTCGGTCTAAAAACACACAAAAAAAAAACAAAAAATATGGATGTCACCAAGGCTCAGATCAATCCAAATGCAAAATCAAAAAAATGGATATCTTCAAGGCTCAGACTGCTTCAGTCCACAAGTACAACAAAAAGGTCTAAAGCTAGACACCGCCGAGGCTCAAACAAAAGGCAAACAAGAGATCTTGCATCTAGACAAAGCTTTAAAAGTAAATCACAAATCACTGACGGTTACAACATTTCTTGATGAGTACAAGCACAGTATACTCTCAAGCTCACAACATGCTAAAAGGAAGCTTAATATATTTAACAAATAATGTGTCTGCAATGCAATGGATGGATACTTAGGAGGTCATTCCGTGCCCCTCGCGCTTGTCCCCTCGCCATTCTTTCCTTTCTTCCCTCGTCCCCGGCTAGTCTTCTTTCGCTCCACGCAAGCCAACTCTGTCTCTCTCATTTCGAGATCAGGGGTCCTCCCTATCGAGTCAAACAATCCAGCAGATCGCAGAGCTTCATTCGCTCGTGCCTCGGCCCGGATCTCCTCCCTACATGTCTATAAAAGGGGACCTCTCTCCGTCAGTCGGTCAACTTGGGTCTCGTAGTCAAATAAAGCGTCTCCCGTCACATTCTGAGGGTTATACCAGGCTTCTGCACTTCTAAGGCTGTAGTTAAGATGGCAACCCTGCCTCATCTCGAACTGATGGGAAACAAGTGACGGAATATAGAAGGAGGACCAAGATAACCCTGGATATATCACAATATAGGAACCTTCCTGAAAGGCCCTCCTGGTCTCGATCCCCCAATGGGAAACCCACCAACGGATCTGATGCGTACCAAGCTGTGCCATCCATCTCTCCCAAGTAGACTGATGCATGTCCAAGACAAGAGGTTGCCGAGCAAACGTCCATGGACTAAGAGTCGCCGGAGACTTGGACATGGCTTGAAGCCTCTCTCGCAACCACAAGGTAAGCAAAATGGGGCTTCCCCCTCTCATGAACCTATCCCCTGTCACCAAGCGATCAAAGCCGTGAAGGGACTCTCCCAGAATTAGTGGAGCAATATCCTCACCAGCTCGGCAGTGCCCTACTACATCAAGCAATGCGCCGTCACATACCCCAAGGGAACTGACCATAAAAAGAGTTGCTATCACACACAAAGCAAATGCGTCCCCAGAGACATCACTCTCATCATCATCCATAAACCGCTCAGGCTGCGCAGAAATGTTAATATGACCAGAATCAAAAGTCATACCTTGCACTTCTTCCAACGAAGTCCGAAGAAAGCATGCAAGCTTCACGCTCATGGTTGCATCGCCAATCAAAGGAAGCGAGATGGCTTCCACCTCTGGTCCTCCAATCAAAGCCCTAAAGTCCTCAAAGGTGGTTGTAATCTCATTGTAGGAGAAGCTATACACATGCATCCTAACATCCCAAAAGTTTGCAGCAGCCCGCAACAATTCCCAATCAATAACTAACTCCTTAAGGGACCAAACCGAGCGGAGTCGAAATCTCACCTCAAAAGCCCATTTGTTGTAGTGCCTCATCCATATCTCGAGCCTTTCAAGGAAGTATGCTTGCCTCTCCTTTGAAAGCTTCAGCAAAATTCTCGAAACAAATGAAGAATCCATGGCAAAAATGGAGGTTTCTAGAGAAAATGGGGAAGAAGACTCGAGTGACTGCAAATGGGAGTGGAGAGATAAGGGAAATCCAGATTTTCTGTAAATATTATCCCCTCTCCAAAAGCAAGACATGTTCGTACTGACCATTTTGCATGCTGGCGGTGTCCGTGCGGACCACTTTACAGCTTAGCCCAGATTTTCAGCAAACTGCAAAACAGTTACTGCCCGCGGCTGGACCTTACCCCCAACGGCTCAAAAGCCTTGCCAAAGCCATTTTCGGCCACCCTACACTAATCACAAATGCATTCCCAGCTCATGCGACATGCACAAAAATAAAAATAAGCTAGTAACAATTTCTAGGTCAATCCTGGAAATCACAAATACGTCATTACATCTCAAATAAAATACTTTGTTGTGCAAAATACAAGTGTTTTATTACAGATATGAAATGTTTGTTGCTCTACAAATACAAAAAAAAACAACAAAAAGAAGGAAAGCAAAAGAGCCCTACTCCGACTCATCATCATCAACTTCCACAAACGAGAAATCCGACATCTCGAAAAACCCGGCAGTCACCTCCTTGTCATCAGAATACTGGATCCCCTACTCGATCGAGTGCTCGAAATACTCCGAAGGGTCAAATCCGGTAAAAGGATCAAAGAAGGGATGCGAGGACGAACCCTCACCCTGTGCGCCCGACGGAGGAAAGAACTGATGCATGGTCTGTAGCCTCTGGGCCCCCGAAGACGTCCCCACATCAAAGTTGTACCGCTCCCGGAACGGCACCTCAGGCTGTGGCCCTGGCTCAGCCCTCAAAGAAGGAGTATCCACAGACCTCCTTGAAGGCATCGTCTCGAACGTCATCGCGCTCCGCGAAGATCTGCAGGACAACTTCCCCAAGAGCTTCTTCGTAAAAGCTCTTAACCCCACATACCGGCAGGTCAGCACGTCTAAGGACCGCCCCGAGACCTGCTCAAGCAAGCAACCAAAGAAACGCTCAGCAAAAGAGATACAAGCACACTCGACAAAATAGAAAAATACAGAAAAGATGCCAAGATGGAAAAGAGTAAGCACACTCACCAGAGCATCCGGGTCAACACGATAAGCAGCAGGACCATGCTCAGTGATGGGTACCGTCACTCTCCTCCTCAATGAGTCCTCGCGAACATACGTGAAGTCTGGCCCATGCACCGGGAGATCTGGAGGACTTGGCGAGCCAGCCTGCCTCTCCCTCGCCAAAACCTATGGCGTCCTCAGCTTCCGCCTAACAAAGGCCGCATACTCATCGCCCTCCTAGACGAACTCCTCAACACTCACGCTGACCTAGTACCTCTCATACTCCAGCACGTCCATATCAAGAGGACTCATCATATGGAAGGGCGGATCCCTCAAAGCTATAGGGGGCACACCTGCGCCATGCTGCTAAAAGACCCTCTCCGCCAGATACATGGCATCACAAGTGAGGCCCAGTAGAAACTTCCTCTGTCGTGTCACCCAAGGGGCACCCTCCAGCTCATCCTTACCATACCGAGTCCAAGGGTACAACTCAAACCCCTCTGGATTGTCCCTCTCCAAGTAGTGCTGCACCTCTTGATAGGTGATGGTGATCTTTCCCTTGCTCTTCCTCCTCTTCCTCAAATGGCGGGACCTGCACAGCATGGCGGGATAACCCAACATGGCTTCATCTTCCCAGTCCCACGATTGGCACCGGAAAATCTCATAGCACCACGCCTGCAACAAAAAAGCAGATAATGCTCAGAACAAGAAAAAGAAAAAGAAAAAGAAGACGGAGAAATGACAAAGTGCTAAACTACAACAGCAATAAACTCATACCTCCATTGCAAAGTCAAAACACCCCAGGGAGTTGGTCGTACCCCGGCTAAACTTGTCCATAGCTAAATAGAGCTCGGCCAAGCCCGCCTCGCCCCAAGAAATGTCACAAACCCTCTTCAAGTCCACCAGACTCTCTAGCAGAGGGAAAAAGCAGAAGAGGCATGATTCGAGAACAAAGTCTCGGAGAGAGCAAGCCACAGAAAAGATAGCGCCAGCTACTCCGCCGTCACTATCCCAGTGCCCCGGCTATAAGCCCCGATGTTGGCCGAGATCTGCGCCTCCACATCGTGGTACAACATACCCAAACCCTTACGGGGATGAGGTGCAAAGCCAAGCAACTCCGTCAGCACCGCATCGGACATCCTGTCCCGCCATTTCACCGACTCCCCCTTGAAGGAAAGCCTGGTGATCGCCGCAAAATTGGTAGGAGTCACCGTCACCTCTCCCCAGCTAAAATGGAAGGTGTGCGTAGTGTCCCACCAGTACTCAGACAAAGCCAAGAAGATGCCCTTGTTCTTCTCCGTCTATGCTATCCCGGCCAGGTTCTCCACGAACACGTTTAGCCCCGTAGCAATCACTAGCCTCCGAGGACTAGGCCTCCCATCCCGGGAAATATCGGGCAGGCTCCGCCACAACTCAACCATGGCCTCAAGGGACCCCCGTGACTTCATCTTCTTCGCCTTCCCAGACGAAGGCACCTCATCCTGCAGGTAAACACAGCAAAGGTACGTCAATAACAGTACTTAAGCAAATATAAAAAAAAACAAATCAAAAGTCCGTCCCAACACGGCAAAGCATAAAAGTCCGTCCCAACACGGCAAATTTTTCAAACGAAAGTCCGTCACAAAAACACGGCACACATTACACAATTTTCTCAAAAGAGGAATTCATCCCTACATGACACATTTTCAAACAAAGACCGTCTCTACACGGCAATTTCATATATTCGTTATTCATTATATGTCATATCTTATCCGTCTCACTCTCACTTTGAACACCAATGATTAATATATTCATTATTCATTATATGTCATATCTTATCCGTCTCACTCTCACTTTGAACACCAATGATTAATATATTCATTATTCATTATATGTCAGGGGCTGAAGTAGTACAAGGCCCCTACGGGGCTGAAGTAACCCATGCCACAATCATTTTGAGTCTCAAATGATATCAGATTGCTGACATGCTAACCGCTATCCGAAATGCTGGTATGGCTGTTCAGGTGCAGGTAGTCCGCATCTTCACAGACATGTCTATTTCACCGAGCCTCTCTCCGAGACAGTGCCCAGATCGTTACGCCTTTCGTGCAGGTCGGAACTTACCCACACAAAGTCCGTCCCTACACGGCACGCATTTTACAACACAAAGCCCGTCTCTACATGGCAATTTTTCAACAAAGTCCATCACAATAACACGGCACACATTTTACAAAGTCCCTCTCAACACGGCAATTTTCTCAAAAAATCCGTTCCTACACGGCAATTTTTCTACAAAAACAATGTACATACGGAAATAGCATAAGGTACAAGTTACCGAAACATGGATTTCAAGGAGAGGCACTTTATTTTCACAAATAAGAGCTAAACACCACTTTTTTGCACAAAAATACATAGCCACAATTCTTACATGCTCAATTTCAACAATTCATCATCAATTTCACAAAATTTGCATGGCAACAACAAAAGCTCCAAATATAGAAAAACTAAAACCTAGTTCTAGCATATACATCATTTCAAGCAAGAATCAAAACAAAATTTGATTTCTTACCTCCTTTACAGTCTTTCCCCACAAGGTGTGCACCTCCAAATCCGGATAAAACACATCCGAATTCCTTGTTGAAGGTGAGAAGGAAGAACAATTCCTTTGGAGATCCAATCTCCTCTCTATGAACTCTTGGCCCCTTTGATGATGACCTCGTCCGATTCTTTCCGCCATGATAGCAATCCAATCAACTCGAAAGAATTTCCTTAAGAAAATTTTGAACGAATTCGAGTTCTCTCTCTCTCTCTCTCTCTCTCTCTCGACAGAAGAATGAAAATGGGGTGGAATGGCGTCGCTGCAATCTGATTCTGATTTGGTAAAATCAGATTTCAAGACCAATCCGCATGGACCACTTTGCAAGGCAAGTGGATCCGTGCGGACCACTTTGCATTCCAGGCAAAATCCCCCTTTTGCCCTTACAGTCTTTGCCTTTGCCATCCAAAGGCCATTTCCAGCAAGATTCATACAGTTTGGTCCCTAAGCCAACAAAGCTAACCCCAGCCGTCATCGTATGTCCGAAAATCGCTCACTAAACGGAAAAACTAACCCTGGTCGTCATCGTAAGCCCAGACCCCAAGGCACAAAATGCCTCCAAACACAAATCCCAAGGCGCAAACGCCTTCAAATGCGGATCTCAAGGCACAAAATGCCTCCAAAACAAAAAACACGAAACAAAAACCGGCCATCAAAGTAAGCTCAAAGCCCTTCCCCAGCGGATAAAAAGTCAAATGACCATCAAAGTAAGACCGTACGAAAGTACATATCCCCAGCAGATAAACCCCGACCGTCATCGTAAGTCTGAATCTCACCCACTAAACGGCAAAATAAACACAAAAGGGCACAAAACACCTTTAAACACACATCCCAAGGCACAAACGCCTTCGTAACAAACAAGTCATTTCCCCGGCCATCAAAGTAAGCCCGAACTTTTTCCCAGCGGACAAAACATGAGGCAAGCATGTATCCCACCAATTCCAAACACCAGGTTCATACTCCTGAACCAAAACTTCAGTCAGGGGACATAACACATCCTCATAACGACACAACTTAAGTCAGAGGACATAATACGTCCTCATAACGACATCACTTCCATTAGAGGACATTACACGTCCTCATAACGACACAACTTCAGTCAGAGGACATAACACGTCCTCATAACGACATCACTTCCGTCAGGGGACATAACACGTCCTCATAACGACACAACTTTAGTTAGAAGACATAACACGTCCTCATCACGACATAACCTCAATCAGAGGACATAACACGTCCTCTTACACGACACAACCTCAGTTAGAGGACATAACACATCCTCATAACGACACAACCTCAGTCAGAGGACATAACACGTCCTCATACATGACACAACCTCAGTCAGAGGACATAACACGTCCTCATAACAACACAACCTCAGTCAGAGGACATAACACGTCCTCATGCACGACATCAGATCAGTCAAAGGTCATAACACGTCCTTATACACGACAATGCACCATTTCTAAACTACGATCAGGCTTGATTCCCATACGGGATACGTAGGAATCCTATCAAAGGGTCCAGCCAACCGACCTAAATGGTAACCCTCAGGACGCCGACACGTCCATGCACAGAGTCTCTGTCAGAGGATATCAAACGTCCTCATACACGACAATGCACTCCCCCCACACACGAACTATGATCAGGCTTGATTCCCAAGCGGTCACCTTAAAATACCACCATATCCTCACAATCAACCTTAGCGGTCACATCACAACATGATACTACTACGTCCTCACGAATCGACCAACGCGGTCACCTTCTCTCCCAGCAAGCGATCCTGATTGGGACCCTTATCTTATCGACGATCCCACTTCCTTCATAAGTGACGTTGCCGAGGGGCTTCTGTAAGTACCCCAATTTGGATCGCTCCCTTCCAAGCACACGAGAAACACCGCGGACTCACACAAACGTGATCCTAAACACCCGTAACCTTCAAAAACCCCCAAAAAACCACCAACCAAACCAACATGGGACCTTTATGGGATAAAACAAGGTAAAAGGACTTTTTAGGAATTTTGCAAAATATCTAGCTTGCATAATGGTCCGTACGGACCATTTTGCACCCCAGACAGCATAATTGCAAAATCTCCTTAAAGTCCACGAGATTCCCTTAAATCCAGGAAAACCAAAAATTTAGTTTTGCAGAATGGTCCGTACGGACCATTTTGCAGTTTTCTCACCCCTATAAATAGAGGGCTCCCCCTCTCATTTTCTTAACACCTATATTCTTTCCTCTCTCTCCCCCCAGCCTTCAGGCTCCCCTCTAAGTCCTTTCAAGGCACTCTCGGTCCCTTTCGATTCCCTCTGAGGCATTCCAAGCCTTCTTGAGGTGCTCCGAAGCCCTGTCGAGTGCTCTCGAGATGCTCCCGAGCTGCCTCGAGGCACTCCTAAGGCATCCGGAAGCCTTGCCGGTCCATCCCGTGGCATTCTGGCCCATCCCAAGGTATCTTGGTCCATCCCGAAGCTCTGCCGGACAATCCCGGTCCATCCCGAAGCAAGCCAGAGCTCTGCCGGACAATCCCGGTCCATCCCGAACCTCAACCCAAGCAGAGTCAACAATATCGAGGCATCTCGAGGCACACCAAACCTATGCCTAAGCACAGTCAAGAATCCTGAGGCATCCCGAGGCATGCCAAACCTTTGCCCGAGCACAACCGACAATCCCGATGCACGCCGAACCTCTGCTTGAGTACACCCAACACTCCCCAGGAACGTTGAACCTCTCTCTGAGGATACACCTGATACTCCCGAGGCACGTCGAAGCTCTGTCCGCAGATATCGGTACATCCTCAAAACAATCTCGATCCGTCCAAGAGCACTATTCACACTCAAACACTCTTCCCAAGCGAAAGACAAACATGAACCAACATTGGTAAGGATTCCTTCCCAAACTATTTCAGTTTATTTCAATACATCACAGACCAAAATTTGTAAGGCTTCCTTCCCAAACTATATCAATTTATTTCAATACATAGCATACAATGTAGACATCATACTCATCATGCATTTTTAAAAGCACATACACACATACAGAACTTTAAAAAAAAGGGGGTATCGAAAGACTCGTTTATATGAGGTGACTCGGGTGAGCTCTGTTATTCTCTTCCTGAAGCGTAAACTGACCTCCGAACTCAAAATCTCATAACACAACAACAGTTTTTTAAACAAGCCTTTTTTAATGTTTTGGGCTAAATCAAAATGGCGTGGCGACTCCTCCAAACAAACGCAGTGACACCTCCCAACTCAAATGAAAACAAGCAAGATGTCCGGGCCCGCGTAGCCGGATTCGGGTAATTTCAGAAATGAGCATGATTGGTGAGTTAACATTCTTCTTAGGCTTCCAGGTGAAAACAATCAAGTGAAGGAATATTTATTTCACAAAGCAAGTATGCAAAAAGCTTAGTGAAAAGGTTTGGGTTGGAGGGGGCAAAGAGCTCTATGATTCCTATGTGTTCATCTCTTAAACTTGGTAGAGACCAAGTAGGTGAGGATGTTGATCCTACTTTATATCGTTCCATGATAGGTAGCCTTCTCTATCTCATTTCTAGTCGTCCTGATATCATGTTTAGCATGTGCGTTTGTGCACATTATCAAGCCAATCCTAAAGTCTCCCACCTTAATTCTGTCAAAAAAATAATTAAATATATTTCTGGAACAAGTGAATTAGGGATTTGGTTTAGAAAGGATACTAACACCAATTTGGTAGGCTTTAGCGACTCGGATTGGGCGGGGGATATGGATGATAGGAAGAGCACTAGTGGGGGGTGTTTTTACTTGGGTAACAATTTAGTTTCATGGTATAGTCATAAACAAAACTGTGTCTCTCTTTCCACGACTGAATCTGAGTATGTTGCAGCTAGTAGTTGTTGCTCACAACTTATATGGCTAAAACATATGCTAGATGATTATGGCCTAGAGAGTAATTCTTTGACTATGTACTATGATAACTTGAGTGCTATCAATATTTCAAAAAACCCTGTTCAGCATTCCCGTACTAAGCACATAGATATATGTCATCATTTTCTTAGAGATATGGTAGATAAAGGCCTAATTCATATTGATCATATTGATACTAAATATCAATTGGCAGACATCTTTACCAAGGCCTTAGACCACGAGAGATTTTCTAGTTTGAAAAGATCTCTTGGTCTTTGTAATCTCTGAGTCTGTTTGTCAGTGCTACCTGTGATGTCACCCAATTTTTCTTTGCAAAAATTATTTCGTAGTTGCCATGCCATATTTAGTTTATGTGCCAAAACTTTGAAAAATGCCTAAAATTAGAGAAAATGAGTTCGGAGGTCACGTTATACTCCGGGAAGAACGTTTGGCGTTCACCCGGAATGCCTCGTATGTGAATGTGCGCTCGCCGAAATTATTTTTATGATGATAAAAAATAGGAGTCGCCACGCCATGTTTTAAGGTACACTTTGAAAAACCTTTAAAATAGAAAATGGGTCCGGGGGTCAGGTTACGCGTTGGGAAGAACCGAGAGTTCACCCAACACGCCTCGTCTGTAGACGAGTCTTTCTAAGTAAACATCCAAACAATTCAAGGTGTGTGCAAACAATGATAATGAGCAAGTGTGGTAAAACATGAATTTTATTGATTGAAATGAGATTTTACAACTTGTGAGCCATTTGGTTAGGGAGGCCACATCCCAATTACAATAGATCAGAACATATTACAAAGGAAAGTGATCTCTGCAAACAGACAAAGTGTGTCGCGTGACACAGAACATGCATGGCTGGATGTGTCGCGTGACACAGAATCCACCCAGGCACGATGTGTCGCGTGACACAAGGTTTCCATCTATAGAGATCTAACAAGCTGCACCCAGAAGGACCAGAAGCCAACACAGATCTAAATATACAATCAATTAAGCTTCAAAATGAATAAATTAACAACAATTAAACCAAGGGGGTGTGGATATGGATAGATCCATACTCCCTTGGGAATCAAATACCAATTCCAAAAATGATCAAACCATAAGCATTCAATTATACAAAACCAGATGTTTAAACAGAGAGATTGCGATTGGATTTCAGTAATCACGACAGATGGAGTCGAATTACTAAAATCAGATGAAGATATGATGGTTGAATTATGGGAAATGCCAAAAATAAGAGAGAGAGATGGATTAGGTGTGTTACCCTTGTAGTATCCACGAATTCTATACCAAGTTTGGAATAGAATCCTTCAGTAATCTACTTCTGGGATGAACTGATCTATGGAGGAGTGGTGGATGGAGGATCCAAGTTGTAATGGATGAATTGGAGTGAATTGGGGGAATTGAAGGTGGATTTAGGTAGGAGAGAGAGAGAGGTGTGTGTTTGCAGTGTGTGTGTGAATGTGCGCTCGCCCGAAATTTGGGTTTGAAAATAAGGAGTCGCCACGCCGTTTTTGAGAGGAAACATTGAGAACCTTTTTTAGAGAGAGAAAACACGGGTTCGGAGGTCAGGTTACGTGTTGGGAAGAACCGAGAGTTCACCCAACACGCCTCGTCCGTAGACGAGTCTTTCAATTAAACATCCAAGCAAATCCAAAAGTGTGTTCAAGTGTTGACAATGGACAAATAGGGTAAACATGCATTTTATTCAATATGAACTGAGATTTACAACTCGTGAGCCCTTTATTTAGGGAGGCCACATCCCTGATACAACAAGCTAAAACAGATTACAAGAGAAAAGGTTTATGCAGATGGGTCACGATATGTCGCATGACACATGGTACCTGTGACCGCATATGTCGCGTGACACAGGATCACCTTGGCACAATGTGTCGCGTGACATACGTAGTCCATCTGCAGAGACTTACACCATGAAAACCAGAATCAACAATTACCAGCACAGATCTAATTAATCGACTAGATTGGATACGAATTACATAAACAACAACAAATCGACCCCGGAAGTGTGGATATGGATAGATCCACACCCCCTTGGGGTTTAAACACCAAATTCAAGCAAATATTCAACAATGGCAATTCAATTACACAGATGAGATCAATTAAACAGAGAGATTACGATTAGGATTCAGTAATCTAGACAGATGGAGTACGATTGCGAATCTAACGGGAATAAACAGTAGAATTATGAAGAATTGAGGGAAGGGAAGAGAGAAGAGGGAGTTGAGATTTCATTACCCTTGATGCTTCCACGAATCCTGTATCCAGTTAGATACAAGACCCTTCAATTGGTTGTTTCTGGCCTTGGAGTCCTGAGGGAATGGATGCAAGAGGGTCCAAGTGGTTGTTTGAGAAATGGGTTGAGATTGGAGAGAATTGGGTAGGTTGGAGGTAGGAGAGAGAGAGAGTTGTGTTTGGGAGGCTTTGTTATGATGCAATTTCTGTAGAGTAACACTAGGCTAAAGTTGGGATCCCTTTCTGAGAGGGGGAGGATCTTATTTATAGGCTGCAGTTAGTGGTCACCTTGTGTCGCACGACTATACGTAACCACTTTCCATGCCTCGACTTGTCGCGTGACACAAGGTGGCCTCAACTGCTTTTGGCGCCAAAACCAATTTCTGGAACATTCAGGCCTAAATACCCAAAAGGTCCAAAAAGGTTTATTCCCAACAGGTCCCTTTGCATGAGTAAGGTACCAAAAGGTACTTCCTTCACGGGAAACCTATGAAATGTTTCCGAAAGTCTCGGGATAGGCCGGGAATTTACCAAAACACCCCTTAATGCAATTTTATTACATTAAAATGCATCTAAAAGGTTGCAAATTGGATTGGCGTACTTACAGAGCCCCTCGGCAACGTCACTTTTGGAAAAAGTGGGGTTGTCGATAAAAGAAGACCCAATCCCAATGAGCATTATGGGATAAGGTAATGGGCTAGAGGGTGAATCGGGGAGTCTAATGGATGGACCTTTCTGAGAAAGGATTCCTACGTATCCCTTTAAGAATGAAATCAAGCCAAATCGTAGTTCGGAAATTACTAATTCACAAGCAAGAAAGGGGTAGAAATGTGTCTTCATACCTTTGCTGTGTTTACCTGTGACTTCTTAAGGGGTTGGTACTACTGCGGTTGGCTAGTAGCTGCCTTTTGTGCCAGGTTGTAGCTGCCAGAGGGTCTCATGCTGCAACTGGTATTTGCGAGTAGCTGCCGGAGGGTCTCATGCTATCGCTGTTGACGAGTTGTAGCTGCCGGAGGGTCTCATGCTGCAACGGGTCTTTTGTGGATGTCGGAGGGTCTCATACCACTTCTTCTGGTCCAGGGTAGTTCCCGGAGGGTCTCACACTACTACTGCTGACGAGTTGTAGTTGCCAAAGGGTCTCATGCTGCAACTGGTCTTTTGTGGATGCTGGAGGGACTCATACCACTTCTTCTGGTGCAGGGTAGTTGCCGGAGGGTCTCACACTACTGCTGCTTCTCTTCTTCGTGGATGCCGGAGGGACTCATACCATTTCTGCTTCTGCTTTGCTGGGGATAAGTGTAGCTGTCAGGGGTCTCACGCTACTTCTTTTATTCTATTGGGGATATGTGTAGCTGCCAGGGGACTCATGCTACTTCCGTTTCTGCTCTTTGTTGTTCTTTTGTCGGTCTAGTTGCTGGACTGTCCTTGCTGATTGTTCGTCTTTTCTTTTGTGCCCTTAGCTTTGCTTGGGAAGCTGGGGACATTGCTCTTGTCTGGGGAGTTAGCTTCTTTCTCGCTTGGTTCGGTAAGCCGGGGACTCTACATTTCTGGGGAGTCGGCTTCTTTCTGTGTTTGGTTCGGTAAGCCGGGGACTCTGCATTTCTGGGGAGTCAGCTTCTTTCCTCTTGTTTTGGGGCCGTTGATTCTGTTGGGCTCTGCTTGGGAGGCTATCACAGATACGGGCTTTTTTGTATTCTTCTTCTTTCCTTTTTTTTTTCGGTTTGACCTGAGGGCCAGTCTTTGAGGTTCTGTAAGACTCAGTTGATCATTGTACCTGCAAAGGAAAAACAACAATTCCCAGCGCTGCATCTAACTAAGCTATCTTGTTAGCAAAGATTAACCTAGGTTAGCTTGTTTGCACGAGTCTGTCTGTTCTGGGAAGGAAACACGACCATTGTGTTAAAAGGTCGGCTTTGTCATGTCTATGTATGAGGTTTTGGGATTGTCTCGGATAGGTGTGTATAGTAGGGGTCTTCTTCACTTGCACTTTCATGGGCATGTGTATGAGGGTAGGAGGTGTATCACAGCAACGAAGAGTCGGAAAATGCTCCGGGGTAACCACTGCAGGCCTTTCCATACTGTCTAATGTCAACTAAAGGTGTTGCCCGACATGCTATGTCTGCTTGGCCTATTGTGTTGCACGACTGAGGGAGCTCGTAACAGGCTCTCTTTAAAATCGGCCCAGGCTTCATTTTGTAAACACTGTCTCTTTAGTGAAGGAAACCAGCTGCCCTGACTTGTCAGACAAGCAAATTCTTTGACCAAGACTGATACTTTTAGCTGCGATGGAGCATTATAACAGGGAAATAGCTTCTCGGGAGCATCAATTCCGTCAAGACTTTCTCGAAATTTCACATTATCACCGGAGGCATCATAGGGAGCTTATTGACAGGAGGTATAGCATGCCGTGTCTCTGGTCCTGAAAAGACTGGAGGGTCGACTGGGATTTGCTTTGGTGCATCACTTACGGGATTCATAGCGTCATGTCTTTACTCTGTTACAATGATTTGACTCCAACCATGGAAGATTTTAGGGCATTGACAGGCTTGGGCGAGGCGGCAGCTGTAGCATTCCCAAGGGATGACCGGTTAGTTGTGGAGCAATTGTCAGCTTTCCTTCACTTGCCAGCTGATCGGGTGTCGTCTATAATTCTAGCCTGTGGGTCCATAGACTTGACACGGATGGCTAGGTTATGCTTGTCCTGTCCTGAGCTGTTTAACCTTTCTACCTCTTTGGATATATACATGCAGTTCACTCTGTCGGATTACTATTTCTGCGGATATGCCGGAGTCTGCTCATGTGTGTTCTTTGGAGTCATCGAGCAGCGAGGGGTGACTGGAGTATAGATCTTCGTCAAATTAAATCTGGCCGAGGGGAGATGGACATTGTACCACTGTTGCTGGCTGAGACTTATCATGGCATCGACAGGCTGGCAAGGGGGGTCAGACTTCATGGGAGCAGGCATCCCCAGCTTGCTGTCTTTGTGGCTTTCTGAGAGGTTACACTTGATCATGCCACTTCCGACGGGTCAAATTGCTATGCCTTGTGTGACAGGACAACACAGAGTGCTGTGGGACGAGGCTGTTGACAGTTGGCAGATGAGATTGTCACGGTACGGACTACGTGCGAGCTTTTGGATTCTGCACTGGAATTTCTGAGACTATGAGAGACAATCGGGATGGATCGGTAGTAGTCGTTTGCGCCGAGCTTGCATGTATCTTCTTTACGTGTCCCGTCATTGGTGAGCGGACAATATAGAGTACCCTCGGCAGATTGTTCGAGCTTTGAGGAGAGGCTGGTGGCCGTCTTTGTTCCGATGTCTATGGCCAAGGCCCCGGGTTATTCGGTTCTTGACGAGATCCTTTACGGAGGGTTTTCTTCCTACTCGTGTGCTTCTTCGGCGGTCGGAGGGTTTACATTTCGACCACGAGTATACGGTTTTGGTATGAGGAGCAACGGGGTCTGCACGATTGGCTATAGAGGCTCGCCGCCGGGGAATACTTGGGAGCGAGATTATCCATCCGGTCGTTCTTTCGGGGATACGGAGGCACGGGAAACCCAAACAATATTACCGCGTCTTTGCTTGAGGACTATCGAAGACAAGAGATCCGAAGGGCTGCTTTGAGAGATGACCCAGAGGTGATGGCTCGCAGAGAGGCATTGAGACGAGAGAGGATTTCTAGGGCCGCCTTGAGGGAGACTGGTCTGATTGAACCACCGGCGCGCGTTATTCCTGAATTGGGACAGGCTCAAGCCGATTTATTTGACATTCCTAAGCCAAAGACCTCCCGGGGACCGAGGAAGAGGAAGGACAGAGGAACGAGTTCGGGAGCGGGGACGAATTTCTAGACATTTTTCTGAGAGATAGGGGACTCTTTTATTTTGTGTTTTGAGAGTAGGAATTATTTGTAAGGAAACTGAGTACCCTTTGATTGCTTAATGCAGACTTGATAGATGTTGAAAATTTATTACTTTTATTCGCAGCAGGTTCTTTGAGTCAAAAGTAGGCCGTGCTTGAACTCATCAAAAAGAATATTAACTCAGAATGAACCTTTGAAAAGCCTTGGAACTGTAATCAAAACACATTTTGGCAGGATAAGAGATTTTGCAGCAATTTTAGACCGAACCACAAGTGGTTGCCTACGTTCCCCTTTTGCAAGAGAACTAAGGGGCTCAGGTCTCCGTAGTTCGACTCAATCAAATTTGTGTTTAAGAAAGGGGAAGATAGAAGGGGGACATCTTTGCGACCATGTTTTTACCTAGACCGCCCTTTTTTAGGGTTTTCGGTCTAGTGGGTATATTCTTTAGGGGCGCGTCCCTTATTTTTGCATGGTTTGCCTTTTGAGAGGTTTTCAGTCTCATCTGGGAAAATTTTGTTGCGCCTTTATTTCTCATTTTTTTATTTTTTATTTTTTATTTATTTAGAGGGGGGAAAAGACTCGATCAAACATAATACCTCCGCAACTTGTCGCCGTTGACGGGTGCGAGAAATGGGTTGCCATCTAAGTACAGCCATTTGCATAGCTCCTCTGGAGAATATTTTCTTCACTAGGAACGGTTCGACCCAAACAGGTGCCCATTTGCCCAATGCACTGCTCTGATTTGAGGGCTTCATCTTAAGGACCAGATCACCAACCTTGATGTCCCTGGGTTTCACTTTCTTGTCAAAAGCACGAGCCATTCTTCTTTGGTACGCCCGGTTATGCTCCATGGCTTTTAGTCTGTGTTCGTCTAACAGAGCCAATTCATTGTATCGAATTTGGAGCCATTCAATCTCATTCACTTCATTTTCGAGCAAAACCCTGAGGGATGGAATTTCTAATTCAATAGGCATGACAGCCTCCATTTCGTAAGTCAGAGCGTATGGAGTTGCACCGGTGGCAGTTCGGATTGAAGTGCGGTAGCACCATAATGCTAAATGCAGCTTCTCTGGCCAATCCCTTCCTCGCTCGGCCATCTTCTTTATGATTCTCTCCAAGTTCTTATAGGCAGCCTCAACAGCACCGATCGTCTGCGGTCTGTATGGTAAAGATTTATGGCGCTTGACCCTGTATTCAGTGAGTAATCGATCAGTTTCTCCTTCGAAATGGGTTCCATTGTCAGAAATAATCTCATTTGGGACTCCGTAGCGGCAGAAGATTTGTTCCTTTATGAAGCGAACGACCTTCTTGGTTGTGAGCGCTTTGTAAGATGCAGCTTCTACCCACTTTGTGAAGTAATCTACCGTGACTAATACAAATGAGTGTCCATTACTCCCGAGCGGAGTTATTTTCCCAATGACATCAATTCCCCATGTTGCGAGGGGCCACGGAGTTGTCATACAGTATAGGTCATGAGGAGGGATATGCTTAAGGTTGGAGAATTGCTGGCATTTGTCACAAGTCCGCACAAACTGGATGCAATCCGTCTCCATAGTAATCCAGAAGTAACCAAGCCTGATGATGCTATGCATAAGGGATCGGGCGCTCATATGAGGTCTGCAGGTACCGTTATGAACATCTTCCATTACTCTTTGGGCCTTTTCCTTGCTGATACAGAGGAAGAGTGGGCAACCTTCCCTTTTCTTCCATAGCTCGTTGCCAAGTATGACGTATTGTGCTGATAGCCTCTTTAGAGCTTGCAAGCTTTTGGCATGGACACCTTTTAAGTCTCCTCCTTTGTCAACAGGGAAGGATGCTTCGCCATGCTTGAGATATTGAAAAATCTGGTTGTACCACGGTTCACTGACGGTTTTGATCTCAATTTCACAACAATATGCAGGATTTTCTCGCCTACCGACCCTGAACGGTTAGATCGACTTTCCTTCTAGGATTTCTACCAAAGAGGCCAGAGTAGCTAGGGCATCGGCAAATCTGTTCTTGTCTCATGGCAGGAACTGGAATGACACTTCCTTGAACTAACCGACGAGTTCTGTGATGTAAGCATGATACTTCTGGAGACACGGATATATAATTTTCCATTTGTTGGCGGCCTGATTGATTATCAATTGGGAATCACCGAATAATTCTAACTCTTCCACGTGACGTTCGAGGGCAGCCTCTAGACCAGCTATGCAAGCTTCATACTCGGCGGCATTGTTGGTAACCGAGAAGTTCAGTTTGATAGCTATGGGGGTATGCATGTCATTCGGATCTACTAGTACCATCCCGATGCCGTTACCTCTTTTGTTTGTTGCTCCATCAAAGAATAACTGCCACCGGTTGTCATTTTCTATAGCAAGAATCCCCTCGTCTGGAAATTGGAGATCTGGTCCTTGGGCTTCTGTATTGGGGAAGTCAACCAACTAATCCGCCAAAGCTTGTCCCTTGATTGACTTCCGGATCACATATTTGATATCAAACTCAGCCAAAAAGAAGGTTCACTTTGCCAATCGGGTGGAGATGTTCCCTCTATCACCTTGAAACAAGTATCTGATCGGGTCCATCTTGGAGACCAAGTGTACAGTGTGGGATAGCATATAGTGCTTTAGCTTTCCGACCACCCAGACCAGAGCCGCGCATGTCTTCTCGAGGGCAGAGTAGTTCAACTCGCTACCTTGGAATTTGCGGCTAACAAATTATATGGCATTCTCAATCTTTGAATCCTTCTTCTTTTGTGCTAGCATAGCCCCAATGGCTGTGTCTGTGACCATCAAGTATAGCAGTAAAGGCTTGCTCCCGTGAGGCGGACAAAGAATGGGAGGATTGACAAGGTAAGCTTTGATCCTTTCGAAGGCCAGTTGGCATTCCTTGTTCCAAATCACTTCCTGATTCTTCTTTAGTAGCTTGAAGATCGGCTCACACATGGAGGTCAGTTGGTTGACAAATCTGCTGATGTACTGTAGACGACCCATGAATCCTTTCACTTCGGAGATAGTTCTGGGCGGCTTCATTTCAATGATTGCCTTGACCTTTCTGGGATCTACTTCGATGCCGCGTTCTGTGACCATATACCCCAGGACCATACCTCGAATAACCCCAAAGGTGATGTTGGTCCCAAAGGTGGCAACAAGGGTGAAAATACAGCTAGAGGGGGGGGGTGAATAGCTGTTTAAAATTTTTCGCCCTCAATTTAAAACTAAACCTCTATGCTTACAAAACCTCTTGCAGTGTATAAGAAACTGCAAGTAAAGTTGTAAAATGCACAGCGGAATAAACTTAGTAAAATGCGGTTTTGAGGAGGCGGTTTTGCAAGGCGGTTTTAGTGCAGTTTTCTGAGCAGTTGTAAAAACAGAAAATGTAGTTTGACAATGTTAACTCCAAACACAATCTCACAATAAAGGATAACTATATAAAGATCAAACAGAGAAAAGGAAGATAATCAGTAAGCACAAGAAATATAAATGCATAAAGTAAGAACACAATATTTGGAGTGGTTCAATCGATAAACGATCTACGTCCACTACCAAGATGGTTAGTCTTGGATTTCTAAGAGAGATTTTATATTGAGTATTTGAGCGATTACAAAGTACAATAAAATCTTTTCTATGAAGAACAAATCCTAGACTATAACCAGTGTATCTCAAATGAATAAACTATGTGTTTAAACAAGAGAGGTGTGTGTGTGAGAACAAGATCAAGGCTCTTTAAATCTGTGAGATGTAGAGCACAATGATTCTTGACGTGTTAAGGCTTGATTTCTGGGCTGGGGAATATTTCTTGAAGTATGAAGATGAAGATTCAAAGGACTAAGAATTTTTGGGCAGAGCTTCAACTTCTCATGAACACAGCAATTTCTCAAGATTCAAGCTATCTTCAAATGGTGAAGATTAGGGGTATTTATACCCAAGCATCAGGAATATAGCCGTTGGACACAGCTGTTGAAAGGACAGTCCTTGATGCAATCCCATTGGTCCACTCCAACTACTTTTGTCCTTTGGAACTGTTGATGCAGGTAAAGCTGATCAGACCTCAGCTGCAATCAAGGTGGTTAGGACATCTGTCACCTTTTCAAGATCCTTGCAGATCTTGTCTGAAAAGTAGTCACGTGACAGGATATGGTAGTTGACTTTTGATATTGCTGACGTGGATTCCAACGGTCAAAAGAGGTTCACTTCAAGTAGCCAATCATTGGAGCGGTTCTGGATAAAGGCGGTTTGACATGAAAGCGGTTCCACCAGAAAAGGATCTCCAAGTGCGGTTTGCACTTGTTGTTCAGGCGGTTTCAGATGAAGGGAATCACAAGGCAAAAAGGCGGTTCTGCCAAGCGGTTCTAAAAAGGGCGGTTCTGAAACCCTTGAACTGCAATCCTTAGGTCCAATGATTCTTGAGCCAGTCTTCAAGCCTAAATTTTAACCTATTCTATAAAATGGACTTAGCTAAAAATTGAAGTCTAAGCTTCATTACATAGGGTCCTAAAGTCCTTAAAATAAATAGGAGGTCATGGTATCAATCAAATCTAATACAAAATAGGAGGGTTAAAATATGCATACCCAACAATCTCCCCCTATTTGATTGATGCCATTACCTACTACAGCAAAAGCAATCATTGTACTTGGTAAAAACATGTCCATAAGAATTAACATGGTAAGTCATGTCCCAAGTCAATGCACACACTAGCTTAAGCTATAGATTTCTATACTTTTGAAAGATTAAAAACTTACAAATTGAAGAGTATAGAAATGCATTCAGTGCACTTAAACAAGTATGAGTTTAAATTCAAAGTGCAGTTTAAACTGAATGTTTAAACATCAATTCAAAAGAGTGAGTTTTAAGTTGAAAAATATTTGAATGAGGTTTAAGACCATAAGCGGTTTCAATGTTCTACAAACAAGCAGTTTGAATGAACAAAGTTTTTGGAACCATGATGCAATTTCCATTAATTCCTAAAATGATTACAAGTACAGGAATGAAAGGAAATTACAAGATTACAAAAACAAAAATGAAGTAAGTTGGACAAAGGAAGATACAAAGAAAGTGCGGTCCAAACTTACCAAAAAAATACAAGGAAAAAGCGGTTTACTGCTGAGGCGGCTTGTTCACTTCATGATCAGCTCCACTAGGCCCAGCTCTAGATTGGTCAGGTGCAAACGCTTTCCTAAGTCTTCTTACTTCCTCTGCGGTTCTGGTGAGAGTAGCTTCAAGCTTCTTCAGGGCATTAACAGAATGAGCAGAGGTAGAATTTGAGGTACCAACCGCTTTGTTGGTTTGCTCTAGATTCTCCTTGATAATGTCAAGCTTCACATTCACAGAGGAATATATGGAATTGAAGATAGTGTGAAGTTCTTCTTGAACTAAAGCAGTTTGGGCTTGGATGGATTCCTTCATTGGGTCAAGATCAATGGTAACTCTCAGAGAGGTTTTTAGGTCATGAATTTCAGCTTCAATCTTGGCAATGAATCCAGCTTTCAGGTTGTCCGGGCGAGGCATTAAATTCATCTGAATCTCATTCAGCTTTTCCATTGAGGCGTCTCCAACACATTCCAGATTTACCTTGGAGTCCACCTTGAATATATCAATTTGCTCCAGAACATCTTCTCTAAGGGAATTCAAGGCGGTTTGGACAATCTGTGCCATTTGCGGTCTGGAGTTTAAGGTGGAAACAAGTTTTGAGGTCAGATCCCCAAGGTCTTTATCAATGGAATTGCAGACCTTCTCTTGAATTTCACTCAAGGCTTTGACCAATCCTTCTTCAACAGCGGTTTTGATAAGAGACGCGGTTTGGTCATCCGGAGGCGGTTGAGGAGGATGGAGGGTTTGCTGTAGATCTCTCCCCCTTAATGGCATCAAGCAATGTTGATTTAAGGGTTGCCATCTCCAGGGATTGAGACTCTACCTTGGCTTGAAGAACAAGGTTTGACTCAGAGAGAATTAAGAGAGAGGTTTGGAGGGAAGCGTTGGAAGCGGTTAGGATGTCATTGGAAGCGGTCAGCTTAATGACATGACCTTGGTTTATTAGGAGTTGGCTTTGGATGAGGGAAAGGGTTTGAAGGATTTGGGAATAGTCAGAAGGAGGTGCGGTTGAGGTAGAAGCGGTTGGAAATATAGGAGGTGGTTGTTTTTGGGTAGTTTCAGGAGCGGTTTTGGTTTGAGTATTTGTTTGAGGAGGAGACTTTTGGTGGTTGGGTGATTTTTGTGGAGGAGGGGATTTTGAAGGAGAGTTGGATTTAGAGCGGTTAGGTGTAGGGAAGCGGTTTTTGTTAGGGGAATTGTCAGGGGTTGGATCATCTCTAACTGACTTAGAGGTAGCATGTCTAGCAGAAGGTTTGGACTGCCATTGTTGGTAGACAGAGTGAGTAGGTGTTTGGTTGGAATGTTGGGAGTTCATGGAATGGGAATGTTGGGGTGAGTTATATTGGGATTGAGAAGATAGGGGTGAGAGTGATTTTCTGGGGGAAGGTGAAGGGGAATTTTGAGGAGGTGATTGTGGAGGGGAATTTGGGAGGTGAGGGAGAAGGTGATGGTTGAGCAAAGTTTGGTTTTCTTGAAGGGTTTCTTCTTGGCAGCCATTTTCTTCCTCTTAGGTTTCTCCCCCTGAGATTGTGCGGTTTTGTTGGGGGAAGGGGTTATGGATTTGGCTTTGGATGGAGATTTGGATTGAGAGTTGGCAGGGGATTGGGCTGGGGATTGGTTTGGAGATTGGACAGGAGAGGTTTGAGGAGATGGAGGCGGTTGGGTTTCTGGAGGCGGTTCATGGGGTGAGGCGGTTCCAGCTTCAGTGGTTGATTTTCCCTTGGCCTGATACTTCTCAGCTTGCTCCTTGGCCAATCTAGCAATCCTATCTTGGAGAACCTTCATCTGTTCTTCCACAGTCAAACCAGCCATCTCATCTCTGGCTTTCTTGGCTCTAGCCACCAAGTTGGGAATACTTGGATCTTCCTCTTCTTCATCATCTTCATCCACCAAATGCATGGTTTCAGGTTCAGGTTCCTTGGATGATTTCTTTCTTTTGCTAGTACCAGCTCCATCATCAGTTGTAGGCGGTTTGGTTGCAGGAGCGGTCTTGGCCTTTTTCTGAGGCGGTTCAGCTCTTGCTTGGGGCTTCCTGGACCGCTTGGGTGCTTTGGTTTGAGGAGCGGTTGAAGGATCTCTGAGCTCATATGGTTCCTTCAAGGGATATGTATCTGCATCATACAACGACTTGTACAAAGCATCACCATTGGCATACCTGAAAGTATGGCATGCTAGCAATCCAAGGGAATCATCTGAGCAGTCCACCATAAGATCTGGATTCTTGGTGACCATTTCATCCAAGTGCTCATAGTCCATCAACGGGCGGTCAAGATCCTGCAGAAGGGTCTCCACCTCGATCTTCACCTTTGATTTTGGGTGATAGGTCTCTATGCTATCCTTAATCTCAAAATAAAGGATCCTTGGCCGGTGTAGCTTGATTTCCATAAAGATAGCGGCCACATTGGACATCCATTGTTGGGATGTAAAATTGTTGTGGTTCCCAGTCTTTCCACAAATGGATCTCCCACTGAGATGACCTATAAAATTCATTAGTTCACCAAAGTTCTTTCTTGGGATCTTCTTGTACTTCTTGGATAAGGTATCCACTTTGGCGGTTTGGAAAGCGGCATTGTCTTGAATAACCTTGATCAACCTCTAAGGGAGCTCCACCAACAGTAAATCTGAAGAGTCTTCTTATGTCAATATAGTCTATGGAGAGCTTCATGCCTTCAACAACAGCGGTCAGGCAGGAGACTTTTTGGCCTTGCTCAAGAACTCTGGAATCCTTCTTAGCGGTTGCAAAGAATTGATCCACGAAAGATGGCACAATGAAATTCTGCTTCTTGGTGAAGAGCGGTAGGATGCACGAGACTACGAGCTTCTTCAGCAACTCCCTTCCTAGAGCATCAGTTTTGAGCTCTTCCTCATTAACTTCCCACCAAGGTAGGAAAGTAGTTGGATCCTACAAATTTAAAATTTCAAGTGTTAGATCCATTTGTGTATTCATAGTTCACATGCGGTTTGAGCACCAAGCGGTTGAGCAAAGGTGCGGTTTGAAAATGTCAAACCCCAAGTGAAACCATGAATACTCAACAAATAATGAGGACTTGAGAATAAAATTACTTAAGTACGTGGCATTGTAATCCAAACTTATCCCACACTGCAAGCAGTGATTAGAGAGGAATTTCTTGGTTTCCAGCCTATATACTTAGTAAAATCTCAAAAACATTGGAAAGGAAATAAACAGCATGCGGTTTCTAAAGATTTGAAAATGCGGTTTTAGAACATGCGGTTTAGGTTGAATAGGAGAGGAGCGGTTTGAAACAAAAAAAATTCCTAAGCGGTTGTATAATAGCGGTTTCAAACCAACATAAAATCCAAAATTTCTGAAAAAGTTGGAAAATTTTCTAAGTGTTGGAAAACACTTCCTCAGAATCAAGGCAACCAAAATATATGATTTTTCAAGAACAGTTCATGGGTTTTGTGAAGAACACCAAGAACATTCAAGAACACCAAGAACAGAGATTCATGAAACTTAACCAAAATAAGCAAATAATATATCAAAATGATCACATTGGGAAGGAGATTAACAATATATCATTAAAAATTCATCCTTTACCCAGAATCATCAACAAACTTCAAGAACACAAAAATGGGTTTTCGAAGTAAATGAACTGAAAATCACAAAATAGGTGTTCTAAACATGGATTGATCATGAAATAAACTACATATATTAAATCCATATATAAATACGAGCAAAACCCAACAATTATCAACAAAAATAGTCAAGAAAGTAGTTCAAAATCATCAAAAATTTAAACAGGGCATACGAACAGTTTATGAGTTCATCCATGGCAGATTCTGAAGAAATTAAAGGTTAGGGTTAGAGATTTGTTACCATTTCCAAGATAGGTTTCTTTGCCCTAGCAGTGGTAGATGCTCTTTGCCTTTTTGAAGTTGAAGGTTTTGAAGTTGTTGCCATTGATGATTAAATAAGAAAAATGAGGGTTTTTGTAAAGAGTTTTAGAGAGAGAGAGAGAGAGTTTGGTAGAGAGAGTACGGTGTGCAGAGAGTTGGCAGAAGAAAGAAAGAATTTCACCAACTTAGGTTTATATAGGGTGAAGGGGTGGAGGCAGTTGGTCAGAGAGAATGATTGAATTAAACCAACTGTTGCACCCTTTCACCTTCTGCACTTCTCTAAATGACGGCTGACATGAGGGTTTTTAATGCTCATGTCCCCTTAGCATTAAATGCTCTTAATTTTGAAATAAACGAGGGAAAACATTTGCAAAAATACCCTTATGTCAAAAATAAGGACTAAAAAATAAATAAAGGAATTTGAACAGTTTTTTTTTTTAATTAAGATAAGCAATAAAAATAGACAGAGTTTACTTCTTGTTGAAACGTGGTTTTGATCCAAGCGGTCAGACTGCATGAGCGGTTTGGAACTTGCGGTTTGCATGCAGGCGATTGGATAATCTTGCGGTTTTGACACAGGCGGTTCAACAGAAGCGGTTTGATTCCAAAAGGAATTTCAACCTAGACTCAACAAACAAGTTAGCCAATAAAAAGTATGGAATTTATTTAAGTTCAAGCATACCCATTTCTCCTCTGAGAAAAGAAAATCTCTTGGAGTCAAGAGCCTTTGTGAGGATATCAGCAATCTGGTTGTCTGTCCCCACGTACTCTAAATGGATATTCCTCTCCACATGATCTTTAAGGAAATGATACTTGATATCTATGTGCTTGGTCTTGGAATGCATGACAGGGTTGTTGGAGACTGAAATTGTTGAAGTGTTGTCACACATGATGGGGCAATTCCCTTCATGGATTCCATAGTCCACCAACTGCTTCATCCAAAGGATTTGGCAACAACTACTACCGGCAATGTACTCGGCCTCTGTGGTTGACATGAAGCTGATGCTTGCTTCTTGCTGGCCCAAGCAACTAGTCTATTCCCGAGGAAATGACAAGTACCACTAGTGCTTTTCCTGTCAATAGTACAAGCTGCATAATCTGCATCTGAATAACCTACAAGATCGAAGTTCGAATCTTTGGAATACCAAAGTCCAAGGTTAGTGGTTCCAGATAAATAGCGGATTATACGCTTGACTGCAATAAGATGTGCTTCTCTAGGATCTGCTTGGTAGCGAGCACATACACAGACACTAAACATGATATCGGGCCTACTAGCAGTTAAGTAAAGTAATGAGCCGATCATACCTCGATATAAAGTCTGATCAACTTTCTTACCTTTGAGATCCTTATCTAGCTTATTGCCGGTGGCCATAGGAGTATCATATGCTTTAGCATTTTCTAATCCAAACTTCTTTATCAACTCCTTGGTGTATTTGGCTTAGCTGAGAAAAATACCTTCTTCGCGTTGCTTGATTTGAAGCCCGAGGAAGAATGTTAATTCTCCCATCATGCTCATCTCAAACTTGCTTTTCATTAGCTTTTCGAAACGCTTACAAAGCAACTCATTAGTAGAACCAAAAATAATATCATCAACATAAATTTGAACAAGTAAAGTATGCTCATTATATTTGGCAATAAAAAGAGTTGTATCAATTTTACCTCGTTTAAATCCTTTTTCTAGTAAAAATTTAGAAAGAGTCTCATACCATGCCTTTGGAGCTTGCTTAAGTCCATACAAAGCTTTTTGGAGTTTGTAGACATGATTGGGAAATTTGGAGTCTTCAAATTCAGGCGGTTGGGCAACATACACGGTCTTTTGCAGTTCGCCGTTGAGGAATGCACTCTTTACGTCCATTCATTTTCCTTGGAGTGACCAGCCATGAAGCAGAAGACCTGAAATGTAAACATTAAGAACGAGGTCCCCCTTTATTCCTTGGGTCCTGAAGTTAGCAACCCTTTACGACCCACACCTGCTTGACAGAAGGAGGTTTACTCTTCCTGGCATTGGATGTGAACCGCAAAAGGCATTCTGCAGCCTTGTGACCTAAACCATCACACACAGAACATTTATAATAGCTACAAGCTTCATGAGGTTTTACTAACTCCTTACTCTTCTTAGGAGTTGCATGCGGTTTGGGACAAGGAAGCGGTTTGGGAGGAGCGGTTCCAGCTAAGAGTCCAGCTGAGATAAAGGGAACAGGCTTTGGTTTGACCACGTATTTTCTGGGAACGCTATTCCTGCTTTTGAAGGCAGGAGGAGCGGTCGAAGAAGATGCGCGGTCAGACACTGAGTTAGCGACACCACCTTTTCCACCGGGAGCGGTTGGAGCGGTATGCGACCAATTCCATAAGCCATTTCCTCTTCGGTGCCTCCGCGAGAATCCTTAGGTTTCAACACAGAATTCTTTCCATATTGCTTTCTTTTAGGGTAGACATAATTTATTTGTCGTCCTTTACCCTTTCCTTTATCATGCTTCCCCTTAGGAATTTCTTTAGTTAGTTTTAAAATTTTCTCATCCTTTTCACTCGAGGATGCACACTTCTCCTCTTCCTCAGATCCAAAACCTAGGCCTTCCTTAATTCCAGGAGGAACTTGGGAGTCCATGATTTTATCCTTGGTGGATTGAGACTTGAGCCACAAATCAATAATCTTTTGGAGATCGTTGATTTGGGTTACCAAGTCATCATTCCGGAGTTGAAGTGCAGCAACCTTAGTGTCAAGGATGCGGTTCTGATCAGCAAGAGGAGTCATACTTTTGACTTGGTCCTTAAGATTTGAAATTTCAGACCTCATCACAGTTTTCTCCGTCTTGTACAGATTAAGTTCATCATGAGCTAAGCTTAAGGCTTTCTTAAGATTAGAGAATTGATGGATCACCTTTTCAGCTTCCTTGAACATCCTTTCATGTTCCATGGGAGAAACCTCTTCCACCACCTTTTTCAAAATTTTCTTCTTTGGAATTGTTTTTGAAGGTGGAGCATTTGTAGGAGGAAAAATGGGACGTGAATACGAGCAATTTCCTATCTTAATGCTAGGAGTAAGTTTGATATCATCATCCAATTTAAAATTTGGAAGTTTTGTAGAAGCCTCTTTTTCTTCCATATCTTGCGACTCGATTGACTCAGAATCTGACTCATCGGAAGCGTCTGCAATTAAGCAGAGATTAACCTCTTCGGTTTCATCATCACTTCCATCATCAGAATCTGTTTCAATCCAAGTGGCCAATTCCTTGGAATTCTCTTCCTCCTCAGCAACCATTCCCTTGCGATGAGAAAATTTCATAGGAGAGGTTTTCTTTTTCATGTATTCATATTTAGGTTGTGGACACTCAGATGCAAAGTGATCAGGTTTTCTACAATTGTAGCAAACTAGATCACCCTTTTTCTTTGTATCTCCAGCCTTAGAAAACGTTGCAGGAGGTTTGCCTTTTGAAAATGATTTTGTGAAAGATTTTGAGGATTTTCTAAATTTTTGGAATCTTTTCACAAACATGGCAAAATCATCATCATCCATCTCGATGAGTGATGAGGTTGATATGGAAGGATCAGCGGTTTGGTTGGATGTAGATGGTTTCTCCTCTTGTTCCACTACGGACATGGAAAGCGATTTGGTTTTTCCTTCAATCTCTTCAATATGATTTAATTTTAATTCATAGACTCTAAGATTGGCGTACAAGTTACTTAACGACCAAGTACCCAAAACTTTGGAGTCTTCTAAAGAGGTAGCCTTATTTACCCATTTAGAACCTAAAGCAGATAGGAAAGTCATATTGATTTCCTTATCGGTTAAAGTTTTGCCAAGAGATCTACAAGCATTAACTACCTCAACATATCGGTCGTAGGTTTGACCAAGAGTTTCGTTGGATTTTTACGTTGAAGTTGTTGTATGATCTTTCAACGGCATATAATTTGCTTTCCTTGCATTCATCATCACCTTCGAGGTAGCTCTCAATGGCATCCCACATACGCTGCGGTTTTGAGGTACATCACTTTACGTAGAGTTGATACGGGGAGGGTTCCGAAATGATGTGCCTAGCCTTGCTTTGTCCAAGGCAACCAATCTCTTCTCTTCATCCGACCACTCTTCTTTTGGCTTTTTGATCTCTGGAATTGTTGCACTGGTGGTTGCATCTGTGTTGGCCTTCATTGGAACTAACGGGCCATTGATCACGCACTCCACCAGCATTTCATCTGTAGTTTCCAAATGAATAAGCATTCGGCACTTCCAGATGTCAAAGTGGTCTTCGTCCAAGATTGGAATGTGTGAATAGTTAACAGTAGTCATTGTCTTTGTATTTTCCATATCGAATCGGCACACAAGCTGTTAAGCTTGAAAAACAGTGGTTTTAAAATGTGTTAGCTCTGATACCACTTGTTGGTCCCAAAGGTGGCAACAAGGGTGAAAATACAGCTAGAGGGGGGGATGAATAGCTGTAATAATTTTTTCGCCCTCAATTTAAAACTAATCCTCTATACTTACAAAACCGCTTGCAGTGTAAGAAACTGCAAGTAGAGTTATAAAATGCACAACGGAATAATGAAGTTACAAAGCGGTTTTGAGAGAGGCGGTTTTGCAAAGCGGTTTGATAGTGAGGTTTACTGAAAGTGCAGTTTGCAAAAGTGAAGTCTAGACAATGTTAACTCCAAACACAATTTCACAATAAGGATAACTATATAAAGATCAAACAAAGACAAAGATAAATAATTAGCAAGCACAGAAAATATAAATGCAGTAAAGTATATGAACAAGCTAATTGGAGTGGTTCAATCGATAAACGATCTATGTCCACTACCAAGATGGCTAGTCTTGGATTTCTAAGAGAGATTTTATATTGAGTATTTGAGAGATTACAAAGTACAATAAAATCTTTTCTATGAAGAACAAATCCTAGACTATAACCAGTGTATCTCAAATGAATAAACTATGTGTTTAAACAAGTGAGGTGTGTGTGTGTTCAAGATCAAGGCTCTTTAAATCTGAGAGATGTAGAGCTCAATGATTCTTGAATGTGTTAAGGCTTGATTTCTGGGCTTGGGAATATTTCTTGAAGGTAGAAGATGAAGATTCAAAGGACTGATGAATTTCTGGGCAGAGCTTCAACTTCTTATGAACACAGCAATTTCTCAATTTTTCAAGCAATCTTCAAATGGTGAAGATTAGGGGTATTTATACCCAAGCATCAAGAAACTAGCCGTTGGATACATTTGTTGTAAGGACGGTACTTGATGCAATCCCATTGGTCCACAAAGAACCACTTTTGTCCTTTGGGCTGTTGATGCGAGTAAAGGCGATCGGACCTCGCCGCAATCAAGGTGGTTAGGACATCTGTCACCTTTTCAAGATCCTTGCAGATCTTGTCTGAAAAGTAGTCACGTGACAAGATATGGTAGTTGACTTTTGATATTGCTGACGTGGATTCCAACGGTCAAGAGAGGTTCACTTCAAGTAGCCAGTCATTGGAGCGGTTACGGAGAAAGGCGGTTCCACGGTAGAAGGATTTCCAAGTGCGGTTTGCACTTGTTGTTCAAGCGGTTTCGAGATGAAGGGAATCACAAGGCAAAAAGGCGGTTACGCCAAGCGGTTCTAAAGGCGGTTACGAAACCTTGAACCGCAATCCTAAGATTCAATGATTCTTGAGCCAGTCTTCAAGCCTAATTTTAACCTATTCTATAAAATGGACTTAGCTAAAAATTGAAGTCTAAGCTTCATTACATAGGGTCCTAAAGTCCTTAAAATAAATAGGAGGTTATGGAATCAATCAAATCTAATACAAAATAGGAGGGTTAAAAACATGCATACCCAACAGGTCTAGCTGGGTATATTCTTTTAGCACCGGGCGCGTTCCTTATTTTTGCATGGACTGCCTTTTGAGAGGTTTTTAGTCTCATCTGGGACAATTTTGTTGTGCCTTTATTCTCATTTCCTTTCTTTTTTTTATGTTTTTTTTTTATTTACAAAAGGGGAAAATGACTCGATTACACATAATACCGCCGCAACTTGTCTCCGTTGACAGGGTGCAAAAATGGGTTGCCATCCAAATCTGTCAGCTGCATAGATCCTCCGGAGAATATTTTCTTCACTAGAAACGGTCCGACCCAAACAGGTGCCCATTTGCCCAATGCACTGCTCTGATTTGAGGGCTTCATCTTAAGGACCAGATCACCAACCTTGATATCCCTGGGTTTCACTTTCTTGTCAAAGGCACGGGCCATTCTTCTCTGGTACGCCCGGTTATGCTCCATGGCTTTTAGTCTGCATTCGTCCAACAGAGCCAATTCATTGTATCGACTTTGGAGCCATTCAATCTCATTCACCTCATTTTCGAGCAAGACCCTGAGGGATGGAATTTCTAATTCAATAGGCATGACAACCTCCATTCCGTAAGTCAGAGCGTATAGAGTTGCACCGGTGGCAGTTCGAATTGAAGTGCGGTAGCCCCATAATGCTAAATGCAGCTTCTCTGGCCAATCCCTTCCTCGTTCGGTCATCTTCTTTATGATTCTCTCCAAGTTCTTGTTGGCAGCCTCAACAACACCGTTCGTCTGCGGTCTGTATGGTGAAGATTTATGGCGCTTGACCCTGTATTCCGTAAGCAGGCGATCAGTTTCTCCTTCGAAATGGGTTCCATTGTCAGAAATAATCTCATTTGGGACTCCGTAGCGGCAGAAAATCTGTTCCTTTATGAAGCGAGCGACCTTCTTAGCTGTGAGCACTTTGTAAGACGCAGCTTCTACCCACTTAGTGAAGTAATCCACCACAACCAATACAAACGAATGTCCATTGCTCCCGGGCGGATTTATTTTCCCAATGACATCGATCCCCCATGTTGCGAAGGGCCACGGAGTTGTCATACAGTATAGGTCATGAGGAGGGATGTGATTAAGATTGGAGAATCGCTGACATTTATCACAAGTCCGCACAAACTGGATGCAATCTGTCTCCATAGTAATCCTGAAGTAACCCAGTCTGGTGATGCTATGCATGAGAGATCGAGCGTTCATATGAGGTCCGCAGGCACCGTTATGAACATCTTCCATTACTCTTTGGGCCTTTTCCTTGCTGATACAGAGTAGGAGTGGGCAACCTTCCCTTTTCTTCCATAATTCATTGCCAAGTATGACGTACTGAGCTGATAGCCTTTTCAAAGCCTGCAGACTCTTGGCATGAACACCTTTTGGATCTCCTTCTTTATCGACGGGGAAAGATGCCTCACCATGCTTGAGGTATTGGAAAATATGACTGTACCACGGCTCATTGATGGTTTCAATCTCTATTTCACAGCAGTATGCAGGATTTTCTCGCCTACCGACCCTGAACGGTTTGATCAACTTTCCTTCTGGGATTTCTACCAGTGAGGCCAAAGTAGCTAGGGCATCGGCAAATCTGTTCTTGTCTCGTGGCAGGAACTGGAATGACACTTCCTTGAATTGACCGATGAGTTCTGCAATGTAAGCATGGTACTTCTGGAGACACGGATCTATAATTTTCCACTTGTTGGGGCCTGATTGATTATCAATTGGGAATCACCGAAAACTTCTAACTCTTCCACGTGTCGTTCGAGGGCAGCCTCTAGACCAGCTATGCAAGCTTCGTACTCGGCGGCATTGTTGGTAACCGAGAAGTTTAGCTTGATAGCTATGGGGGTATGCATATCATTCGGATCTACTAGTACCATCCCGATGCCATTACCTCTTTTGTTCGCTGCTCCATCAAAGAATAACTGCCACCGGTTGCCATTTTCTATAGTAAGAATCCCCTCGTCTGGAAACTGGAGATCTGGTCCTCGGGCTTCTGTACTTGGGAAGTCAGCCAACTGATCCGCCAAAGCCTATCCTTTGATAGATTTCCGGATCACATACTTGATATCAAACTCAGCTAAGAAGAAAGTCCACTTTGCCAATCTGGTGGAGATGTTACCTCTGTCACCCTGGAACAGGTATCTGATCGGGTCCATCTTGGAGACCAAGTATACAGTGTGGGATAGCATATAGTGCTTTAGCTTTCCGACCACCCAAACCAGTGCTGCGCATGTCTTCTCGAGGGCAGAGTAATTCAACTCGCTACCTTAGAATTTGCGGCTAACAAAGTATATGGCATTCTCAATCTTTGAATCCTTCTTCTCTTGTGCTAGCATAGCCTTAGTGGGTAATGCGTGGTATCCAGTATAGCGATGAAGGCTTGCTCCGTGAGGCGGACAAAGAATGGGAGGATTGACAAGGTAAGCTTTGATCCTCTCGAAGGCCAGTTGGCATTCCTCGTTCCAAACCACTTCCTGATTCTTCTTGAGTAGCTTGAAGATCGGCTCACACATGGAGGTCAGTTGGTTGACGAATCTGCTGATGTACTGTAGATGGCCCATGAATCCTTTCACCTCGGAGACAGTTCTGGGCAGCTTCATCTCGACGATTGCTTTAACCTTTCTGGGATCTACTTCGATGCCGCGTTCTGTGACCATATACCCCAGAACCTTACCTCGAATAACCCCAAAGGTGCTCTTGGTGGATTTAGCCTCGTGGAGTGCTCTCGGAGTACGTTGAAGAATTTCCTCAAGTCAATGAAATCTTTGTCCATCGACCCTTTCGAGTGAATAATCATATCATCTACATACACTTCAATCTCCTTGTGGATCATGTCGTGAAACAGGGTAGTGACGGCCCTCTGATAGGTAGCCCCAGCATTCTTCAGACCAAACGGCATTACTGTGTAACAATAAGTACCCCATGGAGTTGTAAACGCTGTCTTGTCCTGATCTTCCTCAGCCATTTTGATCTGATTGTAACCCGCGAAACCATCAACGAAGGACTTGACCTCAAAGTTTGCGGTTGCATCTACTAGCATATCAATGTTGGGCAAAGGGAAGTCATCTTTGGGGCTAGCCTTATTGAGATCTCGGAAATCTACGCAGACCCGGACCTTTCCGTTAGCTTTTGTCACTGTTACAATGTTTGCCAACCAAGTCGGATATTCAATCACTTTGATGAAACCCACCCGTAAGAGTTTTTTAATTTCTTCTTTCACCTGTAAGGACCACTCCGGTTTTATCCGCCTCAACTTCTGCTTGATTGGCTTAATTTCTGGATCTAGAGGAATCCGGTGCTCTACGATAGAAGTATCCAGCTCGGGCATATCTTTGTAAGACCAAGCAAAGACGTCCATATATTCTTTAAGCAATTCAATCAGGGCAACCCGTTCATCTCCGGAGAAGAAGCTACCAATCTGCGTTTCTTTGGGTTCTTCGGCTGTTCCCAGGTTCACCGTTGTCAATACCTCATCGGAAGCTTGGGCCCGACTTTCCTTTTGATCGCGAACCTGCTTTGAATCATTTTCTAAAATTTGCTCGTCTATTAAGTCTGCATTATCTTCAATTGAATTAGGATTAATTATTTTTAAATCTTGATGATTATTTTTTGTTAAGCGTTCAATTGTTAGATTTGCAATCACAGGATACTCAGAAAGGTCAACCATTTTATTCAAAGCATAGGGAAAGACAGTGTTTACAACTCGAAGATGGCCTTCTGTCGTGAGGACATTAGACCGGTCGGAAGACTCGAATTCAATAACAAGAGATTCCGGAGACCGACTCAAGACATGAGGAACAAATTTAGACTCGGAGGGACAAGGACGAGGCTTGAGCCCAAGCTTTTCAATCATAGTCTCCCTGTCGGCGACCGGTCCTCGGAACGAAGTCCAATTCTGTAAAGGTCTCTCTGCAACCGTCTCCAACATGTTTAGCTCCACAACTGACTCCTTCTCGAATTCTAACATAGCCACCACCTCGCCATCAGAGGAAAAGTCAATCAAATCATTCGGTTCTTTAACAACAACCACCCCTCATGTAGGTACTTACATCAAAGCATATCATCCCGGGCTCGACGGCCCTGCTCTTTAAACAAATCTGCCAAATCACCATCAATATCCACAGGGTCAGCACCGCGGATTTTGCATATTGTGGGTTCATTCAAAGCAAACTTTTCAAACTGGTTCACATGATCAGGCCCCCAGAAATGGTAGTTGTTCTCGTAAGTGGCGATCACATCTGGCCTTTTGGGCAAGCTATCAAACATTTCCTTCATCGGACTTTGGCTGCTAGCGACTCCAGATTGTTCTCATTCTTTCTTCCATTTGACTCAGTCTTGGTTCTGGGCAAACAAACATGTCTCCATCCTCTCTGACGAAATGCTTGTTTAAAGACCAACTGTACGGGCGCATCTCAGGCCTCTTGTACCTTTTACCAGCCGCTGAGGTCATCTTTTCCTTGAAGGCTTCGGTCTTGTCATACGCCTTATCTTCTCTAGTCACGGCATATCCCAGGCCTTGCTTGTTTCTCTTGGCTTCTGGCAACACAGGCCTACACGGTCCCTGTTGGCGTTTTCCCAGCCCCAGACCAGGGATATAGCTCATACCTCTCAGCATTTTCAACACAGGGGGAATCTTGTCTGAAGATGTCGTCAGATCTATGGTGCAGACCTGTCCTTTAGGTTTCTCTATTGTGAATCCACTGAGCATCGAATTTTCCTGGTCGAGCTTGATTTCCATCACTGGCAAGGTGTTGGTCTTTGGTTTCCCAATCATGTATTTGTCACCATAAATGGTCGTCGGCACTCCTTCTTGCACAAATTTTAAGCACTGGTGAAGAGTGGAGGCTACCGCTCCAATCTCGTGAATCCAGTGGTCCGCCCGATGCCGAGAATGTGACCGGAATGTCGATAACTTGAAATTCTACCATCATCTCCTTGCCTCCAAACATCAAATTCAGAGAGACTATCCCCAACACCGCCCTAGATGTCGAATCGTAGGCTTTTATGGTTTGGTTGGATAGTTTAAGATTTTGCGCATTGATGTCTAACATACTCATCATTTTAGCAGGGAGCACATTCATAGCTGACCCATTATCTACCAATACATGAGGAATCCGCCGTCCTTCCAAAGGCACCGTGATGTGTAGGGACTCATTATGCTTCGCACCATAAGCAGGCAGGTCAAGATCTGTAAAAGTAATGATGTTCCCATACTGTGCAATTCCAATCAGCTGATAGGCCTCATCTGGGGTGGCCTTGACAGAAACTTTCGTTTTGGATAGGGCCTCTTCTAATTTCAGTTTGTGAGGGTAGGTGGATATGAGCAGAGACCATAAGGAGATATCAGCTTGTGTCCTCTTTAACTGCGTTAGGATTGGGTCTTCCTGGACTTCTTCGCTTCCCGCCAATCTGTAAGGATTCTGAGAGGACTGAGGGTTAGAGACTGCAACTGCTTTACCTTTCCCGGACGGATCTGAATTATTCACTCCCAACATTCTCCCTGAACGAGTCAACAAATTAACTTCTTGATCTTTCTCAACCACAAAACCTTTACTGGCCTCTTTGAGCTCTGCTAGCGTAATCGGAATAGGACGAGTGCTGTATGGCCACGCCGCCTGCCTTATTTCATTTATGGACAAATGCGCCTCTGCATTAGCTGCTATCCTGAGTTCCTCCAAGGAGATTGGGGAATCCCTAGGAACCATGGATGATATGGTGTTGGCAACCACATGTTCTTCATAATCGTCATAATCAACAGTATTATCCAAACCATACAGATCATCAAGATACAAAACATAGCAGAAATTATCTTTCATTTCATCAGAAAATGGGATTACATCAGTCACATTCTCATTACAACCAGCATTACTACTTTCACCTATTGACTTCCCAAACTCTATTACATTAACAAAATAGTCTTGCCCGAAGTCGATAAGATTCACGTTGTTACTTGGCAGAGGATTGTTGACCACATTCGGGCGAGGAGATTTCTCAATCTTCTTGTCATCCACCAAACCTTGGATTATCTTTTTGAGGGTTATGCAGGAATTTGTGGTGTGCCCTGGGAACTGGTGAAATCGACAGTAATTGCTGGCATCCATATGGGGATTAGGACGAGCAGGACTATAATTCTCCAATGGCTTGATCATACTGGTACGAAGCAATCTGTTGAAAACTTCCTCTGTAGACATGCCTAAATCATCAAATCTTGGCTGCGGCTTAGGCTGAAACCTCACTGCATTTTGCACATTATTACCTCCTCTTTGTAGATTGTTGATACTGTTATCTTTGGCCACATCTCTTCCTCTTGGCGCCATGGCTGAAACAGGGTTGGGTGCTCGGTATCGGTAACCTCCACTACTGCTGCCACCACCGGCATTTGCATTCGGGGTTTGATTGAACAATCTGTTTTCACTTCTAGCTCCCATTCCCACCATTTCTCGTAGGTCTGGGTACCAACCTTTCCCTATGGCTTCCCTGAGCACTGGCTTAACACACGACAAGAAGATGTCCTTTTGGTCCTGGAGGAGTATCGACTCTGATAACTCATTAAGCTTGGCATTCCACCGCTTGTAGAATTCTGTAATTGACTCATCGACCTTCTGGATAGTCCCCACTAAATCATCCCGAGTAGTACGCCACTCCAAATTGCCCTTGTACTTCTTCAAGAAAGTTTTTGTTATCTGGCACCAGGTGGAGCGACACTCCTGTTTCAAAGCTAGAAACCATGTAAGCGCTGATCCCTTCAAAGTCAGATGGAAGTGGGATGCCATAAACTCGGGCGTGCAGCCCATTGGCCCCATTGTCATAACATACGTATCTATATGAGTTTTCGGGCAGGCGGTACCATCAAAATCCATTTTGGGCATTTTGAACTTGTGCGGCAAAGGCGTTACTTGAGCGGGATCCACAACCTTAAGACCACTAGACCCGACGGTCAACTTATCGATATGTTGCTGCATCTGCTTCAACAAGGCTGTCACTTCCGGAGCCAAACCTGAGATCTGGGGTATAGCGGGAGCCACTGTTGACGACGACACTGGGAAATCTGAATTAGGTCCAATGGGCAAAGCTGCTGATGGGAGACCAAAGGTACCGGGGATTCCAATATTACTGTCCAACAAGCTGACCGAACTAGGGATCCTGTTCCCATACATATCATATTCGTTAAACTGCACACTGGGGTTCTGGGGACTGTACTGCGTTGACTGACTTCTGAATTGACCAAGAGTAGAGAAACCTGTACTGCTGCATGGGGCGGAATACGGAGTGGAACCATATAAATGCTGAGTAAGGGGAGAACACACTGCGGGCTGAGGGACACTGCCTTGGGTCTGAAACTGCTGATATCTTGAAACATTGTCTTGACAAATTTGACTCCCTGAAAGCCTATACTGACCATTCTGAAAACTGTCGGGATATGCTCTGGACTGGGGTTGGGGATAACCTGCTTGAAACTGAGATCCATACTGAAACTGCGATGTTGGGACATTAGGAATTGGAGAGGCAGTGAGATCGAAGAAATTTGATGCTTGACCACCATTCTTGCTAGCACCTTGTGGGATAACCTGGCTATACCCTTGAGAAGATGGGGGAATGAACCTTCCTTGGTCATTCACAAACATTCCCGGAGATGACATCTGAGTAGGTCATGGGGCATAGCTTACTGGAGGAGGCATTGCATTGTAACTGGGCTGGGTAGGCTGAGCAGGTGAAGCGAACCCGATCTCATTGTGGCTGTCTTCTGTGATCTCCTCATAGGAACCGTCCTCCCGACGAAGCACTGCAATCCCTTTGGCTCTCATGGCCTCCACAAAGCGGTTATGAGCTTCTTCTTCACGGGCCTTGGCATTCTGAGCCAATAGACAGGCCTCACGTTCTCGGGCTAGAGCAGCTTCCAACGTCACCCTCAATTCCTCTGTGGTCATGTCGTTCAAACTTGGCTGACCCATTGTCACTGAGCCTCCAGCGGACTGAGCAGAAAATACATCTCCGTTCCCGGCCATTTCTGATTCTATACCCACTAAAACTGCTTGCACACGAACCAAACGAGCTCCTGGGACAGATGAACGGGTCCAACTCGCCGTAGCTGCAGGGGTAGAGACGGGTTTATAAGGTGTTGAAAGGGAATTTTTAGGAACGGGAGAAGGAAAGGAACGGGACAGACTCGCACAAACAATCTTATTCATCTTCAAGTATAAATTAGTATTTTAAATCCTAGGTACGGTTGGAAAAGGGGAAGCCTTTATTCATGCTAACTATACCTTGGGGAAGCCTAGGGACACAACGTTCAAATTACACTAAATGCCTTGCTTTGAAATATATAATAGGTAATGATACCTAACCAAAGCCTAACACCATTATGAAACGGAGAGGTTGTCCAAATTTCTAGGGAAATTTGGGCAGCATAACGGGTCTTTTCGAAGAATTTCGAAGAAAAATCCGGCATGACCTCTCGTCGGTGCACGTTGACAATGCGGCATGATCTCTCGTTTAGAACACGCCACGGGAGTGACATGTCCCTACGCGAAATCATGTTGCATTTGGCAACATGCCCACAAGATGCGAGGTTTTGGGGGAAGGTATAAGGACCTACGATATGTTTCAAATCAATTCATTTTGTTGTAATAAAAACATTGTATCAAAAACCAACCGTGGGTAAGGTTAAATGTGTGGCACCACCTATAACGCACTAGGGGGTTAGATTTGATTTCAGGCGCTCAAGCGTAGGCGAATTTCATGGCCGTCCGCGATGCCGTCAATCGCACCCGAGGGTTCTAAGTCTAAGTGATGTAGTGTGCGGATGACTACATTCTTTTATTTACAAAAAACAAGATTTTTTTTTATTTTATTTTGAAAAGAGAAAAGAAAACACACACACACCCTTACAGGAATACAGGGAACAATAGTCAACTGAGCCATATTCGATCCAAGGGACTGCCCTCAAACCAGACTTCTGAGTATCTGTTCAGTGGCCACCCTTTGTCGCGTGACACAGGACATCAAGAGACAAAGGTGTCGCACGACATGGATGGTCACTGAACCAATATTCTGCAACCATCAAATCAGCCCCTGTACCTCCATGGCAAGAACAAAGCAAAGACAACTAATGCACAACACAAGGAATATAAAGCACATGGGGTTCACAAGTCTCATATTGAACAAAATGCATGAACCACAAATGATTGTCAAAGATGCACACAAAATGGATGTATTGGATGTCTAACTTAATGAAAGCTTGACCCACTTAACATTTGAAAAACAGGTTTTCAAAGTCAATTGTCCCCAGCGGAGTCGCCACTGAATGTGCGCTCGCCCGAAATTTCGGTTTATTTCGAAATGATGAAAGTAAAGGAGTCGCCACGCCGTTTTTGAGAGGAAACATTGAAAACCTTTTTAGAGAGAAAACACGGGTTCGGGGGTCAGGTTACGTGTTGGGAAGAATCGAGAGTTCACCCAACACGCCTCGTCCGTAGACGAGTCTTTCAATTAAACATCCAAGCAAAATCCAAAGTGTGTGCAAGTGTTGACAATGAACAAGTGTGGTAAACATGCATCTTATTAATATGAATTGAGATTTACAACTCGTGAACCCATTATTTAGGGAGGCCACATCCCTGCTACAACAATCTAAAACAGACATAAGCGAAAAGATTTCTGCAAATAGGTCACAATATGTCGCATGACACATGATTCCAGTGACCACATATGTCGCGTGACACAGGATCACCTTGGAACAATATGTCGCGTGACATACAGAGACCATCTGCAGAAACTTACACAATGAACACCAGAATCAACAATAACTAATACAGATCCAATTGATTAACCGAATTATATACGAAATACAGAAATAACAACAAATCGACCCCGGGAGTGTGGATATGGATAGATCCACACCCCCTTGGGGTTTAAACACCAAATTCAAGCAAATATTCGACAATAGCAATTCAATTACACAGATGAGATCAATTAAACAGAGAGATTGCGATTGGGATTCAGTAATCTAGACAGATGGAGTCTAATTACTGAATCCTAACAGAAGTAGACAATGAAATTATAGAGAATTGAGTTAAAGGAAGAGAGAGGAGAGAGTTTGAAATTCGTTACCCTTGATGCTTCCACGAATCCTGTATCAAGTTAGATACAGAACCCTTCAATTCACTGCTACTAGTCTTGAGATCCTGAGAGAGTTGGTGTAAAGGGGTTCAAGTAGCTTGGTTTGAGAGGGGGGTTTGGATTGGAGGGAATTGGTTAGATTGAAGGTAGGAGAGAGAGGGAATTGTGTTTGGGGGCTTCGTTATGATGCAATTTCTGCGAGTGTGATGAGAGTGAAGTTGGGATCCATTTCTGAGAGGGGGAGGGTCTTATTTATAGGCTGCAGTTAGTGGTCACCTTGTGTCGCACGAATATACGTAACCACTTTCCATGCCTCGACTTGTCGCATGACACAAGGTGGCCTCAACCGTTTTTGGCGCCAAAACCAGTTTCTGGAACATTCAGGCCTAAATACCCAAAAGGTCCAAAAAGGTTTATTCCCAACAGGTCCCTTTGCATGAGTAAGGTACCAAAAGGTACTTCCTTCGCGAGAAACTTATGAAACATTTCCGGAAGTCTCGGGATCGGCCGGGAATTTACCAAAACGCCCCTTAATGCAATTTTATGACATTTAAAATGCATCTAAAAGGTTGCGAATTGGATTGGCGTACTTACAGGTGCCCGCCGACTTGGAGTTTCCAAGTGACTAATGAACTCGGGTCAATCTAGCGGACTTTAATGTTCAAATGGAGTCGCCACGCCATTTTAGTTTAGGGCCAAAACTTTGAAAAAAGCCCGTAAAAGAGAAAAAGGGTTCGGAGGTCACGTTACACTCCGGGAAGAACGATTAGCACGTTCACCCGGAATGCCTCGTAGATGAGTCTTCCAAACTTGAAACCATTTATATGTGTGTGTGTGTGTTTTGCAAAAGGTTTGACTTAAAAGGGACTTTCAAGGAATAAAAAGTTTTGACTGAACTGAACTGAAATTAATTATGAAAAAAGTGATGAATCTGTGAAGAAAACAATCAACTGGAGATGTCTGTCAAGTGACTCTTATGTCTGCGCGGATTAGGATGAGGGTCAATCATGTCCGCGCGGATAGGGCAGTAAGACTCTTTTTTGGCAGCTTTCCAGTCTGATTCTGTAATTTCCAGAAAGTTAACTGGATCTACAGAATCAGAACTGGAGTTGCAACAGAAAATGTAAAGTAAAAGGATTTTTGAATTTTTCATCCATGCTTGTCGCTACTTTCCTTAGGCTTTGATTAGTGATCACTAAACATGATTAATAGTGATCTACTAGATCAAGCCATTATGAGGGTACATTAGGACTTAGGAGCATTTCATTTGCTTGGGATGGGGGGTTTGACATATAAATAAAAGGTGTTTAAGATAAAGATTAATACATTAAAATGGAATTTAGGTTAAAGGTGTATCAACTTTAGAGTAGATCTTTAAGGTGGTCATTAAGATGACCATCCTTAAGATCTTAAACTCAATGTATCAACTACACCTTTTTGTAACCTAGGAACCTTAGTGATCTTCATCCATGGAAATTGTTCCAAGGTGGAGATCTTAGGCTTTAATAGAGTATTATCACAAGAAAATAAGATGTTGACCATTAAGTGATCACCATGGAGATTAAGCTCCAAGATGACCATGCTTATGTCAAATGATACAAGTGCTAGTAAGAAAAGGAGACATAAAGATTAACATAAATGTAAAGATTTAGATCTTTGTGGAAGATTATCCATGGAGATGAACTCCATGGAGACCTTCCTAGATCCAATGACAAAGAGGGAGTAAGCTTAACAAGTAAGATAAACAAGATTTAATAAGTAGTTAAGCAAGATTTATAATAAACAAAGTGAGATAACAATACTAAACATGAGATGAATGCTTAAAGATGAGAGGTTAAGGTAAGGAGAAGGAGGGTTTACCAATGGTTGTACCCTATCTTCTTTGGTTTGTGTTTAGGGCTTGAAGATTATCAAGGTTTATGTGTGGATTTTGTGTTTAGGTTTAGTGTTTTGATGAGTGTTTGTGGTTGTGTTTAGGCTATTTTCTGGAGTAATTTTGACAATGTAACAGTAGGGTTGATCAGAGATCCCCCAAACTGAGAGACAAGGGCTCTATTTATAGGCTGGATTAGGGGTAAACCTTGTCCGCGCGGATAAGGGTGAGGTGCTCATTTCTATTCGCGCGGATAGGGCTGAAGGCGTGCCTGACTTTTCAAAAAAGTAGTTTTGGTTGTTTGCAACAATTCAAACTGGTCAACTTTCTTGGAGGGCACTCCTTCCAGCGAGATCCAATCCATATTTGTTGTTCCCTTAAGGTCCTTCCTTGCTTAAAAACCCTCATAAAGTGACCAAAATGCCCTTAAATATTTATTCGATGTGAAAATCATTGAATTGGGCTAAAGGAGTGTTGGTGGTTCAGATTGGGACACTTACAGTAGCCCCTCGGCGACGGTACATCCGGGGGAAGTGGGGTCGTCGATAAAAGTGAGGTCCCAATCACCGCTGGGGAGAAGAGGATGACCATTTTGGTCGGATGGCTGGAGTTGTGTATCCACACTGCTGTTTTGGTAAAAAACAATCAACAAAGAAGAAATGTGAAATGAAACGAAGGAGGGTGCAATGGAATAAAATTGGTGCAATAATGTAATCAAGATGGCTCAGTCATGTAACGAGGAAAACCCTTGAGATAACTATCTCGCCGGCACAAAACCTCGGGAGGTGATTATGAGCACCTACCTTCCCAAACAATTGTATTATCTATGAATTACAAGGTAGAAAGCTATGGCGGATTACAACGTGTTCTTGAGCTGTGTGAGTGTAATGCGTGTGTGTATGTGTTCGTGTGTTCTCTTTTCCAGCCATGAGCTTTAAATAATAAAAAAGAAAACAGAAAAAATCAAATCCTAACTAACTCCCCTACAATCTCGGTAAGTCATCCTCATCTTGACTTAGTCTTCGATCCGTTGAAAGGAGTCTGTTGGTCATGGCTTTTCTCACGTGCTTTTTTATCCCTGTGATAAAATATAACAGAAATAAATAATTGTTATTAAATAAATAATTTTTACCTTGCCCTCGAGTGTGAAGATGTTGACATGCTGATAAGAACTCAAGATGTATCAATCCTGAATTTTACCCATAACAATTGTCCCCAAAAAACTGTCTTTTAAAAGAATTTTAAGAGATCAGTTTTTTCCACAACCTTCTAGAAGCCCTGCGGTTTAATTAATGGAGAAGAGACGTGGCGGTTGAGGGGTTAATCTCTTAATTAATTACCGTAACCACTTCCCTAGATCTAGGGATCAAAACCAAAATCTCCTTTTACTTTCTCATTTACCTTTTCCAATCATTTTCATCCGTTCTTCTTCACGGCGGTGATTTCTGCTTTGAAGGTAAAATCCTTCCCTCCTTTTCTCTTCCTGTTTCTTTTTTCAAACATGGTGAAATCAAAAAAATGGAAAAGCCGCGAAAAACCCTCCGATTTTACACGAGGACGGGGGTTTTTCGTGTGAAGGTTTGTTGACAAAACCGGATGAAGAAATCTGTGTTTTCAATAACGAACTGATCGAATCTCTCAAAGATCGACACTGCTTCCCAAATTCTACCATCTTTAGGCCGTTCGATATTCTTCTTAGGTCTGACTTCGTTTCCCCAAAATGGGTTTGTTTTTATGAGTATCCCTTTACTCTAGGTTTTTCCTACCTTTTCCCTGCAATGATAAATGAGTTTTTTAGAAAAACTAACCTTGCTTTTTTACAAGTGATGCCCATGGTTTGGAGGATCTTTTCTTGTGTCTTGAGGGTGAACCGTGAATTCGGTTTAGATATATGTTTGAAGGAATTAGCCTTTGTGTATGAACTCCAAACGTTTGGTTCCACGAGATACCTTCTTAAGACTAGGTCTGGTATGAAGCCTTTGTTTTTGAAAGTCACTGTAAGTGATAGGGGTTGGAAATCGAAGTACTTTTTTGTTGAGAAGGACTCTTTGGAGGAAGGAGACTTCTTGGCGACTGAATGGAATAGGGAAGGTATCCCTCTTATAAATTCCAATTTTCTCTTCTTTCTCGCACTTACATGTTGTAATTTTTCTGTTGGTTTTTGCAGCTATTGATTGGGTGAAGATTTTCCCTCCATCTGCGAAAACGATTGGGAAGGTGAATAGACTGTTGGAGTTATCAGAAGGGGAAATATCCTTCCAACCTTGTGAAGACGTAATTGTTCCTGAGAATAAAGAGATACCACCCTCCACTGGAATGTCTACAGGTAAGATTATTCGATCCTTGTGTAATTCTTCTTGGTGTTTCTTGACTTTTGCCTTCTTCTGATAGTGTGCTTCTTCTGACAGTTTCAAAATCAACTGCTGCTTTTTCTCTTAAAGACCTTCAGGATTTTGTGGGTCAATCCCAAGCGAGCAATCAACTGTTGGTACCAAAAGGGAGATGGAGGCACCTTCTGTTGGAGCCAGGGTAAAGAAGAGGAAAAGCAGTTCTAAGGAGGTAATTGTTTTGGATGAAACGGGCTTAGGAGATGCAGAAGAAGCTTTGGCAAGGGTTGCAGTGGTAGGTTTCTATGAAAACAGAGTTTCTAACATATTCCTAAATGAATAATGTATCTTAAGGTTACTATTTGAATTTTTTGGCTTTTATAGGGTATTGATACTGCTAAGGCGAAAATGAGTAGTCTGGAGGAAAGAAATAGGAAGCTAGTGCTGGAAAATATTCAAGTCAAGAAACAGAGTGAAGCTGGGGCAAAGAAGATTGGAGATTTGCAGAAGGAAGTGGAAAGCTTGATGACAGGGATGTCTTCCCTTCAAGACACACAGCTACATGAGATTGAGGATTTGAAGAAGAATATGATGGCTTCTGCTGCTCAGAGTATGATTGCAATCAAAATTCAAATGATGGAGGAGTTCTATGCCGGGAATCATACAGAGTGGAATGTTGAGCAACAACGTTCCCTCTTGAAGACTTTGGAGGCTAAAGGAGGGAATGTAGGAGAAGGATCTTCTGCAGCAAAAGGTGATGACAACTTGGAGAAAGGAGTAACAACATCAGCGGCAGTAGCCACCCCGTGAAGGAATATGGTAAGAATTTTTGGTTTGAAAACTTTGGTGTGAAATATTTTGGTTTTTAAATGGGCTGTGTCCCAAAGACAATCTTTTTTGGTTTGTAATGGACCCATAAGGGTCAAGACAATATGTTTTTCAAGTGTTGGGTTGGTCCAATACTTTTTATATTTTCTTTAGAAAAATCTTTACTTGGGTTTTGAAAAAACTTTCCCCAAGTATTTTTATGAAAAATGTTTTACGAAGTTGATATGTTAACTTCTTCGTAGATGGTAATATCTTGCGAGTGGATGTAGAAATCCTTTGCAATTGCGTAGATTGACATGTAAATGTCAATAACCGTTTGTACTTAGATGACACGTAAGTGTCATAACCATTTGTAAAAATCTTAGGGTCTAACACATTGATTGAGTGATGATGGGTAATTCGTATATATTAAACATACGGGCCCACCACACACCTCAATCAAGGTTGACATCGTGCGCTCCAGGCGAGGTGTTTAAACCTTAAAGCGGTGAAAGAAAGTAATTTCTTTAAACCTTTGAAGGGATTAAGTACCTTAAACGGAGGTGAGATGGCCAGTCTCAAAACGGTTGTATTCACGAGGACTTGTACTGAATTTGGAGACCTCTATTTCTTGCAAAATAACAGGTTAATGAAAGATTTCGACATCTTTTCTGATGTCACATTTTATCTGATAAAAGAACTATAAGAATACTTTTTAAATAAAGAGTAAGAGATAGTCCGTACCTGATTTAAGATGTTAAGTTCCTGGGAGGATGCTTACATCTTAACCAATGAATTTTATTCTAATGCTTCTTATTTCCTTGCAAAACAGAAACATGTTAGAGGTGGGCGTTAGCTTAGCTAACGCCCCTCCGATGCTTAAGTCAGTATTTATTCAAGAAAAGGATAAAAATGGAAACAAGTACTTTTATTGAACTTAGTATGGTAAAGATCGTACCTTGGTTTTATTTGAAAAATAATCACGCAAACTTACATAAAGTAGGCTTTGAGGTGGATTGCGTTCCAGCTTCTGGGAATCCTTGCTCCTTCTAGAGTCGATAGCCAATAGGAACCTTTACCTGCTTCAGCATCCACTAGGTATGGCCCTTCCCATTTGGGAGCCATTTTTCCAGCATTGGGCTCTCTTGTGTTCTGAAACACCTTACGCAGGACTAGATCACCAACTTGGAATTTTTGCAACCTCACATTATTGTTGTAGGATCTTGCAATCTTCTACTGATATGCTGCTATCCTGATTTTAGCAAGGTCCCTTAGTTCGTCAATAGTGTCTAGATCGTGACTTAGGTTGGCATCATTTTGTTCAGGTGTCACCATCTTGAATCTGGCAGTGGGGACGACAACTTCTGCTGGGATGACCACTTCCGCTCCAAACACTAAAGAATAGGGGGTTTGACCTGTTGCGTTCTTTGGTGTGGTTCTATCTGCCCATAGGCCAAAGGGAAGCTCTTCTGCCCATCTTCCTTTCTTTTGATCTAGCCTCTTCTTTAGGTTATTGATGATTATTTTGTTGCTTGATTCTGCCTGGCCATTAGCTTGAGGATGGACAGGTGAAGATGTCACCATCTTAACTTCCCACCTAGTGAGAAAATCTTGGGTCTTCTTGCTGATGAATTGAGAGCCGTTGTCACATATTATTTCAGATGGGATGCCAAACCTACTGAATATATTTCTTTTAATGAAGGATATAACTTCCTTGTCACGAACTTGCACATAGGATTTAGCCTCAACCCATTTAGAGAAATAATCAATCATAGCAAGCAAGAAAACTTTTCCCCCAGGAGCTTTAGGCAATTTACCCATTATATCCATTCCTCATCTCATGAACGGCCAAGTAGAGAGGATTGGATGAAGCAATTCTGCGGGCTGATGCAAGATGTCGCTATGTCTCTGGCAGGAATCACATTTCTTGGCAAAGATGGTAGCATCTTGTCGCATTGTTGGTCAGTAATAACCCATCCTCAGAGCTTTCGTATATAAGCTTCTGCCCCCAGAATGGTTACCACATGATCCTTCATGTAGTTTTCTTAGGACTTCTTTAGCTTGGTCGGCTTCGAGACATCTCAAATATGGTCCTGCAAATGATTTCTTAAATAGCACATTATCTATTAATATAAATCTTGAAACCATTACCCTGAATGTTATGGCATTCTTTTCTTCATTAGGGATAGTGCCATCTTGGAGATATTTAATTATTGGCGTCGTCCAAGATATCTCCATCTGACTATCAGCGATCTCATCATCTATACAGAATAAGTCTAACCTTTCCACAGCAGGGATGTCAACATGTATGATTGGGATATTAGTCTGAGATAAGCTTTTGAAAGCTGATCCAAGATTAGCCAATGCATCTGCTTGAGAGTTATCTTCTCGGGGTATTTGTTCGAAAGAGAATATTTGAAATTTGCTCGCCAGAATTTTTACTATGCCCAAATAAGCTATCATCTTGGCATTTTTTGCTGCATAGGAACCGTTAAAATGATTTACAAGTAATAATGAATCACTATATACCTGTATTGCTTTGATGTTCATGTCTAGAGCCACGGATAGGCCCACGATTAAGGCTTCGTACTCTGCCTCATTATTTGTGGCTTTAAAATCGCAACTAATTGCCTGAGGTATGATGTCCCCTTGTGGTTACTTTAGGACAACACCTAGCCCTGTGCCCCTCATATTAGAAGCACCATCTGTGTAAAGAGTCCACGTCCTCAGGATGTCCCCATCTTGGAGTTGTTGGACTTCAAGTTCTACTTCTGGTTGCATACTTGGACTAAAGTCTGCCACAAAATCTGCAAGTGCTTGTGATTTTATTGCTGTTCTAGGCTCATATTTGATGTCATAAGTGCTTAACTGAACGGACCATTTGGCCATCCTTCCTGACATTTCTGGTTTTCTCATCACACTTTTTATTGGATAGTTAGTACAAATGAAAATAACATAAGTTTCAAAATAATGCCTTAACTTCATTGAAGTAGAGATTAAAGCTAATATTAATTTTTCAAGGTGTGAATACCTGGTTTCCGCATCGAGCAATGTTTTACTTACGTAGTATATTGGCTGCTGGATGCCATCTTGATCACGGACCAGGACGGCACTAACTGCGGTTTCAGAGACAGCTAAGTAGACACACAACGGCTCACCTTCTTGAGGCTTTGAAAGAAGGGGAGGTGTTGATAGGTACAACTTCAAATCTTGAAAGGCTTGTTCATGCTTATCAGTCCAATCGAACCTAGAATTCTTCTTTAAGATGTCATAGAACGGTTTGCATCTGTCTGAGGATTTTGAGATGAATCGATTCAATGCTGCCACCTTCCCTGTCAATCTTTGAACATCTTTTATTGATTTGGGTGGCGTTAAGTTGATGATTGCTCTGATCTGCTCCGAGCTTGCTTCTATCCCTCTTTGTGTCACCATGTAGCCCAAGAATTTCCCGGACTTAGTGCCAAAATTGCACTTTGCTGGGTTCAGCTTCTTGTTGAACTTGTCTAGGATGTCGAATGCTTGAGCAAGATCTCGAACATGATCTTCAGCTTTCTTTGAATTTATCACCATATCGTCGATGTATACTTCCATAGTGTCCCCAATCTGCTCTTTGAACATCATGTTGACTAGCCTCTGGTATGTAGCACCTGCATTTCTTAGTCCAAAGGGCATTGCAATGTAACAATAAATACCTGTTGGGGTGATGAAAGCGGTATCCTCTTGGTCGGATGGCTCCATCTGGATTTGCTGGAATCCTGAAGACGCATCTAGGAAGGTCAAAACTTCATGTCCACAAGTAGCATCTACCAGAGTATCAATATGTGGCAAGGGGAAAGGATCTTTTAGACAAGCTTTGTTTAAGTCTGTGAAGTCAACACTAACTCTTCATTTTCTGTTCCTCTTTTCTACTACCACCACATTTGCTAGCCATCTTGGGTATTCGACCTCTCTGATCATTTTAGCTTTGAGTAGTCTATCCACTTCTTCTTGAATGATAACATTCCTTTCTTGTGCGAACTTTCTTCTCTTTTGGTGGATTGGTCTAAAAGATGGATCGATGTTGAGTTTATGGGTGATTACATCCTTACTGATGCCTGTCATATCTTCATGTTTCCATGCGAAGCTTTTAATTCTGCTCTGTAAGAGTTTGATAAGGTCTTCTTCTTTTTCTGCTGGAACATCTTGGCTAACCAGCACTTTGAGATCTGGGTTTGAGGGATCTAAGAGTATCTCTTTCAAATTATGCTCTTTCGCCTCCAGAACCTCACGGGCCTTTCTCTGTAATTGCTATGACATCTTAGGTGTCATTGACGCCTTCATGGAAGTCATGTAACATTCTTTAGCTGACTGTTGATCGCTGTAAACCTTGACAATTCCCCAGGTGTCGGCATCTTGACACATTGGTGATAGGTGGATGGTACAGCCTTCATTCCATGGATCCATGGTCTTCCCAAGATCACATTATGACAAGTTGTACTATCGATTACACAGAATTTCTCCATGGAATTGATACCTTCGACGTAGACTGGAAGTGTAATCTCACCCACTGTACTTTTGGTTTCTCCACTGAAACCCACGAGCACCGAGGTCCTCTTTACAATGTTGTCTTCAGGGATTTTCATTTCCTTCAGAGCATCCAGCATGATGTGATTCACAGAGCTGCCCCCATCTATTAGGATACGTCTGACCTTGCAGTTGGCTATCTGAAGTGCAACGACCAAGGCGTCATGATGTGGATCCATAACATTGTCCCGGTCACTTTCTTCGAAGGAGATGACATCTTGAGATGTGAGCTGTGACATCTTGGAGGATCTCTCGGGTTTCTCATCCTTAGCTTGCTTAGCGAATCTTTTAGCTGCAGAATAAGAAGTACCAAAAATATCAGAACCACCACTAATAATATTAATTACCTTTGTTACCGATGGAGGAGATGATGGTCTGGTTGCAACGGGTTCTTTGTTTTCCATCTTGGTCTTGCGGTTCCCAATGAGCTCTTTAAGATGTCCCTTAGACAACAGGTAACTAATCTCTCTCCTCAAGGCGATGCAATCTTCGGTAAGATGTCCAAAATCTTCATGATAGGCGCACCATTTGGATTTGTCCTTCCATCCGGATGGTTTGTCGTTCTTTCGAGGCCACCTAGCTTTATCTCCAAGATTGCTTATTGCACACAAAATACCTGAGACATCAACAGAAAAACAATAATCAGAATTTTTGGGAGATTCAATATCATCATCATCTCCATCATCTTCCACACAATTGACTTTGTTATGGTCATTTCTGTGGTATGGTCAAGATCTGTTCTGTCTTTGGTGATATGATTCTATCTTCCTGTCAGGATGGTCATATGTTGAAGCTTTGTCAGGATTCTTGGATTGCTGCATCTTATCTTCTTCCAGCCGGATAAATCTTAGGGCCCGATTTCGGATATCTTCCATTTTCTTGCACGGGTTCATCACCAGATCCTCATAGTAAGGGGAATCTTTCTTCAAGCCCATTTTGAAGGCTTCTGCAGCTGTTGCCATGTCCAGGTTGGGGATCTCCAAGACTTCTTTATTAAACATGTTGACAAAGTCTTTTAATGCTTCCGTGGGTTGCTGAGTGATACGATAAAGGTCGCTGGTGAGCTTTTCAAATTGCCGGCTGCAAGAAAATTGATTGTTGAAGAGGTTGACAAGTTGAGCGAATGATCCAATAGAACCAGGAGGTTGACGGATCAGCTACTTCAATGCCGGGCCTACTAATGTTGAACAGAATCCTCGACACAAGCAAGCTTCACGAAACTGGAGCGGGATGCGAACGATCTCCATCTTTTCTTGGTAGTGGGCGACATGCTCCTTAGGATCTGAACTTCTATCATATAACTTCATGGCAGGAATGCTGAATCCTTTCGGGATGTCGACATGTGCAATTGCTGAAGTAAAGCGAGATTGATTGTAACATGTCAGGGAGACTTGTTGGATAGGCGGGGTGACACCAGGCACATTCATGATCATGTCTCTCAATTCCTGAAGCTGATTCGCAACGTAGGTTCCTGCAAAAGGGTTAGTGGTACGAGCAGTATTATCTAAAGCAGGATTATTATTGAAATTAACGAAAGGATTAACATTATCTGTAGAGGATGTCAGAACATCGCTATTAGTGAAGATGGGCCCTTCTGGAAAGGTCATCCTGTAGGCACCGGTAGCTAAGGGTGTTGACATTGCCACAGAAGTAGTAACAGGAGGGGAAGATGTTGACATCCTTATAGATGAAGCCATTGGTAGGAATTCATTGAAAGTTTGAGGGCTGTCCCCAGTGTTGAAATCAAGGACTCTAGGACGGTAAGGAGAAACATTATCCATTCTTTTGGAAAGTAACTCCTGCTCCTTTTGCACCTTGATCAAGCTTTCGGCTATCACGGAGGTGCTATTCTGTTGATGATCTAGCTGATTCTTCATCTGCATTAGCATGCTCTTGATCTCAAGATCAGGAGATGGTGACATCTGCTTCTTGCCAGAATTCACAGGAGGAGGAGGAGGCAATGTTTCTTGGCTTCCGGTTGTCGACCGGCTACTGGTTTGAGGATTCATAGTGCTAGGAAGGGCTTTGGTGACGGCGGAAGTCAAAGGTTGGGTAGACATGGTAGAAAACGTAAGAATATTGAACCAATTAAAAAACCAATGGCCCCTCGGTGGGCGCCAAACTGTTTTGGTAAAAAACAATCAACAAAGAAGAAATGTGAAATGAAACGAAGGAGGGTGCAATGGAATAAAATTGGTGCAATAATGTAATCAAGATGGCTCAGTCATGTAACGAGGAAAACCCTTGAGATAACTATCTCGCCGGCACAAAATCTCGGGAGGTGATTATGAGCACTTACCTTCCCAAACAATTGTATTATCTATGAATTACAAGGTAGAAAGCTATGGCGGATTACAACATGTTTTTGAGCTGTGTGAGTGTAATGCGTGTGTGTATGTGTTCGTGTGTTCTCTTTTCCAGCCATGAGCTTTAAATAATAAAAAAGAAAACAGAAAAAATCAAATTCTAACTAACTCCCCTACAATCTCGGTAAGTCATCCTCATCTTGACTTAGTCTTCGATCCGTTGAAAGGAGTCTGTTGGTCATGGCTTTTCTCACGTGCTTTTTTATCCCTGTGATAAAATATAACATAAATAAATAATTGTTATTAAATAAATAATTTTTACCTTGACTCGAGTATGAAGATGTTGACATGCTGATAAGAACTCAAGATGTATCAATCCTGAATTTTACCCATAACAACTGCTGGGAAAAGAAATGACCATTTTGATCAGATGGCTAAACCTATGGTAGGCTACCTACGTATCCTTAAGAGGAATCAAGCCGGTCGTAACCTTGAGGAGCAATCATTCAAACTATTGACACATCAAACCATATTCACCCTCCCTCCCAAATTAGATAAAGTAAAATGACATGAAAATTAAGAAAAAAAAATTAAATAAAATGGAGTCGGGGTTATTTGAGGGGTAATTATTGAAAGTATAATAAGTGAGTTTTATTAATTAAAAATTAAAAAGCACTTTTTATTTTGAACTTGTCTAATTTCAAATGAAACGACCAAAATAAGAATTTATATGATTTAAAATAAACTCACGAAGTATAAGGTATAAGGTATAAATAGGTCACGTATTCAACTAATAGAGATTTTCGTCCATACTCGATGGGTGAATTTTGCAGTTAAGCTTTCTTCTGCATTTACACTCGAGGACCAATCTCCATTTGGCAAGCTCCTTTTTGCCTTCACACTTGAGGACCAATTTCCATCCGGGCAAGCTCCCTTTTGCCTTTACACTCGAGAACCAATTTTCATCTGGTCTTTGGGATAACGTTTCATATAAACTAGTTAGTTTAAAGACGGGTATCTCGAAAGCTATTTGAGGGTACCAATCAATATAGGAAAATGGGCTTTATACCACGATTTCCTAAGGACCGTAAAGGCACAAAAAAATACAAGTTAGACATATTACTCCAACTCTCCGAGTATAAGGCTCCGTTTGTTTAGCGTAAAACATTTTCCGGAAAATGATTTCCTGCAAAATGTTTTCCGACAAATGAAAATATTTTCCGAAAAATGAGATAAACATGTTTAGCGTAAAACATTTTCTCAATTTTCCGGTGCGAAACAAACACCGAAAAATGGGGAAAATGTTTTCCGGAAAACATTTTCCCCCAAACAAACGGAGCCTAAATTGAAAACTTTATATAGCATTAAGGATGCGACTGAACCCATTCCTTTAATACAACTCTATCATATCAATGCAATGTATGAGGGCAAAATGAAAAATTCATCGCTTGGAACTGTTCATTTAACTGTTCATAGTGGGAGTTTAATTTATACTATAGATAATATAAGCTTCATATATTCTTTTTTATAGATCCAAAAAGAAGGCCCAATTATATGCAATAGCAAAACGAAAATATAGGCCCAATATGTTGGCATCTGCCCCAGCAAGTATTTTAGTAGCCAAAACTACTTCATCATATCCATCTCCTATATCTATCTGTACCAAAAAGTTTGCTACACTTTTTTTTTTTTTTTTTTGACTTTTATCATGGTCAATTCAATCGATATTTAATCATAATTTTATAAAAGTTTAAATGAATTTATGTAATTTTAAAAATTGTTATTATTTAACCAATATATATCTCCGAGCTAGGAGTAAAAAAATGGTGTATATGTTTGTTTAAGTGGTCACTTTTTCATGTATATGAATTAACGTAAACGAAAATTGGATTTACCCAAAGTCGATCTGCACTTTTTTTTTTTTTTTTTTTTTTTTTTTATATATATACCCATTTTATCTTTTTATCCTTGCAAATTGGATTTATTGAAATTGAATTAACACGTAAACGAAATTGGATTTACTGAACATAAGAACCGAACGGATTAAATTTAATTTGATTACAAGAATGTATTTTTATTTAAGTTTTGGGTACATGGTCATGTTCTCATAGATAATACAATTTGTAAAAGGACGATTTAGGTGATTTGTCCTAATTTATTTACTATAATTTAGTGTAGATGTTCTTCTTCTTCTTTCCATATCTACAAGTTTGACTTAGACTATAGAGTGTAGTACCAAAAAATATACTCCCTCCGTCCTGGAACAATCTTCACACTTTCCCTTTTGGGCGTCCCAAAACTTACTTCACACATTTAAAACTTACCTAAAATGGAAATGAATCTTTACTATTCCCTCCACTCATTCTCTCTCCTACATTATTTTTATACTCACAACACCATTATAATTTACTATTCTCTCCACTCATTCTCTCTCCTATTTTATTTTCACACTCACAACACTTTCAATATAATACTCCCTCCTTAAAACCAAATAAGAAGCTGTTTGCCATAACCAAGCTCCAGGGACGGAGGGAGTATTTGTTTTAGATCATGGAAACTTGAAGTTGAATGAAATGACATTATTATGTTCTAAAACATAAAAAGGAACAAAAATCTTATATTCAACTCTCTCTCTCTCTCTCTCTCTCTCTCTCTCTCTCTCTCTCTCTCTCTCTCTCTCTCTCTCTCTCTCTCTCTCTCTCTCTTCTTCCACAATTAAGGAGAAGAAGAAGAAGCATAACATTTCATGACTAAATCCTTATATATATGTTGAAGATTCTAGGCCCTCCCTCCCAAAATAAAATTAGATTTGACTTGTCGCATTTTGAATGAATGCGTTTTACTTATTTGTATATTGCTTTTACAATAATGGTAAAACTGAACTAAGTCTATTTACTTAAATAGAAACGCGACATTTTTTTTTGGAAAGTATCAATGATTCCCCCATAAACTAGGTAATTAATCAATAAAAACACATTTTTTTTTATTTCAGCAAATAAAGCTTCAACCTTGTATGCTAGCCTATCCTAAGTGAATAAATCATCCCTACAAGAAGAACACTTAAGAAGTTTTTCTCACATTTTCGGATGGCTATAGCTAGTCCAAGTGAATAATCATCCCTACAAGAAGAACACATAATCACATAATATTTTCCATCTAATACATATTCTAATTCCGAGTCTAGTATCTATCTTGTTTGGTCGTTTCATCTAGTTTTTGTTTTTTTTTTTTCAATTTGAATTGATCAGATCAAAGTGCGGAATTAAGATATACAAAGGTCAAATTGATTAGCATCACTTTGCTGAATTTTGCTGAGAGTTGAAGAATCAAAATATATCTTTAAACGAGTCAATGAAGATTAACGAACGTGCCCTCGCTTTCATACAAGCTAACTTACCTAATTGTCGATAACACAGGTTTCCTTTCAGACATCTGTAAATGATATTGTAACGCGCATACGAACATACCACTAGATAAAGACACAAAGTCATTTAGTATTGATAAAAAATGTCATTGACTAATTATTAACAACTTATCTTATTTTGAGTTCTTTAATGTTAGTTGGTTAATCAAGATCGTTATATTCTAACTACCCTGTAAAGATCTTGGACATGGAGTACCTCTTCGCTGTTGTTATCCGAGAGAGAGAGAGAGAGAGAGAGAGAGAGAGAGAGAGAGAGAGAACATCTTTTGCTAGCAATGCAAATAGATTAACATAGCCAAAACTCTATAAAAATAGGTCTGAAGAACTTCTTGAGCTGAAAATTCCAATCTTTATTAGAAAGATTGCCAGCTGAGTTTGGTATGGCACTTTAATTAACATATAAAAATGCTCAAACATTGCTTTAATTTTATATCCAGCTTAAAAGTCATGGATTCCAACACATTTTTTATTGATTCCTTCTGAATTTAATTAAAAGCAAAGTTGTACATGTTTATTAATTAATCAAAATACACATCAAGATGGGCAACTAATGAAATAAAAGACTAATCCCTTTATGCTTTCGAATAATGTTTATTCGATTTTCATATACTCACAAGCTCCCCACCACTAGATTGATAGCACAGCCCTTAAGCTAGGCATGACTTGAACAATTCACTTTCACAAGAAATGATAACGGACATGGCATCTTCGTTAAGAATCTAGCGTAAACTTTGGATTTTGTTTATATTAGAAGTGCAGAAATGATCTCAACTAATTAGGGTGCAAAAAAATGGGTATTCCTTAAAATCTTAGAACTTCAGTATGATGCTAATTCAAGTGGAGAATAAAGTTAAGGCCAAAATGCTCATTAAATAAAATCATGTATATAAAAATAAATTGAATATGTTGATGGTAAAGAAGGATGTGATAACAAGATGTCTTAGGGAGTAGAATATATAAAAGATGATCCATTTCTAATAACAGCAGGAATTAGGTTTTCTAAAGTCCAGGTCAAGTAATAATCAACAACTAAGATTATGTCCCCAAAGGAGTGGCCGTAAAGCCAAGTGTCACCATCAGTGAGCGCTAGGGTTCGATCTCTCTTCTTGCCTTTTGGCGTGGAACATCGTAAAAAAAACAACAACAATTAAGATTGTTTAGAGTCATAAAATCACACGTAAAAACAAGGGTTGACACAATCTTAGGGAATACGCATTATAGTTATAGAACTACCCTATCAAATAATCTGAAGAACATATATAGTCGCCGATAATTCTAGAGAGTAAGCCAAAATCCCTATGATGATAAACAAAGAAGAGATGATTTTTTTGAAAGAAAATTAATGCAGGAGGTGATCAATTTGATGCCTTAATGCACCAACCCTAAACGCCTATTTTCATTATAAGAATAATTAAAAAAAAAAAACGATTAAAAGTGCAAGGTTTGTGTAAGTGTAACTCTACACCCCCACCCCGACCAAAAATATGTGCCGATTTTTTTTTTCCGAATGACCAGAATAGAAATGGGCACGTACGCATGATTGAACGAAGAAAGTGATAACTTGGTGTAGTAAACTAGTTATAAAAATATACTTGGAAGTAAACAAAGAGACTAAAACTATATTATCAGTGTTTTTTAACAAGCTATGCACATGGCTAAGATTAATATAGTTCAAGAAATGAGATAAGAGAATCTTATTGGGAAGAAGAAAATAAATTAAGAATGGACATAGTTAAGAATATGAACTCTTATACAACTAGCAAGTTGGCTCATTGTAGGCTAATTGCCAACAGATAAAACAAATATACTTAGGAAATTCATAAAAAACCATGTTAGCATATGATGAAAAAACCATTTTCATTGCATGTGCAACAATAAATATGTTAGGAACCCGAAACTAGATCTAATTTTTTCAACTGAACACAATACACATCTACACATAACAAGTTGCGCGAGGGAGAAGTTTAGCGCATACTGGCCTAAATGAACAACCTGATTTTCTAAATTAATCGAAAGATATATAGATGAGGTAGAACGAACCAACTCACCAATTATAGTTATATATATGGGAAAGAAGTAACATTTATTATGGAACAAATGCAGTATTGAGAGAGTGGGAGAGAGAGAGTAACATAGACATGTTGGGATGGGTTTCAGCTAAACATGCCATTTTCAAGAAAGTCATAGATGAAGAAGGCATGTTATTTAGTACCAAAATTCCCAAAGAAGTAGTTCAAGAAAAAGGAACAACTTATTTCTTTTCAATATATGCAGATGGAGAGATATAATATATGAAAAATAATCAAAGAAATAAACATTTTTATTGAATTTTGGGCATGTATTTCTTTCTTAAAAGAACTCACAGACAGTAATTTTCATTTGAAATCAAGTACTTAGAGATACACTCCTAAAATAGAATGCAATGAAATCAAGAAAGAAAGAAGGCCAGCAAGAAGAATCCCCACAGTAAGACACAACCTTAGCCTTGCTTCTCTTACATATTTTTATATTTCTGTTACTATAATTATTGTTTCCTGAAAACAATGCAAGCAAACCAAAAACCCATAACCCCATACCCCCAAACCCCCACCAAAATTTATTCGGATTTACTTTCATCATGTCTAACACTACTCTAGATCTGGGGTGCACTCGGTCCGACTGCGTAGCAAACTGTATCCGCCCCAAATCCCTTTAACTTACAAGTCTTCTGATAAATGATCATGATTTCTTTCCATACCATTTGAACTATCAAAAAATGACCATTTTAACATACCAAATGAGTGTGTGTATGATAGAGAGAGAGAGAGAGATAAGAGAAACACCATAAGATCACTATTTCCATTGAACCAAGAAAAAGAAAAGTTACAAAAACCCCAAATTTAACAAGAAAGAAAAGAAAAGGAAGAAGAAGTTCTAGGAGAATTGGAAGATGATCAAACTTTTATGATTCAAAGAAGAGTAATCTAATGAACTCAATCCAGATAAAGGGTACTGACCCGTTAACACAATCCATATAGCTAGTTCACCATTTTCGACCCGCCTTAGAACGGACTAGGTCGTCCACCGGAATTTCCAGCCCATCCATCAACCGGCAACTGAATATTAGACATATTGTGTGGCGAATTGAAGAACGGAAGCCCGGAAGATGGGTCGGGAAATAGGTTATTACTACTAATTCCGCCGCCAGCTCCACCACTTGCCGCCGCAGCTCCTCCCTGAGACATCGGAGACTGAATCTGATTCTGCAACCCTTCCTCCTCCTCCTCAAGAGGCAATCTTTCATAAGCAACATTAGTAAACGAAGCTGCAATTACAATAACAGGTCCGGCAGCAGTCAACTCCCCAACCACACTCCCACCCACTACCTGACCTTGTCCGCCAGCAAGAAATATGGTCAAACTGGTGGCCCCGGGTGGGGCAGGTGGTGGAAGAAAAGAACCCGATAAAGATAAGATCTCGAACCTTCCATGAAGTGTCACCACAGCTCCGGCTGCAGCTGGTTGCCGGAGAGTTACATTAGTGACGGTTCCACTACCGCTCAATATGCAGATCCCACGCTGTCGCCGTCTTGCGTAGGTGGCAACCGAATGGAATACATCACATCCGTTTCCAACCTCCAGAATATGAGCTCTCAACGTGTTAGCACTTTCTCTTGTGATAATCACAGGTGGCTTGGGCTTGTTCTTAGATCCGGCTGGCCGGCCTCTTGGCCGCCGGCCTACAATATCACCAGAGCCGCCGGAATTAGCTCCGACTAATTCCAAACCCTGGTGATGGTGGTCATCATCATCGTGACCATCTCCATCATGCTGGTGATGGCCACTAAGAAAATGACTGTGACCATCAACTTGGTGAAGGTCAGAGTTTCGCAAAAGTTGATGATGAGGAGCGAAGTGGGAAGTCGTACTTAAATCTAATCCAGCCATTGGAACAACAACAGCAACAACATGAAAAGAACACACAGCACCCAAACAACAGAAAACAAAGGAAAATATAAAAAATGGAAGGAAAAAAAGATTTTTAAATTTGATTTATGGGTTTGTTTATTTGGAGAAGTGGAAATTATAGAAAAAGGAAAGCTATGGAAGTTGAACCCTAGATTTGAATAGAGATTATAGAAAACAAAGGACACAAAGGGGGATTTGAGTACAGAGAAAGGGAAGGATGGGGAGATGGAGAGAGAAGGAGGAAATGTGGAGGGGGACAAACGCAGTCATTTCTCACAACCTAAAAGTTTAAATATAGGCATAAAATATAAGAAAGTTGAGAAAAAAAAAATCAATTTATTTATGTTAGTATTCATCATTTCGATTTAATTTCGATTTAAGATTCTTACTTTTTTTTTTTTTTTTTAGTCTGTCTCAAATTAAGGTTCTTACTTTACTTCTTTTCATAAATGGCAAGTATTTTATCACTATTCCCTCCACTCATTCTCTCTCCTACATTATTTTAATACTCACAACACCATTATAATTTACTATTTCCTCCACTCATTCTCTCTCCTATTTTATTTTCACACTCACAACACTTTCAATATAATATTTCCTCCTTAATCTCCGTACAAAGTCAAACTCAAAACCTTAAAACGGGACGAAGGGAGTAATATTTTTGTTCAAGAACGAGAGGTAAGATGATAGGCTCACTTGTTTTTAGTTTCTAGGCGCGTAGAATAGTTGGGTTAGTGACCGAAATAATGGCCCCTTATTATTATGGGAAAAAAAATATAAAAATATGAGTTGGTCTTAAAAAAAAATGCGTTTTTTCTGGCAATTAGGAAAAATGTGTTTTATTTTTTTCGTTTGTGCCAGTGCCAGTTTAACAAAGTGTCATTGTGACAAAGTGCCAGTGCATGTGTAACAAAGTGCCAGTGTAAAAAAGCGACAGTACCAGTTTAACAAAGTGCCAGTTGTGATGATGTGTATCCGAAAATTTTCCCATTTTTGTTTGAAAAAAATCAACGAAAACGGAGTCGCCACGCCATTTTAATTTTGAGGGCCAAAACTTTGAAAAAAGCCCGAGATCAGAGATTTAGGTTCGGAGGTCATGTTACGCGTCGGGAAGGACGTTAGTGTGCACCCGACGCGCCTCGTAAAACGAGTCTTCCAAGCTGAAAATCATTTGTGTGTATATGTGTGTGTGTGTGTTTTGGCCAAAATACTTTGAAACTCAGAAAAGTAAAAATTGGGATATCTTTTTAAGACTTTAAACTGATCCCATGATTTTTTGGAAGATTTTTGGATTGAGATTTGGTACTCAAAAGACCTTTTGAAGTTGAGAGCCATTTCTGCCAGAATGAAAAAGGCAGTGGACCTTTGATTTTGAAATGGATTCAAGGGTCTTAAAACTTCATAATCTGGATAAACTCAGAGAATGAAAGTTGTTCTAGACACCTTAAATAAGGTTTGTGCGAAGGAATTTTCCATTTTGGAGAAGATTTGAGGGGTCAAAACCTTCTGGAAACCTCATATATGAGATCTGGATTCCCAGAAGCTGATGAACTAGCCTCTGAAAGAAAATTTGAAAAGAGGAGTTTTACTCACCCAAAAAATAAAGTAAAAATATGTCTGGAAAGCTCTGGATGTTGGCTACAAAAAGTGTTTGTAGTCAACACCAAATTCCAAGTTCATCTGTGTCCAAAAATTAAGACCATGGACTGAGGTCTGAGAAAATTGCTACTGGACAGCAACTTCTCAAGAAAGAAAATATGATTTTAAGGGGGGTTATGCATCCATGCTTGTCCCCATTTCCCTAGGTTTTGGTTAGTGATCACTAGACATTTTAGTGGTGAATCAACTATACCAAACCATCCTTGGGGTACATTAGGACTAAGCACTTCATTTGCTTGGGAAGGGGAATTTTATCCTTTGAAATCAAGATTTTATGCTTGAAAATGGTTTTTAGGGTTTTGAAAATGAGTTTTCTTTGCAAGAAAGTAAGAAAGCTTAAAAATAATTTTGATCTTTGTAGAAGATCATCCATGGAGATGGTCTTCCATGGTGATCTTCTTAGATCTAGAGCAAGAAGATGAAAGAACTATATTTTGTAGTTTGAAGATGCATGCATGGTTGAGATTTAGGGTTAGGAGGAGGAGGGTTTACCAATCTTCCTTGTGTTCTTGAGTGTTTGGCTTGAGTGTATGAGTGTTTAGGGCTTTAATATGAGAGTGAGTGGATGAGTATGAGTTGGGAAAGATTGGAGAGAAAAAGGTGACAATTCTTGAAGAATTCTCACTGTTTTCTCTCTATATTTCGCCAGAGGTTCTGCAAAATGTGTTTTTCCTCCTTATTTTTGTATTTGGAGGGCTCAATATATAGCCCTCCCGAAAAATGCAAACTCATCCGCGCGGACAAGTCCCCTCGGCGTGCCTCGTTCATTAAATGCGGCTCCGGCTTTGGACAAGGGGAATATTTCTTTTCAAAATTCAAATTGACCGGCCAGATTATGTTTCCACATTTCTATTTGTGGTTTTATTCTTTTGTTTTTCTTTTTTAAGATTCTTTTTAAGGTTTAACCTTAAATAACAATGCCCATTTTACCCTCACTTTGTTAGAAAAGTTAGGATTGTTAGGAATTGTTAGAAGTGTTATAACTTTCGTTAATTTTCTAACGAAAATTCTAACAAGCTCAAATTGGAGCACTTACGGTAGCCCCTCGGCGACGGCGCTTTCGAAGGAAGCGGGGTCGTCGATAAGAGTAAGGCTCCATATTTGGCAGGATGATCGAGTGATCGGGTGGCTGAACCTAGCGATAGGCTACCTACGTATCCCGGGTGGGAATCAAGCCAGTCGTAGTTCGGGTCTTTGACCCTGGAGATGATGGCATTTTAGGTGCCTCGAACCTGATGAGCGAGTTCTACAGTCGTTTGCTGGAAAGAAACTCTGCTGGGGATAAGAGATGACCATTTTCGGTCTGATGGGTATCCGCTCTGCTGGGGATAGGGATGACCATTTTCGGTCTCTGCTGGGGATGATTGCGATTTATCGCTTTCCTAGTGATAGCGTCTTAGGTGCCTCAAACCTTGAAGATGGCGTTTTAGGTGCCTCGAACCTTGGAGATGGCTTTTTAGGTGCCTCGGATCTTGATGATGGCGTTTTAGGTGCCTCGAACCTTGATGATGATGGCTTTTTAGGCGCCTCGGACCTTAATTTGAAATGGCCTTTCGGTGGACTTCGTCTGCTGCCGAAGGAGAGGGTGACCGTTTTGGTCGAGGGGCTGGACCTAATGATAGGCTACCTACGTATCCCTAGTGGGAATCAAGCCCTTTCGTAGTTCGAGTACTACTCGAGATTCCGTTGGCTTTTGGGATTCCGTTAACTTTGCTGGGGATTTCGTTAGCCTTTGCTGGGGAAAATCAGACGTATTCGTCTGGGGAATTGGTCTTACGTTTGACTGCCGTTGGATGATTTTGATGAAAGATACGGGATCTCGTTATCTTTCTCGGGGCAATCGGTCTTACGTTTGACTGCCGGGGATGATTTTGATGAAAGATACGGGATCTCGTTATCTTTCTCAGAGAGATCGGTCTTACGTTTGACTGCCGGGGAAGATACGGGATCTCGTTATCTTTCTTGGGGCACTCGGTCTTACGTTTGACTGCCGGGGAAGATTTTGATGAAAGATACGGGATCTCGTTATCTTTCTCGAGGAAATCGGTCTTACGTTTGGCTGGGGAAGATTTTGATGAAAGATATGGGATCTCGTTATCTTTCTCGGGGCACTCGGTCTTACGTTTGGCTAGCCGGAAGATTTTGATGAAAGATACGGGATCTCGTTATCTTTCTCGGGGCACTCGGTCTTACGTTTGACTGCCGGGGATAATTTTGATGAAAGATACGGGATCCGTTATCTTTCTCGGGGCACTCGGTCTTACGTTTGGCTAGGGGATGATTTTGATGAAAGATACGGGATCCGTTATCTTTCTCGGGGCACTCGTTCTTACGTTTTTATCGCCGGGGTAATTTTTGATGAAAGATACGGGATCTCGTTATCTTTCTCGGGGCACTCGGTCTTACGTTTGACTCAGGGGGATTTTGATGAAAGATACGGGATCTCGTTATCTTTCTCGGGGCACTCGGTCTTACGTTTGGCTTAGGGGGTAATTTTGATGAAAGATACGGGATCTCGTTATCTTTCTCGGGGCACTCGGTCTTACGTTTGATCGCCGGGGTAATTTTGATGAAAGATACGGGATCTCGTTATCTTTCTCGGGGCACTCGGTCTTACGTTTCGATCGCCGGAATGATTTTGATGAAAGATACGGGATCCGTTATCTTTCTCGGGGAGATCGGTCTTACGTTTTACTGTCGGGGGTAATTTTGATGAAAGATACGGGATCTCGTTATCTTTCTCGGGGCACTCGGTCTTACGTTTGACTGCCGGGGGTAATTTTGATGAAAGATACGGGATCTCGTTATCTTTCTCAGGGCACTCGGTCTTACGTTTGACTGCCGGGGAATGATTTTCTTGACAAGGGGTTGACTTTGGTTAACTCTGTCAAGTTGGGGACTGAATTGCAGAGTCCTGGAATTTTAAGGGGCAAAAGGGTCATTTTGACCCTTGCAATCCTATCCGCGCGGATAGGGTTTGAAAACCAGGGGTATTAATTAGGGCCAACGCCCTTTTCTTCTTCCCCCTTCAGTTTTGAAACAGACGAGAGCAGAGAGAGAGAAACCGAGAGAAGGAAGCCATTGAAGGCCAAAAAGCTTCGAAAATCTTCCGATTTCTTCGATTTTTCGAGCGATGGAACACGGGGAAGGCGCTTTTCAAGGCCAAGGACGTGGCCCGGTAGCGGAGAGGCGATTGGAGCTCGTCCGGATGAGGAGGCATTACAATCTTTCGCAATCGGTTGCGGAGGAGCATTACCCCGATGCTTGGCAACATTGGGCTTCGGATTCGAATCTCCGAACGGTATACTTTGAAACCCTTTGATCCCTTTGTTGATTTCTTGTTTGAAATTTGAATTTTGGGTGATTTTTGAAATTTTTTTTTTTGAAATTGAATATTGATGTTCATTGTCTTTGAATCTTGATGATTATGTGAGTAATCCAAAATGTGCATTTTGCTTGGGAAAAAGAATTGGCATTTTCGCCATTTTTTTTTTAATTCGAAAATTGCATGTTGATGATGATGATTTTTTTTTTTTTGAAATTGGATATTGATATTGATGAATGATGCCATGCATGCATTTTGTTTGGAAAGAATGGGCATTTTGCCAATATGAGATGTATGTATGTTTAGGATTTTTTTTTTGAAAGGTGGGACGGATTTTTCCTCCAGTTGCATGTAAGATGGATGATATGCATGTATGCATTTTTTTTTGAAAATGGGACGGAGTTTTTATTTCCGTCGACTTCTTGTAGGATATGCATGTATGCATTTTTTTTTGAAAATCGTTGAATGGGATTTGCTGAAAACTGTATTTTCTGTGAGAAAAATGGGGCTATGTCTATTGCATGCCGTTATGCTGCCGAAATTTTTTTTTTTAATGCATGTGTATGCTTTTTTTTTGTGCAAATGCAGATGCAATTTTTTTTGACATTTTCTCTTTTTTTTTTACAGGGCGGAAACCGTTTTGTGACGGAGCAGCTGAACAAAATGAAGACTCGAGGATCGGTGGAGTCCGTGATTGACTTGTGGGACCGGCTTCCGGATGCGGGCCGAGGAGCTTTGCCGAGTCCGAGACAGATTGTTGTCGAGACGGGGCTCTGGGAGTTCGTCGAGTGCTTGAGGGGACTGGTCAAGTTCCCTAAGAGCAAGGGCTTGATGTTTGCTCGCGCGGCCGGGTGGGACGCGACCCACACCTTCCACTTATTCTCGGGCGAGGCTACGGTTACGCCCTCCGATTACGCTGCGATCACGGGCCTGTCCTTTAATGGACGCGGCATTGGAGTGGCGGGATGGCTACGCGCCGATGCCGACCGTTGTGCTCTTACGGGATTTTCCCCTATTCCCAAAAAGGGGATGGGGATGGAGTATGCCGTGGTCTACGGCAAGATCGTGGAGACCATTGTGAGCTATGAGGCTGGGGAGGAGAGGATAGGCGCCGATCAGATTGCCAGGGCCTTCTTGTGGTTTGCTTTCTCGAGCACGCTCTTTGGACATGCCGAGGGGACGGCTCTTTGCCTTGTTGAGGTCCTTGGAGGACATGGAGACGGCAATGGGAGATGTCTCGTGGGGAGAGGCCGGGCTGGCAGAGCTTTATTTTGCTCTTGATAGTGCACTGGAAGGCTGTGAGCTCTTTGTACTGCTTTGAGTTTGCCCTGGAGGTATAAGCTCTCTTTTTTGCTTTCCCTCTTTTTTTTTTTGAGCACGCACTTTTCTTTGCACTGGATTGATTGGATTTTTACCTTTCGCAGGTATGGGCGTTGGAGTTTTTTCACGTCACGGTGTGGAGGGCGGCCTGGCTGGAGTACGTCGGGCGTATCCGGCCATGCGGTCTTGGTCCAAGCATGCCCGGGAGAAGATAAGCTCCAGGGGGCGTACGACTCTCAGTGTACGCGGATTGCCTTCCTTTGACGGAGGCCGAGACGGATGAGGGGATGATATTCTTCCCACAGGATCGCTTTGAGGTAGCGCGGCCTGAAGGGCGCCGAGATCCGGACAGTGCGGTGGAGGATTTTGAGGGTCCGACCTGCGATGCCTATTATGCAGGAGAGAGGGTGACGCGCCAAAGATGGCGTGAACTCGCCTTTGAGGACACCGGTGGAGCCTCCCGCCGATATGATGCACCCGAGTGATCGGTCCGTGACTGGGATGATTACCGAGCCGGCCGGCACTTCTCGGACTTCGTGGCGATTGAGCCGTATGCGACATTCGTCTTGAGGAGGCTGAGGATGCCTCAGGTTTTGGATAGGGAGGGGCTTGGGAACCCGCGGTACCCTCGGACGGATTTTTCCTATATCCAGGATGGGGTCCGATTGAGGGTGCAGATCCCTCGGCCCGAGCGGCTTCCACGAGCTTTCCGGCCTCGTCCAGGGTATGAAGGTATCATCTTTAGCATCACCTCTTTTTTTTTTTTTTTTTTTTTGACGCTTTTGCTTTTGTGCAGTTTTCGGAGGTGGTCGTCGAGAAGGCCGACGAAGCAAGTGATCGGGGCCAAGAGATTCATCGGGAGGATGGTCGCTTGCGGGGCTCCTCGAGCTAGAGCGAGGCGACCACGGCGGCGCTGTCGGACGAGAGGCTTCCCTATTCGCTCGGAGACTTCTTCAGAGACTCCTCTGTCTCCTCTCCTTGATCCCCGCAGTGCCGCCTTCGGATCACGTCATTCTCGGGGATCCACACGGGCAGGGACACGTATGGCAGCATGGCGGGTCGTCTTCGTACGTGCAGAGTCCGACGCCTTCACCTTCGGATACGACTTTTTCGCAGATCTCGGCTTGCCCTATCGAGCGTGCCGGTTGGTCCCGATGAGCCTCTTTTCCGGAGACGAGGACGATTCCCGAGCCCGAGATTTTCGGTGGCTCTGAGGAGGCGGGCCCGAGTCGCAAGAGGGGCCGGGGGGAGACATCGGGCGCTGGAGACTCCGATTGATTTTTTTTTTTTGAGATTTGAGATTGAGACTTAGATTTGTACAGCTTATGCACATTTTTTTTTTTTTGATGTAATAATTTAGGATTTTATTTTATGAATGCAATGCAGTATGAATGCAGTGTTGCATGAGCCTTGATTTTTTTTTTTTTTTGCAAGGGTGTTTGGTATATGAACTGGTTTGGGGAGATTTTTTGCACAGGTTTCGAGCAACCGGGACGGAATATTCCTCTTTTGGTGTAGCAGCTTGGACTGTTGCAAAGATTTTTTTTTAGACTCATCCGCGCGGATAGGACGGAATCGACAACTGTCCTTTAATTTTAGTTGGAGACCTGGTCTTGCTTTATTTCAAATTCAAATATCCTCTTCAACCTCCAGTCAACGGCCATTTTCGGGAGAAAGAGAGAAAAACCATGGAAAATGGCCAAAATTCTCCAAAATTGTCCAAAGAAAGGCAAATGTTGTTCTTTGAAAAGTTCAAGGAGTGGTGTAGGGAGATCATGCATGAGAGAAGATCATTCTTTGAAGAAAGGTACAAGATACGATGCTTGTGGTCTCTCAAAGAATTGGTTCCGGATTATGACCTCTTAAGAGCTTCTTCTTCGTTTTGGGATACTAGAAGGCATGTCTTTTGCCTTTCCTTCAACGAGATTGTTCCGACTGTCGAAGAATTTCGGGCCTTGCTTGGAGGTCCGGAGGTGGAAGAGATAGCGGTTCCTTTGCCCGGAGGGGCTTCTTTTGTTGACAGATTGTGCGTCCTCCTTCATCTTTCCCCGGAGGAAGCGCAAGGTATGATCCGCGGTCCCGATCATTTCGATATTTCCGGTCTTCCCGACAGATTTAGGGGCCTAGGTTTGGTGGATGATGCCTATTGGGATGCCTTTGCACTTTGTATGTTTGGCACCCTGTTCATGGTCTATTCCTTTGGGATCTGCCATCGGTCTTTGCTGGATGTCGTCGTTCACTGTCGCCTGGGCAGAGATGTCGTTCCTTTGATTCTGGGGGAGACTTTTCATGCTCTCGATAGATTAGCTACCGGAAGGCGGTATATGCACGGGGGCAGCCCGTTTCTCTTGACCCTGGGCGATGGAGCGTTTGGGGGTTCTTCGGAAACCTCGATATGATCGCCTTGGACTTTTGCCAGGAGGGGTGTTGATGTAGATTTTGATGATCAGGGCTCGTGGGCGCGTTGGATGGCGGGTCGCCAGACTGAAGATATCAGATGGTCGGTGCCTCATTGGCGGGTGGAGACTCGAAGAGTGCTTCAGGATGGGTCTCCCGTGGTCATGCTTCCGGGGCTTTCTCAGTCCAGCTTCTATATCCCGGCTTTAGTCCTGAGACAGTTTGGCTTGGAGCAGGTTCCCTTGGAGGGTTTTGATGATATAGCCACCAGGGTGGTGGCTCCTGTTTCTATGGATGATCCCTCAGTGTTTCCATTTCTTTCCCGAGCATGGAGGTATGATGCCTTTCCTCCTCGGGTCATTCTCAGGCGTCCGAGACCGGTGTTCCTGACCACTTGGTACCTGGATTGGTATGAGAGGCATCTGGGAGAGACTCAGGTGGCTATTTTCAGACGGCGTGAGGCCATTGTGGGTGCGGAGGTCCTGACTGTTTCTGAGAGGAGGAGGGCCGAGGCGAGGGCCAACCCTCATGACAGGAGCGGAGACGCTGTGACCGACTATGAGGCTTACGTCAAGAGACAGGAGAGGAGGGCTCCTATGCTACCAGCTAGGCTACAGGAGATGAGGGATGACGCTAGGGCTACTAAGGCCCTGACAGAGGCTGGTTTGATAGACCCTGTCCCTATACCAGAGCTTGGTAGGAGGAACACTGACATTTTTCCTGTTCAGAAAAAGAAGACTCGGAGGGGGAAGAAAAAGGGAGAGGCCAGTACGAGTGGCTTGGAGTGACTCTGAGATTTCCGAGTATCCCTTTCTTGCCATGGCAGACACATTAGTTTGATTATGTACCTTAGTTTTCCTTTAGCAGGTTGTCAGTTGTAGGAATGAATCGGGCTTAGACTCATCAAAGAGCTTTTAACTTGTAATGAATATTTGAATTGCTTTAGAGTTTTTCGAGACGCTTTCATGGTCTGATCAATTGTATTGATGCCAAAGTATGACTTTTATTTGTGTTTTAGACCGAACCGTTTCCGGCTGCCTACGTTCCCCTCATTTTGAGGAGCTCAGGTCTTCGTAGTTCAACCGGGTGAACTCTTTTTTTTTTGTCTTTGTGTTTTTTTTTTTTTGTTTTGTGCAACCCTGTTTTTTACCTAGGCCGCCCTTTTCGGGTTTCTAACCTAGTTGGGTATTACTCTTTAGCACTCTCTTTTTTTTTTTCTTTTTTTTTGTCTTTTTTTTTGTTGTTTTTTTTGTTTTTTTTTTTTTTTTTTTTTTTTTTTTTTTTTTTTACGCGTAGTATCTGCGCAGCTTGTCACCATTCACTGGGTGTACAAAGGGATTCCCGTCGAGGTCTGCAAGTTGCATGGAGCTCCTCCGGAGAAGATCTTCCGGGACGACATATGGCCCGACCCATACAAAGTGCTCCCATTTGCCGAGAGGTCGATACACTGACCTGGGGCTTTTCTTTTCGTAACGAGATCACCTTTTCGGATCTCCCGATGCTTTACTTTCTTGTCGAAGGCTCGCCATTCTTCCTTGGTAGGCTCGGATGTGTTCCATGGCCTTCACGGCGTTCATCTAGTAGGGCCAATTCATCATGGCGACTTCTGGAGCCATTCGACCTCGTTGATCCGGCTTTCCAGCAGATACCTGGAGCGAGGGGATTTCCAGCTCGATCGGGAGTACGGCTTCCATTCCGTATGTGAGGGCAAAAGGTGTTTCCCAGCCTTTGCTCGCTCCGATCGATGTTCTCCTGTAGCCCCGCAGTGCCAAGTGTAACTTCTCGGGCCAATCTCCGCCTTGGACAGCCATTTTCCGGATGATATTTTCCAGAGTCTTGTTTGCTGCCTCGACGGCTCCGTTGGTTTGGGGCCCGTAGGAGATGACTTGTGACGGGTTATTCGGAATTTCGCCACAATTTTTCACATTCCCCTTCGAAGTGGGATCCATTATCTGAGATGATTTCGGCTGGCAACCCGTATCTGCACATGATGTTTTCTTTGATGAAGAGGGCAACTTTCTTTGAATTGAGGATTTTGTAGGACTTTGCTTCAACCCACTTGGTGAAATAATCTACGGCTACCAGGACGAACTGTGGCCGGTCATATCGCTCGATGGTTGTCATGCAAGATAACTCGTGGAGGAGGCAAGTGATTAAGATTTGAGTATCGCCGACATTTGTCGCAGCTTTTGACGAATCGGATGCAGCCGGTTTCCATGGAGATCCAAAAATACTCCATTCTCGCATGATTTGCATCGTAGCTCGAGCATTCATGTGAGGGCCGCAGTACCACCATGTATTTCTTTCATGAGTTCGGTAGCCTCTTGTTTGCCGATACATCGCAGAGGGGGCCTTGATAACGCTTCTTGTATAGCATATTTCCCAAAAGAACATAATGGGAGGCGAGCCGCTTCAGTGGCCGAGAGACTTTTTGCTTTGATTCCTTCTTTATATTCCCCATCTTCATTTTTGAAAGAGGCCTCGCCATCCTTCAGTACCGGTAACTGAGTGTACTGTGGATCATTGATCAGTTCGGCTTCCGCTTCAATTTCGAAGCAATAGGCGGGGTTTTCTCTTCTCCCGACTCCGAATGGTTTAACAGACTTTCCTTCCGTATTTCGACAAGAGAGGCTAGTGTAGCTGCAGCATCCGCGAACCCGTTTCGGTCTCTTGGCAGTGTAATGAAAGCCGATTTCTTTGAATTGAGCCACTAGTTCTTCCATGTAAGCATGATACTTCGCAAACCCGGATCCACGGCCTTCCATTTGTTAGAGACCTGATTGATGATGAGGGCAGAGTCATCATACACCTCCAATTCCTTGATATTTCTTTCAAGGGCGGCTTCCAACCCAGCTATGCAAGCTTCATATTCAAGGCCAGTCATTGTTGGTGACTTCGAAGTTCACCTTCAAGCATGGGGGTGTGTTCGTCGCAGGGATCGACTGTAAGCATTCCTATCCCATTCCCCCTTTTGTTTGACGCTCCGTCGAAGAAGAGTTGCCATGATTTTCTCCTTCTAGGCGAAGATTCCATCATCGGGAAATTGAGGTTCAGTCCTCGAGACTCATCACTTGGGAAATCGCCGCATGTTCCGCCATTATGCGTCCTTTTACGGATTTCCTTGAAACATAAGTGATGTCATATTCGGCCAAAAAGAACGACCATTTTGCCAATCTCATGGAGATGGAAGGCTTGTCGAACGTATATTTGATGGGGTCTATCCTTGAAACAAGATGTATCGGGTGAGACCGCATGTAGTGTTTCAACTTTCCCACTACCTGCACCAAACCTCGCGCAAGTCTTCTCGCAAGCGTGAGTAATTGAGTTCGCTTCCTTGGAGCTTCGCTACGAAATAGATGGCGTTTCGACTTTGGAATCTTTTCTTCTCTTGAGCTAGCATAGCCCCAATTGCCGTATCCGTGACGCTTAGATATAGCAAGAGTGGCTTTTGCCGATGTGGTGGGTAGAGAATCTGGGGATTCACAAGGTATGCCTTAACTGCTCAAAGGCAAGCCGACATTCCGGGGTCCATTCTGTAGGCATTCTTCTTCATCAACTTGAAGATTGGCTCAGATCGAGGTCACCTTGATTTACAAAGCGGCTTATGTATCAGCTTCTTCCACGAAGGATTTCACTTCGTCTGTCCGCGGTGGCTTCATTTCAACTATCGCCTTGATTTTCTCGGGATCTACTTCGATTCCCCGTTCTGTCACCATATATCCTAGTACCTTGCCTGCCTTACACCGAAAGTGCACTTGGCCGGATTCGGCCTCATGCTTTGTGGTCTCGGAGGCGGCCGAAGAATTTTCTCAAATCAACAAAGTGCTCGCCATCTCGATCCTCCGGAATGTATTATCATGTCGTCCACATAGACCTCAATTTCTTTGTGGACCATATCATGGAACAGAGCCGTAGCCGCCCTTTGGTACGTGGCCCCAAAGATTCTTTAACCCGAATGGCATGACCGTGTAGCAGCATGTGCTCCCAAGGGGTTGTAAAGGCCGTTTTGGCTTGATCTTCTTCGCCATTTTGATTTGGTTGTAGCCGCAAAACCGTCGACGAAGGATTTGACTTCATGGTTGGCCGTGGAATCTACCAAAATGTCGATGTTTGGCGTGGGGAAATCGTCTTGGATCGGCTTTGTTCGCATCCTCAAGTCCACGCAAAGATCGGATTTTTCCGTTGGCCTCGGTCACCGTCACTATGTTGGGATGCCCATGTTGGGTATTCAATGACCCCGATGAAACCTCGCTTCCGAGCATCTTTTCTATTTCCTCTTTCACTTGTAAGGACCATTCGGGCTTAATTCTTCTTAGCTTCGCTTTACCGGCTTGACTTCCGGGTCGAGCGGTATTCGGTGCTCCACTATGGAAGGATCGAGGCCTGGCATATCTTTATAGGACCATGCGAACACATCCACGAATTCTTTTAGCGTACTGATTAGGGCATCCCTTTCAAATTCCTTCGAAGAAACTACCAATCTGCGTCTCTTTAGGCTCTTCCGCAGCCTCCTGTGATTCACACTTGTCAAAATTTCTTCGGCAGCTTGGGCTCGATTTTCCTCTTTCTGACAACCTCGCTTAAAGATTTCTTTGATATATTGTTCATTTAATGTGTCCGCTCTTCATCTAGTGAATCGTTATTAACCTGTTTTTAGATTATTAGTTAATTCATCATTAGTTAAAGTGGCAATTAAGGGATACTCGTAAAGGTTCATCATTTCATCAAGACGAAGGGGAATACAACGTTCGCTACTGCACTCGTAGTCTTCGTGCGTAAGGCCATCTGGACGACTCGAGAGACTCCGAACTCAACAATGAGAGACTCCTGAGGACTTTACAAAGGTTGACACGAAAGGATCTGGGACCAATCCAAGCTTGGTGATCATTTCCTCTTTGGTCGCGGACGGCCCGAGAGAGTTTCCCAATTCTTTAGCGGCATCGCCGTCTGGGTGGCCTCACAACCCGGAAAGGCATGGTCTCGTGCTCCCTCTTCTGGCCGTTGCTATCATCTCTTTGTCCGAACCAATCAATTGTGTTTGGCGTCCGAAAGCCGAGCATGTGGATGTAGGGATCTTCCTCAATCTCGGGATTTCCGTTTCGTCACAATCCGACCGCTCAATCCAGATGTAAGGACGTATTGCGTCTCTGAGCCGCTAGAAAAATCTCATGTCCCATACTCGAGCGGAAAGGCTCGGCAGTAGTGCAGCCAAGGAGGACGTCCCACACGACGTTCATAGATTCGAGCCGAGTCCGTCGGTGTTTGCTCACGACTTTTATCATGAAAATCTCTCGCCGGCGAGGCCAAAGAATGGGTTTACGTAATACCGACAAATCTCGTGATTGAGGACCGGGGACTTGTGTGCCCGTATCATGGCGGTGTTCGCCGTTTCCTTCCAAGACGCCTCCAAGTGTTGGAAATAGCAATTAAATTTGATGAATCGAACTTCTTCTGAGTCTCGCCGCTTGAGTGTGTCGACATAGTTGGCATCGCCGGATTCCAAAGGATGCCGGCGAGACTTGCCTCTCAAGGATGTAGCCCCGTGTTTGACCGTGGGCGTTCTTGGCTATTGTTTCGCCTTCGTTCCCATGAGGAAACCGTCACCCCTTATGACTTCAAGGTCTCCCGCCGGTTGATGAATTTGACGCATTGGTGGAGAGTGGAAGCTATGGCTTTCATGTGATGCAACCAAGGGTGCCCTAGTAGGGCTGTGAACTCGGAGGGGATATCCATTACATGGAACTTTGCGGGCACCATTTGGGTTTCGTACTGCAGTTCCGCAGTCACCGTCCCCAGAATGGGACGAGACGAACCGTCGTAGGCTTTGACGGTCCGGGTAGATGGGATCACGCGCCTTTCATTTATGCGGAGGGCCCTCATCATGCCGAGGGGAAGGACATTTACCGATGATCCATTGTCCACTAATACCCCAGGGAGTGACATGGTGTTGAGCCGAATAGTGATGTACAAAGCTTCATTGTGTTGGGAGACATCTCTTGGCAAATCTTCATCGCAGAAGGTGATCATACTCCCATATAGGTGAGGATCATAGATTTGGTCCTTGTCTCGGGATAGAGAGTCATTAAACCCGTCGCTTCGTGCCTTTTTCTTGCGAGGTAGAGTCTTTGCCGAAGCCCCGGGTTATACCGATGCCTTTTGTGGCGGTTGCCATCTCTAGTCAACATGTTGATTGAGTGGGAGCGCCAGATCGGCGTCGGTTTTTCTTCATCGGTGTATACTCGGGAGCCGGACAACCGAACTCCGTCGACCCCGAGGGGGTCTGGACTTACGTTCGCAGCACTGTATCCGAAAGTCTCACTCGTCGTTGGCAAGGGTTTTCTCGCTCTTTTACCCCTTTTTGCTTTGGGGAAGACTGACCGGAGTAGAGTACATAATAATCAAATCCCCAGATGGCTCCCCGAGCGTTCCCACGCCGTTATCACCGCCTCGAATCTCTCCTTCAATTTTTGCCGGGAGGAAATTTTCTTTTTCTTAGGAGGACGGTCCTCGTGTATCCACCCCGATAGTCCCTTTCAAGGCAATCGGGACAAGCCACAAATATCCCACCAAATGTGTTCCATGGCCGCGGCGGATTTGGGACCTCAAAGTTGAGCGGTGCCTGGAATGACTTTGAGTGGAACCGGTCCGAGGGATTCGTTTCTTTGGGCTCGTCGGTAGCGAGTGATTGGACTCCGCCGGATAATGAGAGATATTGAGGTCCCGGGAACGGGCACATGTTTGTCTTTCGTGGTAGCCCCGGCCGCTTGGGATATTGTTAAGGTCCCGAAGTGGCGGGCGTGGCCTCTTCCATCCAGCTCGCCGTCTCGTTTCCGCGTTCTTCCAGGGCTTTGATGGCCGACCATATTTCTTCAACTCGTCTCCCGATTTTCATCACTCAGCCGATATTTGTGGGATCATCACTTTGAGAGGGGACAACCGACAAGTATACCGAACTCTTTCGTCCCCGATCGCCGTTTGGGGGGCCGCTTGCCCCGTAAGTCGGCGGGCAGGAGTCCGGCGGTGGAAACATAGGAATCTTGGGGTAGCATCTTGATGTATCCGGACTATTAAGAAGAGGAGGAGGACCCTCTTCCTTCTTTGCGGTAAAAGTGCCATCGGAATTGAGACCGATAGTCAAACCATGACTTGCGACAATCCCCGTAAGGTTATCAATTTGAGCCTCATGTCGAAGTCTCATCTCGTTCTACCAACCGAATCCAATACGGGTCTGGTTCGAGGGATTTTGGAGGACGGAGCAACGTTATCCCCATCATTACCGGGCCGATGCGTACATTCTCAAACCCGAGTCGGAACAAACGGCGAAGCCGATGATGCGCTTCACTCTTCCTAACTCGATCAAACGGTGACTCCGTGCCCGAAACCAAGATTTGTGTGGAGTCATGGGGAAAGGACATGAAGGTTCGTATGTCTCGGGAATGGAAGGAGGGTAGGTGTTCGGGCTTTAGGCTCATGCAACATGCAGCTTATTTGTTCACGTTTACTTAAAAACATGTTTTATTAACCTAATCGGTTGGAAAAGATTGCTCTTCTTTTTCGCAAACTACTCGATTCCCGGATCGGTGGGCCCCGTCACTACGTCTATAAGCCCCTCGTATTCCACCCGTATTTCGACCTCCTGTAGCGGAGCCGGCGAGGGTCCTATAGGGCAAGCGGGTCCCACCGACCGAAATAAAACGATCCTAAAAGTCCGGCGGGTAATCGAGTCTTAATGAGCATTCGATGTAAATTACGGACAAAGCCGACGTCGAAAGTCAAGATCATGTCCGAGGGCTCGACGAAAAGTCGGCATGATTTGACCGATAAATGTCCACGATTGATCTTGACTTGTCGTCGCTAAGCCGTAATTAGGCATGGAATATTCATTAATCCTTGATGACTCGGTGTCAATGCCGGGAGTCGTTGTATAATTTGTGCCGCCGAGCCGAAGTCAAGGCGCCGGTCAATATCTTGGTAAAAGTCTGCGGCGGAAAACCGGCAGAACTTCGACTGATAAGGGTCCCCGAAAGATATTGAGTCGGTATGCCGACAAAGGCTTGAAAGGAAAGGTCTATACACGGACAAGGCATGACACAGACCAGACTAAAAACCAACCGGGTCTCGAACAAAGTGTGTCACGGACAAGTGCATGGTCGACACGAGGCTCCATGGGATGTTTGGGTAGTCCTGTGCTCATCCGAGAGGCGTAATAAGACCAAACGGACCGCGACAAGGATTTCCCCGGGTTAAGGACGTAGGGTGCAGTGTACGGTCACGTGCGCGTAGTGTGCAAGCAGTCTATATTCTTTTTCTGAGTAAAATAGAAATTTTTATGTGTCTTAAAAGGCATGATGCATGATTTTTGAATTTTTTTTTTTGAAAATCTTTTTTTTTGAATTTTTTTTTTGAAAATTTTAATGAGCATATAAGCACGTAAGCACGAAAATTCCGACAGTTAGGGACATTATTCCGACAGTCAAGATTTTGACTTTCTCCGAGGCGGCCAAAACAACATGAAAACTGTGCAAAAATCAACACACACACAAAAAATGATTTTCAAAGCCGGGACGGAAGCTTGACCCTCAAAAGCTTTTTTTTTGAAAACGGTGATACCGGTACGTGGGATTGTTAGACCACAATTTATCCCCGACTCGTGTTAGGAGGCGATAACGGGAAATTTAGTGGTTTCCACCAATATACCGAATACCATTTTTTTTAAAAAAAACTTGATCCCCAGCGGAGTCGCCACTGTGATGATGTGTATCCGAAAATTTTCCCATTTTTGTTTGAAAAAAATCAACGAAAACGGAGTCGCCACGCCATTTTAATTTTGAGGGCCAAAACTTTGAAAAAAGCCCGAGATCAGAGATTTAGGTTCGGAGGTCATGTTACGCGTCGGGAAGGACGTTAGTGTGCACCCGACGCGCCTCGTAAAACGAGTCTTCCAAGCTGAAAATCATTTGTGTGTGTGTGTGTGTGTGTGTGTTTTGGCCAAAATACTTTGAAACTCAGAAAAGTAAAAATTGGGATATCTTTTTAAGACTTTAAACTGATCCCATGATTTTTTGGGAGATTTTTGGATTGAGATTTGGTACTCAAAAGACCTTTTGAAGTTGAGAGCCATTTCTGCCAGAATGAAAAAGGCAGTGGACCTTTGATTTTGAAATGGATTCAAGGGTCTTAAAACTTCATAATCTGGATAAACTCAGAGAATGAAAGTTGTTATAGACACCTTAAATAAGGTTTGTGCGAAGTAATTTTCCATTTTGGATAAGATTTGAGGGGTAAAAACCTTCTGGAAACCTCAGATATGAGATCTGGATTCCCAGAAGCTGATGAACTAGCCTCTGAAAGAAAATTTGAAAAGAGGAGTTTTACTCACCCAAAAAATAAAGTAAAAATATGTCTGGAAAGCTCTGGATGTTGGCTACAAAAAGTGTTTTGTAGTCAACACCAAATTCCAAGTTTATCTGTGTCCAAAAATTAAGACCATGGACTGAGGTCTGAGAAAATTGCTACTGGACAGCAACTTCTCAAGAAAGAAAATATGATTTTAAGGGGGGTTTTGCATCCATGCTTGTCCCCATTTCCCTAGGTTTTGGTTAGTGATCACTAGACATTTTAGTGGTGAATCAACTATACCAAACCATCCTTGGGGTACATTAGGACTAAGCACTTCATTTGCTTGGGAAGGGGAATTTTATCCTTTGAAATCAAGATTTTATGCTTGAAAATGGTTTTTAGGGTTTTGAAAATGAGTTTTCTTTGCAAGAAAGTAAGAAAGCTTAAAAATAATTTTGATCTTTGTAGAAGATCATCCATGGAGATGGTCTTCCATGGTGATCTTCTTAGATCTAGAGCAAGAAGATGAAAGAACTACATTTTGTAGTTTGAAGATGCATGCATGGTTGAGATTTAGGGTTAGGAGGAGGAGGGTTTACCAATCTTCCTTGTGTTCTTGAGTGTTTGGCTTGAGTGTATGAGTGTTTAGGGCTTTAATATGAGAGTGAGTGGATGAGTATGAGTTGGGAAAGATTGGAGAGAAAAAGGTGACAATTCTTGAAGAATTCTCACTGTTTTCTCTCTATATTTCGCCAGAGGTTCGGTGCAAAATGTGTTTTTCCTCCTTATTTTTGTGACTGGAGGGCTCAATTTATAGCCCTCCTGAAAATGCAAACTCATCCGCGCGGACAAGTCCCCTCAGCGTAATCGTTCATTAAATGCAGCTCCACTTTGGACAAGGGGAATATTTCTTTTCAAAATTCAAATTGACCAAATGCATTATGTTTCCAAGCATTTCTATTTGTGGTTTTATTCTTTTATTTTTCTTTTTTAAGATTCTTTTTAAGGTTTAACCTTAAATAACAATGCCCATTTTACCCTCACTTTGTTAGAAAAGTTAGGATTGTTAGGAATTGTTAGAAGTGTTATAACTTTCGTTAATTTTCTAACGAAAATTCTAACAAGCTCAAATTGGAGCACTTACACCAGTGCATGTGTAACAAAGTGCCAGTGTAAAAAGTGTCAGTGCCAGTTTAACAAAGTGCCAGTACACTAACACTGGCACTTTGTTAAACTGGCACTGGCGCTTTTTACACTGGCACTTTTATATACATGAACTAGCACTCTTCACACTGGCACTCTGTTACACTAACACTGACACTTTGTTACACTAACACTGGCACTTTGTTAAACTAATACTGACACTTGTTTTACACTAACACCGATATTTTGTTAGACGTGCACTGACATTTTTTTACTCTGACGCTGGCACTTTTTTAGATGTTCCCTGACATTTTTTTAGATGTCTACTGGCACTCTTTTATCCATAAACTTAATAAAAAAAAACTAATGGGTGTTGAACATGTCTGTTATCTGAGTACCAATATGGTCGGAGCAGAGATTGAATTCGGCACCGCCTGGTTCTTCATCTACGCTGGGATCTCATGTTTTCTCGTTATATTTGCCAGAATCATGTCTGGTCTCACCTTGGGGTTAATGTCTCTCGGCCTCGTCGAGCTCGAAATTCTCCAGCTCAGTGGTACCTCTACTGAGAAAAAACAAGCAGCTCTCTCTCTCCTTCTCTCTATACATTCGATCAATCTTCTCTATTTGTTTAATTTCAATGAAAGCAGTGAATTATGATAGGTTTGAATTGGATAATTGAATACATGATCAGAATTTTGATTGGTTGACTTTAACTGAAGCCCCCGATTTCGCCAATTTAAGAAGACGCATGCGACGGGTTTTACGATAATTGTTAGGTTCCAAATGGTAGAAATCAGGCTAGAGGGGGGGGGGGTGAATAGCCTGTTTAAACTTTTTGCTAAAAACACATTTAATCTTTGAAAATATTAAGTTGAACTTGCTAACCGGTGAGAAAAGGTTTAGGCAGCGGAATATCGGTTAGAAGGACATATCAAATGTTAAGTTAAAATCTCATGCAATCAAGGACAAATATCTTTTCCAAGTAAGACAAACAAGTAAGCAGTAGTAGGAGTCAACATGTTGCGACTGGTCAAGAGATTATCAACCAGTTACAACTATACAAAAATAAACAAACATACAGATGAATGACACATTGTTTGAAGAGGTTCACAGTGTTAAATAACTGCTACGTCCTCTACCAAGTTTGGTCAGAACTTGGATTTGTGAAAGTGCACTGCTATTAACGGATCCTACCTATTACAAGTTGCAAGCCAATGATTGAAGGCTGCTAAACTAAAGGTGACCACTAACGGATCGTGCTACAATAAAGACCTGGTGTTTTCTAGAGATGTGCTCACAAGTTGAGCTGATTTCTCTAGGTTGTTGTGTGTGAATCAATCAATGTGTTCTATAAGTAGTCTAATGGAGGAACACTACAGTATTGATTGAGGTGCTCAGTGTATAATCCTACAGAGATGTCTAGTGAAAGAGGGGACTTGTATTGAATGCCTTGAACTAGGGAATGTGCAGGTTGGTAGTTCAAAGCAGCTCACTCTCAAGGATCATAAATGCACCAACCTTCTTCAATGCTCAAGGGAAGCTATTTATAGTGAACTTCAAATGAAGGAGCCGTTGTCTTTGAAGAGGTTGCAATGATGACTTGAACAGGCATGCCTTTGAATGGGAGTATCTTTGTATTTAATGCCTGAGATAGGAGAGAGAAGATTTTCCTTGAGTGGTTGAATGGTGTGAGTACTGGTTACTTTGACAATCCATTTTGAGCTTCTGACAGCCGCAGGAATGTCACTTCAGCGTCTATTCAGCATGCTTCTTTACCAACTTTAGCTAAAGTAGTGGCTGGGTAGTTGGGAGCAATAAATGCTTCGGTTAGGTTGGCTGAAAGGAAGCTTGATGGAGAAGCTTGACTGATTGAACAGGTTAAGGACTAGAACCGGTAAGGGATCAATCAGTAAGGTAAGGACCTTAGCTGATCGGTTAAGAATTTGTCTGACCGGTCAAGGGCCTCTGACCGGTTAAGGAGTCAACCGGTCAAGAAAGACTTTAATAACACAGCTCACAAACTGATGGAGAAAAACTTCAGCTCTTCAAGTCTTTATGCCTTGAGACAATTACATATCAAAACACTGGACACTAGCACTAAGGGGACTTATCATACATAGAAAAATTCTATTTGGTCTAATTAAAATTAGGGGTCCACATTAATGCTTGTTGTGATTGGGATTAAGCAATTCTAAATCTAAACATATATTTGACCAACAATCTCCTCCTAATTGCTTAAGTCCAATCATCCTAGGTTAGCATCATCTTGACTCAGTAAAAGAATGACTAAGAATTTATTTTTTAAATATGTCATTCCCTAAGCCAAGTGACAACTTGATGTAACCTAAGTAAGCTTACAAACAAAGTGAAAGCTTAAATAAAAGCAAGGTAAAGTAAAAAGGATTTTGAATGAGTAAACCTGCAAAATGAAACAGTTAGTAGCAGTTGGATCATTCAAAAATAATTCAAAGGAAAGTTATGGAAAATCAAATCATTCACTGCAATAAAAATTTGAGTTCAAGGAAATCTCATTGATTATGCTGCAACCGGTTTAGGGAAATATTGAAAGACATAGTCATCATCGGTTACATTCTCAAACAGGAGCAGCAGGATCATCGATTGGGGGGTTGTCTTTGGGATCTACTGGTGTAGCCGATGGAGTGACCGGTTCAGGCCGAGATTTCTTTGCAACTGCTCTCTTTGCTTCCTTCTCTTCTCTCTTCCTTTTCTTCCTAGATAACTTCTCAGAATCACGATCGGCAAGCATTCTTTTGAGCACCTCATTTTCAGACTTCAGCTTAATCCTTTCGGTGTTGGTCTTTCTGAACAATGAGGCTTGATCGGTCTGCTTCTGCTCAGCCTCCTTAAGCTTGTGGTTTAGCTTTTTGATCTCATCGGTAGCAATCTTGAAGTCGGATTGAGAGGCTTGGGCAAGGTTTAGAAGTTCTTGTTGGGACTGGTTTGCAGCAGCTAGCTGAGAGGCAAGGTCAATGATTCTTTCATCTTTTTCTTGAAAATCCACAACATAGTTGGCCAAATCCTTAGCATAACCATGCTCCATTCGGTCTAACCTCTTTTCCTCCTCCTCCTGATTGGACTTAACCATGCTCGCAACCAGGGCATCATACAACTCACAAAGATCTCTAACCACTATGGGTCGGTTAAGCTCATCCTATGTAACCGGTTGAGGATTATCTGGTGAAGGGTCAGTATCAGCAACAGCATCACTGTCGGTTAAGGAATCATCGGTTGAAGAGCTGACAGAGATAGCTGGAGGACCGGTTGTTGGAATAGCAGCAAGTGAGGGGGCTTGGACCGGTAGAGGAGTGAAGACTTGGATGGCAAGTGATTGATCAGCTGGAGGAGTAGAAGGATCGGTAGGGAGATCGGTAAGGGGCTTCTCAGTTAGATGAGCAGAGAGAAGGACTGAGCGACCGGTAAGAGATGCAATTGGAGAACCGATAAAGGCATCGGTCAGAGGATCAGTTAGAGAAGTGATTTGAGCTTGACCGGTCCTAGAGACCTGACCGGTTGGAGAAATATCAATCTCCTCATCAACTGATTCTGAGGAAGCATCAGAATGTATGACCGGTGCAAAGAATTCATTGGGGTCAGGAGAGACATCCACATCGGTTTCCAGGCTAAGTGCAATGGCACTTTGAATATCATAAGCCTCATCAAAAGCAGAGGCAATCAAGTCAGCAGCACTAGGGGCCAATGGTAAGGCAGCTTGCCTTAACCGAATCAGTGGAATCACCCTTAGAGCAAGAAGAAGTAAAGAAGCTTGTCTAATATTGCTCCAAGGTTGAGGATTGCCATTCCTCATTATTGAAAGCCTGGTCACATTTGGCATCAACCCAACTCTATAGGTGACATCAGAAGTCCATCTCAATATCCTTAATTCCAAGACTTGTGAGATTCGGTTGCTGATAGAGAGAAAGCGCATAAATAGGTTAGCGGTTGAAAATGTGCACTCAACCGGTCTGGGAGCAACACGTGCAACTTCTCCTTGAATTCTGATGTGAGGAAGCCTTTGAGATTTAGAAGGAGAGAACACCAGTTTCTGCTTGGTGGGAAAATTGGTGACCAACTGTTGATCGGCTTTGAAGGGCTTTATTTGTTGGCCCTTGGGAGGTGCAAACCGCTTATGAAGTTTAAGTACATGAGGTTTCTGACCCTTGAAGCTCATTTCCCCAGGGTCTACGGTTCTGGAAAGGTAGAAAGGAATATCACCTTCTTTTTCTTTCATCTTCTGGAGCTCTTGGGAAAATGGTGGAGGCGAAGAGACAAGCTTATATTCTGCACGGCTGGAGATCTTTTCATGAACACCAAAAAGGGGAATTCCATGAGTGGTACGTGGGATAGAGGACTTCATGGTATAATAATTCAAAGGGGAAAATACATCCTTCTGATAAAGGCAAGGATCAGCGTAGACCGGTGGAACAGCAGGGTCCATACGGTTGTACTCAACATCTTCATCAGAAATTTCTTCTTCTTCAAAGAAGTCAGATTCATCATCAGGATCAGTGGAAGGCTTAGATTGTTTCTCCTCCTCAACCCTTGGTGGACTGGAGAGCAAGGCTTGAATCTCTCTAACTTGACTGTCCAAAAGAGAAGCTTGAACAGCTTGAGCAGTGGCCATAGCTTCAGCTCTTGCTAGCAACCGGTTTTGCTCAATGTCAAATAAGCTAGCAGCCACAGCCTGTTGCATTTCAATATCATCAGCAGCAATCGGTTGAGGCTCTCCAACCGGTTCAGCAGAAACATCGGTTGGAGGGGCAGAGACCGGTAAGGATTCCATCGGTTGAGTAGCAACCGGTTGGGTAGCAATGCCTCCTCCTAGGATGGTAACCGGTGACGTGTTGGTGAGGCCTCCTCCAATGTTTCTAACCGTTGCCATCGGTTTAGGAGTAGAGAATATCTGTTCAGCACTCTCCATCCGGCTTGGCTTATCATCATCCTCTGAGCTCAAACTAGAACTGGATTTAGACTTGTCAAAGTCATCAAATTGTTCATCAACTTCCACTTTCCCATCATCTTCAAACATATCATCTATCTCAGCATCGGTTATGGTTGACCATTTTGTTGTATTGGACTGAACAGAAGAAAAGAAACTGGCTAGGGATATATTTCCAGCCGCCTTGAGCTCAGCATCCATGTCCAAAAGATTATCCACCACATCCATAACATTTCGAATCAACTGATTCTTCCTTGGGCCAAGACAAACAGGCTCAGAATCAAAATTTGGAAGAGAGTCAAACTCCATCTCATACCTTCCAGACTGATAGAGGTCAGTCTCAATCAAAGTGTCTCTGGCTCCATAGAGAATGGCAAAATTTGTCCAAACTGCTTGGACCATCATGTCCTGTCTCAATCTATCCTGAGACAAGTAAACAACATTCCACTTGAGAGGAAGCTGATCAAAGAATTTGTTATACACTTTGATGAGGCTGAGCCGAGAAGAAGTGAGGTCATAATCTCTTAGTCTGCAAGGCCGGCTGAAGTAAACACCATTCTCTTCATGTCGGTTCCCAAAATCAATGTAATCCTGGAGATTACCAACCGGTACGGAAGACTTATTGATCTCATGGAATTGAAGAAGTTTTTGAATAAACGATGGCAAATGATCAATGGGATATACCCAGTTTGGTGACGGAGCTGACTGAGGGTTAAAGGACCAGGGGTTATTATGGAATATATGGAATGTGGGATCTCTGATCGGTTGGCATCGTCGGTAGGATGGGTTAGAGGCATAACCGGTGATAGGAATATCATCGGTCAGGGTATCATGACCAAGTAGCCTTTTAGGAATGAATGGTATGAAGGAAGTGATATCTGCCTCAATCCTCTTCTTCCTTTCAGAATTTTCCTTGGCAATTTGGAAAGGGGTTTTAGGGATTGGTTTAGATTTTGAGGAGGTTGGAGGAGTAGGAGGTTTGGATGATTTTCTGGCAGTCTTTTTGGGTCAGATAATAGTTGAGATTGGTTCATTGTCATCATGATCAGGGGATTTCCTTTTGGCTGGTGAGGGGATCGGTTGAGCAGGCTTGGGTAGATCAGTAAACGGTTTAGGGGCATCGGTTACCTTCTTGGTCTTTAGTTGGGAAGGTTTCTTCTTTGCGGGTTGAGCATCGGTCGAGGGAGCAATGGCAGCCATAGGTTTGGCTTCTTTGAGAATCCTAGCCGAATCAACTTTATCGAAAGCTTTGATAAAGGATTTAGGAACAGAGGGCTGATTACCAGAAATGGCAAAGATGGAAGGGATTCTCATAAGAATGCGGCTAATGAGAAGATAGTGACATGGCTTGGCTTTGTTCGACCTGGTCAAATGCTTCTCCTTCTGGAACTTCTTGAAGGCAATCAAAATCACTCGGTACATAAAGGGACACCAATTGAATTTCCTCTGAAGTATCACAGCTGCAATGGCTTCCCATTATATCATAGTGATACAATGATGGGAGCCAGACCGGCAAATCACGCATCGGTCGTTCACCTCAGCTAGAGCGTAATGAACCGCATCAAGATCAGCTTTCTTGTTTCCTTCACCGGTCACGAAGGGATCGGTACCACGAACGCTTTCCCAGGCTAACTCCATATCTTTGGAAGTGATGGAGGATGGACCGGTTGAGGGAACGGTAGGAAAGGCATCAGAAATGGAGGAAGGAGAGAGTATAACATGAACACCACCAACTGAAGAGGATACGTGGGATACATCACCGATCTTCAAGTTCTCATCCAACTCCCCATTGTTGAAGAGCTCATTCACAAGCTCAAACATGATGTCATCGTTTCCTTCAGGCATCAAGAACGGTAACAAACCGGCAGCGGTCAACATTTCTTGAAGAAGCTTTCCCTCTTCTGATTCGAAGAAGCTTGGGTGAATGTAACCTCCGAAGATGTCTTTCTTGGTTGGTTTGGGAGCCATCTGTTAAAAGAATCAAAGGTCAAAACATTCTAAGTTAGAGTACATTTCAAAGATAGAAAAATAAAAGTGAGTTTAGATATTGAAAAGTGTTCGTGTTCTTCGTGTTAAAGAAAGCTTTACCAGAAAAGCTTTTAAAGATGAAGAACGGAGAAAGAACTAAAATGATTTGCTAGCTTTGAGTACTTGAAACCTTGCAGAGAGAGAGAGAGATATCCAGAGAGTTTGTAAAGTTTGAATGAGGGATTTAAAATTCCTTTTATAGTGGAGAGAGAAAGAAGATGGAGGGGTTTTTGAATTTGAAAGGACAAAAAAAATGTTTCAACTGACATGCACGGATATTAAAAATATTGAACACGATTTTAAATATGGACGCGTGAAAATAGGTACGTGTGTGCAGCAGTTAAACAATAATGAACAAAAAGATAACCTTTTGATAAATTGGAATGATACAGAAGTTACCTTTTTGATCAAAAATTTTAAATTGATTCAATAAAAAGGACAAAAAGGACGGTAGTGGGAAGGGAAGTAGGCAACAGCTTTTGAGGTGTCAGGATAGGGTGAAGCGGTTGAGGCGGTTGAAGTGATTGATGTGACCGATCGGTAAGGACGAGCCGATTAAAAACGGATTGGCAAAAGTGATCCGGCCGCAGTTCGTCGGTTAGGTAAGTGAAGTGATCGGTTAGGCTAGATTTTGGATGACGTCACCGCTTGGGACTTGACCGGTCACGAAGATGACCGGTTAGGTGAGAGCTTTGCGTCAGTTAAGGACCATCGGTTAAGGACATTTTCTACCGGTTAGGTGTATCGGTTAGAGTTACCGGTTGGATATGTCGGTTTAGGATTTCTTGCATACAGGTTATATGAACCGGTCAAGGGCACCGGTTAGCACAAGTAATTGAGGGACCACCATGATCAGTTGAGAGCTTACACATGCAACAAAGTTAGAATAATAAATTAACGAATATCAATCATGCCTCATTCTCCTCTAAGGAATTTAAATCTTTTAATGTCCAAGGATTTTGTTAAAATATCAGCTAATTGATAATCAGTATGGACTTTTAAAAGAACGATGTTACCCTTTTCAACATGATCCTTGAGTAAGTGATATTTGATGTCTATGTGCTTAGTCTTTGAATGCATCACAGGATTGTTGGAGACTGAAATGGCTGAGGTGTTATCACAATAGATAGGACACACTTCTTGAGGGATTTCATAGTCCACTAGTTGTTGCTTCATCCATAGGATCTGCGAACAGCAGCAGCTATGTACTCAGCCTCAGTCGTAGAAGTGGAAATTGATGCTTGTTTCTTGCATGACCAGGAAACCAATCGGTTACCTAGAAATTGACAAGTTCCACTGGTACTTTTCCTGGTGACCCTACAAGCTGCAAAATCAGCATCTGAATAGCCAATTAGTATAAATGATGAATCTTTTGGATATCACAAACCTAAGTTAGCAGTTCCCACAAGATATCTAATAATTCTTTTAACAGCTTGTAAGTGAGATTCTCTAGCGTCAGCTTGAAATCTAGCACATACTGTAACGATGTGCCATTAAAACGGAGTCGCCACGCCATTTTTATTTTGAGGGCCAACACTTTGAAAAAAGCCCGAGATTAGAGATTTAGGTTCGGAGGTCATGTTACGCGTCGGGAAGGACGTTAGTGTGCACCCGACGCGCCTCGCAAAAACGAGTCTTCCAAACATTCAAAATCCTTTGTTGTGTGTGTGTGTGTGTGTATGTGTTTTGGCCAAAATAAGTTGAAACTGAGGTAAGTAAAAATTGGGAACTCTTTTTAAGGCTTTAAACTGATCCCATGATTTTTTGGATGATTTTTGGGTTGAGATTTGGAACTCAAAAGATTTTTGGAAGTTGAAAACCATTTCTGCCAGAATGAAAAAGGCAGTTGACCCTTGACTTTGAAATGGACTTTAGGGCTTGAAAACTCCAGAATCTGGGAAAAGTCCGGGAATGAAAAATGTTCAAAACACCTTAGAAAAGGTTTCTGTAAAAGAACTTTTCATTTTGGAGATGATTTGAGGGGTCAAAACCTTCTGGAAATCTCAGATCTGAAATCTGGATTTCCAGAGACTGATGAACTGACCTTTAAAAGAAAATTTGAAAAATGGAGTTTTAATCACGCAAAAAATAAAGTAAAAATATTTCTGGAAAGCTCTGGATGTTGGCTACAAAAAGTATTTTGTAGTCAACACCCAATTCCAAGTTTTACTGGGTCCAGAAAATAGGGAAATGGACTGAGTTCTCAGAACAATGCTACTGGACAGCAAGATGTTCTTGAGGGAAAATGTGATTTTTGGGGGGTTTGCATCTATGTTCACCCCATTTTCATCCCTAGACTTGATTCCACTACCTTGTGTCAAGTGGTTATCATATTCAAGTCATCCTTGGGGAATTTATGGGGTTTAAACATATCCTTTGCAAAGGGAAAGGGGATCTTTGTAAAGATGAAATTAAAGAGAAAACCAACTAGAGATTTAGAATATGGACCATTTGAGATGGTCATTCATGAAGATAAACTTCAAGATGACCATCTTAGGTCAAGACTTAAGTTAAACTAGACATAAAGTAGATCAAAGTAGGAAGAACAAGATGAACAAGAAATTAAAAGGGAGTTTTAGGGTTTCAAGAAGGAGGGCTTTACCAATGGTGACACCCTATCTTCCTAGGCTTGGAATTTGACTTGAGGAGTATCAAGATTTGATGTTTGGCTTGAGGAGTATCAAGGTTTGGTGTTTGGATTTGTGTTTGGAGTGAGATTGGGAAAGATTCAAGAGAAAATGGTGGCAATCTAGAGATTCCCACTTTGTTTTCTCTCTATATTCTGAGAACCGTTCTTTGTGATCAAAATGTGTTTTGTAAGCGAGAGAGGAGGGTTCAATTTATAAGCCTCTGGAAAATGCAATCATATCCGCGCGGAGGTGTGCGTCGGCGTGCCTGTTCATTAATTACGGCTTCGGGCTTTGGACACAAGGAATATTTTTCAAAAAAATCAAATTAACGGCCAGTTTTGTTCAGCAGTTTCTATTTTTGGTTTTGACTATTTCTTTTGCTTTTTTGATTCCTTTCTTGGTTTATCTTTTTTTGGCAATCCCTAATCTACCCTTACTTGGTTAGAAATGTTAGGAATGTTAGGAATTGTTAGAAATGTTATAACTTTCGTTAATTTTCTAACAAAAATACTAACAAGCTCAAATTGGAGCACTTACAGTAGCCCCTCGGCGACGGCGCTTTCGAAGGAAGCGGGGTCGTCGATAAGAGTAAGGCTCCATATTTGGCAGGATGATCAAGTGATCGAGTGGCTGAACCTATTCAATAGGCTACCTACGTATCCCGAGTGGGAATCAAGCCGTAGTAGTTCGGGTCTTTCGACTATCTTTAGTCGTCGACCCTCTGGCTTTAGGAAGGTCGCCCTAAGATTTGACTATTTTGGGAAGTCACCCTATGGTACATTGTTTTGGGGAAGTCACCCTAAGGTTTTGAGTTGTTTTGGGGAAGTCGCCCCTAAGGTTTTGACTGTTTTTAGGAAGTCATCCTATGATCTGACTATTTTTTGGGAAGTCTCCCTGTAATCTGACTGTTTTTGGGAAGTCACTCTATGGTTTGACTATTTTGGGGAAGTCGCCCTATGGTTTGACTATTTTTGGGAAGTCGCCCTGTAATCTGACTATGGTTTGACCATTTTGGGGAAGTCGCCCTATGGTTTGACTATTTTTGGGAAGTCGCCCTGTGTCATTTGTTTTTGGGAAGTCACCCTATGGTTTGACTATTTTGGGGAAAGTCGCCCTATGGTTTGACTATTTTTGGGAAGTCGCCCGTAATCCGACTATGGTTTGACCATTTTGGGAAGTCGCCCTATGGTTTGACTATTTTGGGAAGTCGCCTATGGTTTGACTATTTTTGGGAAGTCGCCCTGTGGTTTGACTGTTTTGGGGAAGTCGCCACATGATTTGACTATTTTTGGGAAGTCGCCCGTAACTATGGTTTGACTATTTTGGGGAAGTCGCCCTATGGTTTGACTATTTTGGGAAGTCGCCACATGGTTTGACTGTTTTGGGGAAGTCGCCCTATGGTTTGACTGTTTTTGGGAAGTCACCCTATGGTTTGACTATTTTGGGGAAGTCGCCCTATGGTTTGACTGTTTTTGGGAAGTCACCCTATGGTTTGACTATTTTGGGGAAGTCGCCCTATGGTTTGACTATTTTTGGGAAGTCACCCTATGGTTTGACTATTTTGGGGAAGTCGCCACATGGTTTGACTATTTTTGGGAAGTCGCCACATGGTTTGACTTGTTTTTGGGAAGTCACCCTATGGTTTGACTATTTTGGGGAAGTCGCCCTATGGTTTGACTATTTTTGGGAAGTCGCCCGTATGTCGACTGTTTTGGGAAGTCGCCTATGGTTTGACTATTTTGGGGAAGTCGCCACATGGTTTGACTATTTTGGGAAGTCGCCCGTAATCACTACTATGGTTTGACTATTTTGGGGAAGTCGCCCTATGGTTTGACTATTTTTGGGAAGTCGCCACATTTTGGGGAAGTCACCCTACGGTTTGACTATTTTGGGAAGTCAGCATGGTTTGACTATTTTGGGGAAGTCGCCCTATGGTTTGACTATTTTGGGAAGTCACGTAATCGTTTTTGGGAAGTCACCCTACGGTTTGACTATTTTGGGGAAGTCGCCTATGGTTTGGCTTGTTTTGGGGAAGTCACCCTAAGGTTTGGCATTTTGGGAAGTCGCCACATGGTTTGAGACATTTTTGGGAAGTCGCCCTATGGTTTGACTGTTTTGGGAAGTCACCCTAAGGTTTTGTTGTTTTGGGGAAGTCGCCCTATGATCGATGATAATGTTCTTTTAGAAAAGTAGTTGACTAAGATATGCTTTCATACCGTCTTTGTGCTTACTGTAGCTTAGGAAGGATGAGGCTACGGCCGATGTTGATGAAGAGTTGTTAAGTTCTGTTCGTGAGGCGGCCTGGCGACGATTTTGTCTTTGGAAGCATTTTGACCCGAAGGAGGAGTTTGGTTGAGTCCGCATCTTGCTTTGGTGATCGTCAACCTTGTAGAGGTGGTTGAGCTTGTATTCACATTAGGGACTTCTTGCTTTTGAGAACTTGGTGTCTCGACCGCATTGTATTGGAGAGCTTGGCGTCTCGACCTTCTTGCCTTGGAGAACTTGGCGTCTACGACCGATTTGTATTTGAGAACTTGGCGTCACCGACCGATTTGTATTGGAGAACTTGGCGTCTCGGCCGATTTGTATGTGAGAACTTGGCGTCTCGACCGAATTGTAGGCTGGAGGTGGTCTTCATTGGGGGAAATTTGTTTTCATCCATTTGTGGACATTGGAGGTCGTCTTTAGCAAGTTGCGAGCGTCGGAGCTTGTCTTTGCCAAGCTGTAGATGTTGGAGGGCGTCTTCATTCATTTGTGGACATTGGAGGTCGTCTTTGGTGAAGATTATCCTTGCTTAGAAAAAAGGGGATTTGATTTCACGTTTGAATTCACCGCATTCGTTAGTGAAGAGGAAGATGCATATATGGCATTCATGATGACAGATGCATGCATGGAACCAAAAATGATTATGGGATGATGCATTTACTTGCTTTCGAAGATGCGCTTAGCCTAAGCTTTTGGCGGGAAAATTATGATTTATGATCTTCGATGATTTAGGATTATTCCTATTGACTCAAGTTTTGTGCATGCTACATGAGCCCTTGGGAGATTTTTAGTGGGGATACGTGGGTATGGACCGCTTGGAGCAGATTTTGATCAAGTGGGGACGAGAACCCTTGATCGCGATTTAAACGGCGGTTGTTGGTGAGGTTTTGTCGGCAATATCACATGGACCTCAATCTTGATGAGATTGGATTCGGATCCGGGTCTTGATTGAAACTTTCCCTCTCATTCTTGGTCATTTGAAGGCGTCTTTGACAGAGACTTTAGGGCCAACGTTGATACGAGTGAAGCTTCTTTCATTTGGATGAGTTGTGACCTTGGCCGAAACCTTGTCAGGAGGATGATTTGATGGAATTGCTAATGCGGGAGAAACCACGATCTTGAATTCCGATGCTACGGGAAGGCTGCCGTGTACCAAGTTACGAAAGTGAAATTCTTTCTTGCGACTTGATAAAATTCGGGTCCAAAAGACCATCTTGACAAAGCCCGGATCTGAGTAGGCAAAGTCCAGATTTTGAAGAAGCGATTTGGCGAGTCTATCTCGTGGTGAAGAACCCAACGTGGACCCAAAGATGACTATATAAGCCCCGGCTTGAAGAGGCTACGGGAGAACACAGGAGAACCGCTTAGCAAGCCCCGGCATGAAGAAATTCGAGTAGTCTTACGGAGGGGGAACCCATCTTTTCAGACCTTAGTCAACCGATTCTTGGACAAGACTCGGAAATGTTTACGTGCGGGGGCATATCTTTGAAAAGATGGGAATGTCTCCCGAATTTGTGTATGACACTCTCGCTTTTGGTTTGACTCTTTTGAGAGAGTATAAGCATCACAAGGTGTGGAAAAGTGTATGGAAGCCCCTGAGACAGAAAGACGAGTGTTTGGCTCTATTTCCCTATGATGGAGAGAGAAGACTTGTCGAGACACTTGAAAACTTGTCTTATTCATGATGATCACAGAAATTTGCTTAAAACCCTTTGTTAATGTTCGGGTTATTCAATCCCTAAATCTGATATGAACAAATATTTTGATTAATCACAAGGAGAAAACCAGCGATATCGAAAATCAAGCTTGGAAGGGCGGAAAGTGTATAGGGACGATCCTTGATGAGACCGGATTTTTTTTTTGAGATTTGTTTGTGATTTCGGCCAGGACCATTTACGGTTGCCTAGGTTCCCTCCATTATGAAGAGCTCGGTCGCCGTAGTTCGGGCTTATCCCGAATGAAGAGAGAATGAGTGTGAAAATTCAAGACTTTGAGGTTCTTTTGGGAATTTGAGGATTGGAGATTCGAATAACATATCCCCTTAGAGTGTTCATGAAAGACACGGATGCGAAGCCCAGTGGGACATCCACGGCAAGTGTTTGTGGAGGAGAAATGAAATATGCTCACATGAAATGTCGAATGAATCGAGACTTGAATTTGCACAATCTTTGATCATTTGAGCCGAGATGGATTTGGCTCCAATTTAAGCAAGCAATGAAGCATTAATTTGATTTATATTTTACGATGAAATTGCTATCCGATAGGAATTGCGGTGGGTTTCGGGCTTCGATCGGCCATCGGGTAATTTTGGAAGTTATGACCTCTTAAAGTGAGAGGCCGATTTGGGCCTTTTCTTGTTGAACCTCTAAAGATGAGAGGTTGGCTTGCAGGGATGTGTTTGGGAAATCTATGGCGGGGAAGATTGATTGCCTCTAAGAGTGAGAGGTCAAATTTTGACTTTGGCCAAAGGCGATGGTAATGGGAATATCCTCTAAGCGAGAGGATGGCTTGGGATTGGTCGCGAAAATGGGAATATCCTCTAAAATAGAGAGGATGGCTTGGGATTGATTTATGGTAATGGTAATATCCTCTAAAATCGAGAGGATGGCTTAGGATTGATTTAAGGTAATGGGAATATCCTCTAAAATCGAGAGGATGGCTTAGGATTGATTTAAGGTAATGGTGAGAGGAAGTCCAAGCTATCGAGAACCTTTTGCGAACTTGCGAGAATTCGGGCTCCTTTTTGATCATTGGAGAGCTTCTTGAGAAGTCGGGGACTCTTGTTGAATTGTGAGGATCGACAGTCCCTTCTCTTTTTTTTTTTTTTTTTTTTTTTTTTTTTTTTTTTTTTTTTTTTAAGCTCTTGCTTGAACTTTTCTATTTCTTTCTCTTTTTTTTTGCTTGAACTTTTCTCTTTCCTTTTTTTTAAGGCCTCTGAGGCGTTGAGGATTCTTCTTTGAATTGTGAGGATTTAAAATCCTTCTTTTGATAACTTGGAAGGCCTCTGAGAAGTTGAGGATTATCTTTGTCCTTCCCTCATGGCTTGAGATATTTTGCGCATCGCCGACTCTCGAAGCTAACTTCTTGGTCTTGCTTGGACTTCTCTCAATAAGGATCAAAGGTGATGGCTAAACGGGGTTTCAAAACATGCCGATCTTGAAATGAAAGGGTAGTGTTTAGTGAGGGTGAGATAATGGCTTTCCTATGGGTGAAAGGCTTCAACCGCAATCCCTACGGATGACCTAAACGAGATTAAGTCTTCATTGCTTGCTTAAGCTTTAAATGAGAAAAGATCCATGCAAATTCATCGAGCAACGAGGGGATGATGATGAAAGGGATGTGAGCATATGAGATGCAAGATGGGGAGTTGGTAAGCCCCAATTTGGGAAGGATATCAATTGATTTTCTCACTCAGATTAATTTAAATATTAATCATTTCAAAGAATTAGTGGTTGAGCGGCACAAGTGATCATTTTGGATAAAACCATTTCAATTAAGTGTAACGTGGGTGCGCGAGTGATGTCTCGAGTCTAGCAAGAAGAGAAAAAAGACTTATATTAAAAGTTAGGCATTTAACCACTATGTCCAAAATGGACTACAACGACAAATGTCCGGGAAGGACTTAGGTGAAAGAAAAGTACTAGACCTACGAAGGTTGACTCGAAAGACTATTTTAAAGATAGAGTAGCCCCAGTCTAGTTGCTCTTTCTTTGTTGAACCATGCATCTATTCTTCGACGGTGGAGGCAGGGAGCTATTGCGAGATCTTTCCATCGGGATTTCCTTGGCAATCTCTTTCTTAATCCAAACACTTTCATCGCTGCGATGGCTGATTCACCGACCTCACGAGGGGCGTGTCAAATTCCATTATGCCCACAAGGCTTGAACCACCAAACTTCGATCATGTTGACACTCATGTTGTTAGGGAGCGGGTTATTGATAGTGTTAGGCCCTTCGGGCATCTCTAACCTCCCTTGCTCAATCAAACCTTGGATGGCCTTTTTCGGGGACGCAATCATCCGTCGGGTGCCCGTGAGTGCGATGAAAGGCACAATGCTTGGAGGTATCCAAAGGAGCATTGGGGTTTCTAGGCGATAATTTTCCAAAGGCCGGAGCAAACCTTCTCTCACCAAACCTACGAAGATATCACTCAAAGGCATCCCAAAGTTTCCCAAGTTTTGGAGCCGGGATGCGGATGGATCGGGTTTCTTGGGAACAAAGGAAGTGGCATTATTCTGATCTGTCCCGCATAGCTAATCACTTCTTTACCTTTTGGTTGGGCGGGAGGCTGTGTTGGAGGTGGAAGAAACCCGGTATACGTAGCGGAGTGCAGCGGTCGGCTGGCGATTGTAAGCCTTTTCGAACTTAGCCCGGAATTAACCATTGCACGCAAGTCGGCGTAGGGAAGTGGCGAGGAAGCTCTCAAATGCGGCTTCAAGCATGAGCGAAAGATGTCTAAGCTTGCTCCTCGTCGAGAGGGAGGAATGGCCATTTCACGAGCTTTAAGTTCCACCTCTTATAGAAATCCCCAATATTCTCATTAGGGCGTTGCATCGTTGTTTGCGGAGTCAACTCTGTTTGTCTCCCATTCCAAGTTGGCTTTATACTTATCAGTGAAATCTTGGTGATACGTTCCCAAGTAGCCCTAGCTTCGAGTGCAATCGGAAAAACCATTTCAAAGCCACGACTTCAAAGAGAGACTAAAGTAATCGGCCAAGCTATTTGGTTTGTGCATCCCTTAGCCTTCATTGCCAAAGTATAGGTGTCCAAGTGAGTTTTAGGGCATGCGCTCCGTCAAACAATTCGAGTGGGCATCACAAACTTGTGAGGCGGGGGACAATCGAGTCGGGATACGTAGGCCGAAGAGCGGTGTTCTTTTGGCGGTCAATTCAGCAATCTGTGCTTTCATTTCCTTGTGTTGCTCCATAAACCAAGCCAATTGGGGATCCAAAGGTGGAGCGGGAATTCTGAGCCGATATTTGAGCCGGGAAGAGGACTAGGCTGTTGGTGGTGCATTGGTGGAAGGAATACCATACTCCGGGGCATAGGTGAAAACTTGTCCTTGGCCCAAATTACCACAGGGAGTGTAGGTAGGAGCTTGGGCAAAGGGATAGAACCCGGCGACTTCTTTGTTGGCTTCCAATCGGCGAGAGAAGATGGAGGCGAGATCTGAGGTAGCCGAGATGGCTTGGATTTCGGAGTGAGGCCCATAAGTAGGCTTAAGTGCGGGCTGCTTTGTCCACTGGTTGTTGAATTGCATGGTGGTTGTGGCAAGGATGCATAGCAGAGAGGATCTTGTGGTCTGGTGATTACGATGAAACGGGGATGGGGGCTTGGTAACCCGTTGAACCACGAGTGAGAAATGGGTTTGCGGAAGCTGTATGAGGAGCAGCGAGCTAGCATCATTCGAGGAGGGGCTCACATTGTTGCCCCAGAACCAAGCTGTGGTGGCATTCCAAGCCGTTCTTTGCGAAAGTCCGGATTGATTGGTCCCTGGCCGAGGTGGGATCCCAATTTCTTGTGGCATTAGGGGTATCCCCAACCATGAGAAGGCATTCCGTGCGACTTTGTCCCAGCTGAGGCATTGCGGCTGGCTCGTCCGTCGAGGCTGCATGGATCCAGTGGTGCGGTTGGGAGCCGGGTGACCTAGGGATCGAGAGCATGGGCTCGGTGGTAGTACCGTGGGAGGCCGGTGGTGGCATCTGGAGTAGTCGGGTTGACCAAGAGCGGGATTGTGGTCTTCCTCTTCTTCCACGGTGAAAGGTGCCATCGGGTTGAGGCTGGCGGCCAATCCATGGCTTTTGATAGCCTCCATAAGGCTGTTCAGCTGTGCTTCTGGCGCACTCTCATACATTCGGCTAGGCGATTCCCTTGTTGTTACGTGCGAGGAGTCCGGGAGGCGGAGTGACGTTGTCCCCATCGTTACCGGTTGATGCGAGACATTCTAAAATTCGGAGTCGGAACAGACGGTGAAGGCGATGATGCGCTTGACTCTTCCCAGCCGATTAAACGGTGACCGGTGCCGAAACCAACCTTTGTGCGGAGGCTGCGGGGGAAAGACACGAGGGTTCGAGATATGCAGGAATGGAAGGAGGGTAGGTGTTTGGGCTTTTGGCTCATGCGACATGCGATTATTTGTTCATGTTTACTTAAAACATGTTTTATTAACCTAATCGGTTGGAAAAGATTGCTCTTCTTTTCGCAAACTACTCGATTCTGGATCGGTGGGCCCCGTCACTACGTCTATAAGCCCCTCGTATTCCACATGTATTTCGACCTCCGGGGTGGGCGGCCCGGGCGAGGGTCTATAGGGCAAGCGGGTCCCATCGGCCGAAGAAAAACGATCCTAAAAGTCGGCGGGTAATCGAGTCTTAACGAGCATTCGATGTAAATTACGGACAAGGCGCGTCAAAGTCAAGATCATGTCAGGGGCTCGACGAAAAGTCGGCATGATTTGGAGCGATAAGCGTCCACAATTGATCTTGACTTGTCGTCATTTAAGCCGTAATTAGGCATGGAATATTCATTAATCCTTGATGACTCGGTGTCAATCTTTGGGAGTCGGTGTATAATTTGTGCCGATCGGAGCCGAAGTCAAGGCGCCGGTCAATATCTTGGTCAAAGTCTGCGGCGGAAAAACCGGCGAGAACTTCGGCGATTAGGGTCCCGAAAGATATTGAGTCGGTATGCCGACAAAGGCTTGAAAGGAAAGGTCTATACACGAGACGGGGCATGACACGAGACCCGGACTAAAAACCAGCGGGTCTCGGACAAAGTGTGTCACGGACAAGTGCGTAGTCGACACGAGGCTCCATGGGATGTTTGGGTAGTCTGTGCTCATCAGAGGCGTAATAAGACCAAACGGACCGCGACAAGGATTTCCCCGGGTTAAGGACGTAGTGTGCGGTGTAAGGTCACGTGCGCGTAGTGTGCAAGCGATCTATCTTCTTTTACGAGAAAAATAGAAATTTTTTTATGTGTCTTAAAAGGCATGATGCATGATTTTTTTTGAATTTTTTTTTGAAAAATTTTTTTTGAAAATTTTATGAACACATAAGCACATAAGCACAAAAATTCCGACAGTTAGGGACATTTATTCCGACAGTCAAAATTTTGACTTTTCCGAGGCGGCCAAAAACAAACACGAAAACTGTGCAAAAATCAACACACATACAACAAAGGATTTTCAAATGTTGAGACGGAAGCTTGACCCTCAAAAGCTTTTCCTTTTTTTTTTTGAAAATAATGATACCGGTACGTGGGATTGTTAGACCACAATTTATCCCCGACTCGTGTTAGGAGGCGATAACGGGAAGTTTAATGGTTTCCACCAATATACCAAATATCATTTTTTTAGAAAAAGCTTATTTGTCCCCCGGAGTCGCCAGCGTGATGTAACGATTTTTTGCCAAAATCAAACGGAGTCGCCACGCCATTTTTATTTTGAGGGCCAAAACTTTGAAAAAAGCCCGAGATCAGAGATTTAGGTTCGGAGGTCATGTTACGCGTCGGGAAGGACGTTAGTGTGCACCCGACGCGCCTCGCAAAACGAGTCTTCCAAACATTCAAAATCCTTTGTTGTGTGTGTGTGTGTGTATGTGTATTTTGGCCAAAATAAGTTGAAACTGAGGTAAGTAAAAATTGGGAACTCTTTTTAAGGCTTTAAACTGATCCCATGATTTTTTGGATGATTTTTGGGTTGAGATTTGGAACTCAAAAGATTTTTGGAAGTTGAAAACCATTTCTGCCAGAATGAAAAAGGCAGTTGACCCTTGACTTTGAAATGGACTTTAGGGCTTGAAAACTCCAGAATCTGGGAAAAGTCCGGGAATGAAAAATGTTCAAAACACCTTAAAAAAGGTTTCTGTAAAAGAACTTGTCATTTTGGAGATGATTTGAGGGGTCAAAACCTTCTGGAAATCTCAGATCTGAAATCTGGATTTCCAGAGACTGATGAACTGACCTTTAAAAGAAAATTTGAAAAATGGAGTTTTAATCACGCAAAAAATAAAGTAAAAATATGTCTGGAAAGCTCTGGATGTTGGATACAAAAAGTATTTTGTAGTCAACACCCAATTCCAAGTTTTACTGGGTCCAAAAAATAGGGAAATGGAATGAGTTCTCAGAACAATGCTACTGGACAGCAAGATGTTCTTGAGGGAAAATGTGATTTTTGGGGGGTTTGCATCTATGTTCACCCCATTTTCATCCCTAGACTTGATTCCACTACCTTGTGTCAAGTGGTTATCATATTCAAGTCATCCTTGGGGAATTTATGGGGTTTAAACATATCCTTTGCAAAGGGAAAGGGGATCTTTGTAAAGATGAAATTAAAGAGAAAACCAACTAGAGATTTAGAATATGGACCATTTGAGATGGTCATTCATGAAGATAAACTTCAAGATGACCATCTTAGGTCAAGACTTAAGTTAAACTAGACATAAAGTAGATCAAAGTAGGAAGAACAAGATGAACAAGAAATTAAAAGGGAGTTTTAGGGTTTCAAGAAGGAGGGCTTTACCAATGGTGACACCCTATCTTCCTAGGCTTGGAATTTGACTTGAGGAGTATCAAGATTTGATGTTTGGCTTGAGGAGTATCAAGGTTTGGTGTTTGGATTTGTGTTTGGAGTGAGATTGGGAAAGATTCAAGAGAAAATGGTGGCAATCTAGAGATTCCCACTTTGTTTTCTCTCTATATTCGCCCGAGAACTTCGTTCTGTGATCAAAATGTGTTTTGTAACCGAGAGAGGAGGGTTCAATTTATAAGCCTCTGGAAAATGCAATCATATCCGCGGAGGTGTACGTCGGCGTGCCTTGTTCATTAATTACGGCTTCGGGCTTTGGACACAAGGAATATTTTTCAAAAAATCAAATTAACGGCCGGTTTTTGTTCCGGCGGTTTCTATTTTTGGTTTTGACTATTTCTTTTGCTTTTTGATTCCTTTCTTGGTTTATCTTTTTTTGGCAATCCCTAATCTACCCTTACTTGGTTAGAAATGTTAGGAATGTTAGGAATTGTTAGAAATGTTATAACTTTCGTTAATTTTCTAACAAAAATACTAACAAGCTCAAATTGGAGCACTTACACATACACATACGACAAACATGATATCTGGCCTACTTGCGGTTAAGTAAAGTAGAGATCCTATCATACCTCGGTAGAGTGTCATATCTACTTTCTTACCGGACTCATCTTTGTCAAGGTGTACATTTGTGGCCATTGGAGTGCTTTGAGGATGAGCGGAATCAAGACCAAATTTCTTGATTAGATCTTTGGTATATTTGGCTTGATTGATGAAAATACCTTCTTGGATTTCCTTGACTTGTAGTCCAAGGAAAAATGTTAGCTCACCCATCATGCTCATCTCAAATTTGCTCTTCATAAGCTTCTCAAATCTCTTGCATAATTTTTCGTTAGTAGATCCAAAAATAATGTCATCAACATATATTTGAACTAACAATGAATAACCATTATGCTTTGCAATAAATAAAGTAGTATCGATTTTACCTCGTTCGAACTTCTCACTAAGTAGGAATTTGGAGAGAGTTTCATACCATGCTCGAGGTGCTTGCTTGAGGCCATACAAAGCTTTATTCAATTTGTAGACATGATTAGGCTTCTTGGAATCTTCAAATCCAGGAGGTTGCTCTACATATACAAGCTCTTGAAGTTCCCCATTGAGAAAGGCACTTTTCACGTCCATTTGATATAGTTTAAACTCTTTGTAGGCTGCATAAGCAAGAAATAACCTAATGGCTTCTAATCTAGCTACGGGGGCAAAGGTCTCATCATAATCTATGCCTTCTTCCTGTCTATATCCTTTCACCACTAATCTAGCCTTATTTCTTGTAATTTTTCCAGACTCATCCAATTTATTCCTATAAACCCATTTCGTTCCAATCACTGTTTGATCACTAGGTCTAGGCACTAATTCCCATATTTTACATCTATCAAACTGGTTAAGCTCTTCTTGCATAGCTTCTACCCAGCTGGGGTCATCAAGTGCTTCTTCAGTCTTCTTTGGTTCTATATTTGAGACCATAGCAGAGGAAAATAATCCATGTTGATCCTCCATGTTTCTTAACTGGCCTCTAGTCATTCTTGGACCAAAGACATCACCAATCACATTCTCCAAAGGATGATCTCTAACTGTTCTCACTTCCCTAGGAAGGTCTTGCCTGACCGATTCTTGTCCTAGGGTTTCTATTGGGGGAGTAGAATCGGCTAAGGGAGGTGTGACCGGTTGGGGAGATCGGTTAGGTGAGGGTGATGCTGACTGATGGTGATTGGTTAGTGGAGAGGGAAACGGTAAGTTGATATTTGAAATTGGTTCAGCTTCAGGTGGTGAATTAGGAATGGTAACATGAGGACTAGCTGGTACTTGATCGGTCAAAGGAGTTTGTCTACTGGATTGTCTAACCGATTGAGGAAAGAAGGAGTCATCAACTAGGTCTCTACAGGTTACACCACTAGAGGCTGAAGGCTGAGCTGGAGGTTGATTTGCATTGGTACTGGTGGATTGATTGGAATTTTGATTGCTGGATTCACCTGTCTCAAATACACCAGAATTATCAGTACTATTTGGAGCCTTGTCAGACTCTAGCAAATCAAATTCATCAAAAGTAACATGAACAGATTCAAAAATTTTCAACAACCGTTTATTAAAAACTCTAAATGCCTTACTGTGCTTGGCGTAGCCAACAAAGATACCTTCATCAGCTTTTTCATCAAATTTACCTCGGCGCTCTTTACCGTTGTAAAGTACATAGCATTTGCAGCCAAAGATCTTGAAGAAACCAATGTTGGGAATTCTGCCACGCCACAGATCACAAGGGGTCTTGTTGTGAAACTTGTTGACTAATGAACTATTCTGGGTGAAGCATCTTTGTATGGATAGCTTCGGCCCAAAAATACTGGGAAGCCTAGCTTCGGATATCATTGTTTTTCCAAACTTCGATCAAGGTCCTGTTCTTTCTCTCAACTACACCATTTTGTTGCGGTGTTCCAAAGAAATTCTGAGAAATTATGGTCTATTCCGTGATCATCACAAGATCGAGCGATTCCATTATTTTTGAACTCCGTTCCATTATCTGATCTCATACTGATGATGTCACATTCCTTTTGGGTTTGAAGTAGACGGAATAATCTGGTGGCAATTTCATATGTATCGTCTTTTGAAGCAAAAGTCTCCACCCAGGTATATCTTGAGAAATCGTCTATAACAACTAAAGCATATCTGCTACCCCCTAAACTGACAGTTGTTGTGGGGCCAAACAGATCCACGTGTAGCAACTGGAGGCACCTAGAAGTGGACATGCAGGGCTTGCTGTGGAATGATTTTTTATGTTGTTTTCCTAATTGGCAGGCTCTACATTTCCTTCCATGGTCAGCAGACACTTGAGGTAAGCTGGCAACTAGATTTTTATTAGCCAGCTTGGATAGGTATTTGAAATTCAAGTGACTGAGTCTCTTGTGCCATAGCCAGGAATTCTCACTGATGTTCTTAGCTACAAAACAAACATTAGTAACATTTGAAACATTATTTAAATCTATAGCATAAACGTTACCTTTTCGATATCCAGTGAGGAGGGTTTCACTTGTAGCAATGTTTTTCACATAACAGTTGGAAGAATTGAAAATACTATGCATACCTTTATCACAGAATTGTGATATAGAAAGAAGGTTGTGTTTCAGACCATCCACCAAAGATACCTTCTGTATAGTAACTGTACGTCTTATGATGGATCCACGACCAACAATTTTACCCTTTGCGTTGTCACCAAAGACAACTGGAGGACCAGATGCTTCTTCAAGATCGGTTAGGAGATCGGCATGTCCAGTCATATGCCTAGAGCATACACTGTCCATAATCCAAACGTCCTTACCAGCATCGGTTGAGGCCATTAAGCATTCCTGAAATAAAACAATAAGCTTATGGTCCCCCTTATTTTTTTTTTGGTCCAAAGAGTTAGTTCCTCTTTGGCAGCCATACCTGGCCACCACCTGAGCTTTTAGACTCAGTGGGTCCAGATAGGTGCTTCAAGAGGCATTCATAAGCCTTGTGACCAATAAAACCACAATTCGTACATTTATTAGAAGATGGCTGTGAGGGCTTAGATGAGCTGATGTTCAATTTAGCCAATGCTTCAGAGGGGTTCAATGATTGAGCAGAAACATATCCTTTGGGGACGAAGGTGATGGGTTTACTTTTGTTGGTAGGTTGCACAGGTTTAGAAAGGCCTTTACAGGTTGAGGGGCCTTTACCGGTTGGGTGACCGGCGACGATTGTCTAACCGGTCGGATCCTTACCGGTGACGGCTACCTTATTGGTTGAGGATTCCTGACCAGCAACATTACCATCAATTTTAATCCCACCTTTGCTGTCACCATCACTGAGTGGAACATATTTTCCTAGCTCAGGATCAGCTACCTCAGTCCATTGGGATTTGTTCTTGTCAACCTTGGCCTTCATCTGTTCCTGAATCTTGGGATAGTTATGCGGAACAACACTGAAAGGTCTAGTTAACCCTCTCTTAAGCAAGTTGGATTGAGCATCATCAAATTTACCCATCAAGTTCTCATTAACAGACTTTGTAACTGGTTTGTCTTTGCTGTCATTGTCATTGCTGCTGGAGGTAAAGCTTATACCAGATGTTACATCTCTGTTAGGAGACATCTGATCTTGTATGATAGTTTCCACAGCAGCTCGGGATTTTGAAAAGGTGTCAATAGTTTTTGAAAGAGAGTTATTTCTTGACACAAGATCAGCAACTTGACTAACACAGATGTTTAGTCTCTCAGTGAGTCCTTGATTATCTTTCTTCAACTGATCAGACTCTAGCTTACTTTCTTTCAAAATTTTTATTTCAGCTTTCAAAGAGTCATTTTCAGTTGTGATCTTTTTAAAATTTGCAGCCAAAATTTTGTGAGCTTCATTTAATTTTTCAAAAATCTGAGAAGAACTATTCATCACCTCTACCATTTCAGACTTAGACATATTTGGCATTGTGCCAATGGTAGGCTGAGAGGTTGAGGATGATGGTTCATAATTAGGATCAAAATTAGGTAGGGATGATATCGGTTGTAGGCTTGGCTCGGTTAGGGTCTTTAGAAAATGAATCGGTCGGGGCTCAAGTGTCGGTTGATGAGAGGAAATCGGTAAGGCTTGAGCATGGTAGGTCTGTTGAATCAGTTGCATCAGCGGTCTGAGAGTGGGCATGGTTTTACACTGACCGTAGATGGATCCACCTATGTTTTTTATTTTAAAGTTGTAGGGATTATCTGCCTTGGGATTAGGATCATCAAATTATGTCAAGGGAGATCTCATAGGTTGGGTCTGGTCATCGTAAGATGATTGTTCATTGGAGTTGGGGTGTCTATAGATAGGTGACTGCAAGGAGATGGGTTTATCATCGGTTCCATCAATAGCAACAAAACTGACATCAGCATCTTCATCTATGTCAGCATCCTCATTTTCAAAATCTGTCTCGAACCAAACTGGCATAGCTTTTTCAGTTCCATCCTCATAACTAAGCTCTTAGATCTAGGGTTTTTCTTGAATGGTTTCTTCCTCAAAAATTCATACTTCGGTTGAGGACATTTGGAAGCAAAATGGCCGGGTTTTCTACAGTTGTAACACACAAGCTCACCTTGGGCATTTTTACCATCGATTGATGTTGATGTTTGTCCTTTTCTTTGGAAGTTTCTAGATCTTTGAAATGATGAGGATTTGGGTTGGAAGGGTTTGCTGTGGGAATGTTTGGATCTTTTAAAATCCTTGAACTTTCTGTAGTTTCTAGCGAAGGCAGCAAACTCATATTCTTCCTCAAAAATTACACTAGAAGATGTATTGGCTTGAGTTGGTTGAGGCTGAGAGATTGAGGGAGAGTCATTAGTAGGTTGGCTATTTAGCAAAGAGGAACCAGGGAAGATCTCGGTCTGAGCTGGCAGAGATTGACTTTTAAATTGTTTTTGAACTCCACTCAGCCGATTGAGCTCTTCCTCACATAGAAACAAAGTTGACGCAATGTTCTGGATATGAATCTCGTTCAAATCTCGGCATTCTTTCAAAATAGCGACCTTGACATGCCACAAATCTCCAAGAGAATTGAGGAATCTCATGTTTAGGTCTTTCATAGTGTAAACTCTACCTAAAGATGCACAAGAATTACTCACCTCGCAGAAACGATCGTACGTTTCCTTTAACGTCTCATTTGGGTTCTTCTTGAAGGACTCGAACTCCGCAACACTTTTGTAGAGTCTGTTGTCCTTGGCCACTTGATCTCCTTCAAAGTATCTGAGTAGACTTTGCCACACTTGTTGAGCTGTCTCATAGCATTGTACTTGTTTGTACAGTCTGTCATCAAGTTCTGAGGTTAATATGTGTAAAGCTTTTCTGTCCAAGGAGTCACATATTTTGTCATCCTCGGTCCATTCTTTACGTGGTTTTGGAACATAAGTTTCATAAACCTCAAAATCTTGTTCAGACGTTCTGTCGACATGATCCATGAGAGGTGTTTTGGGTGCTCTAGTTTCTAGATTGATTTTTATGGGTGTCATGGGACCATATCTGACTACAGTGGTTAACCTATCATCTATTGAGTTCAAGTACTGCATGATTCTGTTTTTCCATACTGAAAATTCATTTTCGTTCAACATGGTAATAGTCGCCATGTTCCAAGTTTGCCTGAGTTTTCCTGCCATTTTGGAATTGGCAATTCAAGCGGTTAAGCTTGGAAAAATGATTTTCGAAAATTGAAAGCTCTGATACCAGTAATTTTAAAACTCGTTTTTTCACAAGCTTATGAAAAAACGCATTTTTTACAAGATTTTGGCTAAAAATATGCCCCTTCAAAATTAAGTGAATTGCAGATCTATCTTTATATTTATACAAGTTAACTATTATAGTATATGCTTCTGTACTTGAGATAAATGTGTGGATATTTAGTCACGGTTAAATTTCCTTCCAAAACTTAATAAAAATGTTGTCTAGGCTTTTTTTTTTGGGCTATTTGATAATGGTTTTGTCGACGGATTGATCTCCCAAGTATGGGTGTAAATGGTTCGTTTTGTTTCGATTTGAGGCAATTTATATACCGAACCACTAGTTATCGGTTTGAAAAAAATTTCAGAATGGATCGAACCACAAAAAAATTTAAACCGAACCAACTGGTATGGTTTCATTCGGTTTATTTCGAACCGCGGTTCAATTATTTGATTCAAACCATAGTTCATATAGCGGTCCAAATCGTGCATGGTTTACACCGTGGTTATACTACGATTCAAATCATGATTAAGAACGCAACTTATTATCAGATTTGTTTAAAAATTTTCGTGATCACGGATCAAATTAGAGATGCGAGTGTTAAACAGGAAAGTCAGAGAAAGATAGATACCGGAGGAAAAGAGATGTCGAAAAAAAAACACATTATAAAATGTCGACCGTGAAGAGAATTTGTTTAGTTATTTGTCACAATAAATATAACAAATGATGAAATTAATATTAAATAAAATACAAAACGGGGGATAAGATTAGTCTATTAATGTACTCCCTCCGTCCCACCCGAAATGGAATAAAATTGGTCATGCGCGAAAATTAAGGAGAGTATGTAGTTGAGTTAGTATTGTGAGTATAAAAAATGAGGTATGAGAGAAAGTGGGGTATAAAATAGTAAGTTAAAGTTATTGTAAGTATAACAAGTGAGTCTCATAAATAAAAAAGTATTAGAAAGTTTCAATTTTGTGAGTGTGCTTTTTTAAATAGGACACCCAAAATAGAAATTTGTTTCTTTTCGAATGAGACAGAGGAGTAGATCTTCGTTGATCTAACAGTAAATATTAATCAATACTCCCTCCATCCCAGTCGAGTGTATACTTATTTCCCTTTTGGTCCGTCTCAGCCGAGTGTGAACTACCAAAAATGAAAAAGGTTTTAATATTTTATATTCTCCATATCCCACCCACTCATTCTCCACCATACAATTTATTTAACAAACCTACTATTAACTCCACTCATTCTCTCTCTTCATTTCCTACCACACATTTTCATTATTTTAATAGTATTTCTTAGTTTGCGTGCCCAAAATCTTGGTACACACTTGGGTGGGACGGAGGGAGTATACAATTATATACTCCATCTATCTCGGTTTAAGGTTTTTACTTTCTTTTTTGGTATGTCTTATATTAAGGTTTTTATTTGCTTTATTATCTAAAATAGATAATTGAACCCACTTTTATTCTCAAAACAAAAATTCCATACCCACTTTCTCTTTCCTACTTTACTTTTTATACTCACAACATTTAATTTTACTTAATTTTCGTACCAAATCAAACTAAGAACCTTAAACCGGGATTGAGGAAGTAGTAAATATATGCAGTATTTTGGTTTAATCTATTGGTTTGATCTAGTGGTTCGTTCTGGTGGTTTGTAGTTTAGTTTGGTGGTTTTGTTTAGCGGTTTAGTCTGGCGGATCGGTTTGGTGGTGGTTCGATCTCGCGATCCCAATTTTTGGTTTGGTTCGGTTTGATTTGGTATAGAAGGTCAGACCACAAACAAATCGAACCATGTGATTTGCCAATCTATAGTATAAATGAGGAAAGTGGGATGAATAGTTGAATGAATAGTGCCAAAAGTTTTTTTTCTATTTTACCCTTACTAAGTTGTCCCTTTCTCATTTTGCTCTCACTTTTAATTAAAAAAATACCACGTGTCCTCGGACACGGGCTTTTACTAGTATATCTATAGTATAAATGAGGGAAGTGGGATGAATAGTTGTATGAATAGTGCCAACAGTTTTTTTCCCACTTTATCCTCATTAAGTTGTTCATTTCCTATTTTGCACTCACTTTTAATTAAAAAAATACCGCGTGTCCTCGGACACGGACTTTTACTAGTTTTTTAGATTAAACCGAAATATTTATACTTGAAAATCAAAACAAATCGAATGATTTAATTTGATTTAATTTTAAATCGTGGTTTGAACCAAACCAGTTACACCCCTTTTCATCATAGACCCATACTCCATGAAGACAAGTTTGTAATTGGCACCTAATGGGCCATGGCCAAATGGTATCTTGGGTGGCTTTTTGTAGGGGAGGTCACCGGTTCGATTTCCCCCAAGGGGAATCCTTGTGGATTAATTTCTTTCTTGGGTTTCAGGGTCCTTAGGAGCCCCCCGGGCACATCCATTCAGTTAAGGAAGCGACATTGCTGGGCTTGCAACCTCAGTGTGGGGAGTTCAACTACCGCGTTGTAGGAGTGCTCCCTTGGGGCCAGGAGTATAAGGGGTGCTGCCACCTTGACCGATTTGGGCATATTCGCGATTTACCTCCGCTAGGACACTGTGGGGCCGGTAGCTAGTGATCCAGGACTAACTCGGCGAAGCTGGGAAACCTGGGTATCAAAAAAAAAAAAAAAGTTTGTAATTGGCTAGTGCTGAAACAAATGCCATTTTTGGTATTGATTCAAAGTCTAGAAAGTAGGGTAAGCTTCTTTATCTCCTCCTTGGGTCTTGATACGAAAATGGATTTTAACCATAGGGCTATGACAGTGGCCATTTACGGGTCCAGTTTTGGTTCGAAATTGCCGATTTCGGTTTTGGAAAAAGGGAATCCGGAACCGAATCGTCGGTTCACGGTTTGAAATCGGTGGTTCACGGTTTGAAACCAGCGGTTCACGGTTCGGAATCGGCGGTTCAACGATTTTTTTTTTTTTGAATAGAAAAAACTGTTTTAGAATTTTTTATTACTGAAAAATTTTGCAAAAAAGTTAGAAAACAAATGAAAGTATATAAAAGAAAAGAGGGACGGACACAGACTACCCTTTATTTTTTTCATTTTTTTTATTTTTTATTGATTAGGAAATAATATTTTAGATTTTTTTATTAGTGATTTTTTTACAAAAATGTATATAAAAAAAGATAGAAAAAAACTAAACAAATGAAAATATATAGAAGAAAAGAGGGACGGAATACTCTATATTTATTTTTTATTTTCTTTTAATTTTTTATTTACTAGGAAATAATATTTTAGATTTTTTTTATTAGTGATTTTTTTTTTTTAAAAAGGTATATAAAAAAAGATAGAAAAAAATTAAACAAATGAAAGTAAATAAAAGAAAAAAGGGACGGTTTCTGACGGTTTCGGTTACGATTTCTGACGGTTCCGATTCAGGCGGTTCGAAATCGCTGTTTCACGATTTTTAAAAAGTGGAAACCGAAACGAGACCATCAAACTGCCGGTTACGGTTTCGGCTGGTTTCGGTTCGAGGCGGTTCCAAATCGGGGCTAATTCCAATTCTCGTGACGGTTCAATGGTTCCGATTTCAATTTGGACATCCCTACTAGAATGCACAAAGTTTGAATTTGGGGTTGCTGAAGAGTATTGACTGAAACTAAGAAATCCCAAACTTGGATTTCTTGTTGTCAGCCATTTCGTTATATTTTGAACGGAAATTTAACGTTTCAAATGTTCATACATTTTTTTTTTTTAATATAAGGGCGAATATAAAATTAACTTATATAAATATAAGTCTGTATCATTGGCATAAGTATAGAAACATATTTCTTTATTTTCCTTTATACTAGTAATTAGAGCTAGAGCCATCAAGTTGGGACGGTTCCATCGAAACGTCACGTCCCACCATACAAATGGGACGAGATGAAGCGGAATATTTTAGTCCCGTCCGGTTTCATCCCGTCCCGTCTCGTCCGGTTTTCGTCGCGGGACAACATAGTACGATCCCGCCCATCCCGTCCCGTCCTGCGATGTTAAATGTAAAGGCTTGCTGTTGCTGAATGCTGAGTTGTTGATGAGGCCCTTGGCCGTGACTTATCCCACATTGAAACAAAAAGAAAAAAAATTGTGCCTTGGCCTTGCCTTGGCTCGGCCTTGGCCGTGACTTATCCCACATTGATATCAAAAAGAAAGAAAATTGTGCCTTGGCCTTATATATGAGGAGGCTGAAGCTGGGGTTTCAAGCATTAATAGGCCGTGGCCTTGACGTCCAGTCAAAGCTTATCCCTCCTAGTCAATGGGTTTCGCATTGTCCCGCAGGATCCCGCGTCCCGCAAATGGGACGGGATGGGACGGAGTATTTTAGTCCCGTACCGTTTTATCCCGTCTCGTCCCGTTCCCGTCGTGAGACAATATAATTTCGTCTCATCCCATTCCGTATTTCCGAATTGACAGCTCTAATTAGAGCTTGTAGTAAAATATTTTGATAAGAGAAATGTCATTCCATCTTAAGCAAAATAAATGATAATTAATTATTTGTACATTAAAATAAGTATAAATTACTTTTGGTACATTTCAGTAATTAATACTCCCTCCGTCTCATAAAACTTTACTCCTTTACTGTTGAGAACAGAAAATAAGGAATAATGTTATTAAAGTAGGTGTTGTGAGTGGGAGGAGAGAGAATGAGTGGAGAGAATAGTAAATTTGAAAAATGTTGTGAGTATGACAAGTGGGTCCCATGAATAAAGAAGTATTAAAAATTTTCCTTTTTAGGAAAGTGGGACTTTAAAGTGGGACGCCCAAAATAGTAAAAGGGATAATGTTTTATGGGACGGAGGGAGTACTTTCTTTGTTCTATAATAAATAATAAATGACTCATTTTTTTATATTAGTACAAAGAAACTAATAATTTTAAATTAATTTAATTATTCTAATAAAACTATAAACTAATTGATACACTATTATAAATAATATTAATAGAAAAGTTTAAATTCATTAGAATAATTAAATTAACTTAAAATTATTGTTCAAAATTCATTTATACTAAAATAGAAAATACTAACACATAAAAGTGCGCCAACTATTCCAGAACAAAGAGAGTATAATTATTTTTGGTGCATTTAAATAAGTAATTATAATTTTTTTTTATTCTGTATTCATTCATAAGTAAGTACATTTTAGGAGATCCATAATTATCCGTCAAATAATTTTTTTTTATTCTGTATTCATTCATAAGTAAGTACATTTTAGGAGAGTATAATTATTTTTGGTGCATTTAAATAAGTAATTATAATTTTTTTTTATTCTGTATTCATTCATAAGTAAGTACATTTTAGGAGATCAACCCTCATCTAGCAGCAATTTATCACCCACCAACTACTAACAATAAAGATATTATTTCATATGTTTTATAATAAGTCTTGTAATTAACTTGTCATTTCCTTTTTTTAAAAAAATATATACCTTTTCCGTTGCATTACAAACTACACATTTACTATTTGCATGATAATTAAGAAAAAATGTTAGTAAAATAGATATTGTAAGTATGAAAATTAAAATAAGAAAGAGAAAGTGGGATAGATAATAATAATTGAATTAATGTTGTGAGTATGATATGTGTGTCTCATTAATATAAACATGATAAAACATTTCAATTTTAGAAAACGTGTAGTTTGTAATGGAAAGTCATATATGAGGAAAGTGTGTAATTTGTACTGGAACTAAGGGAGTATTACTTATTTGTAATATATTATGCATTTAAATACTTCTCCATGCATATCAAAATGAATGACCAAAATTTTTCATATTTACTCTTCAACAAGAGTAAAATTGAAATATTTTTTATAATTTATTTTAGGACATAAAAGGTACGTAGTACTTTCCTTATCCCAAAATGAATGTCCATTTTAAACTTTAGGGAATTTATGAAAAATGAGAATTTTTAATAGGATAACATTATGAACATTCTTGTTTTTTACTTTCAAAATTTTAGTTTTGCAAAAATATACTCCCTCTATACCAAAGTAAGAGTCATTCCTAGATTTTACACGCTTATTAAGAAAACAATAAAAAAGGATAAAATTTTTGAGTGGATTGAAGGGATAATTGTCCAAATTACTATTTATTTTTAAAGTCCAAGGTTCTAAATTACTATTCATTCTTAAAGTCTGAGGTTATTCTCGGTTCCTCATTTCTGCCTTAAGCCATGTCGACTTCTCGCTCGATTCATCTGGCTATGCAGTCACCAATATCCAGAATAACATCTCTATTACTCTCGAGCTAGAGAACGTACAGTATACGACGTGGGTCAAAGTTTTCAAAGTCCATGCTCGTTCTCTAGAGGTCCTTCATCATATTGTTCCGGACGCCAAGGTTATGGAACCGACAACGGATGCTGGGATTAAGGAGTTTTCGGCCTTGGATGCTAAGGTGTTGGGTTGGATTTACGGCAACATCTCACCCGATCTCCTTAACATCATTGTAGAGGCAGATCAGTCCGCCATGACGGCGTGGAATACCTTGAATGACATATTCGAGGATAATTAAAATTCTCTTACAGTTAGTCTCGAACAAGAATTTACAACCACGCTCTTGGAAAGCTTTTCGTCAGCTTCAGCGTATTGTCAACAATTGAAGCAAATCGCCGATCAATTAAAGAACGTCGACGGGTCTCCAGTGGGTAATGAAAGAATGGTACTTCAAATGATGGCGGGCTTAACCGAAGCCTGCAATGGTGTGGCTACTCTCCTTTGTCAGAGTAATCCATTGCCAAAGTTCCATCAAGCCCATTCCATGTTAATTCTTGAAGAATCTGGTTTACAAATAAAGGCAACAATGGCCGCCTCTTCCATGGTAGCTCGGGATTCAGTCCACCCTCTCTCAGTTGCGCCTCTTTTGTCCAACCACAATGGCTCGAGGAAAAGCAATAATGGGAAACAAGGGTCAGGTTCGAACAAATCTGGTGGTAAGAAAGGCTCGTCTTCGGCTGGAAAATGTGGGCCTCAGTGGCCGTTCGATGGGTCTCAAGCGCAGGGGTGGAATCCGGCTTGGAATGGGAATCAGTCTTGGTCGAGTGGTGTTTCTGGGCAGTTTGGCAGCGGGTCTGGCGACAGGTCTGTGCAGCCGGTTTGGAATGCATGGCCTGGTCCATGGGCTGTCCCTCCGTGCCCTTAACCAACGGTAGCCGGGTGGTCTCATCCTAACCCCGCTCCACGACAGCAGTAGCCGAGTCTTTTAGGGTAGCGACCTCAAGCCTATGCTACATCTACTTCTCCTTCGGACGTGGAGTCTGCCATGAACACTTTGGGTTTGACACCACTGGCTCCGAACTAGTACATGGACTCGGCCGCGACTTCTCACATGACCACATGCTCAGGTACACTCTCACCCTATGTTCAACTACGCACTCATCATGGCATAACTGTTGGCAACGGTCATTCAATTCAAATCGAGGGTTATGGAAATTCCACACTTTTACCATCCCATCCCACTCTCACTCTCAAAAATGTTCTTCATGCACCTAAATTAATCAAAAACTTAGTTTTAGTTCGTAAGTTCACCACTGATAATTTTGTGTCTGTTAAGTTTGACCCATTTGGCTTTTTTTGTGAAGGATTTCCAGACGGGGAACCTTCTCATGAGGTATGAGAGTAGAGGCGATCTTTATCCAGTTACAACCCAAAGTCGACAAATCTTCAGGTTTCCTTTGCTGCTTTATCTCCGAGTTTATGGCACGAACATTTGGGACATCGCAGCACGCCCGTCATGAACTCTCTTAGAAGTAATAAATTTATAGATTGTAATAAGTCTTCTCATGTTTGTCAAGCTTGTGCTCTAGGGAAACATGTAAAATCACCTTTTGAACAATCTACTTCTCGTACTTTACTTCCGTTTGATATAATTTATAGTGATTTGTGGACTTCACCTGTTTTAAGTTCGTCAGGGCATCGATATTACTTGTTGTTTCTTGATAATGTTTCTCGATATTTGTGGGTTTTTCCTTTAGCTCGCAAGTCGGATATTTATTCTACTTTTCTATCTTTTCGCCAATTTGTGAAAACACAATTTGAAAGAAACATTTCAATATGATAATGGACGTGAATTTGATAATTATTATTTTTGGGGTTTTTGTCGATAATATGGACTTTCTTTTCGTCTCTCATGCCCATATACTTCACCCCAAAATGGAAAATTCGAACGAAAAATCTGAAATATAAACAATATGATCCGTATACGTTGTTATCCCATGCTAGCCTTCCTCCTTCGTTTTGGCATCATGCGGCAAATATGGCAACGTATTTTCTAAATATTCTATCGAATAAATTGCTTTGTTTTCATTCACCCATACAAGTTATTTATCGAAAGGACCCCACTTTTGGTCATTTACGAGTTTTTGGTTGCTTATGCTACCCATTACTTCCCTCTTCTACGATCAACAAGCTTCAAGCTAGATTGTCTCCGTGTGTGTTTTTGGGTTATCCATCTCATTATCGAAGATATAAATGTTATGATTTTTTCACTCGTAAAATTATACTTTGTCGTCATTTTTTATGAAACAAAATTCTCATATTATTTTTTACACACTCCTAAACCCACATCCTATTCTTTTTTGGATGATGAGCTCTCCCCTCTCATACTCGCTCAGGTGAGTCCCTCGGCCCAAGCTTCTGGGCAGCAGCCTCCTAGTGTTAGTAATCCACCCCACATTCCTGTTCCTGGGCCGGCCCAAACAGCTCCCTTGTCAACATCAATTTTTGGCCCCTCTAGTTCACTCCCACGGCCCATTGTTTCGGCACCCTCACCAATTGTACAACATGTTAGTCTTGGCCCGGTTACAAGGAGTCAATGAGGGATATTTAAATCGAAAATTCCGTTTAGTCTACACACCACACTTTTGAAATCTCCCATTCCCAAAAATCCCATTTTTGCCCTTCATGACCCTTATTGAAAAATGGCAATGCATGATAAATATAATGCGCTTATTGAAAATAGAATGTGGGAGTTGGTGTCCCGTCTATCTCATGCTAATATCATTCGTTTTATGTGGATATTTACTTATAAGGACAGGGTGGATGGTTCTTTCGAGCGAGATAAAGCTCGTCTTGTATGTGATGGAAAACTCAATGTGTGGCTGTAGACTGTGGTGAGACTTTCAGTGCGGTTGTCAAATCGACGACTATACAGACTGTTCTCAGTCTCTCGGTTTCTCATAAATGGTCAATTCATCATCTCGATGTTAAAAATGCTTTCTTGCATGGCCAACTTAATGAGACGGTTTTTATGCTTCAACTAGTTGGTGCTAAAGGGAGTGATACAAGATATTTATATATTATATGCAAGGTTTGTCAATTTTTGTTGTGTGATAATATATATAACACGCCCCCTCACATGTAGCGGGCTTTGCTAAAGCTTACAACGTGGAATTATCAATCGGGTGCGCGGAGTAACATCGTGGGTCGTTGGGCCTGCACATGTAATGAACCTGCTCTGATACCATCTTAAAGTATAAGGTTTCACATTAAAATCAATTGGTGATAATGGGAGTGGCTCAAGATCTTTATATATTATAGGTAAGGTTTGTCAATTTTCAATGTGCGATAAAATCTCTAACATTCATGACTCAAGTGAATAAAACGTAGGCTAATTTAGTAACGGCATTTTTGTAATTTTAAAAGTATTATAAGGAAAAAGTTGTCCAAAACATAATTCATCTTTTGTCATTTTAGAAAAGGGATTCTTACTCTAGGACTTACCCAAAAGGAAATCAGAACTCTTATTCTAAAACGGAGGGAGTAATGAAGTATGAAAAAAAACTTGAAAACAAAAACATTTGAGATAAGATTATTTAAACGCAAAGTTTCAAAATGCCATTCATTTTAAATAAAAAAAAAAAACTTTGGGAGTTATACTTAGAAAAAATTACTCAAATTTTTTGGAATGGAAGAAAATAGTACTATACATGATCGATATTTCAGTTGGATCTATCACCAAAGACCATCTTGATGGGTGATTTATGTACTTAATATCCTATTATGATCAATTCCACATGAATAGATTGTTTATGTATCTCACCCTCAACTTTAATTATGTGCTTAAAAAGGCATTTGGATCACTGCTTTTCATAAAATAAAAATAAAAAAAATACATTCCCTGTAAATAAAAATGTAACGCTCGCAGGAACACTTACTCGCGGGAACGATACCAAATTCATTATACTCCCTCCGTCCCGGTCGACTTAGGATTTATTTTCATTTTGGGCGTCCCACCCGACTTAGGACGGCCCAAAATGGTAACCTTAATTCACTATTCTCTCCACTCATTCTCTCTCCTACATTATTTTAATACTACAACACCATTATAATTTACTATTCCCTCCACTCATTCTCTCTCCTATTTTTAAATTACACTCACAACATTTACCTTTTCCTTAATCCCCGTGCCGGCTCAAAAAATCCTAAGTCGACAGGGACGGAGGGAGTATACATTTGTTAGTTTACTAGAAAGAGAATGGAAGTTTGCTTTGAGGAAGCTTTAAAAAAAGGAATAAACCCTATGCTTCTTTCATTATTCAGAATGTAGCATTAATTTGACTTATAAAAAAAAGGAATAAACATATGTTTTTTCTTTATAGAAAATTAAAAATATTGAATAATATGTTTCTAAGCTCATAACATGTTTATAAATATTTCAATATTACGTTAAATATTTACAAGTTTTTTCATTTAATATGAAAAAATAATAAAATATAATGTAGTCGCATACCAATGAAAAGCTAAAATTACAAATAAAAATATTTTCATAGTTCAAAAGAAAATTTAAACGATTTGTGTGATTAAAATTAAATAATAATTAAATAAGGTAAGTCTTTTGAAGATACATAATTTCATGATCATAATATGTTGAAATATTTTATGGACTTTACATACTCCCTCCGTCCAAGTAAGTATTTCACAGTTACTGTTCACGCGTGGATTAAGGAGAGAGTATTATATTGAAAGTGTTGTGAGTGTGAAATTAAAATAGGAGAGAGAATGAGTGGAGGGAATAGTAAATTATAATGGTGTTGTGAGTATTAAAATAATGTAGGAGAGAGAATGAGTGGAGGGAATAATAAAGATTCCTTTCCATTTTGGGAAAGAAACAAAGTGTGAAGTATGTAATTGGACGCCCAAAATAGAAAGTGTGAAGTATGTAACTGGACGGAGGGAGTATATACTAGTATAGTAAAAAAAGTCTTTGAGCACATAGACGTATGTGCACTATAAGTAATTGTATATGTCACATTAAAAATTAAAGTATTTGGGCATAATAAAGTGATCTACTAAAGTTAAAGGGGGCCCAAGTCATCTTTTATAAGTATGAGATCTACAGTTAATATGTGTAGATACCTAAGGGGCCTAGTTGTTAATCTATGATGGGCTGGCTAACATACTAGGTCATTATAAATATAGGGTTATGGTCCCCAATTGACCTACCTAGGTTTTATTCTCTTGATTCCCATTGTCATCTGAATTCTAAGAACACTAAGGATCAATTGGAAGACAATAATCGTTCATCAAGTCTCCATCAAGTATTCTCCAAATATTGCTATGGATTCAGGTTTGTCTATCGTTCCATAATCTTTGATAACTTAAAGCATGATTGTCCTAGAATAAATATTCCGCATCATTCTAGGGTTTATGTATAATTAATTCCATCAAGTGGTATCAGAGCCGTAATCTTGCTTTGTTGTTGGGATTATTTGGATCGAATTGATTATGCTGTTTATGATTTAATACCAGAAACTAAAACATGATTTAAAGAAAATTACAAATTGCTTCACGGAATTTGCCCGCCCGCTTTCTCTTTCCCAAGAAAAGGGTTACCACAATCGAATCTCCAGAAATCTGACAACCCTTTGGGAAAACGCGGGCAGGTTCATAAAAATCTTTAGAAATTTTATCCAATAAATCATCGATTGGGTTATGTTATATGGGTTTTGAATCTGATTCAAAACAAGGAGGAGGAGGAGGAGGGAGGAAACAATTAATGGGGATTTCAAGTTTGGTGAGGAGAAAGCAAGTTGATTCGGTTCATTCTAAGGCTGCTTCTGGTGGTCATCAATTGGCTAAGGAATTGTTTGTTCCCCACCTTATTGCCATAGGGGAAGCTCAGATTGGGGACATATGTATTGTGTTTTATTTTTGGTTTGTAATAATTATGTGTTATTTGGATTAAGTAAATATTATTTATTGAAATTATTATTATGGACTTAATAATTTTAAATTTCAATAATAATGTTTAAGTTATGCCCATGTTTGAAATTACTTTGGGTTCGTGTATTCGAACACATCTTGTATTTTATGTTATTAAATTTACGTAGCATGTTACCAAAGTAACCTCTCCTATGAAATTTTTTAATTTAAAATACATGATTATTTAAAGTTTTTTTTATTAGCGTGTTTGTTTTTTCATGCGGGTAATGGTCGGCCCAAAGGAAGGCTATTATTTGGCAGAAATTCAAATTCGTTTGTGGAGATAAATATGTAACAGTTATTAAGTGTCCATGTGAATATTAAGTCGATCCAAAGAAAGGCTTGATATTTGACAGGATTTTATTGTTAATATTTGATTTCTACATCAAGAAAATCACTTGCAAGTTAATTTTCTATCCAAAGATTAAAATTAATGTTGCATCGATTTTTTTGTAATGGGATAATTTTAATTTCAAACATTTATCTGCTTAAAGTTATATGTGAGCTTATTTGTTTTATTTTTGTTCTTTATTCAGTTAATTCATCAGCTTCTAATGTATCTGCTAACATCAACTCGATTTCCATGCTGAATGGGATGAATTTTAAGAGCTAGAAAGAAAATGTGTTGATTGTTCTGGGAGTTATGGATCTAGACCTTGCACTCAGGGAGCCAAAATCTGCTGACCTGACTAGCACGAGTACATCTCAAGCTAAGAAGGATATGAAAAAGTGGGAACGCTCAAATCGCATGTGTCTTATGATCATGAAGAAAAGCATCCCAGAATCATTCAGAGGCGATATAGATGATGAGAAAGTTGCAATGACGTTCCTTACAGAGCTTGAAAAGCGTTTTGCTAAGAATAAAAGGGCAGAAACAAGCACTCTTTTGCGTAATCTTGTTGTCATGAGGTATAAAGGTAAAGGGAACGTGCGTGAGTACGTTATGGAGATGGCCAATTTGGCATCTAAACTTAAGGCTCTCAAGTTCGAGCTGTCGGATGACATGCTTGTTCATATGGTTATGATCTCTCTTCCACCACAGTTTGGGCAATTTGAAGTAACATTCAATTGCCAGAAGGAAAAGTGGACTCTTAATGAGTTCATTTCATTGTGTGTGCAAGAGGAATCAAGGTTAAAGTCTGAAAAGACTGAGAGTGCTCACTTTGCGGCTTCCTCTTCGGGCTATAACAAGAAAAGGAAGGCTAAAGAAACTGCGGTCAATGAGCCAAAGAAAAAGCAACATAAAGTATCAAAGGGACAAGCTAAGGATTTAGCAACGTCAACGTCCAAGGGACAAGATAAGGATCCAGGTTGTTTTTTCTGTAAGGAAATGGATCATATGAAGAGAGATTGCCCTAAATATCACGCATGGCGTGTAAAGAAAGGTATATCTCTTGCTTTTGTTTGTTCTGAGGTTAATTTGGTTTCAGTGCCTAGACATACTTGGTGGTTAGATTCTTGTTCTTCTACTCACATCAGTGTGTCTATGCAGGGTTGCCTGAACTGCCGAAAGCCAAGTGATGCTGAAAGATTCATCTATGTGGGGAACGACAATTCTATTGAAGTTGAAGCAATCGAAACTTTTAGATTATTATTAAAGTCTGGATTTTATTTAGATTTGTATGAGACACATGTGGTACCGTCTTTTAGACAGAATTTGGTTTCAATTTCAGTTTTGGACAAAGAAGGATTTACTTGTTCATTTGCAAATGGTGAATGTTGTTTCTCGTATAATTCTAAGTTTATTGGATCTAGTACTTTGTCGGTTTATGATAATCTTTATATGTTGGATACTGTTGCTTCATATCATGAAAACCTGCATGCGGAAACACGTGGTACTAAATGCCAATTTACTAACAATAATTCCATGACATTATGGCACAAGCGATTAGGACATATATCAAAATAGAGAATGCAAAGGCTTGTGTCAGACGAAATTATTGAAACACTTGACAAATCAGATTATTAAATATGTGTTGAGTGTATTAAGGGAAAACAAACAGACAAAAGCAAATTAAAAGCTGAGAGAGCTAAGAATGTTTTGGAATTAATTCATACGGATATATGTGGACCATTTCCTACACCCTCGTGGAATGTTCAAGAATATTTCATTACATTCATAGACGATTACTCTCGTTATGGTTACCTATATTTGATCCATGAAAAGTCACAGGCATTGGATATGTTCAAAAAGTTTAAGGCCGAGCTTGAAAATCAACATGGCAAAACAATAAAGAAAGTCAAATCTGACCTTGGTGGTAAATACTATGGCAGAAATGACGGATCAGGTGAACAACGTCCTGGGCCTTTTGCTAAATACCTAGAGGAGTGCGGTATCGTCCCTCAGTACACCAGTACACCATGCCAGGCAAACCTAGCATGAATGGTGTTGCTGAAAGACGAAATCGAACTTTACAGGAAATGGTGAGAAGTATGGTTAGTCATACTACTTTACCAGACTCACTCTGGGGAGAGGCATTAAAGATTGCAGTTTATCTCCTTAACAGGGTACCCACAAAGGCTGCTAACAAAACCCCTTATGAACTATGGACAGGAAAGAAACCTGTATTAAGGCATTTACACATCTGGGGATGTCCGGCTGAGGCTAGGCCTTACAGGCCTAATGAAAAGAAGATGGACTCAAGGACTGTTAGTAGTTACTTTGTTGGTTACACTGAAAGGTCAAGGGGCTTTAAATTTTACAATCCCAAATTCAGAAACTTTTTTGACACGGGAAATGCTCAATTCTTTGAGGATGTTGAGCTTGTGGGGGGACAAGTTAGAGATGATTTTGTCTTTGAAGAGGTTCCGGTTACCATTCCTCTTCCTACAATTGTCCTTGACCATGATTTGGATCTCAATCTTGATGTGGTTCAAGAACAAAATTTGGATCAAGAAGACATTGTCAATATCCCTCTAGTTGTCCATAAGGAACAGGATCAACAACCTCAAGAACAAGTGCCTTTAAGAAGATCCACTAGAGAGAGACGAAGTGCCATTTCAGATGATTACTTGGTATTTCTAAATAAGAGGTAGACATTGGTCAATTGGAAGATGATCCAATCAACTTTCATGAGGCCATTGGTAGTTCTAACTCTCAAAAGTGGATAGATGCTATGGATGATGAGATTAAATCAATGAAAGACAATGATGTATGGGATCTTGTCCCATTGCCAGAAGGAGTGAAACATATTGATTGCAAATGGATATTTAAAACCAAAAGGGATTCACAGGGCAATGCGGAAAGACATAAGGTACGTCTTGTCGCTAAGGGATTTACTCAGAAAGAAGGAATAGATTATAAAGAGACTTTATCTCCGATTTCTTCGAAAGACTCTTTTAGAATCATTATGGCATTAGTGGCACATTATGACCTAGAGTTACATCAGATGGACGTTAAGACTGCGTTTCTTAATGGAGACATTGAAGAAACAATTTATATGGTGCAACCAGAAACCTTGGTTTCAAAAGATTCAAAGGATATGGTATGCAAACTCAAGAAATCCATCTATGGACTCAAACAAGCATCCCGTCAGTGGTATTACAAATTTTATCAAGTTGTATTGTCATTTGGTTTCACGACAAATACAGTTAATGATTGTGTCTACCACAAGTTCAGTGGGAGTAAATATATTTTTCTGATTTTATATGTGGATGACATTCTACTATTCACAAATGATACGGACTTACTGCATGAAACTAAGAGATTTCTCTCAATGAAATTTGAGATGAAAGATCTGGGAGATGCATCTTTTGTATTAGGAATTCAAATACACAGAGATCGTTCTCGAGGTATTCTTGGATTGTCACAAAAGAGTTACATCGATAAGGTACTTAAGAGATTTGGCATGCAGGATTGTAAAATGAGTGACACCCCAGTAGCTAAAGGTGACAAATTCAATCTTGCTCAGTGCCCCGAGAATGAGATTGAATCTAAGGAAATGAATAGCATCCCTTATGCTTCGGCTATAGGGAGCTTGATGTATGCTCAGGTTTATACTCGCCCAGACCTAGCATTCATAGTTGGTGTTTTAGGCAGATACCTTAGCAATCCTGGAAAGGATCATTGGATAGCAGCCAAGAAGGTCATGCGTTATTTACAGAGAACAAAGGATTATATGCTCACTTACAGAAAGTCGGATAGACTTGAGATCATTGGGTATTCGGATTCCGACTTTGCGGGATGCCAAGATAGTCGTAAGTCTACTTCGGGCTACGTTTATCTACTTTGTGGAGGAGCAATTTCTTGGAAGAGTGTTAAGCAGACACTTGTTGCTACTTCTACGATGGAGGCAGAGTTTGTGGCGTGTTATGAGGCATCAAATCACGCAATTTAGTTGCGAAATTTTATCACTGGGCTGCGCATATTAGATGGCGTTGATAGGCCATTAAAGTTATTTTGTGATAATAAGTCGGCAGTTATGTATTCTAATAACAACAAGAGCTCGTCTAAGTCTAAGCACATACTCCCTCCGTCCCACGTTAGTTGAGACTTCTTTCCCTTTTGGGCCGTCCCACGTTAGTTGAAACTGTCCAAAATGGCAAAAATTTTAATATTTTATATTCACCCTACCCCATCCACACATTCTCTCTCTTCATTTCCACCATACAATTTATTCAACCAACCTACTATTAACTCCACTCATTCTCTCTCTTCATTTTCTACCACACATTTTCATTATCTTATTCATTTTCCTTAATTGGTGTGCCCAAAAAGTTAGTCTCAACTAACGTGGGACGGAGGGAGTAGACATTAAGTATCTTAATGTTAAGGAACTGATTCAGAGTGGACAGATTTGTATTGAGCATATTGGGACTAACTCCATGGTCGCGGATCCGCTTACTAAGGGTGTAACACCGAAGGTTTTTCACGAGCACACTGCTTGTATGGGTGTTATATCACTAGAGTATGCTTAGATTGAGTGAGAGTTTTGTATTTTGCTCTTACATTTATTGTTATAAGTATATTTGGTTTTTTCAGTTTTGGTTAATAAAGTTATTTTGCACTCTGAATATTTGGTTGATCTCAAAATAAGGTTGAACCAGTTGAGAATAGACATGTGAAGATCACATTACATGTTATTCCATGCTACACATCCATACTTGATCCATGTCATTTAGTTGAGTTAATATATGTGACCACTGATGGGTCTAGTTGCGCTAATAGTGACGAAAACCTCTTTGATCCTCATGTTGATTTGACTAATGGACTGGATTGGTTTAAGATGACACAATTTGGTAAAGCATTGCTGTTAAGGTTTATAATGTGATATGCAATTAAACTAAGGTATTATACTATGTACATGCGTAAGTCCAAGTGGGAGATTGTTGGAATATTTTATGGACTTTACATATACTAGTATAATAAATAAAGTCTTTGGGCACATAGACGTATGTGCACTATAAGTAATTGTATATGTCACATTAAATATTAAAGTATTTAGGCCTAATAAAGTGATCTACTAAAGTTAAAGGGGGCCCAAGTCATCTTTTATAAGTATGGGATCTACAGTTAATATGTGTAGATACCTAAGGGGCCTAGTTGTTAATCTATGATGGGCTGGCTAACATACTAGGTCATTATAAATATAGGGTTATGGTCCCCAATTAACCTACCTAGGTTTTATTCTCTTGATTCCCATTGTTATCTGAATTCTAAGAACCCTAAGGATCAATTGGAAGGCAATAATCGTTCATCAAGTCTTCATCAAGTATTCTTCAAATATTGCTATGGATTCAGGTTTGTCTATCGTTTCATAATCTTTGATAACTTAAAGAATGATTGTCCTAAAATAAATATTCCGCATCATTCTAGGATTTATGTATAATTAATTCCATCACATAATTGATCAAATATTAATTAGGAGAGGTTGTGCATAAACAAAATTTGTATTAAATATAGGCTAAAATCTGGGGAGAAACGCGTTTCTCCGTCGCTTATGGAGAAACGGAGCAACGTTTGTCGCGCGACATACTTAGCAACAACAACTGGATAACACTTTCATCAGTTCTGGGTATCCAGAACATTGAATATGGATATCCAGAAGCTTTGGAAAGGATATCAAAAAAAATATTTGGTTTCTGGATATCCTTTCCAAAGCTTCTGGATATCCATATTCATTGTTCTGGATATCTAGAAGCTTTGGAAAGGATATCCAGAAAAAATATTTGGTTTCTGGATATCCTTTCCAAAGCTTCTGGATATCCATATTCAATGTTCTGGATATCCAGAAGCTTTGGAAAGGATATCCAGAAACTGGCTAAGTATGTCGCGCGACAAAAGTTGCCCCGTTTCTCCATACGCGACGGAGAAACGCGTTTCTCCCCAGACCGACTCTAAATATAGCATCTCCCTAAAATATTTTATTAATTTCTTAAATGTCAAAGAATAATAATGTCAATTAATAAATATTGTAATAGATAAATAAAAAATGGAGTGACAATAACCCATTCCTTTTTTATTTTAACATTATGATAGTCAAATTATTGATAGAGAAATAGTATGATACTCAAAATATTCCATTTGTCTCGTAAAAATATTTCAGTTTGACTTTCAATCAATTTAGTCATATATTTTTATTATTATTTCTTAATGAACATTAGAATCACATCTATTCACACAAATTTTTAATATTTACTTATTTGAACTATTCAAATTTAAAAAACAAGATATCTTTTGTAAATAAAAATGAAAAATAAAAACATCTTTATTAAAAATATACTTTGTGTTTGGTGAGCATTTAATAACAAGGGAGGTTGTCAAATAGTTCTATTAAAAATGACATATATTGCCCCTTTTACATGAGAGGTCAGGGTTAAAACCAAACAAAATGCAATTTTTAGCATTTTTAAATGTCGCTTCTATAATAAATTAAGATATTCATTAATAAAAAACTTCAATTTTATAAATAATAATAATAATAACAACAACAACAACAATAACAACAACGACAATGACAACGACAACAACAACAACAATGACGACAACAACAATGGCGACAACAACAACGACGACAACAACAACAACGACGATAACAAAAACAACGACAACAACAACAACAACGACAACACACAACAACAATGACAACAACAACAACAATGACAACAACAATAATAACAACAATAACAACAACAATGATAACAACAATGATAACAACAATGACAACAATGATAACAATAATAACAACAATGATAACAACAATAATAACAACAATGATAACAATAATAACAACAATGATAACAACAATGATAACAACAACAACAACAACAACAAAAACAACAATAACAACAACAACAAACAACAACAACAACAACAACAAACAATAACAACAACTAGGGAGGTTGGAATGCCAATGATGAACCGTGTGTTGCAACTTGCAAGTGGAGCGTTGCAAGGTAGGAATTCACTAGTCAAATTTCTTACTCACTCAGTCCTAAAATACTGGTTGTTCTAATATTTTTCATATATATTAAGAAAAACAATTAATATATATTGATCATAACAAAAACATCGTATCAGCCCAAATACAGTAGAAAGATTGTATGATGTATGCTTGAATAGCCTGAAAAAGATGAATAAACACGTAAACTAAGTCGGGGCTTCACCGGAGTGCCTCCGGCGTGACATTAAATATTTGTTTTTTTTATATAGCAAATCAATTGACAATAGTTTAAATTAAAAGAATGCATTACACAAAAATTGTGATTTTATAGCTTGAATTTATAGTTGTAGTAGATAGTGTTCCACTTTGTGTAGGAAGTTAGAAAAGATAAGGAGTCAAATCCTACTCATATCTGAATTCTATGATGTCCTTATTGTAATAGAATTAGAAAAGCCTTCTTTGCGTATGGCTAGCAGGCCTGCCCCTCAACATAGTGCACTGGTCGGCATATTATGTCGGGTACGATTGATGATCAAGGGTAGGAAAGTCCATTTCCCTTGTCACAATTGTAGCCTTATTGGCGTAGACCTGGTGCTAGTCAACTTAAGAATATGCCTTGGTCGGAATAGCCTAACATCTATGTCCTAGTCATAAGATTATTCCACTATGTCTAGGTCGACATATTGTGATATGACGAGGAGAGAAAGACGAGTATATTTAGGGAAGCCCATTTCCTATGTCGTATTTGAGACTTATTCATATTTTTCATTGGGCTCAATCAATTGGGCATTACCCGTTTTATGGCCCATGGCCGTGTTCGATTTATACCGTTCAATGGCCCTGACTTCCTAGCTCGGCTGTGCCGAGGAGGAAGTGTAGCTCGTCCTCGGTTTTACGAATACCAAGAGACTTCTCGAATTTTGAGGCAGTTCAATCATTTATCCGTCGATTATTACACATTGGTAGGTGCGCCCATTATTGACGAGACATTCGCCTCGGGAACACGCCAAGGCATTTAATGTGAAAGTTGGAATACGTGATCACCCGTTTATTCGACCAGTACCCGTTTGGATCTAGGTATAAAAGGGAAAATCCTCAATATTTTCAATCTTTTATCACTGTTGCATTTTAGAGAGACCAATAAGGTGCAATTTCTTGAAGCTTTCGTGGCATTTCTTGTTCATTTTCTGAAGATCTGAGTCCAAATCGTTCCTTCCTTTGACATATACATCATCAAACAGGTAATTTCTCCCTTAAATAACTTTGTTTTTTTGCATTTTGCGTTCGAATTCCACCTGGGTTTTGCTTGAGCTTGGAAACTGCCATTGTTGTCCGTTCCTTGGCTCTAGAAACTTCCAACGTAACCATTTTTCATTAGTTCCAGGACATGGCTAGGACGTGGAGAATCAACCCAAATGCCTTATATTGTTATCACACCCAAAACTTTCGGATTTACCGGTGTATTGATGGCCCATGGATGATGGTGAGTTTGAATAAGACTGGGATGATTTTGACGAGGTATCAAACATCTAGGACTGACGTTGCTTATCATAATCAGTTTAGGATTGACCGTCTTAATGTAGACTCCCCCAATGTGGTGGTGTTCCAAGGTTCGACATAAATTCTCAACCATATCAATTTGTACTACCTTAAGGCCAATCACCTGGAGCGTCCATTGTTAGGTGAGAATTTCTCCTCCACATCAATGAGTAAGACGGGAAGGGATACTTCCTCGTCCTCGTCCTCGTCATTAATTATACCTTTGTTAAAAACTGATCCCATTATTTATTATGTAGTTATGACGGAAAGAGGTCAAGGTTCTGCATGCTCTTCAACTGGTCCTTCCCCATCTGGAAGAATTGTATATGCTTTTGTTGAGAGGGCCAGAGCTAGTGGTCGTTCCAGAGGCCGTGGTAGGTCCCAAGGGGGTAGATCAGGCACTCCTAGGCCCAGTCAAGCTAGAGTCGGGGAACCCATGATTCCAGAATTACATGGCAAGTTTGGAGTGTCTAGGGATGAATACCGCCTAACTTAGGTCCCCGGTGCACCTGTCATGATAAGGATGCCTTAAAAAAAATTGTACAGCTTGAACCACGTTTCTTTTTTTTATAAGCAATTTAAACTAGGTCTTCATCTTCCCATTGACCCATTTATCTGTGAATTTTTAGAGGACATGTAGGCCGTCCCCGCTATGATAGGAGCCAATGTCGGGAGGTTTTTGACCGACTTTATAGTGTTATGCCGTAGTCTCGACTTTGAACCTTGCCAATCTGCTTTTCATAGATTTTTCTTGGTCAGTTATAAGGAGTACACCCGTGTCTTAGTGGTGAGAAGTGTTGGTGTAATGCCCTAGGATTTAGTTATGTTTAACTTAAACCATTATGTATCATCTTTATCGTTTATTATAGAGAAAGATTATTTGGTTCATTATATGTTTACATGTTTATTATATTGAACTGCGTCCCTAGTTGTTGTGAATAACTAGTATAAGCTGGTAATGGATAATCATGGAGATGATTATATGCATGGAGATGCACATTACACTTATGGGTACTTGCTAGAGAACGAGTACTGGACTTGACCTACTTATGAGATTTATGACATGGTCTGTTGTCATGATTAAATCTCATGATAGTCGTGTTATTGAATCCTTTGTGCCTGAGATTATCATCGTCTTCCACATGATGAACGTTGCGTTTAATATAGTCTAACGCTGTCTTTAATCGGATAGCAATAAGGGCTATGTTAGCATGATCGGATTCATGTAGGAAAGAATGATAAGTCAAGACGGGATTTGTTCCTCTTATGTAGAGAGATGTTTTCTTGGGTCCCTCGATGAATAGTGTTGATGAAATGTATGGCCATACTCAAGTGATTTGATAGAGATCAAATGCATTTGGATTATCAACATATTCGGAATCGAGAAAGCATTGAACGGAATGAGTTGACATAGACCATGACTCATGTTCAATTGGACATCGTGGATAAAGGGATTGTGACATTTGATTATCAAGAAATCAAGCTTTGATGTTATATTTAATTGGGTGGACATAATGATTTGCTAGAAGTCACTTATGTCTTGTGAGATTGATGTTTCAAATCACTACCAACATAAAATATAATTCCTAAAGGGTCACACACAAAAGAACGGATTAAAAATGGCTAAAAGGATGAATTCTGGTCTCTGGGGACGACTGATGTTTCAAGGGACGAGTCGTGCCCCATTGGCTCAATTCGTACCTTTGTAAGGGACGACAATTTCTGAGGGTGTGCAAATAGGGACGACTCATGCCCTGTGGGACGAGTCGTGCTCACGACTCGTTCCCTCAGGCACGACTCGTGCCCCGTTGATTTGGCAACCTGGAAAACTGTTATGTTTAGTCGTACGACTTAATTGGTCATAAGGCACGACTCGTGCCCCTGGGGACGAGTCATGCCAGAGGTTAATTTTAGTCCGTATTGCTTTTCTTTTGCTGATTTGGTTTTGGTTTTTGACTAGGATTCTCCCCTAAAAGTTAGGGATTTATACTTGGTATAAATAGGAGCTATGGTCAGCCAAAAACACATGTAATTTTGGGTTTATGAAACACAAAATTGAGATCTAGACTTAGAATCAAAGATCAAAATCCTTTTTGCCATTGATTATTGAAAATCATTTTCAATAATTGAGATCATGTACCAATCAATCAAGAATTGTTCTTGGTCCGTTCGAGTGTGGATCACCGATAGAGGGTGATAGGTTAATCACCAAAAGCTTGAAGCCTTCAATCATCGATTCTTCACAAGGCAAAGAACAAGGAGAAGATCCAAGTTTCATCAACGGTTCAAAGATTTGAAGGTTGTTCAACGATTCAAATAGGATTTGAATCCTAGATCCGTTTTGAAAGACCAACATAATCGCGATAAGGTATGTAAATTATATTTCATGGTTTTAACTATTCATGTTAGACGGATCATAGGGCTAGGGTTTTGTTGTTATTTTTAAGTCTTCCGCTGCGTTTGTAACCCCAAAATCCAACAGTGGTATCAGAGCCTCATCTTATCATGATTAGATTAAAATTGGCATGCTAGATTTAATGTGATTAAATGCTTTACATGCTATATGTGAAATAGATCTATGATTTTATATGTGTTGTTTAGAGAAAACAAGTATATGTGATATACCATTATTATGATTAATAATTGATTAATGTGATTAATCTTTTCCATGGGATATTGGTCTATTTAATGTGATTAAAGTAGATTGGTAAATTCTCAAAATTGAAACAAATTGTTTGTTTAGGATCTGATGTTCGTTTTAATATGATTAACATGATTATTTGAGTCCGTATGTTTTGAGAATGGAATAATTATGTAGTTAATAATTGTTATTTATTACATGATTATTGATATGATCCTAGAGTAGGATTTTATGTGAAAATCCCATGTTCATGATGATGTACACATAAGTTTCATATACAACCATGCGATGTTTGTTATGTGTAAAACCTTCTAAATATTAAAGTCTTATGCCATTCCTTGATTAGAACACTTGTGAAATTTTAGGATATTTGATGTAGTTTTGACTCAGTTGGGTGCATCTTATATCTTAATTTGTAAGCAAGATGAGATAATGGTTGATGCAGTTTTGACTCAGTTAGGTGCATCGTTCCATGTCTCATACGTTTGAAAAAGGTTTTGACTTAATTGGTTTGACCCAAGGCATAGATGAGATTTAAACATGTTTTTGACATATGATGTCTAAGGAAATCTCATAAAAGATCTAAGAGTCATATAGTGATATGATTGATGTTATCTTCCTAAATAGCTTGATTTCGGGCATTGACTCAGTTAAACCAAAATCATGTGAAATATGGATCTTAGCCCACTATAATTATATGATACATGCTTGTATTAGAAGGTGTATAATTTAGTGGGAGTATTTGTGAAATACATTATTTGCTCTTAGATGATAAATGTGTTGTTATTGATATTTGTTCATATGGTTTGCATATTTTATTGTAGAAATAGTTGTAAGTACCCAAATCCGGATCGCCAAAATCCGTTAGAAGTTAACCGGAATCCGTTAACTGACTCGCTCCAGGTTAACCGGAACCCGTTAAGCTCCCCGTTGCCAAGCCAACGAGACGTCTTGGGACTGCCCCTTGCATCCCAACGTCAAAGCGTACTCAACACACGTCGTCGCACGTAAAAGTACGGCTTTCCCTGAAAAACGCACTTTTCGGCACTTTTCGGAGGCGTTTCGGACATTTTCTGGACTGTTATTTTAAAAACGGACAAAACCGAGAAATAATGGCACAAACTCCCATGGCCTGTGAGTCACAGGGACACGTGGCTCACATGCCACAGCTCCCCCATCACCTCTCAATCAAAATCAGAGTGAAAAGACAAAAATACCCCGGTATACGCCTCGGTCCCGACGACTCCTTTGCAAACTTTCAGAAATTGCCAGCAAGTCCCTCCAATTTTCAAATTTCACAAAACCCCCCTGATTTCACCCTAAGTCCGTCCGGACTCATGCTGAAATTTTACCTATAAATACAGAGGCTGTCAAAGCCATTGATAAGAACAAAAACTCACTCCATTTTCACCCTAAGCCACGGCCTAAACTGGTTCCACTTCTCTCGAGCCTCGGTTTTACCTCGTTTTGCGTGAAAACTCCGTATTTCAATCAAATACGACCCCCGCCACCTCATAACACCGTTCCAAACACACTTTTGTATCCCGTATACGTCCCCCGAGCCAAAGGAGCCGACCCTAGCCATATGTAGCTCCCTCTCTCTTTAAAACTCTCGTTCCGTCTCGATTTATGCGCCAGTAGCTATAACCGTTTCGGACGACATTGTTGAAATGTAGACGCCTCCGTCTAACGGGGTCCGATACGTTTTTGCCCCTAGATCCTCTTCTCTTCCCGTAAGAGAAGTAATCTCGGGTTAAAACGGCGTTCTGACCCCGTTCCGTTTACTTTTATGTCACTTACCAATTCCGGATCGTTTGATCCGTCGATCGTCATTTAAATTCCTGTCATTTACAAATTCCGGATTGTTTGATCTGTCGAACGTCCTTTACTTTCACGCAACTTTACAATTCCGAGCCGTTTGGCTCGTCGATCGTACTTTACAATTTCGGATCGTTTGACTCCGTTGATACCGCACTTTAAATACTGTCATTTACAAAGTCCGACCCGTTTGGATCGTGATAGTATTTACTTTTCAAAGTCTGAGTCGCAACCCGTTTCTTTGATTGCATGTCATTTAATGCCTTTTTCCCGTAAAAATGCTAACAATGTAATGCCCGGTTCAAAATCGGAGTTCGACCTTCGAACTCTCTTTCAAAACGCGTGAAATGACGTTTGGCATCCAAACGCTCATCTTCAAACTTAAAAGCCGCCATTTGACACTCAAAATCATTTAACACGTTTTTCCCGTAAAATCGTTAACAATGACATGCCCGGTTCAAAACCGGAGTTCGACCTTCGAACTCTCTTTCAAAATGCGCGAAATGATGTTTGCCATCCAAACGCTCATCTTCAAACTCAAAATCCGACGTTTGACATTCAAACGCTCTTTTCTTAAAAGTCAACATTTGACACTTAAGATAAACAGTTAAAATTAGCATTCGCGCCACTTTTCCTAAAACCTCCAAAACCGACGTTTGTCATTCAAACGCTCCCCTTTTCAAACAGAACCATAATCAACGTTTGACATTCAAACCAAGATTAAGCTTGTCATTCAAGCCCCCATTTCAAAAATGCAAACACACACACACACGCACACATTTTCGAGAAAGGTAGAAAGACTCGTCATACGAGGCATTTCGGGTGATCTCAATATACTCTTCCCGAAACGTAACGTGACCTCCGAACCTAACAATCTCTGGTACTAAAAAGCTTTTTACTCGTTTTTGCTACCAATAAAAATGACCCCCTATTTTCAAAGCATTTTCCTAAGTTTTTGCTACCAATAAAAACGACACCATTTTCAAACAATAGCCGTTTCTCAACGTTTGGGCTCAAAATACAAAAAACCGCGTGGCGACTCCTCTCCTTCCCGAAAGCGAGGTCTCAGACACCAACCCTCCGCGAAAGACAACCGCGTTTCGCGTCGCGTGAAATCCCGGGTAATTTCAGTTGGCGACTCCGCTGGGGATATGGATACTTTTTTCAAAACTGCCGTTGTTTTCGAAAAATCCTTCCGTGGGTCGAACTTTCGTTTACCCTTACTCGATTTTGTGTGCGTGTGTTACTCTCGAACGGTTTTTTCAAAGGCATTACATTGTCTTTTTTTCAAAATCATACCATGTTTGTGCATTCCCATTCATGTTTGATTTTCATGCTATCTTTTGAACTGCGCATCAAAATTCTTTAAGACATATTCTGAAAAATCTCTGTTTTACTCAGAAAAAAAAAAAATTAGTGACCGCATACTACTCGCACTTGCTGCCTCGGTACACCGCACTTCACGTGCACTTGCTGCCTCGGTACACTGCACACTACGACCCGTAACCCGGGATGACCGTTCAGTTGCACCTCGATTGGTCTGCCAGACACCTTTCGAGGGCGCACGGGGTCGTCCCAAACAGCCCATCCTAGCCCGTGTAAGCCATGCACTCTTTGTGTCACACTTTGTCCAAGACCCCGGTTGGTTTTTGGCTTAATTCGTGTCATAAAGCCTAAGTGTATGTTTTTTACGCCGGATTCCGCCACGAGTCAAGCTCGAGAGATTGAGACCGAAGGTCGTTCCCGACCCGAAGTCTTGAGCTTTTCAGCCTTGACTTTGACGCGGAGCTCTGCCGAAAAATATACCCGAAGGTTCAATGTGACACCGTGTCACCAAACCCTCACCGTATGCACCGTGCCAGTCACAACTTAGCCAACGCTAGAAGCTAAGGCCCCTCGCGCAAGCGAGTCAGGAGAGGTCATGCCAAAATTTTGGCACGATCCCCGCCTTAACTTAAGGACGTTGACTTCGACTGTGGCCCGTGCGTCACATACGTTGGAAGTTCACGTGATCAGCTAGCCTTAAGTTCACTTTTCCTTTTGTCGGTGGAACTCGCTTGCCTTATAGGACCCTCGCTCGGGATAGTCCATCCCGAGAAAGACGATCTACAAATGGAAACGAGGGGATTATAAACATAGTGACGAGATCCACTGATTAGAGCCTTAGTTTAGTTGCGAAAAAGAAGACGCGTTCTTTTCCAACCGATTAGGACTCTGAGAAAATACGTTTTAAGTAAACATTAATCGGTAACTGCACATTGCACAAGCCCGAAACCTTGAGCTAAATACCCTTTTCCGAAGCCTAAACCCCGCCTTTCGTTCCTCGCAGCGAGCAGAAAGTGGTTCGATTTCCGGCCGCCGCTCGCTGTAATCACGATTCACGGCGTCGACAGTTCTTCGGTTCCCTCATTCCCTCAGAATATCCGACATGTCTAGCTCACCGAGAAATCGTGACGGGGACGGACCCTCACCACTGATAACGGATATGACTTTGGAAGAAGCCATTCGGGCTTGTGAGGTTCACAAGAGGCGAAGAAGATCGGTGAAATTTTCGTGGTATAGCTTACGAATGAGCGAGGTATAGCGGCTATCCCCTGGTCCGAGACGGTACTTTCGTCCTAGTCGAAGATGACGATTCCCCGAAACCAGTTCCTCAAACCTTCAACCAGGTTCCTCCCCCGCAAACTTACGGGATGCCTTCGAACCAAGGAAACAATCGACCTAGGCTTCACGTTGCCACCTCTCAGGGCAACCCTGTCATATATGGCCGGGCCGGTGCTACTCCCATCACTCAATACCACCGGCGCACCGCTGGACCATCTCGACAGATGCCAATATCCTTGAATACCCTCCTGGGTTCATCCCATTGCCTATACACGAATCCCAAAACACCGGGGACAAACCCCGATACAGTTCAGAAAAGGCCCCCATATATCCACATATATCAAGCCTTCCACCTCCAATCACTACCGCTCACATGGTAGCACCTGGCGCCGAGCCTCACAGTCCACCACTGGACCCCACCTTAGCCTGGATGGTCGAACGGATGAAAGACACAGAAAGCCACCATGAGCGGCTCAAAGCAGGAAACGCTCGAATCCACGAGATCCGGGAATGGTCACGCCTCTCCTCGCCAAGTTCGAGAATGCCGAGATGGACCGATTCGACGAAACTGAATGTCCTCAAATGCATGTCGACACCTACGTTCTCGGCATGAGAGCGAAAGGAGCAACCCTCCAACAAATGGCCGATCACTTCCAGCATACTCCCGAGAGTTCGGCGTTACGATGGTTTCTAAGGGTCAAGCCTGCGGATCGCCACACCTGGGATTAGATCTGTAACATCTTCCTAGGCTGGTATCGATCCAACCTAGAGTGGGAAACGAGTCGTGAGGACTTAATCACCACTTTGAGCGAAAAGCGGATGAAAGCGTCGGAGAATTCTACAAGAGGTGGAGTTGGAAACTCTCCGAGATCATGGAGCCACTCTCGAAGGATGAACAGATGCGGATCTTCAAGTCACCTTAAGACCGTCCATCGAGAACTCTCATCGGTCATCATTTCTTCCCGGATCTCAGGGCCGTAGTCAATGCGCGGCTCACGGTTTGAGAAGGATCTCAAGGAGAAGTTAGCTCTTGCACGGCCATACGAATACCGTCGGCGGTTGCATTCAATCCCGCACCGGCCCCGTGAGGGAAAGATACGTCTGTCAACTACATCCATCGGGGACAGCGGTCGGGCAACAGAAACCCCGGTCCCACAAAGCAACAATTCCACTCGAAGCGGCTGCCGTACACTTTGACAAGTTGGACATGCCGGCTGAGCAAGAATCTTTGGAAGGGTTAATCAAGGAAGGTCTCCTTAAACCCGTTGCAAATTACAAACCCAAGAATCCCGTAGTCAATGATGACAAGAGAAAATCTTGCGCCTTCCATCGATATCACGGCCATACCACCGACAACCGCGTAGAATTACGATACGAAATTCCGGAACTTGATAGAGGAAGGAAAATTGGAGCGCCCAGTGGGCCCAATACGATCGGAAACCCTTTTCCGAACAACAACGATGTGAATGCCATTGAAGGGGTGCCCAAGTAAATTGCCGCAGAGCCAGTTTCTCCGCCTCTTCCAGCCGGGTCCTCATCAAATGTCCACATCAGCTACGATGTCTGCGATCGCCCGCCCGCCCGCTGGAGTACGAGTCCCAGACATGGTCGGAGCAATCCTCAGAAAACGAGAAGAAGAAGTCTTCTCAGCGTAGAACCGAGAGAAAGATACGAAGGCTGGAGACACCGGTGTGGAGTACACTCGGAGAGCCATCCGGGAGGTTCGACTACTACGTACTCTACTCTGGCCAGTCCTCCCTTCCTCCAGGCCATGCAAATTTAGAGCGAGCAGAGGGGTGGGAAAAGCTGAAAAAGTCCTGCGACACGAGTTCGAGACAGGGACACAAGAATACCTTAGATCTTGAGGTAATCTTACGCGATCGAAGCCCAACCCCGCGGATCGCCCAAGAGGTTCAATTTGTCCGGCCTTCGAGCACGGACCGGCAAAGCAAGATCACCCAGCTTGGCACTCGCGCTCGATCAACGTGCAACTAAGGGGCGGCAACGCCCTGCGCATGCCTCAACACAATCCCGAGGCTCCGGCCAAAGGCTTTACCTCGCAAGAGGAAAATAGGAAACGGATGGCTTGATGACTCTCCTTCTCGGATAGAGACCGGATCTACGATTCCCGGCGTATGGCAATATGATCACTTTACGTGACGAAGACCTACCGAGAGATGCCTCGGGGCACAACGAAGCTCTGTACATCACTCTCAAGCTCAACACCATATCACTCCCGAGTATTGGTGGAAAATGGGTCGGCCGTTAACACCCTCCTCTCTCGTGATCTGGCGAGCCCTACGCATCAATGAAAGCCACTTGATTCCATCAACCCGGACTATCAAGGCCTACGACGGCACGTCTCGTCCCATCACGGGGACGGTGACTCTGGAGCTACGGTTCGAAACCCAAATGGTGCCGGCAAAATTCCACGTGATGGACATTCCATCCGAATTCGCGGCTCTGTTGGGACGCCCTTGGCTACATCACATGAAAGCCATAGCCTACACTCTCCATCGGTGCGTTAAGTTCATTAACCGGCGGGGAGATCTTGAAGTCATCGAGAGGACGGTTTCCTCATAGGAAACGAAGCCGAGACGGCGGCCAGCATGCCCGTAGCCGGGCACGGGGCTACCTCCTTCAAATCAACCAAGGGACTATCGGGGCAAATCTCATCGAATCCCTCGAGTCCGGAGATGCTAACTACGTCAACGTACTCGAGCGGGCGGACCACAGACGGTCCGATACATCAAGTTCAACTGTCGTTTCCAACATTTGGAGGCAGATTGGAAAGAAACACTGAGCATCGCCATGATGCGGGCACATAAACCCCCTATCTCCAATCGGAGATTTGTCAGAATTCTTCAAGCCAACTATCTGGCCCCACCAGGCGAAGAGATTTTCGTGATAAAGGTCAACAAGCACCGTCATACTCGTCTTGAATGTATGGACGTCGTATGGGATGTCCTCCACGAGGAATTACCCGCTGAACCCCTCTTCTCCAGCGAAGGGCATGATGTTTTCCTAGCAGCTTCTGCAGCGCAGCCGGACACGAGGCGTCCTTATGTTTGGGTTGAGCCGTCAGACGAAGACGAATCAGGACTCTCCGGAGTCGAGGATGCGGCAGATCCGCGGGCAGATCTCTGCATTCACATGCTCAGTTTCGAGGACGGCACCCGTTCCGATCAGGTCACCTACGACAAGGGCTCCAACACCATGGAAATTGTCAAGCTCAACATCCAGTACAGGCAGCTATCCGACAATTGGAAGCAACTGGTTGACACGACGAAGAACCCCTCTGATCAAGTGACTGACGACGACTTCGTCAACATCATCTATTCCAGATATCCTGATGATACCAAGGATTCGGTCCTTATTATCAGATTTTGCAACGCCAAAGTTACCCTCGACGACTGCCTGCTCATGGTAAACGAGGCCATGGATAATTGAGCTCAGAGCTCATCATCACTTCCGACTACCAGCCCCAGTGGCAACCGGCCCGTGCCGTCAGTTAAGCTTAAAGCCACAAGCGCCGCCAAGGCCAAGGGCAACAGCAAAGGAGATAAAGCTCCTCACCCTGCCACAAATCAGATCAACCTCGGGAACGCTTCCGGCAGCCACCCCGAAAACATCTCTAAAGATCTTCCCCAAAAGACAGAGTCAGCTTTCGATGAGGGAAATGACCACCTCAGCATCAACATGCTCAAGTTCGATTCTGCTCCCAGTCGTCACGGCCACGGATTCAGACATCCCGTCAAAGAACCGCTTAGCTCGATAGACTTGGCGATCCAACGAGATCACGAGACTGTCAACATCGCAGAATTCAACACCCCCGTGGGTTCAATCAAGCAGATATTGTAAGTACGCCAATCCAATTCGCGACCCTTTTAGGTGCATTTTAATGTGATAAAATTGCATTAAGGGGCGTTTTGGTAAATTCCCAGCCTATCCTGAGACTTCCGGAGACATTTCATAAGTTTCCCGCGAAGGAAGTACCTTTTGGCACCTTGCTCATGCCAAAGGACCTGCTGGGAATAAACCCTTTTGGACTTTTTAGGTATTTATGCCTGAATGTTCGAGAAACTGGTTTTGGCGCCAAAAGCAGTTATGACACCTTGTGTCACGCGACAAGTCGAGGCATGGAAAGTGGTTACGTAAGGTCGTGCGACACAAGGTGACCACTAACTGCAGCCTATAAATAAGACCCTCCTCCTCTTAGAAATGATCCAGAATTTGACATACTGTTACTCTGCAGAAATTGCAACGTAACTGTAAGTACCCCAATCTCGATCACCCTCTTCCGAGTACACAGGAAAAATCGCAGACTCACAAACGCAGTCTCGAAGACCTCAGGCACTCAAAACCCTCAAAAAAACCCTCAGCCAAACCAAGGGAGGAACTTTTCTGGGATAAAAAGGGACAAAAGGACCTCTAGGGAATTCTCAGGAAATCAGAAAAGCAATTAAGGTCCGTACGGACCTCTTTGTTTCAATGATTATTATTTCCCCTTAAAGTCCATAATATTCCCTCAAATCCCGGAGAACATCATTACCCCCCTTGCATGGTTGGTCCGTACGGACCTCTTTGCATGCTGAGATGGTCTGTACGGACCTTATTGCATCTAAAAGCCATCATGGCTGAATCTTCTTCATCATCACATATTCCCTCAAATCGAGGAAAACCAAAATATTGGTTTACCTAGGAGGTCCGTACGGACCTCTTTGCAATTTTCTGGCACTATAAATAGAGGGCTCCCCCTCCCTCATTTCACACACCTCCCTCTTCTCTCCTCTCCCCCCAGCCTTCAGGCTCCCCTCTAAGACCCTTCGGGGCAATCCCGGCCCCTTTTGGATCCTTCCGAGGCCTTCCGAGCTCCCTCGTGGTGCTCCGAAGCCTCTCCGAGCGCTCCCGCGACGCTCCCGCGATGCTCCCGCGCTGCCCCCGTGCTGCCCCGAGGCACTCTCAAGGTACTCTGAGGCCCCTCGTGGTACTCCGAGGCCTTGCCTGGTCTTTCCCAAGGTGTCCCGGCTCTTTCCGAGTCAAACCGGTAGCTTGAACGCACGCCGAAACTCTGCCCGAGTGACTCCTGCCATCCCAACGCACGCCGAAACTACGCCCAGAGTAATCCCTGCAATCCCAACGCACGCCGAACCTGCGCCGAACGCAGCCTACAATCTCAACTCACGCCGAAACTACGTCGCGAGACAACCGGCCCCTCCCGAAGCAATCCCGGTCCGTGCCGGAACACTATTCCATCCTCAAACACTATTCCCCAGCGGAAGACAGACACGAACCAACATTGGTAAGGCTTCCTTCCATTACTATTTCAATACATATCAATACGTAGTGTACAATGTAGACATCCGATACAGCATGCATTTTTAAAAGCACACACACACACACACACAACAGTTAAAGAATATTAGGGGTATTCGAAAGACTCATTTTTACGAGGCGACTCGGGTGAGCTCTAAGATTCTAATATTCTCTTCCCGAGGAGTCATCGACCTCAGAACTCAAAATCTCATCACACAAAAATAGTTTATTTCTAAACTGATGCCCTCTTTCAATGTTTTGGGCTTAATAAAAACGGCGTGGCGACTCTACAATTACGAAAACAACGGCGAGACACCTCCAACACGCTAAAACGGAATAAAGCCAGATGCCGGGGCGCGAACGCACTGCCTCTCGGATCCGGGCGACTTCCCGAAGCGACGAATGCGAGATGCCGGGGCCCGCGCGCGAGCCGGATCCGGGTAATTTCAGTTGGCGACTCCGCTGGGGACTTTTTGTTTTAAAATCTTTTTAAACAAAACAAAAGATTTTTAAAACAATGATGAGGGTCAAACTTTCATTTTACCCCTTTCTTTAACTGTTGTGTGTGTGTGCACGTGCTTTACTTTTTATTTTACAAAAAAAAATAAAAATACAAAAAAATGCATCAATATACATCTGTGCATACATTTAAAATTCTTCAAAACTTCTGTTTTACTCAGAAAAAGAATTTTAGAGACCGCACACTACTCGCCTTCTTTGCCTCGGTTACACCGCACGCTACGCGCCTGCTTGCCTCGGTTACACGCACACTACAACCCTCAACCCGGGGTGGTCTCGGTTGCGGTCCGTTTGGTCTTCCTAGGCCTCTCGGATGCGCACGGGATCATTCCAAACATCCCATCCTAGCCAAGCGTCAACCCTGCACGTTTGAGTCTTGAGTCACTCTGTCCAGACTCTGTTGATTTTACCCGGTCCAGGTGTCATACGGCTGGATACATATACCATGCGGCCATTTTCGAGTCAAGGCTTGGAACTCCAGATCCCTTGCGCAAGCAAAGCGATGAAAGGTCATGCTAAAATCTTGACCTGATCTTGATTTCGGAAGCTACACCCAGACGATGTTCCGTCCCGGATATACATCCATGCTCACATGACACCATGTCATCACGCCTTTGATACGTCAGCCATGACAATATGACCCAGCCAACGCCTAACGTCACAGATCCCTTGAGCAAGCAAGGTAAAGAGAGGTCATGCCAAACTCTTGACCTGATCTTGACTCAGTGGCCGGCTCGGTTCACTATTCACATGGCTAACGCATCAAAACGAACATGACAGGCTCGGTCCTTAGGTTCGGTTTTTCTTTTAGGCCGGTGGAAACCGCTTGCCCTATAGGACCCTCGCCCGGGGCTGTCCACCCTGGGATGTCGAAATACAGGTGCAAAACGAGGGGCTTATAGCCGCACAGATTGTCTCCATGACCCAGGATCTAGCATAGTTGCGAAAAAGAAGAGCAATCTTTTCCAACCTACCTAGGACTCTGAGAAAACATGTTTTAAGTAAATTAAAACAACAAAAAAAATAAAAAATATAAAAGAAGCGGAAACCGCATGCCACGTGAGCTTTCCCCCTTTTATCCCGAGAGGCCATTCCTGTGTCTAAACCTTGCCCGTCACCCCCTCCCGGCCAAACGAGAGAGTGGTCGAGAGTACCCGGGAACCCGTCTCCCAGTGTCAAAGCCGCAAGGTCCAACTTCCTTCCCAGCTCTGTCACCAGGACAGTCCGTCAATTCCCCATGGCCAAGTCAGTGGATAACAACGATGAGAACGGGACCTTACCCCCAAGAAATTTCCCAACATTGGAAGAAGTTTGGCAGGTCCTCATGGCTATTGAGAAACGCCAAGGTGAGCAACAAGCCTGGATCGAAGGTGTCATGCACCACTTCAGGACATTAGCCACCCAACTACAGGGGCTTCCAAAGTCATGGCGCTCCTGCGGCTTCTAACGTCTCTCATCGTCTCCCGAGAAGTCAACCCGTTGCCCTCGTACGAACCATGCGGTTATGACATAAGGCCGCGAGGACCCTCGAGGAAAGCACGCCCATTCGGCCTCCTGAGGTCCGGTACCACCGCCGAACAACGAACACATCGGTGGGACGTCTGCGATTGCGGTGCTTGTGCGGAAATGGAATTCCGGGATGAAATGAACGAGGGCCGTCCTCGAAGAAAGAAGAAGCCATCTTCTCAACAAAAGGCGAAGAAGAGGTATGAATCCGGTGATCCCATGAGTCGGAACCCTTGGAGAACCCTCGGGAAAGTTTGACTACTACGTCATCTACTCCAGCAAGTCTCCCGGCCCTAGCTCTGCACAAGGCCATGGCAACGTACGCTCCATGATCAGTGGGACGAGCTCCGCACCGCCACCGAAGGCCCGAAGGTCCGAGATACCGGCCCCTGTCTTGGGAAGACCTCAAAGCCCTTTGTGGACGTCTCCACAAAAGCTATGACGGTGAACGAATTGAAATGCGCGGTCGGCCCTACGCCAATCGGGGTCCTCCCACTACGAAATAGGAGAGACAAGCAAAACAGTAAGGCCGAAGTGAACGTTCGACACGTTCGGTCAAATCCGGTGAATCCTCCACGGGCGGACAAAAGGCCGGCCATTACACGAGCCACGGGCGAAAAGGGGCCCTACGCCAAAGAAGTGAAACCTTGGACCCAGAAATTTGAAGATCTGTCTTAACTCGGCTCAAGCGTACTCGGGCTAACATCTCGCTCTGGTCCTTACTCACTTCATCTTACCCGCACAAGCTCAAGTTGGAAGAAAGCCTGGCCCGAGACCATGGTTCCCATCACGGTGACACTGATGAAGCGGTTCGAGATGATTGGCAACGTTAATTACGGCAACATCATCACTTTCACGAGCTCGACCTTCCAAAATTTGGGGCGACCACAATGAGCCTCTCTACATAACAGTTCGCGGACGAACGCCGTCTCCCTCGGGTCTTGGTAGATGGGGGATCATCCATGAATGTCCTGCCATCCAAAATGATGGATTTGCTAGGGATCAAAGCAGCGATCTAAAGCCCTCAACTCGAGGCAATCAAGGCATACGACTCAACGTCCCGCCCAGTCTTGGGAATAGCCACCTTGAACCTGTGGTTCGGAAAACAAATGGTCCCGACGGATTTCCAAGTCATCGACATCCCGATCACGTTCACTGCCATTTTGGGATGCCCTTGGCTACACCAGATTAATGGGGTGGCATCCACTCTCCATCAATGCGTAAAGTTCGTCCAAGGCACGAGATCTAACCATCATCTACGGAGATAGCATAGTCAGCTGAAAGGACCAACACAAACGGCGTCCCGGTCTTAGAGATCAAACACGATGATGACGGCATGATGCTAACAGGGTTCACCATCGAAAGCCCAAAGGCCCGGGTGTGCCACATAGACTTGCCTTTGATTTGGGACAAGATCCCTCCCAGATGAAAATGATGAAGCACATGAACTACATCCCGGGGCTCGGTTTGGGAAAACGCCATCAGGGTACCCAACAAATCATCAATATCAAAGAGCAGAATACCCTCCATGGCTTGGGATACTTTCCTACTCCCGAACACATTGCGGAAGACAAGCGAGCTGCACGAAAACGCTCCGCGAGATAGCAAAAGAGGCTTGCACGCAATCTCCGATCTTCGCCCTTACGGCTTCGACATGACCAAGTACTTCATAAAGAAAGATGACAACTTGAACGAAGACACGGGAAAGGGAACGAGGCGATCAACGCCAAACAAGGCTGGCCGACAACCATGGACAAGCTCCGGCGGAACCTGGCAAGATTCGGAGGCCTCGAAGGCAAATCCCGTCCGAAGAGCATTTCTCGACACACCGCCTCTGCCGGGATCCATGACCACCACTATTCACAATGAATTTTGGTTCAGGAAAACCCCCTCTTTGGCGAAGAACTCGAAAAACTCTCTGTCAACACTCCGCCTTCAACAAGCGGGACGAGTCTACGCATTCGAGCTAGTAATGCCCAAGACAAAAGCAAAAGACTCCGAGACGATGCTTGGAACGAGCCTGCTCCACCTGCTCTTCAATGAAGAAATCGAGATGCCAGATCTAATCGATTTTGTTTCTGATAACTCTGTGATAGCAATGATCGGGAAAGGTGACACAAAGCCTTTCAAACCCCGCCTCCTATCAAGCTCATTGCCACTCAATAACTGGGCCACCTTCTCCGGACCCACCGCCAGCAAGAAGGACATGATCGAACAACTTGGTCTGACCCCTCGAGTCCTAGAGTCCAGTGTCAAAACCCATCCCGAGTCCATTATCTTTGAATTTGAGTCTCTCGAGTCATCTGATGGCCTCACGCCAGAAGATTACGAACTCATTGCCAATAATGTATTCCTGTATGCTCTTAATGAATGCTTCGATCTTTTCGAATATCCTCTCATTGCATCTTTAACAACTGATAAATTAACTAACACACAAATAGTTAATAACGATTCACTTGATAAAGAAGCGGACACATTAAACGAACAATACATTAAGCACATCTTTAAGCATGTTGTCAAACGAGAGAAAAACCGGGCCCAAGCTGCCGAGGAGGTTTTAACCAAAGTGAATTTGGGAACTGCTGAAGAGCCAAAAGAGACGCAAATCGGAAGTTTCTTCACCGGCACAGAGCAAGACGCATTGACTGCACTGCTCAAAGAATTCGTGGACGTGTTCGCTTGGTCTTACCAAGACATGCCTGGATTAGATCCAAACATTGTAGAACACCGGATTCCCTTGAATCCCGAGGCTAAGCCCATCAAGCAAAAGCTACGCCGAATCAAGCCAGAATGGTCTTTACAAGTCAAAGAAGAGATCGAGAAGATGCTCCGCGTCGGCTTCATCAGGGTGATCGAGTACCCCACATGGCTCTCCAATATCGTCACGGTCACCAAGGCCAATGGAAAAGTGCGTTGCTGCGTGGACTTCCGAGATCTCAACAAAGCAAGTCCCAAGGACGATTTTCCACTACCCAACATCGACATGTTGGTGGACACTACAGCCAATTTCGAAGTCAAGTCCTTCGTGGACGGGTTTGCCGGCTACAATCAAATCAAGATGGCCGAGGAAGATCAAGAAAAGACAGCTTTCACAACCCCCTGGGGAACCTATTGCTACACAGTAATGCCGTTCGGACTAAAGAACGCTGGGGCTACCTACCAACGGGCAGCAACCGCCCTCTTCCACGACATGATCCACAAAGAGATCGAAGTGTACGTAGATGACATGATCGTCCACTCAAAGGGATCAGATGGACAACACCTCACAGACCTGAGAAAGTTCTTCAATCGCCTCCGAAAACACTCAATGAGGTTAAACCCTGGGAAATGCACATTTGGGGTCAGCCGAGGCAAGGTCTTGGGATACATGGTCACCGAGAGAGGTATCGAGGTTGATCCTCAAAAGATCAAGGCCATCATCGAAATGAGACCACCGCAAACTCAAACAGAGGTGAAAAGTTTCATGGGCCGCCTGCAGTATATCAGCCGCTTCGTCAATCAATTGACCTCCATGTGCGAGCCAATCTTCAAACTGATGAAGAAGAACGCCGACATCGAATGGAACTCAGAATGCCAAGATGCCTTTGAAGAAATAAAGGCATACCTTGTGAGTCCTCCGATTCTCTGTCCTCCCCATGAGGAGAAGCCACTGTTGCTATACCTAACTGTGACCGACACCGCAGTGGGAGCCATGCTCTGTCAAGAAAAGAAAGAGTCACGAGTCGAAAATGCCATCTACTTTGTCATTCGAAATCTTCAAGGCAGCGAACTCAATTACTCAGCCCTCGAGAAAACCTGCGCAGCTCTGGTATGGGTTGTCGGAAAATTACGGCACTACATGCAGTCGCACACGGTACACTTGGTTTCCAAAATGGACCCAGTCAAATACCTCTTCGACAAACCATCTCTGTCAATGAGGCTCGCCAAATGGTCCTTCTTCCTAGCAGAGTTTGACATCAAGTACGTGAACCAAAAGTCAATCAAGGGACGGGCAATGGCTGAACAACTGGCTAATTTCCCAACCGACGAGGCTCGAGGCCCCGAACCACAATTTCCAGATGAGGGAATCTTTGCACTCGAAGGCGAAAATCGATGGCAACTGTTCTTCGATGGAGCAGCCAACAAAAAAGGAAACGACATCGGTATGCTCTTGGTCGATCCCAAGTAACCAACAATGCCGCCGAATATGAAGCCTGCGCTGCCGGACTACAAGCCACACTCGAGAGGAATGTCCAGAAACTCGAAGTTTATGGGGACTCAGCCCTGATCATCAACCAAGTTTCCAACAAGTGGAAAACCATAGACCTGTGCTTGCAAAAATACCATGCTGCATGGAGGACCTCATCACACAATTTGAAGAGGTCACCTTCACTACTTGCCAAGAGACCGAAACCGGTTTGCGAACGCCTTAGCCACCTTGGCTTCACTCGTGGAAATCCCTGACGGAAAAGCAATCAAGCCCTTCAAAGTCGGACGAAAGGAAATTCCTGCCTACTGTTGCGAGATCAAACCAGAACCCAAGCCCATCAATGAGCCATGGTATGACCAGATCTTCCAATACCTCAAGAACGGGGAAACCGCCTTCATGAACGAGGAAGGCCAACACGCAGAAGGGGGTCAAAGCCAAGAGCATCATGGCCCTAAAACACCTCGCCTCTCACTTTGTCATCCTTGGGGACATGCTGTACAATAAGCGCTACCAAGGACCACTCCTACGCTGCATCAGCCAGGAAGAAGCAAGCGAGTTCATGAACAAAGTCCACAATGGGTCTTACGGTCCCCACATGAACGCTAGAGCCCTGATGCAAATCATTCTCAAGATGGGCTACTACTGGATCTCCATGGAGGCAGACTGCATTCACTTTGTCCGAAGCTGCGACAAATGTCAACGGTTCTCCAACCTCAATCATCTACCTCCCCACGATCTCTACTGCATGACTACGCCTTGGCCTTTTGCCACTTGGGGAATTGACGTCATCGGAAAAATCGCTCCGCCAGGCAGCAACGGTCACTAGTTCATCTTAGTAGCCATCGACTACTTCACCAAATGGGTCGAAGCCAAGTCCTACAAGATACTCACCTCCAAGAAGGTCGCGCATTTCCTCAAGGAAAACATCATCTGCCGATACGGCATCCCAAATGAGGTCATATCAGACAACGGTTCACACTTCGAGGGGGAATTCGAGGCATCGCCGCCGAATTCAAGCTCACACGCCACAAATCTTCTCCCTACCGGCCACAAACGAACGGCGCCGTGGAAGCAGCAAACAAGACCCTCGAACGGATCATCCGAAAAATGACCACCCGAGGACGAGATTGGCCCGAGAAGCTGCACCTTGCACTTTAGGGCTACCGAACATCAGTCAGAACATCCACGGGAGAAACCCCATTCGCACTAACATACGGGATGGAAGCCGTCCTTCCCATTGAATTGGAAATTCCCTCACTCCGAGTGCTGCTAGAAAATGACGTCAACGAAGTCGAATGGCTCCGAAGCCGACATGACGAATTGGCTCTGCTAGACGAGCGACGACTAAAGGCCATGGAACACGTCCGAGCCTACCAAAGCAGGATGGCTAGAGCTTTCGACAAGAAAGTCAAGTCCCGAGACATCAGGGAAGGCGATCTGGTACTCAAAGAAAAGCCTCCCACTCGAACCAACCCACTGGGAAAATGGGAACCAACGTGGATCGGCCCTTTCGTGGTTCAAAAGATCTTCTCCGGAGGTGCCATGAAGCTGACAGACCTAGACGGCAATCCCTTCATGAATCCAGTCAACGGAAGCAAACTTCGCAGATACTTCGCCTAAAGAAGAACAACTGTGCATCTATTGGCACTCCATGTAGTGTCGAACTACGCAGACCTGAGCCCTCTAGTCCGGGGGAACGTAGGCAACCTTAATTGGTCCGGTCTAAAAACACACAAAAAAAGTCAAAAGTTTGAATGTCAATCAAGACCTCCATCAAGCTACACACTTTCCGGGAGCATACCCCCACCATCACCTTGACCAAGTCAAACAAAGGCCGCAACATCAAAGGACATCCGAGGGTCACTCAGCGTCAGACGACTGACCCATGTCTACTTCCAAGCCAGGGGCTTGTCTTCGCCCTCACGCACTTCACAAAAAAAAGAGCTCGAGCAAGGGCTCACAAAAAAAAAGAGCTCGAGCAAGGGCTCACAAAAAAAAAGAGCTCGAGCAAGGGCTCACAAAAAAATATATAAAACAAAAAAAAGCTCAAACAGAAGCTGCAAAAAAGAGGTCAGGAGCCCGACGCCAACAAAGGGCAAGGAAGCTACAGAAAAGACCGTCAAAACGACTTGTCAGGGGATCATCCAACCTCTCAAACACAGCCCAAGCAAAGGGGATTGCCGTCGTGGCCTGTGCCGCCTCGCTCGCAAATGCAAAGTCCAAAGATGGACACCGCCAAGGTTCACAAAATACACAAAAGCGAACAAGAGATCTCAAGGCTCTCGACAAAGCTTTAAAAGTAAATCACAAATCACTAACGGTTACAACATTTCTTGATGAGATCAAGCACGGTCTACTCTCAAGTTCACAACATGCTAAAAGACAAAGCCTTTAATACATTTAACAAATAATGTGTTTGCAATGCAATGAATGGATACCTAGGAGGTCATTCCGTGCCATCCGCGCTTGTCCCCTCGCCGTTCTTCCCTTTCTTCCCTCGTCCCCGGCGAGTCTTCTTTCGCTCCACGTGAACCAACTCGCGTCTCTCACCCGAGATCGTGGGTCCTCCCGTAGAGTCAAACAATCCAAGAGCCTCTCAGTGGCTTCATTCGCCCGTGCTTTGGCCTCGGATCTCCTCCCCGCGAGTCCGTAAAAGAGGACCTCTCCCCGTCGCCGGTCAACTCTAGTCTCGTAGTCAAACAAAGTGTCTCCCGTCACATCCCGAGGGTCGACTGTGCTTCGGCACTCCTAAGGCAATAGCTACTACGGCACCTGTGTCCTGCAATCGCTCCGCGCCCGCTCCCCAAAGCCGCTGGGATCGCCCAACACGCCGCTCATACCAGGCCAAGTACCGAGTCGTCAATACGACACTCTCCCGACGTCTAAGGAGCACCACAGAGGGAAAGCGGAATACTTCCATACCCTCGTAAAATACAAGAAAGCACCCGGAGCCGCCATACAAAGAGGGAGCTATCTCCGCAGAGCAAGGTCATCCTGCCCCAACAAAGGCTCCTGCTTCATCCCAAACCGCCGGGAAACAAGCGACGGAATATAGAAAGAGGACCAAGACAAACCTGGGACTCGACAACATAGGACCCTTCCCGAAAGGCCCTCCTAGTCTCAATCCCCAAAGGAACCCACCAACGGATCTCGATGCGTACCAAGCCGTGCCATCCATCTCTCCCAAAGCGGATCGATCCATATCCAACACAAGAGGTCGCTGAGCAAATGACCACGGGCTAAACGACGTCTGAGCCTCGAGCATGGCCCGAAGTCTCTCTCGCAGCCCACAAGGTGAGCAAAGCGGGGCTTCCCCTCTCATGAACCGATCCCTGCCGCCGACGATCAATACCATGAAGAGTCTCCCCAAAGACCAACGGGACAATATCCTCTCCAGCTGCAGTGCCCAACCACATCTAGCAAAGCGCCATCGCAAACCCCAAGGGAGCCGACCATGAAGAGCGTCGCTATCACGCACAAGGCAAATGCATCCCAAGAGACATCACTCGTCATCAACCATGAACCGCTCCTAGCCGCAGTAAATATCAATATGACCCAAATCAAGGATCATGCCCTGCACTTCTCCCAATGAAGTACGAAGAAAACCTGCAAGCTTCACGCTCACAGCAGCGCCACCAATCAAGGGAAGCGAGATGGCCTCCACCTCCGGTCCTCCAATCAAAGCCCGAAAATCCTCAAAGGTAGGCACTACCTCATTGTAGGAGAAGCAATACACATGCCTCCTAACATCCCAGAACTTCGCGGCAGCCCGCAACAAATCCCAATCAGGAACCAACTCCATAAAAGACCAAACCGAGCAAAGTCGAAACCTTACCTCAAAAGCCCGCCTCTGATGCCTCATACGGCGTCGCATCCGCGTTTTCAGCTGCTCAAGGAAGTGTGCTTGCCGCTCCTGCGAAAGCCTTGGCAAAATTCTTGGAACGTACGAAGAATCCATGGCAAAAATGGAGGTTCCTAGAGAAAATGGGGAAGAAAGCTCGAAAATGGCTGCAAATGGGGAATGGGGAAAGTCCAGACACTGGAAAGCATTTATTTCCTTCCCAAAAGCAAGGCTGGTCCGTACGGACCTCTTTGCAACCAAGGTTTGTCCGCACGGACCTTATTGCATATTGGCCCCACTTTCTTAGCAAACTGGCCAATAACCACTGTCCCCAGCAGGAACTTGCTCCAAGCTGCCCAAACACTGGCCAAAGCCATTTTCGGCAAGCATACACTACCCACAAACACTCTCTCAGCTCACGTGGCATGCACAAAAAAATAATAATAGCAACAATTCCTAGGACAATTCCCGGGAATCACAAATACGACATTACATCTTAAAATAAAATACTTTTGCCATGCAAATACAAGTGTTTTATTACAGGTACCCATAAATGTCTGTTGCTAAACAAAAAAAAAAAGAAGAAAGGGGATATGGAAAGAGGGAAAGCAAATGAATCCTAATCTGACTCCTCAGCATCATCATCACTGACATCCTCAAGCGAAAAGTCGGGCATCCCGGTAAACTCGCCAGTCACACCCTCATCATCGGAGTACTGAGCCCCCTCCTTAGGCTGGTACTCAAGATAATGAGAAGGATCGAAGCCGAAAAAAGGGTCAAAATAGGCATGCCCTGACGAACCCTCACCCTGTGCATCCGGCGGAGGAAAGAACTGATGAAGGGTCTGCGGTCTCTGAGCTCCCGAGGACGTCCCGGCATCCATGCTATGCTGCCCCCGCGAAGGTCCCTCCTGCTATGGCTCCGGCTCGGCTCTCGGTGGAGGAACATTTACAGAATGCCTCAAAGGCATCGGCTCGTACGCCGGCACACGTCGCGAAGACCGGCAAGACAGCCTCGACGCCATCTTCTTCGCGAAGGACCTCATTGCCATATAACGGCGGGTCAACATGTCATAGGCTCTCCCCGGGACCTGCACAAGCAAGCAGCCAAAGAAATGCTCAGCAATACAGTCATACTCAACAACAAAAAGAGAAAAATACAGAAAAGATGCCAAGATGGAAAAGAGTAAGCACACTCATCGGCATGTCAGGATCCACTCGGTAGGTAGCGTGAGCCGCTCGTGGACGGGCATGCACACCCTCCTCCTCGATGAGTCCCCACGAACATGCGTGAAATCCGGCCCAGGCACCGGAACCTCTGGGGGACCCTGCGGATCAGCCTCCCTCTCCCTCGCCAATACCTGTGGCGTCCTCAACTTCCTCCTCACGAAGGCTCCATACTCCTCTCGATACAAGACAAACTCATGGGCACTCACGCTGCCCAAATACCTCTCAAACTCCAATACATCCATATCCCGGAATCCAACATCCCGAAAGGCGGGTCCTCGGAGCCAAGGGAAGCATACCCGGCCATGCCGCCAAAAGACCCGCTCTTCCTGTGTACATGACGTCACAGTCGTGCCCCGCAAAGATCTTCCGCCGCGCCATCACCACAGAGCCCCCTCGAACTCATCGCCCTCGTACTAAACCCAGTGGATAGAGAACAAATGCCTCCGGCTATCTCTCTCCAAATGTGCCTCGCAACTCCCGTAGGAAATGGTGAGCTTACCCCCGCTGGTCCTCCTCTTCCTCACCGGCGTGCCCGGCCTAACATAGCGGGATAGGCCGCTATGGCCCTGTGATCTCTATCCCACGGGAAGCACTGAAAGATCTCGTAGAACCACACCTCGCGACAAAAGCGTAAGAGGCTCAATGCAAGAGAAAATGGAGAAAATGACAGGTTGCTAATCAAAAACAAAGAATGAACTCATACCTCCAAAGCAAAATCAAAACAAAGCCAAAGAACCGGCCACACCCCCGCTGAATCCGGTCCAAGGAGAAGTAAAGCTCGGCTAGGCCCGTCTCGCCCGTGCTATGTCACAAACTCCCTCCAAGTCAATCAAGCTCTCCAAGAGAGCAAAAGGAGCCGTCGTCGCATGGTTTGAGAAAAAGTCTCGAAAAGGGCAAACCACGTAAAGGAGCACGCTACCGCCCGTCACTCCGGCCGGTACCCGACAAGCAGGCCCCAATACCGGCCGTAATCCTCATCTCTACATCGCCGTACAAAGATCCCTGTGCCCCTACGAGGAAGAGGCGCAAAGCCCAGCAGCCTCATTCAAAGACGTCCTTGGCAATCATATCCCTCCACCGCACGGGCCTTCCTTCAAGGAAAGCCCGTGATAGCAAAGAAAATCTGTGGGCGTCACCGTCACCTCGCCCCACTCGGATGGAAGGTGTGGGTGGTATCCCACCAATACTCGTAAAGGCCCAGGAAAGACGCTCTTGTTCTTCCTCGTGTCGAAACCCCACCAAGTTCTCCACGAACACGCCCAGCCGTAAGCATAGACCAGCCTCCTGTGGCTCGGCCCGCCATCCATAGAGAAATTCGGCATCTGCTGCCATAACTCGACTACAGCCTCGAGCGATCCCCGAGTCTTCATCTTCTTGGCTTTCCCAGCCAAAAGCCCCTCATCCTGCAGGTAAACACAACAAAGGTACGTCAGTCACAGTACTTAATACCAAAGCATAAAAAAAAATCCGTCATAAAACACGGCACACGATGCACAAATTTTCACATGTAACCCGTCACAAAACACGACATGCATTACACATAATTTTTTCCCATGCAGTCCGTCACAAAACACGGCACACACTGTACAAATTTTCTCAAACAAGGGGATCAAGCACTACACGACACATTTTCAAAAGACCCGTCACAAAACACGGCACAAATTACACATATTTTCCCCTCAAAGTCCGTCACCAAAAACACGGCACAGACTGCATAACACATTTTCAAAAGAAAAGTCCGTCCCTACTGAAATTACCCGGATCCGAGAGGCTCGCGCCCCGGCATCTGGCATCTTTCGCGTTGGCGGCGGTTTCGTCTCGCCGTTTGTTTTCGCATTTGTAGAGTCGCCACGCCGTTTTTATTAAGCCCAAAACATTGAAAAAGGGCACGCTTTAAAGATAATTTTAAACTGTTTTTTGTGTGATGAGATTTTGAGTTCGGAGGTCAGATGACTCCTCGGGAAGAGAATATTAGAATATTAGAGCTCACCCGAGTCGCCTCGTAAAACGAGTCTTTCGGATACCCCTAATATCCTTTAAATGTTGTGTGTGTGTGTGCTTTTAAAAATGCATGTTGTATCGGATGTCTACATTGTATGCTATGTATGGAAATGTATTGAAATAGTAATGGAAGGAAGCCTTACCAATGTTGGTTCGTGTCTGTCTTCCGCTGGGGAATAGTGTTTGAGGTCGGAGTAGCTGCTCCTGCACGGATCGGGATTGCTTCGAGATGCCTAGAGTCCGCATGGACAGAGTTTCGGCATGAGTTGAGGTTGCGTGCGTTCGGGCAGAGGTTCGGCGTGCAAGGCTGGGATCGCAGTGGATCACTCGGGCGCAGGTTCGGCGTGCGCTGAGGTGGCAGGAGTCACTCCTGCGTAGTTTCGGCGTGTTTTGGGATCGCCGGTTTGACTCGGAAAGAGTCGGGACACCGTGGAAAGACTGTGCAAGGCCTCGGAGTACCACGAGGGGCCTCGCAGTACCTCGAGAGTGCCTCGGCAGCGCGGGAGCCGTCGCGGGAGCGCTCGGGAGGCTTCGGAGCACCATGAGGGGGCTCGGAAGGCCTTGGAAGGATCCGAAAGGGGCCGGGAATGCCTCGGAAGGTCTTAGAGGGGAAGCCAGAAGGCCTAGGGAGGAAGAGAGAAGTGGGAGGTGTGTGAAAATGAGGAGGGGGAGCCCTCTATTTATAGTGCCAGATTTGGTGCAAAGAGGTCCGTACGGACCTCCCTGGTAATCCAAACTTTTGGTTTTCCTCGATTTGAGGGAATCTGTGATGATGGTGAATATTTGGAAATCATGATGTCCCCTGTGGCAATAAGGTCCGTACGGACCATCTTGCATGCAAAGAGGTCCGTACGGACCAACTAAGCAAGAGGGTAATCAATTCTCTCCGGATTTGAGGGAATATTGTGGACTTTAAGGGGATTCAAGAATTATGATAACAAAGAGGTCCGTACGGACCATTATTGCTTCTCCAATTTCGAAAATTCCCGAAAGGTCCTTTTGTCCCTTTTTATCCTGCGAAGGCTCCTCCCTTGGTTTGGCCGGGGTTTAGAGAGGGTTTTGAGTGAGAGGGGTCGTCAAAGACTGCGTTGATGAGTCTGCGGTGCTTCCCATGTGTTTGAAAGGGTGTGATCCAGATTGGGGTACTTACGAAGCCCTCGATGACGTCACTTATGAAAGAAGTTGGGTCGCCGATAAGATAAGGGTCCTAATCTGGATCGCGTGCTGGGAGATAAAGTGACCGGGGAGGTCAGTGTGAGGACGTGGTGGTGTCCTATTGTGTGACCGCTAGCCGCAGGTCGGGTGGACCTGTGATAGGATTCCTACGTATCCCTGGCGGGAATCAAGCACAGTCGTAGTTCGGGTGTGGGGTGAGTGTTTTGTGAATGTGGGCGTGGTGGTGCCTCGCGAAGTGTCGCATGACCGCCGAGGTCGATGGTGAGGACGTGGTGGTGTCCTGGGTGACCGCATGGGTCGATGGTTCGGACCACTGTGATAGGATTCCTACGTATCCTCGGCGGGAATCAAGCCTCGGTCGTAGTTCGAGGTCGTGAAACCGGAGTGCGGGCGTGGTGGTGCCCTGAAGTGTTGTGTGACCGCCGAGGTCAGTGGTAAGGACGTGGTGGTGTCCTAAGATGTGGTGACCGCCGAGGTCAATTGTGAGGACGTGGTGGTGTCCTGGGATGTGGTGACCGCCGAGGTCAATTGTGAGGACGTGGTGGTGTCCTAGGATGGAAATTTTACGATTTTCCTAATCGGGTGGTTTAAGGCCTTCCGGGCCGGAGATAGTGATTTGGGAGATTTATACGGTCTTCTCTCCGGGACCGAGTGGTTTTAAAGCCTTCCGGTGGGGATAGCGTGAGGACTTGAATCGTCCTTCTCTCGAATGTGGTTATGCCACGCGCGTGAGGACTTTGAATCGTCTTCAAGGCGGCGGTTTGTGCCACGGCTGGAGGACTTTGAATCGTCTTACAGGCGGCGGTTGGTGCCACGTTGGGAGGACTTTGAATCGTCTTGGCGGCGGTTGGTGCCGGGGAGGACTTTGAATCGTCTTCAGGCGGCGTTGGTGCCACGCCGGGAGGACTTTGAATCGTCTTCGGCGGCGGTTGGTGCCACTGTTGGAGGACTTTGAATCGTCTTCAAGGCGGCGGTTGGTGCCACGCGGAGGACTTTGAATCGTCTTGCGGCGGCGGCTGGTGCCACGCCGGAGGACTTTGAATCGTCTTACGGCAAGCAGCTTGGTGCCACGCCGGGAGTGACTTTGAATCGATCTTACGGCGGCGGTTGGTGCCACGCCGGAGGACTTTGAATCGTCTTTCTCAAGGCCGTTGGTGCCACGCGGGAGGACTTTTGAATCGCCTTTCCTGGCGGCAGTGGTGGGAGGTAATGGCTGCCTTGAGCTTTGAGAAGTTTAGTTGTCTCGTGCTTTGTCCGTTGGGGAGAAGGTTGGACTTACGATGGCTGCCGGTGTTCATCCGTTGGGGATTTATCGTGGCCTTGTAGGGGCTTGCAAGGATTCCCTTTTTGACTTGCTGGGGAAGGAGCTCGGGCTTACTTTGATGGCCGGTGCTTGCGTTGCCGTTGAAGTGGGCTAGGTTCGGGCTTACACTGACTGCCGGTGTTCATCCGTTGGGGATATGTGGCCTTGTAAGGGCTTTTCCTGCTGAGAAAGTGTCTTCGGACCTGTTTTGAGGGCCGGTGCGTTGAGCGTTTTGGAGGCGTCTCGTGCCTTGATATTCGTACTGGGAGGTGTTGGCTCCTCCTTGAATTGCCGTCGAGCGCGTTTTGGAGGCATCTCGTGCTTTGATATTAAATGCGGAGGAGTGTTGGCTCCTTCTTGAGTTGCCGTTGAGTGGGCGAGGTTCGGGCTTACACTGACTGCCGGTGCTTGAATTGCCGTTGAAGTGGGCGAGGACCGGTCTTACGTTGACGGCCGGGGGTTGAATTGCCGTTGGAGTGGGCGAGGTTCGGGCTTACACCGACCGGCCGGTGTGCTTGAATTGCCGTTGAAGTGGCGAGGACGGTCTTACGTTGACGGCCGGTGCGTTGAGCGTTTTGGAGGTGTCTCGTGCCTTGATATTCGTGCTGGGAGGTGTTGGCTCCTTCTTGAATTGCCGTTGAGTGGGCGAGGACCGGTCTTGCATTGACGGCCGGTGGTTGAATTGCCGTTGAAGTGGGCGAGGTTCGGGCTTACACTGACTGCCGGTGGTTGAATTGCCGTTGAAGTGGGCGAGGACCGGTCTTACGTTGACGGCCGGGGGTTGAATTGCCGTTGGAGTGGGCGAGGTTCGGGCTTACACTGACTGCCGGTGGTTGAATTGCCGTTGAAGTGGGCGAGGACCGGTCTTGCGACATCGGCCCAGGTGGTTGAATTGCCGTTGAAGTGGGCGAGGTTCGGGCTTACACTGACTGCCGGTGGTTGAATTGCCGTTGAAGTGGGCGAGGACCGGTCTTGCATTGACGGCCGGTGGTTGAATTGCCATTGAAGTGGGCGAGGACCGGTCTTGCATTGACGGCCGGCCGAAAGGGTCTCGAAGGAGTCGTCGTCAACGCAGTCAAGAGGTGGTCAAGCAACGGATGGAGCTCCAAAGAAATTGGATTTCGTTCGTTCCATCTTCGAAGAACCCGGATGTCTTGTATCCGAATCCGGAGGTGCACAATCGTCGCTCCATGAACGTCGGGGAGGTAAGAAATCCGTTCCGTTTTGATTCCCTGCTCGAATTTTTGAATGCTAGAACTAGGTTTTAGTTTTTCGCATTTTTGAATTTTTGTTATTTTTTTATGCCTTTTTGTGAAATTCTTGATGAATTGTTGAAAATGGACATGTAAAAATTGTGGGTATGTGTATTTTGTGCAGAAATGTGTAGATTAGCTTTTATTTGTGAAAATAAAGTGCTTCTCTAATGAAATGCATGCTTTGGTGTTTTGTACCGTATGCTATTTATGTATGTACATTATGAGAAAAGTTTGTCGTGTAGTGACAATTTTTGTGAAAAAATGTGACATGTGCCGTGTTTTGTGACGGGTTTTGTCTGAAAGTGTGTACCGTGTAGGGACGGATTTTTTTTTTTTTTTGAAAAATGTGTTATGCATATGTGTCGTGCCGTGTGTGCCATGTTTTTGGGTGACGGACTTTGTGGGGAAAATATGTGCAATATGTGCCGTGTTTTTGTGACGGGTTATTTTCATGGCTTTCCGTGTTGGGACGGACTTTTTTGAAAATGTGTCGTGTAGGGCTTAATCCCTTTTTTGGGAAAATGTGTACAGTGTGTGCCGTGTTTTGTGACGGACTGCATGGGAAAAATTATATGTATAATGTATGTGGAAATTATGTGCGACATGTGCCGTGTTTTGTGACGGGATATATGTGAAAAATATGTGCAATGTGTGCCGTGTTTTGTGACGGGATATATGTGAAAAATATGTGCAATGTGTGCCGTGTTTTGTGACGGGATATTTTTCATGGCTTTCCGTGTTGGGACGGACTTTTGTGCCTTTCGTTTTGTATTAAGTACTGTGATTGACTTACCTTTCTTTGTGTTTACTGCAGGATGTGGGAGCTTATGGCCGGGAAGGCCAAGAGGATGAAGACTCGGGGATCGCTCGAGGCCGCTGTTGAGCCGTGCGCCGGATGCCCGATATTTCCGTGGATGGTGGTAGGCCGAGTCCCAGAGAGGCCGGGTCTACGCTTTCCGGGCCTGGGGGTGTTCGTAGAGAACCTGGCCGGAGTTTCTGACACGAGGAAGAACAAGAGCGTCTTCCTTGGCCTTTCCGAGTATTGGTGGGATACCACCCACACCTTCCATCTGAGTTGGGGAGAGGTGACGGTGACGCCGACCGACTTTGCTTTGCGACACGGGCTTTCCTTCAAAGGAGGGCCGGTACGGTGGAGAGATATAATCTCCGATGCCGTGTTGACCGAGCTGCTGGGCTTTGAGCCTCGTCCTCGCAGGGGCCTGGGCATGTTGTATAGTGATGTGGAGCTGAGGATCACGTCCAGCATTGGGGCCTATGTTCGGGGTACCGGCCAGGTGACGGCGGAGCAGCTGGCGCGCTCCTTTTTGTGGTATGCACTTTCCGAGACCTTGTTCTCGAACCATGCGACTGCGGCTCCCTTTGCTCTGTTGGAGAGCTTGATTGATCTGGATAGAGTTTGTGACATCGCTTGGGGCGAGGCAGGCTTGGCCGAGCTCTACTTCTCTTTGAACCGGTTTAGCCGGGGTGTGGCCAGTTCATTAGCCTGTTTTGACTTCGCTTTGGAGGTATGAGTTTATTGCCGTTTTTGATTTAGCAACTTGTCTTTTCTCCGTTTTCTTTTGCACTGAGCCTTTTCTGTTTTTGTCACAGGTGTGGTTCTATGAGGTTTTTCAGTGTTTCCCGTGGGATAGAGATCCTGGGGCTGTTGCTGCGTACCCTGCTATGCTCGGATGGGCTCGTACGGCGAGGAAGAGGAGGACCAGCAGGGGGAAGCTCACCATCGCCTACGGGGATGTACAGGAGCGTCTGGAAAGGGGTAGCCCGGAGGGGTTTGTTTTGTTCCCGTGGGCTCGGTATGAGGGTGATGAGTTCGAGGGGGCTCCCGAGGTGACAAGCAGCTGGGAAGATGCTTTGCGGGGCCCGACTGCGATGTTATGTATCCGGGGAGCGGGTCTTCTCGGGCAAAGATGGCCCAGGTGTGCTTCCCGTGGCTCCGAGGGACCCTCCCTTTGGGATGCTTGATTCCCGGGACATGGATGTGCTTGACTTTGAGAGGTACCTTGGCGGTGTGGGCGCCGAGGAGTTCATCTTGTATGGAGAGGAGTACGGGGCCTTCGTGAGGAGGAAGCTGAGGACGCCGCAGTAATCGGCGAGGGAGAGAGAGGCCGGCCCGCAGCTCCCCTGCAGGTTCCGATGCCGGGCCGGATTTCACGTATGTCCGTGGGGACGGGTCGAGGCGGAGGGTGTCTGTACCCGTTCCCGAGCAGCTCCGCCGCATACGAGTGGATCCCGATAGATCGGTGAGTGTCTTGACTCTTTTCCATCTTGGCATCTTTTACGTATTTTTTTTTTTCTTTTTGTTGTTGAGTGTAAGCGTATTGCCGAGCGTTTCCTTGGTCGCTTGTTGGTGCAGTCCCGGGAGAGCCTATGATATGCTGACTCGCCGTTATGTGGCGATGAGGTCGTTTGCGAAGAAGATGGCGTCGAAGATATCTTGCCGGTCTTCGCGACGCGTGCCGGCGTACCAGCCTATGCCTTCGAGGCATTCCGTAGACGTTCCTCCACCGAGAGCCGAGCCGGAGCCGCAGCAGGAGGGACCTTCGAGGGGGCGGCATAGCATGGATGCCGGGACGTCTTCGGGAGCTCCGAGGCAGCAGCCCTTTTATCAGTTCTTCCCTCCGCAGACGCACAGGTGAGTGAGGATCCTCGTGAGCCTTCTTTCTTCGATCCTTTCATCGGATTTGATCCTTCGGATTACTTTGAGTGGCGGCCTCGGCGGGGCTCGGTACTCTGATGACGAGGACGTGGCGGGCGAGTTCACAGGGATGCCCGACTTCTCTCTGGAGGACCTCGGCGAGGATGATGATGATGCTGAAGAGTCGGATTAGGGTCCATTTGCTTTCCCTCTTTCCATATCTTCTCTTTTTTTTTTTTTTGTTTAGCAACAGACATTTGATATTCCTGTAATAAAACACTCATATTTGCACGGCAAACAACATTTTATTTTAAGATGTAATGTCATTTTTGTGATTCCCGGGATTTGTCCTAGAAATGGTTGCTATTATTATTATATTTTTGTGCATGCCACGTGAGCTGAGAGTGCGTTTGTGGGTAGTGTATGTTCACCGGGAATGGCTTTGGCCAGTGTTTGGGCAGTTTGGAGCAAGGTCCTGCTGAGGACAGTGGTTGTTGTACTGTTTGCTGGGGAAATGGGTTCTGTTTGCAAGGAGGTCCGTACGGACATACCTAGCATGCAAAGAGGTCCGTACGGACCAACCTTGCTTTTGGGAAGGAGATAAATGGTTTCCAGTGTCTGGTTCCTCCCCATTTCCCCATTTGCAGCCATTTTCGAGCTTTCTTCCCCATTTTCTCTAGGAACCTCCATTTTTGCCATGGATTCTTCGTACGTCCCTAGAATTTTGCCGAGGCTTTCGCAGGAGAGGCAAGCACACTTCCTTGAGCAGTTGAAAACGTGGATGCGGCGCCGTATGAGGCATCAGAGACGGGCTTTCGAGGTAAGGTTTCGTCTTTGCTCGATTTGGTCTTTTAAGGAGTTGGTTCCTGATTGGGATTTGTTGCGGGCTTCCGCGAAGTTCTGGGATGTTAGGAGGCATGTGTATTGCTTCTCTTACAACGAACTGATGCCCACTTTTGAGGATTTTTGGGCTTTGATTGGAGGACCGGAGGTGGAGGCCATCTCGCTTCCTTTGATTGGTGGTGCTGCGGTGAGCGTGAAGCTTGCAGGCTTTCTTCGGACTTCGTTAGAAGAAGTGCAGGACATGATCCTTGATTCGGGTCATATCGACATTTCTGGGCTGCCGGAGCGGTTCATGGCTGATGATGAGAGTGATGTCTCTTGGGACGCATTTGCCTTGTGCGTGATGGCGACGCTTTTCCTGGTCAGCTCCCTTGGCATTTGCGATGGCGCTTTGCTAGATGTGGTAGGGCACTGCAGAGCTGGAGATGATATTGTCCCGTTGGTGCTGGGGGAGACTCTTCATGGTATCGACCGTCTGGCGACTGGGGATCGGTTCATGAGAGGGGGAAGCCCCGCTTTGCTCACCTTGTGGCTGCGAGCGAGACTTCGAGCCATGCCCGAGGCTCCAACGTCGTTTAGCCCGTGGTCATTTGCTCAGCCGACCTCTTGTGTTGGATATGGATCACCCGCCTCGGGAGAGATGGATGGCACGGCTTGGTACGCATCGAGGTCCGGTTTGGTGGGTTCCGCAGCTGGAGGATTGAGACTAGGAGGGTCTTGCAGAAGGGTCCTACGTTGTCGAGTTCCAGGTTTGTCTTGGTCCTCCTTCTATATTCCGTCGCTTGTTTCCGGCAGCTTTGGGATGAAGCAGAGCCTTTGTTGGGCCGGGATGATCTTGCTACTTTGCGGAGGTAGCTCCTCTTTGTATGGCGGCTCCAGGTGCTTTCTTGTATTTTACGAGGGTATGGAAGTATTCCGCTTTCCCTCCGTAGTACTCCTTAGACGTCGGGAGTGTCGTATTGACGACTCGCACGGCTTTGGTATGAGCGGCGTGTTCAAGGGCGGTCCCAATTGGTCTTGGAGAGCGGGCGTGTAGCGATTCTGGGACCCGGTTGCCGTAGTAGCTATTGCCTTAGGAGTGCCGAAGCCTGGTCTGACCCTTTGGCTGTGACGGGAGACACTCGTTTGACTACGAGACTAGAGTTGACCGACCGAGCGGGGAGAGGTCCTCTTTTACAGACTCGCAGGGAGGAGATCCGAGCCGAAGCACGGGCGAATGAAGCCCTGAGAGCTACTGGATTGTTTGACTCTACGGGGAGGACCCCAGATCTCGGACTGAGAGACGCAGAGTTGGTTCACGTGGAGCGAAAGAAGACTCGCCGGGGACGAGGGAAGAAAGGAAAGAATGGCGAGGGGACAAGCGCAGACGGCGCGGAATGACCTCCTAGGTATCCATTCATTGCATTGCAAACACATTATTAGTTAAATGTATTAAGCTGTCTTTTAGCATGTTGTGAACTTGAGAGTAGACCGTGCTTGAACTCATCAAGAAATGTTGTAACCGTTAGTGATTTGTGATTTACTTTTAAAGCTTTGTCGAGACGCAAGATCTCTTGTTTGCCTTTGCTTTTGTTGTGCACTTTGTCGGCGTCCGTCCTTGGACTTTTCTGTTGCATTTGCGGACTGAAGCAGTCTGGGCCATGACGGCAATCCCTTTTGCTTAGGCTTTGTGCTTGGCTGAGAGGTTGAATGATCCCTTGACAAGTCGTTTTGACGGTCTTTTCCGCAGCTTCCTTGCCTCTTGTTGGCGTCGGGCTCTTGACCTCTTTTTTTTGCAGCTTCTGCTTGAGCTTCTTTTGTTTTTTATTTGTTTTTTTGTTTTTTGAAGCGCGTGAGGGCGAAGACCAGCCCCTGGCTTGGAAGCAGACATGAGTCAGTCGTTTGATGCTGAGTGACCCTCGGATGTCCTTTGATGTTGCCGCCGTCGTTTGACTTGGTCAAGGTGACTGTTGGGGCGTGTTCTTGAAAAGTGTGCAGCTTGATGGAGGTCTTGATTGACATTCAAACTTTTGACTTTTTGTGTATTTTTAGACCGGACCAATTAAGGTTGCCTACGTTCCCAGGACTAGAGGGCTCGGGTCTGCGTAGTTCGACACTACATGGAGTGCCAAGAGATGCACGCTTGTTCTTCTTTAGGCGAAGTATCTCGCGAAGTTTGCTTCCGTTGACCGGATTCATGAAGGGATTGCCGTCTAGGTCCTCGCCTTCATGGCGCCTCCGGAGAAGATCTTTTGAACCACGAAGGGGCCGATCCATGTGGGTTCCCATTTTCCCAGTGGGTTGGTTCGAGTGGGAGGCTTTTTTTTGAGTACAAGGTCGCCCTCCCTGATGTCTCGGGATTTGACTTTCTTGTCGAAAGCTCTAGCCATCCTGCTTTGATAGGCTCGGACATGTTCCATGGCCTTTAGTCGTCGCTCGTCTAGCGTGAGCCAATTCGTCATGTCGGCTTCGAGCCATTCGACTTCGTTGATGTCATTTTCCAGAAGACTCGGAGTGAGGGAATTTCTAGCTCGATGGGAAGGATTTGCTTCCATCCCGTATGTCGGGCGAATGGGGTTTCTCCCGTGGTCGTTTCGACGATGTGCGGTAGCCCCAAAGTGCAAGGTGCAGCTTCTCGGGCCAATCTCGTCCTCGGGTGGTCATTTTTCGGATGATCCGTTCGAGGGTTTTATTTGCTGCTTCCACGGCGCCGTTTGTTTGTGGCCGGTAGGGAGAAGATTTGTGGCGTGTGTGTAAGTACCCAAATCTGGCTCATGCCTTTCGGTTAATTTTCCCGGCAATTCCGGTAATTTTTCCGGTAATTCCCCGGATTTTCCTAAAGTTCCGGAACAATTCCGGAACTGTTCCAAGCCTTTTAAGGGCTGAAGGGAATGCTTGGTGATTAAGAAACACGTTTTTCTTAATCCCAAAACCCTTCTAGAAGGCTGCCACCTTGCACGTTTCTAGAAGAAGCCGAGATCTCGGCTACTTATGTCGTGCGACATAATCGGCCGAGAGAAACCTTCTAGAAACTGCCACCTTGCATGTTTCTAGAAGAATCCAGTAGTGGCTACTTATGTCGTGCGACATAACCAGCCAGAGAGAGTTCTAGAACCATGCCACCTTGCATGTTTCTAGAAGGAAAGCAGTTATGGCTTGTTATGTCGTGCGACATAACAAGCCCATGCAAAGTCCGCTCTATAAATAGAGGCCTTCACCTCTCATTTTACACACACCTCTTCCACCCCTCGCCCCCTCTATAGGGAATACGCTCCGAAGCCTCCTCTCTCCTCACATACCCCTCAAATCAACCTAATCCTCCCAAATCCATCCCACACACACTTCCCACACACACACTTCCCACATACATCAAGAAATCAAGGAGTTCCCAAGGATCCAAGGCCTGAACTCGGTCTCAGGAGGAGGACGCTAGAAGGCTCCTATATCTAACTTGATATAGGAGTTGTGGATCTTCAAGGGTAACGAGTTTCTACCCCTTTTCCACTCTCTATTTTCCTTTGAATATAAAATCTAGGTGTTACATGCATTGATAATATAGTATTCGATTAAAGTTGCATGCTTTAGCTTCATATTACCCAGATCCACATTTTATTTCATTACATTTCATATAAAATCTTCGTTTTGACTTGGTTTTTGCATGAACACTCAAGATGAGTGTGGATCCCTCATATCCACACCCTCTTGAAGTGTTCATTATTGTTAAACATGCTCCCCGAGATTTGTTTGTGAAGTAACTTGACCATTTTGGTGCCTTGTTACCTCTGCAAATCTCGGTTGTAAAGCCTTCGCAAAATGGCTAGTTATGTCACGCGACATAGGCGGCCTATGTCACGCGACATAAGTAGCCGGTTGCGAAGCTTCACGCTTTCAAGCCGTAATCTGATGTTAAACCCCTTTAAGCTATAACCCGATGTCTATACGCAATTTAGATAGTATCTATGTACATACTATGTCATCTTTTCATTAAAATATCATTCTCATACATAAAGGTGCATCCTTTACACCTAAATCCCATTTTTCATGCATTAAAATCATTCCTTTTCCATTTTAAATCCCTTTTCACATTAAAGATGCACTCTTTGCACAAAGATCATTTCTTTACATAAAAAACATCCATTTGCAATCAAATGCATCATTTTCAAACCAAAAATGCCATCTTTTTGCTAAAATATCATTTTTACATGCATTTCCCCCTTTTCCCCAACCTTGGAATGGACCGGTGTAAAAGTTCTCATCTTTGCATCGTTCCTTCCATCAAAGGTTCATGATTTCTTTAGGAAAAGGATAACCTTGAACCCTATATCTCCGATTATCGCTTAAGAATGAGTATGAAGCCTCTATACGAGCTCGACCGTCTTAAAGCGTAGGATTGATGGGCTAAGGACATTCCTTCCTAAGGAACCTCATCTTTGACCCAAAAGAGAGTCATTCTCTCGATCACGCAAGTCCCGAGGGTCCCGAGGTTTAAAATGCGATGATCATAAGTCATAAGATGAGGACGGGATCATAATCCCAAATACATAAATTCCAAGGAATCCCGAGCGACAACCAACAAATGGTTTGTACGTCCGGAAGATAACTTGGGACATTCCCCCCCCCCTTATTTTCAAACACATGCACACAAAGAAAGCACGCAAGCAAACACGATTAATGAAATCTAGGGAGACTTGCTCCGGCAAGGCACTTTGGGTGAACGCCAAACGTTCTTCCCAAGGGGTAACTTAACCTCCGAACCCATAAAACCTTTTTTTCAAAGTTTTGAGGTAATCAAAATGGCGTGGCGACTCCGTTTTCAAATAACTCGGATGTCTTCAAACTCGCGTGAATTCCAATAAACAAAATTTTGGGGCACACATTCACGGTTTGGCGACTCACTGGGATAACCCAAAGGAGAAAAGCTTTATTTTCAAAACAAAAGTCGATACTTGGTATATAGGTGGACCCCACTTACCCTTCCTGTATCGCTCCCTAACCCGGGGCTTGGGATAACAAGGTGGTTTAACAATCCCACGTACCAGTATCCCTTTTCGAAAAAAAAACTTTTGAAACAAAAAAATAAAAGAAAGCTTTTCCCTTTGAGCGGGTTAGACTCCCATCGCCGATTTCATTAATCGTCTTTGCTTTCTTTTACCATGCATTGCATCATTTGCATCTTGGAATCTGTGCATACTTTGAACGGGAAATAACCCGAAAAATAGCAAAAGGAGTGGAACACGGAAAATTGATCCATGCGGTCGTACGGCTAATCCTCATAGGATTCGACCATACGACCTCGGTGGCAATTCCACCAGGAAAAATCATGGTTAATCTGGCAGTCCTAGCGGCTTGGGGCTATTCGGCTCCATGATCGATCGGGCTCCTTAAAATTTACGTGCTTATGTCTTGCATTTTCCCCGTCTCGAAAATCATTCCTTTAAAACACATTTATGAAAATCTCTGTTTTAACTCAAAAAGGAACATTTTTAGGAGACCGCACACTACGCGCACCTGATATATCCTGTACACTTTTGCACGCACGTCCTTCAAACCCGAGGGTGGTTTCACTGCATCACGGACAGCCTTACGATGCTCCCGGCGCGCACGGAATCATCCCAACCTCCCCATGGCGGCCGGTGTCGACCAATGCACACCCGTGTCACACGTTTCAAAAATCCGTGACTTTTGGTTGGTTTTTGGTCTAGTCCGTGTCATATAGCCCAGTTGCATACCCACGTAAAGGTCAAGCCTTAGCTCATAACGGAAGCCAAGATTTTCGCTCAAGCGAAATTCTGCCGAAATTCCGACAAGGAAAAATCGGTGGGATCTTGACTCCGACATTGACTATTGACCTTGACCCGCACGGAATGCGTAAGAGTCAAGACCAAGTCTTTGCCAAAATAAAAGATCTTTCGCTCAAGCGAAGCTCTGCCAAAATTCCGACAAGGAAAAAATTGGCAAGATCTTGACCGGCATTGACTTCGATTCCGACTCGCGCACTTCCTATGCAACGAAGTTCAATGTGACACTTTGTGTCATCCGGCTTTTGCCGCCCGACCCATGCCTATTATATTCTCGGACATTACCGAAAGTCAAAAACCGTCATTCGCTCAAGCGAAACTCGTCGAAGATCCGTCAAGGCAGAGACGAGACTTTCCCGGTATTGCCTTGACTATAATCCGCATCGCTCGTGCGTTGAAAGGTCCTATGACCCGCTAGACCCGATAGGAGCGTTTCTTACTCTCGGTCGGTGGGATCCGCGTGCCCTATAGGACCCTCGCCCGGGCCGTCCACCCCGGGAGGTCGAAATAGGTGGAATACGAGGGGCTTATAGACGTAGTGACGGAACCCACCGATCCAGGATCTAGTGTAGTTACGAAAAGAAGGGCAAAACCCCCTTTTCCAACCAAATAGATATTAATAAAAGACATTGTTTTAAGTAAACTTGAAGATTCTAATTTGCATATTGCCCGAGCCTTCAGCCTAAACACCTACCCCGAGTCTAAACCTTTCCTATCCCTTTCCCGCAGCGAGAAAGAAGTGGGTGAGAACACCGGGTCGGCCGACTTGTTAGCGCAGAATCCTCGACAGTTCGCGTAATCCTCGGTTTCATCGAGAGAGTCGAATGACCGATTTGACAGAAAACAGTGCTGGTTTGGGTAACCAGATGACTAGGGAAGAAAAGCTAGCCTATAACCAATGCCCTCCCCCATCTTCATATAACCCATTGCCAAAGACTGTCCTTTCTCAGTCTTCTCCAATACCCCAAGCTGTTAGGGTCCCGACACCCTCGCTTCCTCTGAATCCCTCCATGGGACCCTTTTCCTCCTTTCAGCCAGAGCCAAATTTCCCTACCCAGAAACCCCAGTATCAGAATGGACGAGACCAAACACTGTCGCTTTCACAATTATCATGGCCATAACACTAATGATTGCACCTACCTGAAGCTCCTGATCTCTCGCCTAGTTGAAGAAGGCAAGTTAGAACCACCTCGGGGTCCCAATGTGGTCAAGAATCCTCTTCCTGCTAACAACCGAGTCAACATGATCGAGTTCGGAGGAACAAATGGAAATGGTTTTGGAAATCCAGCGGTCATAGATATCCTGAAATTCAATGTTCCTTATGGTGAATTACAAGGGAAATGGAAAGATCTGATTAATGTCGCCGCCATGGAGGGACAGTTTGGACCCATAGTCGGAACTGATTTCGTTAATGTTGTCAGAGCTCGGCCTCTTTTCTACGACATCGAACCAAGAACCATGGTCAAGATTACGTAAGAAAGGCTCACTTATGAAGACTGCGAGTTTGAAGTAAAACAAGCCATGATAATGAAAGTCTCTCCCGAACCCTTCATTACCCATGACGAGCATAATGTGTTTGTAATGGCTCTTACTACTCCCGAGGATCATTCCCAACCCCGTTTGGGAAAAGGTAGAGAGAAGAGTGAACAAGCCGAAGACTTGTGGGATGAAGAGAGCCGTATCTCGATGCCGAAAGCACAACCGGTCCTACGCGCCGGAAGTACAAATGGATGAAGTTAAGATCGAAAGGAGATTCCGCTAATCGCCGAGTACTTCCTATGGAATTGGTGTCAACAAAGGCAATAATGATCCGCAGAGTGCACAATCAAATGACAACGCCGGCAAGACTGCTACTTCCCTGTGGCAACAAAGCAAGAAGGAGTGAGATCCCGGTCCCAACCCTTGTCAAGTCCCCCTCGAGTCAATAAGTAGTGTAGGGTCCAGAGTCGGTGTTGTCTATTCGGTTGAGTCAGGGAATCTTCGAATTCCGTCCTCGAGTCATCCGAAGGCCTCACGCCCGAGGATTATGAAAATGTAATCGATGTCATCTTTCCCCTTATCTTGAATGAAATGACAAATCTTTCGATTATCCTCTTATTGCCAACTTAACAAATGATAAATTAACTCAAAACTTAACAACAGGTTAATAATGAATCATTTGAACAAGATGCAAACACACTAAACGAACAATACATTAAAGAAATCTTTAAGCGGGTTTCGAAAAGAGGAAAACCGGGCCCAAGCCGCGAGGAGATTTTGATAAGTGTGAACTTGGGTACTATTGAGGAACCTAAAGAGACACAGATTGGAAGCTTCTTCCGGGGGTTGAAAGGGACAGACTAATCGAGTTGCTCGTAGAATACGTCGACGTGTTTGCATGGTCATACAAAGATATGCCGGGGCTAGACGGTTCGATAGTAGAGCACGTAATCCCTCTAGCACCGCATGCTAAGCCGTAAAGCAAAAACCGAGAAAGATCAAGTCGGAATGGTCTCTACAGTCAAAGAAGAAATTGAGAAGCTACTGCGGGTAGGATTCATCGAGTTATTGAATACCCGACATGGTTGTCCAACATCGTGACCGTAACCAAGGCCAATGGGAAGGTGCGCCGCCGTGTGGATTTCCGAGATCCGAACAAGGCCAGCCCCAAAGACGACTACCCTCTCGCCAAACATAGACATCCCGGTGGACTCCACCGCCAACTACGAAGTCAAATCCTTCGTTGATGGTTTTGCAGTGCTACAACCGCATCAAGATGGCCGAGGAAGACCAAGAAAAGATTCCTTCACCACACCGTGGGGAACCCATCGTTATACAAAGAATGCCATTCGGGCTCAAGAATGCCGGGGCTACTTACCAAAGGGCGGCGACCGCACTTTTTCATGACATGATCCACAAGGAGATTGAGGTCTACGTAGACGACATGATAATCCACTCCAAAGGAGAAGGTGGGCAGCACTTTGTTGACCTACAAAAATTCTTTGAGAGGCCGAGACAAAGCATTCCATGAGACTAAACCCCGCCAAATGCACCTTCGGAGTGACAAGGGGAAAAGTGCTCGGGTACATGGTCACGGAGCGAGGTATAGAAGTTGACCCCAGAAAGATCAAAGCTATCATGGATATGAGGCCACCTCAAACCCTGCATGTAAGTCAAAAGCTTCATGGGTAAATTGCGGTACATTAGCCGTTTCGTCAATCGTTTGACCACTATGTGCGAGCCCATCTTCAAGCTCATGAAGAAGAATGTGGACACGTAATGGACCGAAGAATGTCAAGATGCCTTTGACCAGATCAAGGCATACTTAGTACATCCCCAGGTACTATGCCCCCACATAGACGTAAGCCTCTTCGCTCTATCTCACCGTCACGTACACGGCGGTTGGGGCTATGCTTGCTCAAGAGAAGAAAGACTCTCGGGTAGAAAATGCCATTTACTTTGTCGGCCGGAAGCTACAAGGGAGTGAGCTCAATTACTCGGCATGTGAAAAGACTTGTGCAGATCGGTCCGGGTAGTCGGCAAGTTGAAGCATTATATGCAAGCCCACCCCGTGAACTTGGTCTCGAAAATGGACCCCATCAAGTACATCTTTGACAAGCCTTCCCTCTCGATGCGTTTAGCGAAGTGGTCCTTCTTCTTGGCAGAATACGACATCAACTATGTGACCGTAAAGGCCATCAAGGGTCAAGCATTGTCGATCACCCGGCGAATTTCCCCAAGAATGAAGACAAAGGGCCCGAACCCCAATTTCCGATGAAGGGATCTTTGCGGTTGAGCCCGAAAATAGATGGCGGTTGTTCTTTGACGGAGCCGCTAACAAAAGAGGAAATGGTGTAGGAATGCTATTGGTCGATCCGAAAGATGAGCATACCCCCATAGCCCTCAAGTTGAACTTTCCCGCCACGAACAATGTCGCCGAGTATGAAGCCCGCATTGCCGGTTCGAGGCCGCCTTAGAAAGAAATGTCAAGGAGCTCGAAGTTTACGGAGACTCGCTGATCATCAACCAAGTCTCCAACAAGTGGAAGACTCGTAGACCCTAATCTACAACGGTATCATGCCCATATGGAGGAGTTGATCGGACGGTTCAGAGAAGTGACTTTCCACTACTTGCCGAGGGAAAAGAACAGTTCGCGAGATGCCCTAGCTACTCTAGCCTCATTGGTAGAGATCCCCGAGGGAAAAGCCATAAAGCCCTTCGAGTGGGTAGAAGAGAAGCCCCACTTTCGTTGTGAAGTGGACTGGGACTGAGCCTATAAAGGAACCTTGGTACATCGTATTTACCAATTTCTCAAAGACGGAGAGTCGGCTTTCGTGAGACGAAGAAGGTAGACCAAAAGAAGGTATCGAGCCAAGAGCTTACAAGCCCCGAAAAGGTTGGCTTCTCATTATGTCATTCTAGGAGGCAACCTATACAAGAAGCGGTATCAAGGACCACTCCTCTTATGTGTCACTCAAGAAAGAGCCAGAGAGTTGATGACCGAAGTCCACAATGGTCCTTGCGGTCCTCACATGAATGCCGAGCCCCGATGCAAGTGATCCTCAGAATGGGTTACCACTGGATCTCCATGGAAACAGATCGCGTTCAACACGTCCGAACTGCGACAAATGCCGCCGGTTTGCCAACCTCAACCATCTCCCACCTCATGACCGTACCGCATGACGACTCCTTGGCCGTTTGCAACTTGGGGCATTGACGTGATAGGGAAAATATCCCCGGCAGGAAGCAATGGGCACGAGTTCGTGTTGGTAGCCATCGACTACTTCACAAAGTGGGTAGAGGCCAAGTCCTACAAGGTCCTCACTTCGAAAAGTGGCCCAGTTCATCAAAGAAAACATAATGTGCGTATATGGGGTGCCCAACGAGATCATTTCGATAATGGGTCACACTTCGAAGGAGACCGCGATAGATCCGCCGTCGAATTCGTAGTTACTCGCCACAAGTCGTCCCCGTACGGACCTCAAACCAATGGAGCCGTGGAAGCTGCTAATAAGACACTCGAGCGGATCATCCGGAAGATGGCCACCCGTGGTCGTGATTGGCCCGAAAAGCCGCACCTAGCACTCGGGGGCTACGTAACGTCTCGTCGAACAGCCACAGGAGAAACTCCTTTTGCCCTAACTTACGGGATGGAAGCGGTGTTACCGGTGGAGTTGGAAATCCCGTCATTAAGGGTCCTCCCGGAAAACAAGTGTCAATGAAGTGGAATGGCTGCGCGGCCGGCATGATGAGTTAGCCCTCGCTTGACGAGAGAAGGCTAAAAGCCATGGAACACACCCGAGCCTACAGAGGCGAATGGCCAGAGCGTTTGATAAAAAGGTCAAGGCCGTAGATATCAAAGAGGGCGACTTAGTGCCGAAAGTAAAGCCCCTACAGAGAACTGAACCCCACAGGAAAATGGGAACCCGTCTGGATCGGCCCTTATGTGGTGCGTAAAATACTGTCGGGAGGAGCAATGAAGCTTGCGTACTTGGATGGCAATCCCTTTGTCCACCCGGTCAACGGTGATAAAACTCCGAAGATACTATGTCTGATAAAAAAAAAAAAAAAAGAAAAAGTGCAAAAAGAGTAATACCCGGCTAGGCCGAAAACCCCAAAAGGGCGGTCTAGGCAAAAGACAGGGTTGCACATATATAAAAAAAAAAAAAAAAAAAATCTTAGTGCAAAAAGGGTAATGCCCAGCTAGGCTGAAAACCCCAAAAAGGGCAGTCTAGGCAAAAGACAGGGCTGCACATAAAAAATTGGTTCACCAGAATGAACTACGAAGACCTGAGCCCCTTAGCCTTTCTTGTAAAAGGGGAACGTAGGCAGCCATATATGGTTCGGTCTAAATAATAAAAAAGGACGATTAAGTTTCCATGAAATGTGTCCTAAATAATAAAAAGGACGATTAAGCTTCCATGAAGTGCGTCCTAAATAGTAAAGGGCATTTCAGTTTTCATAAAACGGGTCCCAATCAATAAAGACATTTGAATTTCCATGAAATGTGTCTTGATTAATTTTTAAGATAATATGCCTTGTTCATTACAAGTTAAAAACTTCTTGATGAGTTCAAGCACGGTCTACCTCTTAACTCTGCTAACCCGCTAAAAAAGATCTAAAATACAACAAAATGCCTAAATAAACTAATGTGTTTGCAAATGGCAATAAGAGGATCTTGAGAAAAGACTTGTCAGTCGTCATTCGCTGAGTCTTCTTCAGTCTTCTTCCCTTTTCCTCGGCCTCGTCGAGTCTTCTTCCTTTTCTTCTCAATAATGTCGGTATCCCTCATCCCGACCTCTGGTATCCTCGCTGGAGCCTCTACCAACCCCGTGTCAATGAGCGCTCTCTCTATACGAGCACGAGTCCGCACCTCCTCCCTCGAGCCTCGGTCAAAGGAGCGACCTCGGACAATCTCTTGTACCGAGCCTCCATATCTACGACCAAGTCACCTGATTGGTTATGGCAACTCACCTTAGCCTCGGTCTCCCTCGGAGTCCTACTCGAGTCACGGTCGGCTCCCAATAAAGCTCGACGTCTATCCTCCAAGATAACCTGAGTCGTTCCCATCTCCCTCTCGTACCGGTCCAAGTAGACAGGTGGTCAAGATGGTGCTCTTCACCGCTCCTGAAGATAGCCCTGGGTGGGAAAGCGTATGTGTCCAAGCCCTCGAGAAGAAAGAGAGGCTGGATGGATCTCTCATATCCAATGACACCATCTCCATGGTCCGGATGTCCTCCCAATCACTCAATGGCTCTGTAAAGCCCCAAGCTGCTGGATACCAAGCGGGGTATGTAGAAGGACGACCGGCGAGAATCCTGGAACCCTCACAGCATAAGACTCCTGAAATATCCTCCCCGGGTCTGCAACCTCCGGTGTGGTATCCACCAACGGATGTCCGAAGTGGATAGCCTAGCCATCATCAGCTCCCAGTCACCCTAGTCCTGCTGCCTAGGTGCACCCCTCCGAGAAATCACCCAAGGGCACTGAGTCGGCAAAGCCCCAGGCAAAGCCCCGAGCCTCTCCTGTAGCCACAGAGTCAACATAGCCGGACTCCCGGACCTCATGAAACGGTCTCCCCGAGCCATCCTATCGATCCCATGAAATGTCTCTCCCAAAATCAGCGGGACAATATCCTTCCCAGCCCTGCGAGTCTCGACCATGTCCAAGAGGCCACTATGACAGATCCCCACGGACTCAGCGGTGAACAAAATAGAGAATACGCAGAGAATGAAAGCATCCATAGCCACCGTGGTCGCAGCCATATCTGGAGACCCAAACCTGCCCGGGATATCGAAAGGTCAATCCTATCCGGGCTACCATCATCCTCTCAGCCTCTCCCAAAGGAATATGCAGAAAAGATGCAAGCTTTACCGTCACCGGCACGTCTCCGATCAGCGGAATAGATATAGCCTCAGTCTCGGGACCCCTAATCAAGGCTCTGAAGTCCTCGTGCGTTGGGACGATTTCGTTGTAAGAAAAGCGGTAAACATGTCTCCGGACGTCCCAGAACTTTCTTTGCGGCTCTCAACGAGTCCCAATCGGGCGGGAGATCCCTCAAATGCCATAAAGACTTGATCTTGAAGGAAGAATCAAGCGAGTCCCTTGTGATTTTGGAAGTTATGTCTCGCCCAAGATTGAAGACCGGATAGAAAATGGTCTCGCTTCCCCCTTTGCAATCTAACGGGATTCTCCATCGCAAAGTGTTCAAAGATGGTGCTTTTAGGTCCAAAATATGCTCTGGGAACAATTGGGACAAGTCTAGAGTGAAAATGAAATGAAATGGCCAAGCCTTGCTTTTATTCAGAAAATAACCGGCTCGAGACAGCGTAAGCCGCACGGCTTCATTTGCCCTCAAGGCCATGCCGCACGGCTACATTAGCCCTCTGCAGAAAAAATTCTGCAGCAACCAAAGTTGCTGCCCAAGGGAGTTTTCACCCCACTTTTTCAACCAAAACCTGTACAGAAACATATCCAGAAGCCATTCAAGCATTTATACACCATTATAAATCATTTTGGCCCAGTTTCAGCCCCAATTCCAAGCAAAAAAGTCGCCCCAAGGCTCAGATAATATGCAAATTGAAAAAGCATGAATTAGAAAAGCAAATAAAATGTAAATACAATGTTTTCGCCCCATCGGCGCCCAAATAAAGCAAAAAATAAACAAGTTGTGCATAAAAATTGTTCATTGTTTGTTTTCGTTCCAAATCTATTCTAGAGACCTCCTAGGCCTCCGATTCTTCTTCATCTTCATCGCTACTCAGCTCATAAATGCTAGCCTCCCTCATCAAGTCCTCCTGGTCGCTCACATCGAGACAAATGGACATTATCGTGCCCGTACTCGGCCGAGTGCTCCCGAGAATGTCGGCGTTGGGTCCCCGCCCCCGAGGCATGGCACTGGAAGAGTACTCCGAGGCCGATGAGGGTAGGCTATTTGTGCCCCAGAGCGTCATGCCGTCTCTTGCGCCCCCAGGGCTCTGTGCATCCGCTCGCTAGCCTTCGAAGCGCGAGCCGGCTTCCTCAAAAGAGGCACGGCACATGTCCTTCCAGCCCCTATTCTGCACGGCCGGCCTATCGTAAGTGCGATTTGGAACACGAGAAAAAAAAAGAAGAGAAAATCTCGGAAAATCTCAAAAATTGCAAAAGCAGAAAATCTGAAAGCTAAAAAGGGAATAAGACCCTAAAAAGTACACTTACAGGTGCTATCGGGCGGCAAGGTGTACCTGGGGCTCCCTAGCATCGGGGACAGGTATCCTCATCCTCCTCGGCACTCCATGGATCACGTAGGACAGATGCGCGCAGGAGGGATCGGCGGGTCGGTAGGCTCATCCTCCCCATATCCCTGAGTGACCGCCGGCTTCACTAGCCACGCTGGCGTCCTCGGGCGCCGTTCCACAAACACGGCGTAGGGGTACCCATGTCAAAGTACTCCTCTGCGGCCACGCCTGCCTGGTACCTAGCAATCTCATCCTCCGGCCAGTCCCTGGGCTGCAGCATCCGTGCTGGAGGGTCAGAAGGAGTAATGGCGTCCAATGGAGGGACATGGCCATGCTGCCTCGAGAAGCGGTCCCCCAAGTAGATGACATCACATGTCAGCCCTGTGAGCCACCTCCTCTGCCTCGTCACCTCGATAGCATCTCCCAGCAAAATCTCTGGATACCTGCCGGGGTAGAAGTCCACTCCATCGTGCCCATCCTGTTGATGACCGGCCTCACCATTTTGTAGTCGAAGGTAATCCGGGTCTTCCCCTGAATTTATCTCTCGCATCTCCCTCCAGCGAACCATAGCAGGGAAGATGGTGACATCACTCTGCTGTGGTTCCAAGGGAAGAACCCGATCACCTCGCAAAACCCAGCCTGCATGTTCAAAACATCAAAAGGTCATGTTCTCTCATAAAAGTCTCAAGACAGGAAAAGAGAAAAGAAAGGAGACTACCTCAAGGGCAAATGAGAAGCGATCCATGAAGCGGCCTTGTTCCTGTACATGTCCAAAGAGAAGTAGAGCTCGCCAATCCGGCCTCTCCCCAAGAGACCGTCCCTATCCCATCAACATCCTCCAAAGGGTCGAGGAGGCAAGTCATGGCCAGCGTCCCAGAATTAGCAAAAATGGTGACTGATAGCATCAACCATATGAATGCTCTAGCCGAGCTGGCTGGCAGTCACCTCATTAGCAGCAAAATTCTGCATGCAAGTCTGAACGCCACCTCGACGTTCCATGTCTCCATCCCGGCCCCTTGGGAATCAGCTCAAACCCTACCAAAGCCTGGAACTCCTCGGGCGTAATATGGTCTCTCCAAGTCACGGGCCTCCCGGTGAGCTGTAGGCCCGTAATAGGCTGTGAAATCGCGGAAGTCACCGTCTCAGCCTCTCCAAGCTTCAGTGAAAGCTATGTGTACTGTCCCACCAGAACTCAGAAAGGGCCTGGACCAAGCCCTTGCTCTTCGAGGTGATGTGAACACCCCTGCCGATGGCCTCTACGAATGCATCCAGGCCGGTAGCCCTCACCAGCTGCTTGGGATTTGCCCCATTCTTCTCAAAATCCGGCATCCTCTGCCAAAGCTTAACTGCAATCTCCGACGGTCCTCTAGACTTGTTCTCCTGTAGACAAGCACATCAAAAAGAAGCGTCAGTCCTTCATATCATTTTAAAAGCATGCATATATTCAAAAGTGCACATATTTCAAAAGAAAAGCATTCATAAAAGTTTTTCTAGCATATCTTTTGCATCAAAAACGTGTCTTTCATCACTTGAAACGCGTCATTGCTTTCCTAAAGCACAAAATTACAATTCTTCGCACATAAGCATTATTCTTTCAAAAAATGGCATGCATGAATCATTTTCATCTTCCAAAATCATGTTTTCTCATTGAAAATCAGAATTTTGACCTAGTTCTAGCACAAGGCAAAAACTCCGTCTCATATTTTGAAAAAAAATTCTCATTCTTACTTCATTTTGCGAGAAAAAAGTGAGTCATTCTCATAATTTTCATCAAACAAGTTGCGCATTGCACATTCTTAACCTCATAGGTTGTTCATGCATCTCAAAATCATTCAAAAATCATTCAAAATCCTAAAATTCGGGTCAAGCCCTAAATCATTCAAAAAATCAAGCAAAATCATCGGATTTGAGCAAAATGAGAATGCTTACCCCAACCGATCGCGGGTTCGTCGATTTGTGCTCCCTTCTCCCCGGGTAAAGCTCCGATGGAGGCGTAAGGAAGTCATACTTCCTCTCCGTCCGCACGAGCTCCTTCCTCCTCCTTCTCGCGGCCGCCGAGATGTTTCTCCTTGCTTGCCTCGGTATGGGATTGCCCTCCGGATCCATCTCAAATCAAAGGGAAGCAAAAAGGGGTTGAAGAATTTCGAAATTCTCTCTCTCTCTTCTCTCTCTCGGCTGAAGTGGGCGGCAACAAGTGCCCAGTCCCCGTTCAAACCTGTTTTAAATAATCTGGAAAAAACAGGTCTCTAGCCGTGCGGCTTCTTTTTTCTCCATCTCATGCGGGGCGGCTTCATTCGCTTCCGGCAGAAATTACAATCCTTGCCCCTGGACCTTCCACCTGGGCATGCAATTTCCGTTATCTTTTTAACCAAGATAACATCTTTTCAGAAAATATCCCTTTATCTCTTTAGCAATCAAGCTTTATTCCCGCCGCCTCCGTGAATTTCGTTATAACGGGATAACGCTAGGTGACAACCTCCGAATTGTCGAACTCTAAACTTGTGCTACCACTATCCGCGAATAGTGAAGTATGCCCAAGTCATTCCAAGTCATTTCAAATTGTGCTATCACTATCCAGCGAATAGTGACGCATACCTAAATCATTTCAACTTGTGCTACCACTATCCGCGAATAGTGACGAAATGCTCAAGTCATTTCAAATTATGCTATCACTATCCGCGAATAGTGACGCATGCCTAAATCATTTCAATCTTGTGCTACCACTTATCCGCGAATAGTGACGAATGCCCAAGTCATTTCAGCTTGTGCTACCACTATCCGCGAATAGTGACGAATGCCCAAGTCATTTCAAATTGTGCTACCACTATCCGCGAATAGTGACGAATGCCCAAGTCATTTCAACTTGTGCTACCACTATCCGCGAATAGTGACGAATGCCCAAGTCATTTCAAATTGTGCTACCACTATCCGCGAATAGTGACGAATGCCCAAGTCATTTCAACTTGTGCTACCACTATCCGCGAATAGTGACGAATGCCCAAGTCATTTCAAATTGTGCTACCACTATCCGCGAATAGTGACGAATGCCCAAGTCATTTCAAATTGTGCTACCACTATCCGCGAATAGTGACGAATGCCAAGTCATTTCAAATTGTGCTACCACTATCCGCGAATAGTGACGAATGCCCAAGTCATTTCAAATTGTGCTACCACTATCCGCGAATAGTGACGAATGCCCAAGTCATTTCAACTTGTGCTACCACTATCCGCGAATAGTGACGAATGCCCAAGTCATTTCAAATTGTGCTATCACCATCCGCGAATAGTGACGCATGCCCAAATCATTTCAACTTGTGCTACCACTATCCGCGAATAGTGACGAATGCCCAGTCATTTCAAATTGTGCTATCACCATCGCGAATAGTGACGCATGCCCCAAGTCATTTCAAATTGTGCTACCACTATCCGCGAATAGTGACGAATGCCCAAGTCATTTCAAATTGTGCTATCACTATCCGCGAATAGTGACGAATGCCCAAGTCATTTCAAATTGTGCTATCACTATCCGCGAATAGTGACGCATGCCTAAGTCATTCCAACTTGTGCTACCACTATCCGCGAATAGTGACGTGCGCTCAAGTTTCCCAACAAGTTACCTCTATCTCCGTCATAAGAGGATAGCGCCATAAGCTCTAGCTTCTTTAGGTGACAGCCTCCGAATTGTCAAAGGGATCCCAAGGATCCTAGACATCGTTCCTAACTATCTAGTGATGCTTGAACTACGGCCCGGCTTGATTCCTCAGGATACGTAGGTAGCCTTTCATGAAAGGTCCGACCACTCGACCACCTTGGTCACCCAATCCATCTCGACATTCGCCAGATTGGATCCTTTTCTATCGACAACCCCACTCGCCACGCAAGTGACGTTGCCGAGGGGCTTCGTAAGTACCCAAATCTGGCTCATGCCTTTCGGTTAATTTTCCCGACAATTCCGGTAATTTTTCTGGTAATTCCCAGGATTTTCCTAAAGTTCCGGAACAATTCCGGAACTGTTCCAAGCCTTTTAAGGGCTGAAGGGAATGCTTGGTGATTAAGAAAACACGTTTTTCTTAATCCCCAAACCCTTCTGTTATGCCACCTCGCACGTTTCTAGAAGCCAAGATCTGGCTACTTATGTCGTGCGACATAATGGCCCAGAGAAACCTTCTAGAAACCTGCCACCTTGCATGTTTCTAGAAGAATCCGGTAGTGGCTACTTATGTCGTGCGACATAACCCGGCCAGAGAGAGTTCTAGAACCATGCCACCTTGCATGTTTCTAGAAGGGGAAGCGATTATGGCTTGTTATGTCGTGCGACATAACAAGCCCACGCATCTGCTCTATAAATAGAGGCCTTCACCTCTCATTTTACACACACCTCTTCCACCCCTCGAGTCCCCTCTATAGGGAATGCGCTCAGAAGCCTCCTCTCTCCTCACATACCCCTCAAATCAACCTAATCCTCCCAAATCCATCCCACACACACTTCCCACACACACACTTCCCACATACATCAAGAAATCAAGGAGTTCCCAAGGATCCAAGGCTGAACTCGGTCTCGGAGGAGGACGCTAGAAGGCTCCTATATCTAACTTGATATAGGAGTTGTGGATCTTCAAGGGTAACGAGTTTCTACCCCTTTTCCACTCTCTATTTTCCTTTGAATATAAAATCTATGTGTTACATGCATTGATAATATAGTATTACGATTAAAGTTGCATGCTTTAGCTTCATATTACCCAGATCCACATTTTATTTCATTACATTTCATATAAAATCTTCGTTTTGACTTGGTTTTTGCATGAACACTCAAGATGAGTGTGGATCCCTCATATCCACACCCTCTTGAAGTGTTCATTATTATTAAACATGCTCCACGAGATTTGTTTGTGAAGTAACTTGACCATTTTGGTGCCTTGTTACCTCTGCAAATCTCGGCTTAAAACCTCTGCAAAATGGCTAGTTATGTCACGCGACATGGCGGCCTATGTCACGCGACATAAGTAGCCAGGTTGTGGAAGCTTCACAGCTTTCAAGCCGTATGTCTGATGTTAAACCCCTTTAAGCTATAACCCGATGTCTATCTGCAATTTAGATAGTATCTATGTACATACTATGTCATCTTTTCATTAAAATATCATTCTCAACATAAAGGTGCATCCTTTACACCTAAATCCCATTTTTCATGCATTAAAATCATTCCTTTTCCATTTTAAATCCCTTTTCACATTAAAGATGCACTCTTTGCACAAAGATCATTTCTTTACATAAAAAACATCCATTTGCAATCAAATGCATCATTTTCAAACCAAAAATGCCATCTTTTGCTAAAATATCATTTTTACATGCATTTCCCCTTTCCCCAACCTTGGAATGGACCGGTGTAAAAGTTCTCATCTTTGCATCGTTCCTTCCATCAAAGGTTCATGATTTCTTTAGGAAAAGGATAACCTTGAACCCTATATCTCCGATTATCGCTTAAGAATGAGTATGAAGCCTCTATACGAGCTCGACCAGTCTTAAAGCGTAGGATTGATGGGCTAAGGACATTCCTTCCTAAGGAACCTCATCTTTGACCCAAAAGAGAGTCATTCTCTCGATCACGCAAGTCCCGAGGGTCCCGAGGTTTAAAATGCGATGATCATAAGTCATAAGATGAGGACGGGATCATAATCCCAAATACATAAATTCCAAGGAATCCCGAGCGACAACCAACAAATGGTTTGTACGTCCGGAAGATAACTTGGGACATTCCCCCCCCTTATTTTCAAACACATGCACACAAAGAAAGCACGCAAGCAAACACGATTAATGAAATCTAGGGAGACTTGCTCCGGCAAGGCACTTTGGGTGAACGCCAAACGTTCTTCCCAAGGGGTAACTTAACCTCCGAACCCATAAAACCTTTTTTTCAAAGTTTTGAGGTAATCAAAATGGCGTGGCGACTCCGTTTTTTCAAATAACTCGGATGTCTTCAAACTCGCGTGAATTCCAATAAACAAAATTTTGGGGCACACATTCACGGTGTGATCTTGAATTCAGAAATAGCAGCCGAATTCCCCTCGAAGTGTGAACCATTGTCTAATATGACCTCATTTGGGATGCCGTATCGGCAGATGATGTTTTCCTTGAGGAAATGCGCGACCTTCTTGGAGGTGAGTACCTTGTAGGACTTGGCTTCGAACCATTTGGTGAAGTAGTCGATGGCTACTAAGATGAACTCGTGACCGTTGCTGCCTGGCGGGGCGATTTTCCCGATGACATCAATTCCCCAAGTGGCAAATGGCCAAGGTGTAGTCATGCAGTAGAGATCGTGAGGAGGTAGATGATTGAGGTTGGAGAACCGTTGGCACTTGTCGCGGCCTTTTGGACAAAGTGGATGCAATCTGCCTCCATGGAGATCCAAAAGAGTAGCCCATCCCGAGAATGATTTGCATCGGGGCTCTGGCGTTCATGTGGGGACCGCAAGCCCCATTATGGACTTCGTTCATGAACTTGTTTGCTTCTTCTTGGCCGATGCGGCGTAGTGAGTGGCCCATGGTAGCGTTTCTTGTATAGCATGTCCCCGAGGATGACGAAGTGAGAGGCGAGGTGTTTTAGGGCCATGATGCTCTTGGTTTTGACCCCTTCGTGTGTGGGTCTTCCTTGTTCATGAAGGTGGTTTCCCGCTCTTGAGGTATTGGAAAATCCTCGGTGTGTCTTTGGAAATGGCGTCGGACTTGCGTCTCTTTGGCTCTTCGGCAATCTTGCAAATCGTTGTGATTAAAACCTTCTCAAGCGGCTTGGGCCCGGTTTTCTCTCGTTTGACAACATGCTTAAATGTTTGCTTGATGCATTTATTTAATTAATGTGTTTGTCTTTTGTATAGATGAATTGTTATTAACTTGCTTTGATTAGTTAATATCATCATTTGTTAAAGATGCAATGAAATGATTTTTTAGGAAGGTCGGACCTTTTATTGAAAGCGTGAAGATCGTACATTGTTGATCAAAGATTCACAATCGTCGGGCGTAAAGCCGTCAAAAGACTCAAAGATGTGAATTCACGGACAACAAGACTCGAAGCTAGACTATAGGCGACGAGGGATTGGACCAGCTTCATTACTCTCGGATGGCCGTAGCTCTAGAGGGAGTGGTCTTGGTTCGGGTGGCCGATCTTCCCTTGTCATGAGTCCCGGAAAATAGCTTGCATGCGGTTCGATTTCAAACCAGATCGCGGAGGTTTTTGGTTGCTCCCGATGACGTCCCTCCATTAGTGTTGCCACCAGTCCTTGGAGTTTTTGATGATAGAAGTCATGAGGGCTACTTCTAGGAGGGCGAAGCATTCGCCTGATTCGGAGTTGATTCTTGGCGATGTTGATCACTTTCATAGAATCCGCCTCTTTATCTCGGGGATCTTTGCTTGGACGACATTTACAATGTACTGATTCGAGGGGCATGCTATATCTCCTTCCCTGATTAAGCCTTGGAGGAGATTGCGCCACTGCTCATCCAGTCGGACACCGGAATGTTGAATTGAACTAAGCCGTGATGGCTGTCCCCGTAAGATCCGAGAGTGTCGGCTAGAGGGTTGTCTTGTACCGGGGATCGGTGATGAGCCAGTTTGCAAGAGGGTTTTCGGCGAAGTAAGGGTCTACTCCTCGATCAATCTCCATTAGGGCATCCATCTCTTGATCCTCTCTCAAGCATTCTTCACGGTCGCATATATCGAGTTGTCATCCCGACCCATGAGTTCTTCAATTTCCGGCTCGTCGTGGCTTAGAGCGTGGATGTAAGGATCCACTTCGTAGCGGGACAGGATAGGAGAATCATCCGGGAAGAGTATTCGGTCATGTCGGGACCTTCTTTCCGGGTCGTAGCTTGCTGGCCAAGCACTTGCCATTGCTTGCTTCCGCGGATCACTTCGACGCTCCATTGGCATTGATGAATTTCACGCATTGGGTGAAGAGTAGATGATATCGCCTTCATCTCGATGTATCCAAGGTCGTCCCGGCGTGGCATAGAAGGTTGGTTTTGATTTCCATGACTTGGAATTCTACCGACTCCAGTTGTGCGTCGAATTGGATCCTCAGATTGATGACTCCTACGATTGGTCGTGGAGTGGAGTCGTAGGCTCGGATTATCCGGGGCAAAGGTCTTATCAGGGAGCGGTCGATACAAAGTCGTTTCAATGTGCTCAAGGCGATGATGTTGACTGCGGAGTCGTTATCAATTAAGACGTTTGGGAGGAAGAACATCTCTATCTTTATGAGGATGAGGAGAGCCTCATTTTGTCTGTTTTCACATATCGGCAAGTCATCGTCTGTGAAGGCTAAACCGCTTCCCGTGCTGCCATTTGATTCAGTCTCCTCTGGGGAGCGTTCGATCCATCAATTGGTGTGCCTTGGTCGTGGCAGAGATCGTAGGGAGACAGTCGCCCTTGGGCGTTCTTGTCTAGATTCCCGGTCACGGGACCATTTGACTCTGGTTTCACGTTCCCAGTCATAGCGGGATAGCATGCTGACGGTTTCATAAATTGCAGGGGGCCTGCTCTCGCTTGGAGTTTCATTGAAGGCTATCGCGTTCACCTTGTCATTTCGGGGGAATGGATTTCCGATGGTATTGGGGCCACAAGGGCGTTCCAACTTTCCCTCTTCGATTAGCCCCTGGACCACTTGCTTTAGCACAAAGCAATTGTCGGTGGTATGGCCGGGATAGTTGTGGAAGGTGCAGTGCTTGCTCATATCCATGTTGGGCTTGAGAGTCTTTGGTTGGAAATTCTCGAGAGGCTTGAGGAGATTTTGCTTTACCAATGCCTCGAATACTTGGCCCAGAGGCATTTCGAGGTTGTCTAAATCTTTGCCGGAACCGTGCGGATGCGAGGGGGATTGTTGTTCCTTGGGAGTGTCTGATCACGGTTTACTTGAGCTCCGTTCTGAATGTAGTGTACCGTTACAGCCACTTCTTTTCCTTTGTTCGGGACAGGTGCTGAAGTTGACAGGTTTGTCCGATAGCGGTAAGACGAAGCAGGGGTTGCTGTTGTCTTTTGAAGACTCATAGTCTTCTCGAACTTGGTTTCGGCGTTGACTATGGCACGGAGATCTAGATAGAAGTGATGGCTCATGATCAAGGTCCTCAGAGATGGTTTGAGACAGGAATGGAAGATGTCCATTTGCTTTCTTTGGAAAGCGGATCCATTATCTCGCTAAGCTTCCAATTCCATCTTTTGTAGAACTCGCCTACTGGTTCGTCATCCTTTTGTTCAGTGGCTTGTAGATCGTGGCGGTTTGTCTCCCACTCAAGGTTGGCGCGGTACTTCTCCAGGAAGATCTCGCTGATTTGGTCCCATGTGGAGCGGTTTTCTGCCTTTATGTTGAGGAACCACCTTAGCGTTGTGTATTTGAGAGAAGGCTGAAAGTGATCTGCCATCTGTTGAGGGGTTGCCCCTTTGGCTCTCATTCCCAAGACATAAGTGTCGATATGGGTTTTTGGGCATTCTGTCCCGTCAAACTTTTCCATCTCCGGCATCCTGAATTTTGGAGGGAGAGGGACCACTTTGCTTGGATCGGTGGCGGGAGGAGTCCTTCCGAGAAGCGGCTAGCTTGCCTTGCATGTCCTTCATTTTCTCGATCGGCCCAAGCCATGTGGGGATCGGCGGGTTGAGGCGGGGTTGCCGTTTTGGGGATGGAAACCGAAGATGGAGGTGGATTGGGTGATGGGATCGCCATTCGGGAGTCTTGGGGAGGTAGTTGAGTATATACCAACCCATACCCCAGGTGTTGAAGTTAAGGGCGTGATTGCCGGAGTCCGCTAAGGGTTGTGTTTGGGAGCCGGGGAAATGTTTCATTAGCCCCAAGTGGCAGACTAGCGGGTGGCGAGCTTGAGATGCTCGGGATATCCGCTTGAAATGTCTGTCCCCTGGCTAAGCATGGGGATTTTTGATTATGGCTGCCGAGGCTCGTATAGAGGCAGAGGATTGAATCTGGGGATACCGAGATGCATTGGGATGCGGCGGAGCAGGCACGTATGTGTGCTTTGTTGATGCCGAGCTTGGTGTGCGAGCCGGAAGCGTGTCTTGAGGCGGGCATGTCGGGCTGCTTGGCGACGCTGAGTGGAGCTTTGAGCGAGAGCTGCTTTGCGTTGCTGGCATCTCGTAGCTTGGCGGAGGCGGGACCTGCTGATAGCTTTGAGAAACCGGGGAGCCAGTATTTCTTCGTCTTCTATGAGAACGAAGGTTCCATCAGGTTGGGGCACTGCAACGGTTCCTCGAAGATGCAGGGTGTCTATGATCCAGGCTTGCTGCTCTTCTTGGTGCTTCTTGATAGTTTGAAGGCTCGCATCACCTCCTCCATTGTCTGAAGGTTCCTTAGTGGCGGGGTTCCGTTTCCCTCACTGTTATATGTTGATCCCGTCATGGGGGAGTAGCGGACGGTGCGGACCGTTGAACTGGAAGGGCTGTCGGACCTTGTGACCTCGATACTGAAAAGGCGGCTCCCGGGTATTCTCAACCACTCTCGGTTTGCTGGAGGGGGGTGACGGGTAAGGTTTAGATACGTGAAGGCCGTTCGGGGTAAAAGGGGGAAAGCTCACGTGACATGTAGTTTCCGCTTCTTTTATTTTTTTATTTTTTTGTTGTTTTAATTTACTTAAAACATGTTTTCTCAGAGTCCTAGGTAGGTTGGAAAAGATCGCTCTTCTTTTTCGCAACTATGCTAGATCCTGGGTCAGTGGAGACCATCAGTGCGGCTATAAGCCCCTCATTTTGCACCTGTATTTCAACATCCCAGGGTGGACAGCCCCGGGCGAGGGTCCTATAGGGCAAGCGGTTTCCACCGACTTAAAAGAAAAATCGAACCTAAGGACCGAGCCTGTCATGTTCGTTTTAATGCGTTAGCCATGTGAATAGTGAGCTGAGCCGGCACCTAAGTCAAGATCGGGTCAAGAGTTCGGCATGACCTCTCTTTACCTTGCTTGCGCAAGGGATCTGTGACGTTAGGCGGTTGTTGGGTCATATCGTCATGGCTGACGTATTAAAGGAAAGCTTGATGGACGTGGTGTCATGTGGGCGTGGATGTATGTCCTGGACGGAAACATCGTCATTCGGGGCGTGAAGCTTCGGAAATCAAGATCAGTCAAGATTTTAGCATGACCTTTTCATCGCTTTGCTTGCGCAAGGGATCTTGAGTTCCGAGCCGACTCAGAAAAATGGTCGGCATGGGATATGTATCCGGGCCGTATGACACCTGACCGGGTAAAAACCAACCGAAGTCCGGGACAGAGTGTGACTCAAGACTCAAACGTGTGGGGTTGACGCTTGGCTAGGATGGGATGTTTGGGAATGATCCCGTGCGCGTCCGAGAGGCGTAGGAAGGCCAAACGAATCAACTTCAAGACCACCAGGGTTAAGGGTTGTAGTGTGAAGTGTATCCGAGGCAGCAGTGCGCGTAGCGTGCGGTGTACCGAGGCAGTAGTGCGAGTAGCGTGCAGTGTACCGAGGCAGCAGTACGAATAGCGTGCTGTGTACCGAGGCAGCAGTGCGAGTAGTGTGCGGTCTCTAAAATTCTTTTTCTGTGTAAAACAGAAGTTTTTTGAAGAGTTTTAAATATATGTACACAGATGTATATTGATGCATGTTGGGTATGCATGTTTTAACCCTCCTATTTTGTATTAGATTTGATTGATACCATAACCTCCTGTCTATTTTAAGGACTTTAGGACCCTATGTAATGAAGCTTAGACTTCAATTTTTAGCTAAGTCCATTTTATAGATTAGGTTAAATTTAGGCTTGAAGACTGGCACAAGACTCATTGGAATTGAGAGTTGCAGTTCAGAAGTTTCAAACCGCTCCTTCCAACCGCCCTAGCAAAACCGCCCTTAGCACTTGCTTGGTCAGAAATCTTATGTTTGAAACTACCCTTGAACTACTTGAATGCAACCGCCTTATGATGAACCGCACCCTTGCGGTTCAACTTCAACCGCACTATGCAACCTCACCGAGTTATCAACCGCACTTGTCAAACCGCCTATACTCCAGAACCGCTCCAATGATTGAGACTTGAAGTGAACCACCTTTTGTCATTGTAATCCACATCAGCAATATCCAATGTCAACCACCTTATCTTGTCACGTGATTCAAAGTCAGAGAAGATCTGCAAGGATCTTGAAAAGGTGACAGTGTGTCCAAACCTCATTGCTTGTAATGGAGCATTATCGCCTTTATCCGCAACTACTGTACTCAAAGGACAAAAAGTGGTTGCTATGGACCAATAGGATTGTATCAAGTCTTGTCCTTACAACTTGTATCTAACGGCTAGTTTTTGGATGCTTGGGTATAAATATCCCTAATCTTCACCATTTGAAGATTGCTTGAAAATTTGAGAAATTGCTGTGTTCATCAGAAGTTGAAGCTCTGTCCAGAAATTCTTAGTCCTTTGAATCTTCATCTTCATACTTCAAGAAATATTCCTAGCCCTGAAATCAAGCCTTAACACATTCAAGAATCATTGAGCTCTACATCTCACAGATTTAAAGAGCCTTGATCTTGTTCTCACACACACACCTCATTTGTTCTAACCACATAGATTAAACACTTGAGATACACTGGTTATAGTTTTGGATTTGTTCTTCATAGTAAAGATTTTATTGTACTTTGTAATCTCTCAAATACTTAATATAAAATCTCCCTTAAAAATCCAAGACTAACCATCTTGGTAGTGGACGTAGATCGTTTATCGATTGAACCACTCCAAATAGCGTGTTCTTACTTTCTGCAATTATATTTCTTGTGCTTACTAATTATTTATCTTTGTCTCTGTTTGATCTTTTATTTAGATATCCATTATTGTGAAATAGTGTTTGGAGTTAACAGTGTCAAAACCTCACTTGTTTGCAAACCACACTTACCAACTACTTTATTAAAACTGCTTTACAAACCTCCTCTATCAAAACCGCTTTATAACTCTAAATATTCCGCTGTGCATTTTACATCTTCACTTGCAGATTCTTATTCACTGCAAGAGGTTTTGTAAGCAAGAGGTTTAATTTTTATTAGAGGGCAAAAAATTTGTAAGGCCTATTCACCCCCTCTAATGTATTTTCACCCTTGTTGCCACCTTTGGGACCAACAAGTGGTATCAGTAGCTAACACATTTTAAAACCACTTTGTTTTCAAGCTTAACGGCTTGTGTGCCGATTCGATATGGCAAATACAAAGACAATGACTATTGTTAACTATTCACACATTCCAATCTTGGACGAAGACCACTTTGACATCTGGAAGTGCCGAATGCTCATTCATTTGGAAACCATAGATGAAATGCTGGTGGAGTGCGTGATCAATGGTCCGTTAGTTCCAATGAAGGCCAACACAGATGCAACCACCAGTGCAACAATTCCAGAGGTCAAAAAGCCAAAAGAAGAGTGGTCGGATGAAGAGAAGAGATTGGTTGCCTTGGACAGCAAGGCTAGGCACATCATTTCTGGAACCCTCCCCGTATCAACTCTACGTAAAGTGATGTACCTCAAAACCGCAAAAGCAGGATCTGGGATGCCATTGAGAGCTACCTCGAAGGTGATGATGAATGCAAGGAAACCAAATTATATGTTGTTGAATGATCATACAACAACTTCAACAGAAAATCCAACGAAACCTTGCGTCAAACCTACGGCCGATATGTTGAGGTAGTTAATGCTTGTAGATCTCTTGGCAAAACTTTAACCGATAAGGAAATCAATATGACTTTCCTATCTGCTTTAGGTTCTAAATGGGTAAATAAGGCTACCTCTTTAGAAGACTCCAAAGTTTTGGGTACTTGGTCGTTAAGTAACTTGTACGCCAATCTTAGAGTCTATGAATTAAAATTAAATCATATTGAAGAGATTGAAGGAAAAACCAAATCGCTTTCCATGTCCGTAGTGGAACAAGAGGAGAAACCATCTACATCCAACCAAACCGCTGATCCTTCCATATCAACCTCATCACTCATCGAGATGGATGATGATGATTTTGCCATGTTTGTGAAAAGATTCCAAAAATTTAGAAAATCCTCAAAACCTTTCACAAAATCATTTTCAAAAGGCAAACCTCCTGCAACGTTTTCTAAGGCCTGGAGATACAAAGAAAAAGAGTGATCTAGTTTGCTACAATTGTAGGAACCTGGTCACTTTGCATCTGAGTGTCCACAGCCTAAATATGAATACATGAAAAAGAAAACCTCTCCTGCGAAATTTTCTCGTCGCAAGGGAATGGTTGCTGAGGAGGAAGAGAATTCCAAGGAATTAGCAACTTGGATTGAAACAGATTCTGATGATGGAAGTGATGATGAAACCGAAGAGGTTAATCTCTTCTTAGTTGAGATGCTTCCGATGAATCGGATTTGAGTCAGTCGAGTTGCAAGATATGGAAGAAAAGGAGGTTTCTACAAAACTTCCAAATTTTAAATTGGATGATGATATCAAACTTACTCCTAGCATTAAGATAGGAAATTGCTCGTATTCACGTCCCATTTTTCCTCCTACAAATGCTCCACCTTCAAAAACTATTCCAAAGAAGAAAATTTTGAAAAAGGTGGTGGAAGAGGTTTCTCCCATGGAACATGAAAGGATGTTCAAGGAAGCTGAAATGGTGATCCATCAGTTCTCAAATCTTAAGAAAGCCTTAAGCTTAGCTCATGATGAACTTAATCTGTACAAGACGGAGAAAACTGTGATGAGGTCTGAAATTTCTAATCTTAAGGACCAAATCAAACAGATGACTCCTCTTGCTGATCAAAACCGCATCCTTGAAACTAAGGTTGCTGCACTTCAACTCAGGAATGATGACTTGGTAACCCAAATCGACGATCGCCAAAAGATTATTGATTCGTGGCTCAAGTCTCAATCCACCAAGGATAAAATCATGGACTTCCAAGTTCCTCCTGGAACTAAGGATGGTCTAGGGTTTGGATCTGAGGAAGAGGAGAAGTGTGCATCCTCGAGTGAAAAGGATGAGGAAATTTTGGAACTAACTAAAGAAATTCCTAAGGGGAAGCATGCTAAAGGAAAGGGTAAAGGACGACAAATTAATTATGTCTACCCTAAAGGAAAGCAATATGGAAAGAATTCTGTGTTGAAACCTAAGGATTCTGTGGAAGCAGCTGAAGAGGAAATGGCTTATGGAATTGGTCGCATACCTGCTCCAACCGCTCCTGGTGGTAAAGGTAGTGCTGCCAACTCCAGGTCTGACCGCGCTTCTTCTTCGACCGCTCCTCCTGCCTTCAAAAGCAGGAATAGCGTTCCCAGGAAATACGTGGTCAAACCAAAGCCTGTTCCCTTTATCTCAGCCGGACTCTTAGCTGGAACTGCTCCTCCAAAACCGCTTCCTTGTCCCAAACCGCATGCAACTCCTAAGAAGAGTAAGGAGTTAGTAAAACCTCATGAAGCTTGTAGCTATTATAAATGTTCTGTGTGTGATGGTTTAGGTCACAAGGCTGCAGAATGCCTTTTGCGGTTCACATCCAATGCCAGGAAGAGTAAACCTCCTTCTGTCAAGCAGGTGTGGGTCGTAAAGGGTTGCTAACTTCAGGACCCAAGGAATAAAGGGGGACCTCGTTCTTAATGTTTACATTTCAGGTCCTCTGCTTCATGGCTGGTCACTCCAAGGATAATGAATGGTATCTTGACAGTGGCTGCTCAAGACATATGACTGGAGATAGATCATTACTTGAAGATGTCGTTGAAGCAAGTGGTCCGTCTGTAACCTTTGGTGACAACAACAAAGGCAAGACCATTGGATATGGTGTTATAAGGAGAGGAAACCTAACCATTGAGAAGGTTTCTCTTGTTGAAGGACTCAAGCACAACCTCCTTTCAATTTCTCAATTTTGCGACAAAGGAATGCTTTGCAACTTCACGTCATCAAATTGTTTTTATCAAAGATAGCATTTCCGGCGTCACCCTACTCACGGATTCGTAAGAGTAATATTTACATTATTGATCTAAATTCTGCATGTAGTATTACTAATCTCTGTTTTGTAGCTAAGAATGTGAGCGAAAATAGTTGGCTATGGCACAAGAGGTTGAGCCACTTGAACTTCAAGTATCTTGCAAAGATTGGTAGGGAAAACCTCGTTCGTGGTTTACCCAAAGTGGCTGACCACCATCCAGAGAAATGCAGTGCATGCCAGCTTGGTAAGCAGTCCGCGTCATCTTTCACCAGCAAGACCGCTCCTTCAACTTCAAGATGCTTACAACTGCTTCACATAGATTTGTTTGGACCCGTAACCACTACCAGCATTGGAGGAAATAGATATACTTTAGTGGTGGTGGATGATTACTCAAGATATACGTGGGTTGAGATGATGATTTCCAAAGATGATTGTTATGAGATTCTCACCGCACTTTTTAGACGGCTCCAAACTCAAAAAGAAGATGACATCATTAGTGTTCGATCAGATAATGGAACAGAATTTAAGAACAACGGTGTTGCTCAGTATTGTGATGACCATGGGATTGATCACAATTTTTCCACAGCTGGTGTTCCACAACAAAATGGAGTTGTGGAAAGGAAGAATAGGACGTTGATTGAGGCTGGAAAGACAATGATATCTGAAGCGAAGCTGCCTCAGTATTTCTGGGCTGAAGCAATCAATACCGCATGCTTCACTCAGAACCGATCCCTCATCAACAAAACCTATAACAAGACTCCCTATGAGCTTTGGCGAGGAAGAACCCCCAACATTGCATTCTTCAAAATCTTTGGCTGCAAATGTTTTGTCCTCTACAACGGAAGAGAAAATAGAGGTAAATTCGGAGCCAAGGCCGATGAAGGTATTTTTGTTGGGTATGCTAAACATTCAAAAGCTTTTCGTGTTTTCAATAAAACTAGTTTAAAAATAGTTTAGTCTGTCCATGTTACTTTTGATGAGCATTCTCTCCTTGAGCCACATTTGGCTCCAAATGTTGCTGATGATTTTGTTGAGCATCATGAAACAGGTGAACCTCAAACCGCACCTGAACCTCAACCTCAAAATCCAGCACCCTCGACTGACCTTCCCTCAAACCACACCTTTCAAACTGCACCTGAAGTTCCTACTCCAGATGCAACTCCCAGGGAAGAAGAAGTTGAAAATTCTCCTATCCAGCTTGTAGAACCTCTTCGTCAACTTACCTTCCATGACTTCGCTGAAGGATCTAACGACGTTCCAATTGAAGATCTTCAGCAAACCTCAGTCCAACTAGACTTACCCCCAGAGGTTCGTGAAGTCAGCAGTCACCCCCTCACAAATGTGATTGGTGATCTGTTTTCCGGTGTTCAAACAAGGAGATCGAACTATGACGAGCATACTTCTCTTTTATCTCAAGTTGAACCCAAGAAGATTGATGAAGCACTCCAAGATTCCAGTTGGGTCGTTGCTATGCAAGAAGAACTCAACCAGTTTGAAAGATGCAAGGTCTGGACTTTGGTGCCTAGACCTCATGATCAAGGAATGATAGGAACTAAGTGGGTATTTAGGAATAAGATGGATGAGAATGGAAGCATCACTAGGAATAAAGCAATGTTGGTTGCACAAGGATATAGGCAAGAAGAAGGAATTGATTATGATGAAACCTTTGCTCCAGTTGCAAGATTGGAAGCTATTAGGATTTTCTTAGCCTACGCCTCTTTCAAGCGTTTCAAGTTATATCAAATGGACGTAAAGAGTGCATTCCTCAACAGCGAACTCCAAGAGACCGTGTATGTTACCCAACCTCCTGGATTTGAAGACTACAAATTTCCCAATCATGTCTACAAACTCCAGAAAGCTTTGTATGGACTTAAGCAAGCTCCGAGGGCATGGTATGAGACTCTTTCTAAATTTTTACTAGAAAAGGGATTTAAAAGAGGTAAAATTGATACAACTCTTTTTATTGCCAAATATAATGAGCATACTTTACTTGTTCAAATTTATGTTGATGATATTACTTTTGGTTCTACTAATGAGTTGCTTTGTAAGCGTTTCGAGAAGCTAATGAAAAGCAAGTTTGAATTGAGCATGATGGGAGAATTAACTTTCTTCCTCGGGCTTCAAATCAAGCAATGCGAAGAAGGTATCTTCATCAGCCAAGCCAAGTACACCAAGGAGTTGATAAAGAAGTTTGGATTAGAAAATGCTAAAGCATATGATACTCCTATGGCCACCGGCAATAAGCTAGATAAGGATCTCAAAGGTAAGAAAGTTGATCAGACTTTATATCGAGGTATGATCGGCTCATTACTTTACTTAACTGCTCGCTACCAAGCAGATCCTAGAGAAGCACATCTTATTGCAGTCAAGCGTATAATCCGCTATTTATCTGGAACCAATAACCTTGGACTTTGGTATTCCAAAGATTCGAACTTCGATCTTGTAGGTTATTCAGATGCAGATTATGCAGCTTGCACTATTGACAGGAAAAGCACTAGTGGTACTTGTCATTTCCTTGGAAATAGACTAGTTGCTTGGGCCAGCAAGAAGCAAGCTTCAGTTTCAGTGTCAACCACAGAGGCTGAGTATATTGCTGCTGGTAGTTGTTGCTGTCAAATCCTTTGGATGAAGCAGCAGTTGGTAGACTATGGAATCCATGAAGGGAATTGCCCCATCATGTGTGACAACACTTCAACAATTTCAGTCTCCAACAACCCTGTCATGCATTCCAAGACCAAGCATATTGATATCAAGTATCATTTCCTCAAAGACCATGTGGAGAAGAGGAATATCCATTTAGAGTATGTGGGGACAGATAATCAGATTGCTGACATCCTCACCAAGGCTCTTGACTCCAAGAGGTTTTCCTTCCTCAGAGGAGAAATGGGTATGCTTGAACTTAAATAAGTCCATTCCTTTTATTGACTAACTTGTGTGTTGAGTTTAGGTTGTATTTCTCATTGAAAATTTCAACCGCACCATTGTTGAACCGCGTTCATTCAAACCGCATGAGTGGTCAACCGCCTCTGCAGCCAACCGCTTATTCCCAACCGCATGCTGCTTATGACCGCTCCATCTTCAACCGCCTTCAACATATGGTATTTTCAAAATCAGTTTTAATTCTTTTCTTAGCTTTAAAGAAGCTATGCGGTTTTAAATTCTTTTCAACCGCACTGCCACGTGGACTCAAGGTAAGTTCCTTTATTTTCATTTCAGTCACATTTTGACATAAGGGCATTTTTGCAAATGTTTTCCCACGTTATTTCAAAATTTAAATGCATTTAATGCAAAGGGAACATTAGCATTTAAAGCTCTCTTGTCAGCCGTCATTGGCAATAGAGAAGAAGATGAAAGGGTGCAAACAGAGAAATGATTTCTTTTATGGGAAAATCAAAATGTCTTTTCAACTGTCCTTTGTTTGAGAATGTTCCTATAAATAACTACCAACCCTTACAATTTCAACCTTTCCAACTCTGTCACTCTCTGCACCGTGTACCTTCCTACCAAATCCATCTTCTCTCTCTCTCTAAAAATCTTCAAAACTTCATCTTTATTTCTTGAATCTTCAATGGCTCCCAAAGCACCATTCACTGATATGGTATGTTCTTCTAACTACATCTTCCTTTATTTCTGCAAATCATTCATGAATCTGCCATTGTTAGACCTTCAAAAGCTTCGAAACCCTTAAAAGCATTTTTGTTCATAACTGCTTTATCTGTTGATCATTTTGTATGATTTCAGTTAGGTTTTGCTCGGATTTGCTTATGGATTCTTTATATGTAATTTATTTTACGATCAATCAATGATTTGAACACTGATTTTGAATTTTAAGTTTATGTCATTCGAAAACCCATTTGAGTGTTCTTGCTTTTTCAAGGTGATTCTGAGCAAAGTATGAATTTTTAATGTTATATTGATACTCTACTGCTCAATGTGATCATTTTGACATGTTATTTGTTGATTTTGGTGAACTTTTGTTGAAACTCTGTTCTTAGTGTTCTAAGTGTTTTTCGTATTCATCATTGTCTTCAACATGACTGTTCATACGCCTTGATAAAATTGTCACATGTTTTGGTTCACTTGATTTTCAAAATCTGTTTCTCATACTTAGAAAATTTTCAATAAATTTTGGCTTTTGAAACATCAACCGCATTCCCAATTGAGAACCGCATGTATTTTTATTTTATTTTAAAACCGCATCCTCAATTGAGAACTGCATGTAGTTTTTATTTTAGAACCGCATGGTCTCTATGAACCGCATGCTCTTCATGAACCGCATGACATTTCAAACCGCATGCCTGTTAGCTATTCAAGTTATTCTTTTGAAACCGCATGCTAAGTTTGTTTGAGATATTACTTAGTATATAGACTGGACACCATAACCTTCCTCTCTAAACACCGCTTGCAGTGTGGGATAAATTTGGATTACAATGCCACGTACTAGTATTATCTCTTACATATTTTCTAAATATCTTGTTGTATTCACAATTCACTTAAGGTTTGGAGTTCTTCACTTTTTCAACCGCATCAATTGCAAACCGCATGAATGCCCAAACCGCCTGTGTATTGTGAATCACTTTATGGATCTAAACCCTTTGTTTCATTTTGTAGGATCCTAAATTTTTTCTTCCAGGCTATGAAATTAATGAGTCTGAGCTCCAAGGTGATGTTCTTGGTAGAGAGATGATCAGAAGACTCACTACCTCTGGAATCCTCCCTCTCTTCAACAAAGGCCAATCGTATATCATTCCTTCCTTTGTGGATCAATTCTACTCCTCTGCTGTTCTAGGAGACAGAGAATTATCAGATGGCACCAAGATCAAATGCCTGGTTGGCAGTGTTGAAGGCTTCGATATATCTATTGATCATCTGGATATTAGAAGTACTTATGGATTTCATGTGTCAGGGTGCCCCATGGAGGTTGATCAGGAAGTATTGGATGCAACCGCTCAGTCAACTGTCAATCTGACCTCTCTATCTGGTTATTACAAGAAGAAGGCAAGAAGAGAATTTGGTGAATTGATGAGCCACTTGGGCTATTTGGTAGGGTTGTCTGTGTGTGGTAAAACTGGTAACCACAACAACTTCACTTCTCAAAGAATGGATTTATCGTGCCATTTACAATGGGATAAAGTTAAATTGGCCCAAGATCCTGATGAAAGAAATGGCTAGCTCTATTGATACCTACCAATCAAAGATCAAGAATGAGCATCAGAGGTGGAGGCCATTCTGCAGGCTACTAACCGCGTTATTCTCTAGCTATCAACACTTGAAGGATCTCAGACTCTCAACTCCTGATCTTTCAGTACCAATGGGTGAAGGAGACTCCCTTGGAACCAGGGTTTGTCACAACTTCAGATATTCATTTGGAGATGCCCAGTACAAATTCCTGTATGATGCTGATACTCTAAACCCCAAGGAATTCTATGATGAGATGTCTCCTGCAACCGCGGTTACTGCTCTTGGAAAAGCCATTAAGAAAGTCTCAAGAAAGAAGAACATTGTCCTTGAGCCACAGTTCAAGAAGCCAAGGATCGCACCTTCTCAACCGCGTGTTCAAACCGCAGGTGCTGGTCCAAGTGCTAAAGCTAAGGAGAAGATGACTCTCAGAGATGAACCAGATGAAGAAGAAGAAGAAGAGGATGCTGGAATAGCCCCTCTTATCCAGAAGGCAAAAACTGTGAAGACTGCTACTGTCAATCTCTCTGAAGAGGATAAAGTTGCTTTTTACAAAGCAAAAATTGACAAGTTGGAGATAAGGGCAGCATTGAAGAAAGTTGCCAAGGGTAAGCCATCTACTACTCAACCGCAAGCTGAATCGCAACCCCAACCGCAACCTCTTCCTCAAAACCAACCGCCTCCCTCTCCAACCATATCTCCTGCTCCAACTCCTCCTACCTCACCTATCCAACCTCAAACCTCTTCACCATTCATTGCCCAAAACCTCTCTCCTTCCAAATCTCTTTCTCCCAAACCGCTCTCTCCTTCTCCACCTCCCAAGATTGCAACCACTCAGGGGGAGAATCCCAAGAAGAGGAGGTTCAAACAGATGGACAAGAAATCAACCCCTCCAAAGAAACACTACCTTCACAATATTGCCAAAACCAACATCAAAATACCTGGTGAAACCTCCTCCTACTTTGATAAATCCTCCTCCCAATCCAATTCAAATTCATCATCCCCTTCTGAATTTCAAACCCCTCAAAATCAAGCCACCTCAAATCCCAAAGCCTTCACTGAATGGACATCCAAGCCATCAGCAGGCCCATCCCATTCAACCTCTAGACTTAGAACTCCAACTCCTTCACCACAAAATTCACCCTCACACCATTCATCCCCTCATATATCAAACCGCACCCATAAATCCCCTTCTAAATCACCTATCTTTTCCCCACAAAAATCCCATTCAACTCATTCCAACCCAATCACTTCAAATCCTCCTACTACTTCTATCCCTATCCAAACCGCCCCTACATCAACCGCTCCCACTCAATCTACACCTTTATCAACCGCGCCAATTCCAACTACCTCTCTTTCAACCGCTCCTATATCAACCGCCCCCATCCCAACCGCCCCCATTCCTACCACTCCTTCTACCTTACCTCCAACTCTACCCATCTCTACTCAAACCTCATCCCCTTATACAGTCCCTGCCTCACGTATTTTCCAAACCCTCCTTTCCCAAATCCCTTTGACCGCTCCTCCTACCTATTCTGAACCACCTCATGCCTTCGCTTATATTCCATCATCTTCAACCGCTCCTCCACCCTCTGACTACTCCCAAATCCTTTCCACCCTTAATCTTATTCAGTCCCAACTCCTCATAAACCAAGGCCACATTATCCAGCAGACCGCTTCTAATGCCTCCCTTGAAGCTTCCAACCGCTCCCTTCAGAAGCTGGCTGAATCTCAGTCCCATCTGATTGCCTCTCAAACCCTTCAAATGGCTGATCATAAGAACTCCCTCAAGAGTTTTGCTCAGAGACTTGATGCCATTAATGGGGAGAAGGATCTAGCAAACATTGTCAAATCCTCAGCTGATTCCTGCTTTAAAGGATTCAAGAAGGATTTAGCTGAAGGTGTTGTTCAAATTCAATCATTTGGAGATTCTGATCTCAAGGAAATGATTTCTCAGCTTGCAACCTCCTCCAAAACCGCCTTTGATTCCCTCCAAGCTGAATTCCTTAAAGCTGTCAATTCCCAACCGCCTTCTACTCAAGACTTTCAAACCGCCTTGAATGTGGTTGAAGCTAATGTCCTCTTGGAAATTGATAATGTCAAAGAGAAGTTGGAGATCAAAACAAACTCCCTTGATGATGCCTTGATGGCCAAGCTGAATGAGGTCAAGGATGAATTCAATGACCGACTTGAAAATATCAAGTTAGGATTCACCACCAAACTTGAAGCCACAGTCAATGAGCTGAAATCCTCTATTCAAGTGACTGTCAATCTTGACCCTTTGTCTGAAGCTCTTGCTACTCAGATCGCAGCAGTTCAGGGGGAGGTTCACACTTTGTACAATTCTTTGAACTCCTCCTTTCACACTTTAATAGATGATCTACTGCTCAAGTATCAGATACCTCCAAGGCAGTCTCTGATGCCAATCTCAAAATTGATTCTCAAGCAAATATTTTAGAAAGATTGGTGACCGCTCAAGGAAGGACCGCAGATGAGGTGAGAAGAATTAGAAAATCTCTGAAGTCTGAAACCTCTACATCAAATCTTGCAAGGAACCCTGAGATCAACCAACCGCAGCAGCAGCAGCAAGGTCAAGAACCGCATCAACCTTAAACCGCTTTTGCTCTGTATTTTTTTTGGTAAACTCTTTTGTTTTTTTTGTAACCCTGTAATTTTCTTTCATTCCTGTTTTGTAATCACTTGAGGAATTAATGGAAATTGCATCATGGTTCCAAAAACCTTGTTCATATCAAACTGCTTGTTTGTAGAACAATGAAACCTCTTATGGTTTTAAACCTCATTCAAATATTTTTCAACTTAAAATCATATATTTTGAATTGAAGTTTAAACATTCAGTTTAAACCGCACTTTGAACTCAAACTCATATTTCTTAAGTGCACTGAATGCATTTCTCTACTTTCCATATTGTAAGTCTTTATCTCTTAGAAAGTATAGAAATCTATAGCTTAAGCTAAGTGTGTGCATTGACTTGGGACATGAATTACCATGTTAATTCTTATGGACATGTTTTTACCAAGTACAATGTTTGCTTTAGTTATAGTAGGTAATGGCATCAATCAAATAGGGGGAGATTGTTGGGTATGCATGTTTTAACCCTCCTATTTTGTATTAGATTTGATTGATACCATAACCTCCTGTCTATTTTAAGGACTTTAGGACCCTATGTAATGAAGCTTAGTCTTCAATTTTTAGCTAAGTCCATTTTATAGATTAGGTTAAATTTAGGCTTGAAGACTGGCACAAGACTCATTGGAATTGAGAGTTGCAGTTCAGAAGTTTCAAACCGCTCCTTCCAACCGCCCTAGCAAAACCGCCCTTAGCACTTGCTTGGTGAAATCTTATGTTTGAAACTACCCTTGAACTACTTCAGTGCAACTGCCTTATGATGAACCGCACCCTTGCAGTTCAACTTCAACCGCACTATGCAACCTCACTGGAGTTATCAACCACACTTGTCAAACCGCCTATACTCCAGAACCGCTCCAATGATTGAGACTTGAAGTGAACCACCTTTTGTCATTGTAATCCACATCAGCAATATCCAATGTCAACCACCTTATCTTGTCACGTGATTCAAAGTCAGAGAAGATCTGCAAGGATCTTGAAAAGGTGACAGGTGTCCAAACCTCATTGCTTGCAGCTGGAGCATTATCAGCTTTATCTGCAACTACTGTACCAAAGGACAAAAGTGGTTGCTATGGACCAATAGGATTGTATCAAGTACTGTCCTTACAACAGCTGTATCTAACGGCTAGTTTCTTGATGCTTGGGTATAAATACCCCTAATCTTCACCATTTGAAGATTTCTTGAAAATTTGAGAAATTGCTGTGTTCATAAGAAGTTGAAGCTCTGCCCAGAAATTCTTAGTCCTTTGAATCTTCATCTTCATACTTCAAGAAATATTCCCCAGCCCAGAAATCAAGCCTTAACACATTCAAGAATCATTGAGCTCTACATCTCACAGATTTAAAGAGCCTTGATCTTGTTCTCACACACACACCTCATTTGTTCTAATCACATAGATTAAACACTTGAGATACACTGGTTATAGTTTTGGATTTGTTCTTCATAGTAAAGATTTTATTGTACATTGTAATCTCTCAAATACACAATATAAAATCTCCCTTAAAAATCCAAGACTAACCATCTTGGTAGTGGACGTAGATCGTTTATCGATTGAACCACTCCAAATAGCGTGTTCTTACTTTCTGCATTTATATTTCTTGAGCTTACTAATTATTTATCTTTGTCTCTGTTTGATCTTTTATTTAGATATCCATTATTGTGAAATAGTGTTTGGAGTTAACAGTGTCAAAACCTCACTTGTTTGCAAACCACACTTACCAACTACTTTATTAAAACCGCTTTACAAACCTCCTCTATCAAAACCGCTTTGTAACTCTAAATATTCCGCTGTGCATTTTACATCTTCACTTGCAGATTCTTATTCACTGCAAGAGGTTTTGTAAGTAAGAGGTTTAATTTTTATTAGAGGGCGAAAAATTTGTAACAGCTATTCACCCCCCCTCTAGCTGTATTTTCACCCTTGTTGCCACCTTTGGGACCAACAAGTGGTATCAGAGCTAACACATTTTAAAACCACTGTTTTTCAAGCTTAACAGCTTGTGTGCCGATTCGATATGGCAAATACAAAAACAATGACTACTGTTAACTATTCACACATTCCAATCTTGGACGAAGACCACTTTGACATCTGGAAGTGCCAAATGCTCATTCATTTGGAAACCATAGATGAAATGCTGGTGGAGTGCGTGATCAATGGCCCGTTAGTTCCAATGAAGGCCAACACAGATGCAACCACCAGTGCAACAATTCCAGAGGTCAAAAAGCCAAAAGAAGAGTGGTCGGATGAAGAGAAGAGATTGGTTGCCTTGGACAGCAAGGCTAGGCACATCATTTCTGGAACCCTCCCCGTATCAACTCTACAGAAAGTGATGTACCTCAAAACCGCAAAGCAGATGTGGGATGCCATTGAGAGCTACCTCGAAAGTGATGATGAATGCAAGGAAACCAAATTATATCTTTGTTGAAAGATCATACAACAACTTCAACAGAAAATCCAACGAAACCTTGCGTCAAACCTACGACCGATATGTTGAGGTAGTTAATGCTTGTAGATCTCTTCGCAAAACTTTAACCGATAAGGAAATCAATATGACTTTCATATCTGCTTTAGGTTCTAAATGGGTAAATAAGGCTACCTCTTTAGAAGACTCCAAAGTTTTGGGTACTTGGTCGTTAAGTAACTTGTACGCCAATCTTAGAGTCTATGAATTAAAATTAAATCATATTGAAGAGATTGAAGGAAAAACCAAATCGCTTTCCATGTCCGTAGTGGAACAAGAGGAGAAACCATCTACATCCAACCAAACCGCTGATCCTTCCATATCAACCTCATCACTCATCGAGATGGATGATGATGATTTTGCCATGTTTGTGAAAAGATTCCAAAAATTTAGAAAATCCTCAAAACCTTTCACAAAATCATTTTCAAAAGGCAAACCTCCTGCAACATTTTCTAAAAATTTGGAGATACAAAGAAAAAGAGTGATCTAGTTTGCTACAATTGTAGAAAACCTGGTCACTTTGCATCTGAGTGTCCACAGCCTAAATATGAATACATGAAAAAGAAAACCTCTCCTGCGAAATTTTCTCATCGCAAGGGAATGGTTGCTGAGGAGGAAGAGAATTCCAAGGAATTAGCAACTTGGATTGAAACAGACTCTGATGATGGAAGTGATGATGAAACCGAAGAGGTTAATCTGCGCTTAGTTGCGGATGCTTCCGATGAATCGGATTACGAGTCGGTCGAGTTGCAAGATATGGAAGAAAAGGAGGTTTCTACAAAACTTCCAAATTTTAAATTGGATGATGATATCAAACTTACTCCTAGCATTAAGATAGGAAATTGCTCGTATTCACGTCCCATTTTTCCTCCTACAAATGCTCCACCTTCAAAAACTATTCCAAAGAAGAAAATTTTGAAAAAGGTGGTGGTAGAGGTTTCTCCCATGGAACATGAAAGGATGTTCAAGGAAGCTGAAATGGTGATCCATCAGTTCTCAAATCTTAAGAAAGCCTTAAGCTTAGCTCATGATGAACTTAATCTGTACAAGACAGAGAAAACTGTGATGAGGTCTGAAATTTCTAATCTTAAGGACCAAATCAAACAGATGACTCCTCTTGCTGATCAAAACCGCATCCTTGAAACTAAGGTTGCTGCACTTCAACTCCGGAATGATGACTTGGTAACCCAAATCGACGATCGCCAAAAGATTATTGATTCATGGCTCAAGTCTCAATCCACCAAGGATAAAATCATGGACTTCCTAGTTCCTCCTATAACTAAGGATGGTCTAGGGTTTGGATCTGAGAAAGAGGAGAAGTGTGCATCCTCGAGTGAAAAGGATGAGGAATTTCCAGAACTAACTAAAGAAATTCCTAAGGGGAAGCATGCTAAAGGAAAGGGTAAAGGACGACAAATTAATTATGTCTACCCTAAAGGAAAGCAATATGGAAAGAATTCTGTGTTGAAACCTAAGGATTCTGTGGAAGCAGCTGAAGAGGAAATGGCTTATGGAATTGGTCGCATACCTGCTCCAACCGCTCCTGGTGGTAAAGGTAGTGCTGCCAACTCCAGGTCTGACTGCGCTTCTTCTTCGACCGCTCCTCCTATCTTTAAAAGCAGGAATAGCGTTCCCAGGAAATACGTGGTCAAACCAAAGCCTGTTCCCTTTATCTCAGCCGGACTCTTAGCTGGAACTGCTCCTCCAAAACCGCTTCCTTGTCCCAAACCGCATGCAACTCCTAAGAAGAGTAAGGAGTTAGTAAAACCTCATGAAGCTTGTAGCTATTATAAATGTTCTGTGTGTGATGGTTTAGGTCACAAGGCTGCAGAATGCCTTTTGCGGTTCACATCCAATGCCAAGAAGAGTAAACCTCCTTCTGTCAAGCAGGTGTGGGTCGTAAAGGGTTGCTAACTTCAGGACCCAAGGAATAAAGGGGGACCTCTTTCTTAATGTTTACATTTCAGGTCCTCTGCTTCATGGCTGGTCACTCCAAGGATAATGAATGGTATCTTGACAGTGGCTGCTCAAGACAGATGACTCCTCGGGAAGAGAATATTAGAATATTAGAGCTCACCCGAGCCGCCTCGTAAAAATGAATCTTTCGGTACCCCTTATATTCTTTAACTGTTGTGTGTGTGTGTGTGTTTGTGCTTTTAAAAATGCATGTTGTATCGGATGTCTACATTGTATACTGCTTTATTGAAATGTATTGAAATAGTGTAGGAAGAAAGCCTTACCAATGTTGGTTCGTGTCTGTCTTTCGCAGAGGAATAGTGTTTGAGGATGGAATAGTGTTCCGGGACAGACCGGGATTTCTTCGGGATGTGCCGGTTGTCTGCGGACAGAGTTTCGGCGTGCATTGGGATCGCAGGGATCAATCGGGCAGAGTTTTGGTGTGCGTTGGGATCGCAGGGACCACTCGGGCAGAGGTTTGACGTGCGTTGGGATTGTCGGTTGGATTCGGGCAGAGGTTCGGCGTGGGCCGGAATTGCCGGTTTGACTCGGAAAGAGCCGGGACGCCTCGGGAAAGACCAGGCAAGGCCTCGGAGTACCACGAGGGGCCTCGGAGTACCTCGAGAGTGCCTCGGGGCAGCGCGGGAGCGTCTCGGGAGCGCTCTGAGAGGCTTCGGAGCACCACAAGGGAGCTCGGAAGGCCTCGAAAGGATCCGAAAGGGGCCGGGAGTTCCTCGAGAGGACTTAGAGGGGTGCCAGAAGGCTGGGGGGAGAGAAGAGAAGAGGGAGATGTGTGAAATGAGGGAGGGGATCCCTCTATTTATAGTAAAAATTTTCGTGCAAGAAGGTCCGTACGGACCTTCCAGGTAATCCATCTTTTTGGTTTTCCTCGATTTGAGGGAATAAGTGGACTTTAAGAAGATTCAGCCATGATGATGTCTGGTAACAAGAAGTTCCGTACGGACCTCCTTGCATGCATAAAGGTCCATACGGACCTCCCATGATGCTGAGTAATTATTACTTCCGGGATTTAAGGGAATATCTTGGACTTTAAGGGGATTCAGTAATCATGGCAACAAAGAGGTCCGTACGGACCATGTTTGCTTTTTCAATTTTTGAAAAATTCCTAAAAAGTCCTTTTGTCCCTTTTTGTCCCAGAAAGGTCCCTCCCTTGGTTTGGTTGGGGGGTTTTGAGGTTTTTGAGTGTCACGGGTCTTCGAGACTGCATTCGTGTGAGTCTGTGGTGTTTCGCGTGTGTTCGGAAGAAGGTGATCCAGATTGGGGTATTTACAGTGACACAAGGAGTCACAACCGCTTTTGGCGCCAAAACCAGTTTCTGGAACATTCAGGGAAAATACCCAAAAGGTCCAAAAAGGTTTTATTCCCAGGAGGTCCTTTTGCATGAACAAAGTACCAAAAGGTACTTCCTTCGCGGGAAACTTATGAAATATTTCCGAAAGTCTCGGGATAGACCGAGAATTTATCAAAACGCCCCTTAATGCAATTTTATCACATTAAAATGCATCTAAAAGGGTCACAAATTGAATTGGCGTACTTACAGAGCCCCTTGGCAACGTCACTTTTGGAAAAAGTGAGTTTGTCGATAAAATAAGACCCAATCCCAATTAGCGGCAAGGGATAAGGTAGAGGGCTAGACGGTGATCTGGGGAGATCGGATGGCTGGACCTTTGGAGAAAGGATTCCTACGTATCCCTGAGAGGGAATCAAGCCAAATCGTAGTTCGGAAACGAGACTAACAAGAAGTAAGAAAGGTTAGAGATGTGTCTTCATACCTTTGCTGTGCTTACCTGTAGCTGCCTGAGGGGCTGGTGCTTCTGCGGGTGGCGAGTAGCTGCCGGAGGGTCTCATGCTACTGCCGTCGGTGCAAGGTTGTAGCTGCCGAAGGGACTCATGCTGCAACTGGTGGTGGTCTTCGTGGATGCCGAAGGGACTCATACCACTGGGTGTTGATGCAGGGTAGCTGCCAGGGGACTCACGCTACTGCTACTGGTCTTCGTGGATGCATGAGGGACTCATACCACTGGTGAAAGGTTGTAGCTGTCGGAGGGACTCATGCTACTGTTGATAGTCTCTGTGGATGCCGGAGGGACTCATACTACTGGGTGTTGATGCAGGGTAGCTGCCAGGGGACTCACGCTACTGCTGCTGATAGTCTCTGTGGATACCGAAGGGACTCATACCAATGGGTGTTGATGCAGGGTAGCTGCCAGGGGACTCACGCTACTGCTGCTGATAGTCTCTGTGGATGCCGGAGGGACTCATACCACTGGGTGTTGATGCAGGGTAGCTGCCAGGGGACTCACGCTACTGCTGCTGTTGGGGATAGGTGTAGCTGCCGGGGGACTCATGCTACTGTCGTTGGTGGCTTACTGGTGCTTTGCCGAGTGCAGAACGGTCTTTGCTGATGGTTTGCTTTTGAGCTTTGCTTGGTAGGATGGGGTTTTTGCTTGCTAGGGAGTGGGCTCTTGTTGGTACTTTGGTGGCGAGGCCACTGATCTTGGTACGCCTTGCTGGGGAGACTAAAATAGATACGGATTTTTTTGTCTCGGTTTTGGCTGAGGGCCAGTCTTCGAGGGTTGATGAGGCTCAGTTGATCATTGTACTTGCGAGGGAAACTGCAAAGCGTGCCTCATGGGTTAAAGTGCAAAATATCAGACCACAGGGGTGTTTTTTGGAAAATCTAGCCCATGAGTCACGTAATGTCGCACGACCACATAAAGCTCATGGCTAGACCCTTATAACGCTGAACAGTCCCTATTTTGAAAACACATTTCAGAGGGAGGCGAGTGGTTTTGAGAGGAAAGGCCATCCATTCGTACGAGTTCAAGGGAAATCAAGTGAATCCAAGGTGTTGATTTTGCTTTTGGCTTGCAATCATGCCTCCTAGACCACGTCCCACGAAGAAGGGACCTCAACAAGCTCAATTGGCCGCTCGAAAGAAGAATGCTCAGCGGAATCAGAGGCCGTTCGTCCCTCAAGCAGTGAGAGGAGATTTCTATCCGCAACTCAAAGAACACACTTCGGCGCCCGGGAAGAAAAATACGGTATTTTCGTAACCCTTTCCCTTCGTTGCATTGAGAATTGGGTTTTGTGCCAAACTGTTTGAACTTTTACCTGCGAAATTATGAGTTTACTGCATGGTTCTGAGCTATGAGAAATCATTAATGCATGTTAAATGTTCAACCCTAGTTTTACTTGGAAAAGGGAAAGTAAAAAATTATAATTGATTGACATGCTTCTTTCTTGAAAAACTTGGGATATTCATACCTGTGCTGTGTTTACCTGCAGGAGTTGCGTACCCGAGGCTCACCAGAGGTTATTGGTCCAACTGATGTGGCTGATACTGAGGAGGATAGGCTGAGGGCTTTGAGATTGGCTAGGGCTTTTGTATGGGTTGGCTTCTCGGACATGCTTTTCATTAACGGCACGTCTTCCGCTTTGCTTTCTTTGCTGGAGCTTTTGAGAGTTTGGGATACTGTTGGGACTTTATCCTGGGGAGAGGCAGGACTCGCTGAGCTGTACTTGACTCTGGATGATGTAAGTAGGGGGGAGGCTAAGTCCTTCAACTGCTGCCATTTAGCTTTTGAGGTATTTCTCAATCTGACCCCATCTTTTGAATATTCTTTCTTTCTGTCATCTCTTATTGTCATTATGACTTGCTTTGATCCTTCTTTTCCAGGTTTGGGCTTATGAGATCATCGGTTGTTATGCTTGGCGGGGTCAGAAGGCGTACCCGGTCACTATGTTTCCTGCTATGAGGCGCTGGGTGAAAGACGCGCGGCAGAAGGTCCGGACAGTGGATACCAGGGGACGGGTGACGGCTTCTTACCCTGATACCATGATCTGCATACGAGGGACTCCCGGGAGTCTGAATCTATTTCCCTAGGTTGACCGATATGCTGATCTTGATCTAGGACATGCTTTACATTTGACTGAGTGCCGCAAGTTGCTGGTAGGCTTGTTTGGGGATGCACTATATCTGGGAGAGCGGGTTTATAGACAGTATGGCCCTGGTAGCGTTGCTAGGATCCCGGTTGATCCTCCAACTGATATATGGTTTCCTCGGAAACTAGAGGATGTGGCTGGTTTGATCCAGGGGGAGGCTGTGTTCAACTACACTAAGGATGGGGATTGCAGAGCTTATGTGACTACGAGGTTGAGATCACCTCAGGTGGCACCGAGACGTGATGCTCAAAGCGCGGGCCCCTCTACTGGATACGTGGCAGACGCACCCTTGCCTCCTCCTTTTCTTGATTTTCAGGATAGGGATCACTTGAGGCGGGCTCCCCTTGACACCAGCAGGATTTTTCCTTATTTTCAGCTTCCAGAGGGCACCCGATATGTAAGCACTATTCCTCTTTCTTTATTTTTTTGAACCGTTTACATCTCTTGCTTTTTACCATGACTAGCTCCCTGATTCTTCCTTGTTTGATTGTATCAGGTTTTGGCTGATATTTACTAGAGCTTTGCTCGTCACTGCACCGGGTAGCTGGAGAGGAGCGCCTGTTATTGGAGGGATCGGTGCTTGGCTCGGAGCTTTGATGATGATTCTACGCCCAGCTTGCCCAACAGGAAGAGGTCTCGTACTGATATGGCTGCTGATGACACACATAGGCCCAGGACCAAGACTGCCCCTCATCATCCACCTAGTCCTCCTAGCTCTGAGAGTGATGTTTCTGGTGATCCTTACGAGATCGAGACCATGGCTATCCCTGCTGTCCACGAGCTCTTTCGTGATGATCCCATTGTTTACCACGATTCTGTTGCTGATCCGGATCCTGAGGAGGGGGATGCAGATGGAGAGGCCAGCGAAGGTGCTGATGATGATGATGATTCTGATGATGACGGAGATGTCTATGTTTCTGAAGATGATGGCTCAAAGTAGCCTCTTGGATCAAATCACAGCTCTTTGATTATTGTACCCCTTGGAAGGAACAAACAAACACTCTTTCTTTTGCTTTTGTAAAAAAACTTATTTGCTCTACACTTCCTAGAATCAGTACATTATTATTAGCTTTTGTTATCTTCGTTGTTTGCACGAGTCCACTTTTGGGAGATTGAGAGTGAATGGTTTTTTTTGAATGTCTATGGCATAGGTATGAATGGTTTATATGGTTTGGATTGTATATGAATGGTGAACGTGTATACTATTTGAATGAATCCCTCTCCCAGGATGTTTGCAGGGTGGATTTGCTGTTTGTAGCTTGAGACAAGTCGGAGTGTGCCCTGGTACAGATCAGATTGCAGCTTGCTGATGTCTGGTGTTGGACTCAATGTGTCGCACGACTCAGGATAGCTGGGGCACCTTCTATCGCGTGACACAACAAGTCATGCTGACAGGACCTCTCCCTTTTGCTTAGGGTAAAGAATGCAGCAGTCCCCAATCATGAAGTAGGCCTTAAGTCACCAATCCATACCAAATGATCAAGATTATAAAGTTAGCCCCGGTATTTTACACGGATGAACACATCATTCTTCCTCTTCTTTGACCAAGCCCCGGTTTGACACATATAGCCTTACTGCAGACAACACGTCATGCAACCCTGGAGGAAGTGGTTCTTTGAGCTTCAGTCAGTCAGTCGGCGGACAAGACTCGAAAATGCTTATGTGCAGAGGCACATTTTTCGAAAGGTGGGAATAGTTCCCGGACTTGCGTATGACACTCTCTCTTTTGGGTTTTACTCTTTTGGGAGAGTATAAGCATTACAAGGTGTGGAAAGTGTATGGAAGCCCCTGCTTGACAAAAATACTGTGTTTAGCTCTATATATCCCTAAAAATGTTGAGAGGAAGACTTGCCGAGACACTTGAAAACCTGTCTTATTCACGATGATCACAAGGCTGCTTAAAACCCGTTAATGATGTTCGGGTTATTCAACCACTAATCTTGATATGAGCAAATGTTTCAGTTAATCATGAGGAGAAAACCAACCGTTGTCAAGAATCAAACTCCGAATGATGGAAAGTACATTTGTGCGTGGAGACGGTCCTTGAGAGAACTAGATGCATTAATTTCTTTGGAGCGTCGGTGAAGGATGCAGATGCGAAGCCCCATTGGGACATTCACGGGAAGTGTTTGCGGAGGAGAAATGAAATATGCTCACATGCAACGTCGAATGAATGGGTAGAACTTGCACAATCTTCAATTGATGATCCGAAACTTCTATCTGATAGGAACTGCGGCTGGGCTTCGGGATTCTGATCGGTCTTTGGGTAATTCGGGATATCATGACCTCTTAAGACGAGAGGTCGGCTAGGCCTTTTGCTGACTGAGCCTCTAAAGATGAGAGGTTGACTTGTAGGGATGTGTTTGGGATTTCTAAGGTGGAGGAATCGATTTGCCTCTAAGAATGAGAGGTCAGTCTTGGCTTTGCCAAGGGCAAGGGTAATGGTAATGGGAATATCCTCTAAAATCGAGAGGACGGCTTAGAATTGATCAAGGTAGTGGGAATATCCTCTAAAATCGAGAGGATGGCCGGAATTGGTTGGAGGTAATGTTGAGGGACATCCGTGCTGCTTTTTTTTTTTATTTGCTCTGAGACTCCCTTTGAGTAACGACCGGATCCTTTGCCTTATGCTTTCGAGAGGATCGCTAGGGACTATGCTCTCTTTCTTTTCTCTTCTATTCTCTCTTTTTTGTATATTTTTTTTTATTTTTGTCTCTCTCTCTTTTTTTTTTAATTTTGCTTTTGAGAGGAGAATTTCAGCTAGTCCCCAGGATGGATCATTGCTTTCCGCCGTTCTTTGAACTTGGAGACTGTCAATCTTTTTTTTTTTTTTTTTTTGAATCATGGGAGTCTCAGGGACAGTCCCTCTTCATCTGGCGATGGTGTAAGTAACCAAATCTGGCTCATGCCTTCCGGTTAAACTTTCTGGCAATTTCGGTAAGTTTTCCGGTAATTCCCCGAACCTTCCTAGTGTTCCGGAAATATTCCGGAACTGTTCCAAATTAATTAAGGGCTGAAAGGAAGGCTTATCCATTAAGAAACACGTTTTTCTTATTTTGGAGAAAAGTTCTAGAATTTTCCACCTTGCATGATTCTAGAAGTGCTGAGTCATTATGGATAATGCCGCACGGCTGCATTAGCCAAGGACCTCCAGCCGCACGGCTTCATTCGCTCTTCCCAGACTGCCTATAAATAGAGCCCTCCTCTTCCCATTTTAATCATGAACAAAAAACACAATATCACCACAATACGAAAAATACACTCCAAAAGGCTGCTGGAAGTCCAAGAAGGTTGAAGAAGAAGGCCAAGAAGCCTCCTCCCTCCTCCTTGAAGATCCCAAGATCAATCCTTCCTCCTAGCTCCACCCCAAAGAAGAAGAGGCCACCATTGATAACCTCTCACGCCCTAACCTTGCATCCTAATTGCTCTATATGAATTAATTTGCTCATTGCATTCATATATTGTTATTATCCTTGCTTGGGACTTGGTAGTTTAAAGATCATATCTTTATCATCCCCCTTCCCCTTTGCATGCATTAAGCATCCCTTGCCATTAAAAATGTAATCTTTATATATAAAGGTGCATCCTTTGCACCTAAAAACCCCATTTTTACATAAAAATATCATCTTTATGCATCATTTGCATATAAAAATCAAGTCTTTATCATAAAAATGCATCCTTTGCACACAAAACCTATTTTCAAGCATCCTTTGCATTAAAGATCATATCTTTATCCTAAATTAGCATCCTATGCTTTTCAAAATGCAATCTTTATGCATCCCTTGCATATTTGAATCTCAATTTCCTCATAAAAATGCATCCTTTGCATAAAAATCATGTCTTTACATTAAAAAAACATCCTTTGCAATAAAGATCACTTCTTTAAATCAAATGCATCCTTTGCAACCCAAAAATGTCATCTTTTCACTAAAAATGTCATTTTTATATTAAATCATGCATTTCCCCCATGTCCCCATTAGCAACCTCGGAACGGACCGGTGTAAAGATCCTATCTTTACATCGTTTCTTCCATAAAGGTTTCATGATTTCTTTAGAAAGGGACAACCTTGAACCCTATATCTCCAATTATCACTTAAGACGAGTATGAAGCATCTATATGAGCTCGACCGTCTTAAAGCGTAGGATTGATGGGCTAAGGACCCTCCTTTTCTAAAGAACCTCATCTTTGACTATAAAGGGAGTCATTTTCTCGATCACGCAAGTCCCGAGGTTAAAAAAGCGATGATCACAAGTCCAAAATGAGGACGGGATCATAATCCCGAATACATAAAATCCAAGAAATCCCGAGCGACAACCAATAAATGGTTTGTACGTCCGGAAGATGACTTGGGACATTCCCTCCCCTTTTATTCAAACACATGCACACAAGAAAGCACGCAAGCAAGCAAAATAAACGGAATCTAGGGAGACTTGCTACGGCAAGGCACCTTGGGTGAACGACGATCCGTTCTTCCCAAGGGGTAACTTAACCTCCGAACCCATAAAACCTTTTTTTCAAAGTTTTGAGGTAATCAAAATGGCGTGGCGACTCCGTTTTTCAAATTAAACTGGATGTCTTCAAACTCGCGTGAATCCAACACACAATTTGGGCACACATTCACAGTTTGGCGACTCCGCTGGGGACATCCCAAAGGAGAAAAGCTTTCATTTTTCAAATAAACGATACTTGGTATATAGGTGGAAACCACTAACCTTCCTGTATCGCTCCCTAACCCGGGGCTTGGGATAAACGGTGGTTTAACAATCCCACGTACCGGTATCACTTTTCGAAAAAAAAAATAAAAATAAAAGAAAGCTTTTCCCTTTGAGCAGGTTAGACTCCCGTCGCTGATTTCATTAATCGTGCTTGCTTTCTTTACCTTGCATTGCATCATTTGCATCTTGGGACTTGTGCATACTTTGAACGGGAAACAACCCAAAAAATAGCAGAGGAGTGGAACCTGGAAAATTGATCCATGCAGTCGTACGGCTCAATCCTCCTTGGATTCTGACCAGACGGCCTCAGCGGCAATTCCACCAGGAAAAATTGAGGCTAATCTGGCAGTCCTGGCAGCTTGGGGCTACTCAGTTCCAAGACTGACTGGGGCTCCCAGAAAATTTACGTGCTTACCTGCTGCATTCTCCCCCGTCCCGAAAATCATTCCTTTAAAACACATTTCATGAAAATCTCTGTTTTAACTCAAAAAGGAACATTTTTAGGAGACCGCACACTACGCCTTTGATATATCTGTACACTTTGCACGCACGTCCTTCAAACCCGGGGTGGTTCCAGTTGCAGTCACGGACAGCCTTACGATGCTCCCGGGCGCGCACAGAATCATTCCAACCTCCCCATGGCAGCCAGTGTCGACCAATGGACAGTCCGTGTCACACGTTTCAAAAAACTGTGACTTTTGGTTGGTTTTTGGTCTGGTCCGTGTCATATAGCCCAGTTGCATACCCTCGTAAAGGTCAAGCCTTAGTTCATAATGGAAGTCAAGGTCCTTCGCTCAAGCGAAACTCTGCCAAAATTCCGACAAGGAAAAATTGGTAGAACCTTGACTCCGACATTGACTTTGACCTTGACCTGCACGGAATGCGTAAGAGTCAAGACCGAGTCTTTGCCAAAAAATCCAAAGATCTTTCGCTCAAGCGAAGCTCTGCCAAAATTCTGACAAGGAAAAATTGGCAAGATCTTGACCCGGCATTGACTTCGATTCTGACTCACGCATTGCGTATGCAACGAAGCTCAATGTGACATCGTGTCATTCAGCTTTTGCCGCCCGACCCATGCCTATTATCTTCTCGGACATTACCGAAAGTCAAAACGTCATTCGCTCAAGCGAAACTCTGCCAAAAATTCGTTAAGGCAGAAAGACGAGACTTTCCCAGTATTGCCTTGACCATAATTCGCATCGCTCGTGCGTTGAAAGTTCCTATGACCCGCTAGACCCGTTAGGAGCGTTCTTTACTCTCGGTCGGTAGGATCCGCGTGCCCTATAGGACCCTCGCCCGGGGCTGTCCACCCTGGGAGGTCGAAATACAGGTGGAATACGAGGGGCTTATAGACGTAGTGACGGAACCCACTGATCCAGGATCTAGAGTAGTTGCAAAAAGAAGGGCAAACCCGCTTTTCCAACCAAATAGAAATTAATAAAAGACACTGTTTTAAGTAAACTGGAAGATTCCTAATTTGCATATTGCTTGAGCCTTCAGCCTAAACACCTACCCCGAGTCTAAACCTCTCCTATCCCTTTCCCGCAACGAGAAAGAAGTGGGTGAGAACACCGGGTCAGCGACTTGTTAGCGCAAAATCCTCAGACAGTTCGCCAGAATCCTCAGTTTTGTCAGCTTTCCAGTGTCAAAATGGCCAACGTGGTAGTCAACAATGATAATAACCAAGTAGTCGGAGAGGCCATCCCAGTTCAACCCAAGCCCCATATCTTGTATGATGTATGCGACTGTGAGGATTGTCTGGAATACGAGTATCAAGAATGGATTAAAGAAGATGCTCCTTCAAGAAAGAAGAAGAAGAGGAAGTCCATGCAGCAGAAATTAAAGGAAAGGTATGAAGCCGGGGACAAGAGCGTCGGAACTCTAGGGGAGCCTTCCGGCAAGTTCGATTACTACGTCAGTTATACCAAATAGCCCGCCAAGGAGCCCATCATTCAAAGCACAGTCAAGCCTGATACCCCTATGGACAGTGACCCTCTTGAAGCAGAAAGTGCTGAATTTGTGTCCATCGTAAAATTCAATGAGGAGTTAGCAGATTTAGAAGCAGAATACAGAAAGCCTATTGAATACGTAGCCAGTCAAGGGAGAATTAAGATCCCTTCTGAAGAAGACTTCATCAGCATTATCCAGGTCAACCCTCCTGTCGGCTATACTGACAAGGTCGTGGTGTCCAAGATCAGTAAAGAGAAAATGAGTTATCAGCAGTGCATTGATAAGATGAGTCAGACTCTTCATTCAATGAGTCCAGTCGTCACGGACGAGCTCACCGAGAGATTTCATCATGCTACTCTAGCTCCCCTCACCATCTTTCCATGGTACCGGCCTGTCAATGATTTCCGGCAAGTTTTTGATCAATTTGAAGTCTCCAACTTTCTGAAGAATGCTGACAAGACTGCTACTCCCCAGGGCAACAGCAGGAAGGAGTGAGATCCCGGTCCAACCTTTGTCAAGTATCCTCGAGTCAATAAGTAGTGTAGGGTCCAGAGTCAGTAGCGTCCATACAGTCGAGTCAGGAATCTTTAAATTCCAGTCCTCTGAGTCATCCGAAGGCCTCACGGTTTAGGACTATCAATATGTAATCGATGTCATCTTTCCCTTTGCTTTGAATGAAATGACAGATCTTTCTGAGTATCCTCTTATTGCCAACTTAACAAATGATAAATTAACTCAAAACTTGACAACAGTTAATAATGAATCATTTGAACAAGATGCAAACACACTAAATGAACAATACATTAAAGAAATCTTTAAGCAGGTTTCAGAAAAAGAGGAAAACCGGGCCCAAGCTGCCGAGGAGGTTTTGACAAGTGCGAACTTGGGTACTGTCGAGGAACCTAAAGAGACACAGATTGGAAACTTCTTCCAGGGGGGTTGAACGGGACAGAGGCGGTAAATCTGCTCGAGAGAATACATGGACGTCTTTGCGTGGTCGTATAAGGATATGCCGGGGCTAGACGGTTCAATAGTAGAGCACATAATCCCTCTAGCACCGAGATGCTAAGCAAAAGCGAGCCGAGGAAGATCAAGCCAGAGTGGTCTCTACAGGTAAAAGAAGAAATTGAGAAGCTACTGCGGGTAGGATTCATCAGAGTCATCGAATATCCGACATGGTTGTCCAATATTGTGACCGTCACCAAGGCTAATGGGAAGGTGAGCTGCTGTGTAGATTTCCGAGATCTGAACAAGGCCAGCCCCAAAGACGATTACCCTTTGCCAAACATAGACATCCTGGTGGACTCCACTGCCAACTACGAAGTCAAATCCTTCATTGATGGCTTTGCAGGCTACAACCAGATCAAGATGGCCGAAGAAGACCAAGAAAAGACAGCCTTCACCACACCGTGGGGAACTTACTGCTATACAGTAATGCCATTTGGGCTCAAGAACGCCGGGGCTACTTATCAAAGGGCAGCGACCGCGCTTTTCCATGACATGATCCACAAGGAGATTGAGGTCTACGTAGACAACATGATAATTCACTCCAAAGGTGAGGACGGACATCACTTTGTTGATCTGCGAAAGTTCTTTGAGAGGCTGAGACAGCATTCCATGAGACTAAACCCTGCCAAATGCACCTTCGGAGTGACAAGGGGAAAAGTGCTTGGGTATATGGTCACGGAGCGAGGTATCGAAGTTGACCCCTGAAAGATCAAAGCCATTATGGACATGAGGCCACCTCGAACCCAGACAGAAGTCAAGAGCTTTATGGGGAAGTTACAGTACATCAGCCATTTCGTTAATCAGTTGACCACTATGTGCGAGCACATCTTCAAGCTAATGAAGAAGAATGTAGACACAGAATGGACCGAAGAATGCCAGGATACCTTTGACCAGATTAAGGCGTACTTAGTACATCCTCCGGTGCTATGCCCCCCACATAGACAGAAACCTCTTCTGCTCTATCTCAATATCACTGATACGACAGTTGGGGCTATGCTTGCTCAGGAGAAGAAAGACTCTCGGGTAGAGAATGCCATTTACTTTGTCAGCCGGAAGCTGCAGGGAAGTGAGCTCAATTACTCATCATGTGAAAAGACTTGTGCAGGACTGGTCTGGGTAGGCGGCAAGTTAAAGAATTATATGCAAGCCCACCCTGTGAATTTGGTCTCAAAAATGGACCCCATCAAGTACATCTTTGATAAGCCTTCCCTCTCGATGCGTCTGGCAAAGTGGTCCTTCTTCTTGGCAGAGTACGACATCAACTATGTGACCAGAAAGGCCATCAAAGGTCAAGCATTGTCAGACCACCTGGCGAACTTCCCCAGTAATGAAGACAGAGGGCCTGAACCCCAATTCCCAGATGAAGGGATCTTTGCAGTTGAGCCCGAGAATCGATGGCAATTATTCTTTGACGGAGTCGCTAACAAAAGAGGAAATGGCATAGGGATGCTACTGGTCGATCCGAAAGATGAGCACACGCCCATAGCCCTCAAGTTAAACTTCCCTGCCACGAACAATGTTGCCGAGTACGAATCCTGCATTGCTGGTTTGGAAGCTGCCTTAGAAAGGAATGTCAAGGAGCTTGAAGTTTATGGAGACTCAGCCCTGATCATCAACCAGGTCTCCAACAAATGGAAGACTGTGGACCCTAATCTTCAGCGGTATCATGCCCATATGGAGGAGTTATTTGGACATTTCGGAGAAGTGACCTTCCACTACTTGCCAAGGAAAAGAACAGATTTGCGAGATGCCCTAGCTACTCTAGCCTCACTGGTAGAGATCCCCGAGGGAAAAGCCATAAAACCCTTCAGAGTGGGTATAAGAGAAGCCCCAACTTTCTGTTGTGAAGTAGACCTGAGACCCGAGCCTATAAAGGAACCTTGGTACAATCAAATTTACCAGTTCCTCAAGGATGGAGAGTCAGCTTTCAGAGACGAAAAAGGTAAGACCGAAAGAAGGTATCAGAGCCAAGAGCTTGCAAGCCTTGAAAAGGTTGGCCTCCCATTATGTCATTCTAGGAGGCAACCTGTACAAGAAGCAGTATCAAGGACCACTCCTCTTATGCGTCACTCAAGAAAGGGCCAAAGAGTTGATGACCGAAGTCCACAATGGTCCCTGCGGTCCTCATATGAATGCTAGCCCTAATGCAAGTGATCCTCAGAATGGGTTACTATTGGATTTCCATGGAGACAGACTGTGTCCAGCACGTCCGAGCATGCGACAAGTGCCAGCGGTTTGCCAACCTCAACCATCTCCTGCCTCATGACCTGTACTGCATGACGACTCCTTGGCCGTTCACAACCTGGGGTATTGATGTGATAGGGAAAATAGCCCCGACAGGAAGCAATGGGCATGAATTTGTGTTAGTAGCTGTCGACTACTTCACCAAGTGGGTAGAGGCCAAGTCCTACAAGGTCCTCACTTCCAAGAAGGTTGCCCAGTTTATCAAAGAAAACATAATGTGTAGATATGGGGTGCCCAATGAGATCATTTCTGATAATGGGTCGCACTTTGAAGGAGACTGCGATAGGTTGCTGTCAGAATTCAGAATCACTCGCCACAAGTCGTCCCCGTATAGACCTCAGACTAATGGAGCCGTAGAAGCTGCTAATAAGACGCTCGAATGGATCATTCGGAAAATGGCCACCCGTGGTCGTGATTGGCCCGAAAAGCTGCACTTGGCACTCTGGGGCTACAGAACGTCTGTCAGAATAGCCACAGGAGAAACTCCCTTTGCCCTAACTTACGGGATGGAAGCAGTGTTACCAGTGGAGTTGGAAATTCCGCACTAAGGGTCTTCCTGGAAAACAGTGTCAACGAAGTAGAATGGTTGCGTAGCCGGCATGACGAGTTAGCCCTGCTTGACGAAAGAAGGCTTAAAGCCATGGAACACACCTGAGCCTATCAGAGGCGAATGGCCAGAGCATTTGACAAAAAGGTCAAGGCCAGAGACATCAAAGAGGGTGACTTAGTGCTGAAAGTGAAGCCCCCTACCAGAGACAACCCCCTGGGAAAATGGGAACCCGTTTGGATCGACCCGTATGTGGTGCAGAAGATACTATCGGGAGGAGCCATGAAACTTGCAGACCTGGACGGCAATCCCTTTGTCCACCCAGTCAACGGTGATAAGCTCCGAAGGTACTATGTCTAAGAAATAAAAAAAAAGGAAAAAAAAATAAAAAAAAATCTTAGTGCAAAAAGAGTAATGCCCAGCTAGGCTGAAAACCCAAAAAGGGCGGTCTAGGCAAAAAACAGGGCTGCACATAAAAAAAAAATAGAAAGAAGAGTTCACCAGAATGAACTACGAAGACCTGAGCCCCTTAGTCTTTCTTGTAAAAGGGGAACGTAGGCAGCCATATATGGTTCGGTCTAAACAATAAATAAAAATAAAGGACATTTCAGTTTTCATAAAACGGGTCCCAAGCAATAAGACATTTGAATTTCCATGAAATGTGTCTTGATTAATTTTTAAGATAATATCTCTTGTTCATTACAAGTTAAAAACTTCTTGATGAGTTCAAGCACGGTCTACTCTTGACTCTGCTAACCTGCTACAAAGATCTAAAATACAAAAAATGCCTAAATAAACTAATGTGTTTGCAAAATGGCAATAAGGGAATCCTAAGAAAAGATCTGTCAGTCGTCATTCGCTGAGTCTTCTTTGGTCTTCTTCCCTTTACCTCGACCCCGTCGAGTTTTCTTTCTCTTCTTCTCTATAATGTCGGTATCCCTCATTCCGATCTCCGGTATCCTCACTGGAGCCTCCACCAAACCCGTGTCAATAAGTGCCCTCTCAATCCGAGCACGAGTCCGCACTTCCTCCCTCTGAGCCTCAGTAAAAGGAGCGACCTCGGACAATCTCTTGTATCGAGCCTCCATATCTCTGATCAGGTCACCCGACTGGTTATGGCGACTCGCCTAAGCCTCAGTCTCCCTCAGAGTCTTACTCGAGTCGCAGTCAGCCCCCAATAAAGCCTAACGTCTCTCCCCCAATATGACCTGGGTCGCTCCCATCTCCCTCTCGTAACAATCCAAGTAGACAGTGGTCAAGATGGTACTCTTCTTGTTCCTGAGGATAGCCCTGGGTGGGAAAGCAGTGTATGTTTAAGCCCTCGAGAAGAATGAGAAGCTGGCTGGATCCCTCATATTCAATGGCATCAACTCCATAGTCCGGATGTCCTCCCAATCACTCAACGGCTCCTGTAAAGCCCCGAACTGCCTGGATATCAAGCAGGGTATGTAGAAGGATGACCAGCATAATCCTGGAACCCTCACTATATAGGACTCCTGAAATGTCCTCCTGGTCTGTAACCTCCAATGAGGTATCCACCAACGGATGTCCGAAGTGGATAGCCTAGCCATCACCAGCTCCCAGCTACCCTGGTCCTGTTACCTCGGTGCACCTCTCCGAGAAATCACCCAAGGGCACTGAGTTGGCAAAGCCCCTGGCAAAGCCCCGAGCCTCTCCTGCAGCCATAAAGTCAGCACAGCTGGACTCCCAGACCTCATGAAATGGTCTCCCCTAGCCATCCTGTCAATGCCATGCAATGTCTCTCCCAAAACCAGTGGGACAATGTCCTTCCCAGCTCTACAATCTCTGACCATGTCCAAGAGACCACCATGACAGATCCCCACGGACTCAGCGGTGAACAGAGCAGAAAATATACAGAGAATAAAGGCATCCATAGCTACCGTGGTCGCCGCCATAGCCGGAGACCCAAACCTGCCCGGGATATCAGAAATGTCAATCCTGTCCGGGGCTATCATCATCCCCTCAGCCTCTTCCAAAGGAATCTGCAGAAAAGATGCAAGCTTTGCCGCCACCGGCACGTCTTCGATCAGAGGAATCGATATAGCCTCAGTTTCTGGACCCCCAATCAAGGCTCGGAAGTCTTCATGCGTTGGGACAATCTCATTGTAAGAAAAGCAGTAAACGTGTCTCCGGACGTCCCAAAACCTTGCTGCTGCTCTCAAAAGGTCCCAATCGGGCAGGAGATCCCTCAAATGCCATAAAGACTTGATCTTGAAGGAAGAATCAAGCAGCCCCTTGTGAAGTTGGAAGTTGTGTTTCACCCAAGATTGAAGATCGGACAGAAAACGGTCTCGCTTCCCCCTTTGCAATCTGACGGGCTACTCCATTGCAAAATGATCAAAGGTGGTGTCTTTAAGTCCAAAATGTGCTCTGGGAACAGTTGGGACAAGTCTAAGTTGAAAATGAAGTGAAATGGCCAAGCCTTGTTTTTATTCAGAAAATGACCAGTCCAGACAGAACTGTGAGCCGCACGGCTTCATTTGCTCCAGAGACCAGACCGCACGGCTACATTTGCCATCTGCAGAAAAAAATCTGCAGCTACCAAAGTTGCTGCCCAAGGGAGTTTTCACCCCACTTTTTCAATCAAGGCTTGTACAAAATAATGTCCAAAGGTCACCCAAGCATTTATACATCATTATATATCATTTTGGCCCAGTTTCAGCCCCGATTCCAAGCAAAAAATCGCCCCGAGGCTCAAGTAATATGCAAATTAATAAAGCATAAAATAGAAAAGCAAATAAAACAGTAATACATTGTTTTCGCCCCATCGGCGCCCAAATAAAGCAAAAAATAAACAAAATGTGCATCAAATTTGTCCATTGTTTGTTTTTGTTCCTAATCCACTCTAGAGACCTCCTAGGCCTCCGATTCTTCTTCTTCTTCATCGCTGATTAGCTCATAGACTCTAGCCTCCCTCATCAAGTCCTCCGGGTCGCTCACATCAGAAAGATGGACATTGTCGTGTTCGTACTCAGCCAGCTGCTCCAAGATGTCAGCATTGGGTCCTCGTCCCCGAGGCCTGGCGCTAGAAGAGTACTCCGAAGCCGATGAGGAGGATGTTGTGCCCCCGACGTGCCTCCTTTTGCGCACTGGCTCCTGCACGCCTGTTGCAGCCTTTGATGTGCAAGCCAGCTTCTTCAAGAGGGATTGGCACATGTCCTTCCAGCCCCTGTTCTGCCTGACCAATCTGTCATAAGTGCGAGCTGGAACCTGAGAAAAAGGGAAGAAAATCTCAAAAAATCTCAGAATTGCAAAAAAAAAAAAAAAGAAGCAAAGAAAAAAGAAAAGGGAAAAGACCCTAAAGTATGCTTACAGTGCTGTCAGGCGGCAAGGTGTACTGGGGCTCCCTAGCATCGGGGACAGGAATCCTCATCCTCCTTGGAACTCCGTGGACTACGTATTAAATGTGCGCAGGAGGGATCGGCGGGTCAGAAGGCTCGTCCTCCCCATATCCCTGAGTGACCGCCAGCTTCATCAGCTTCTGTGGCGTCCTCAGGCGCTGCTCCACAAACAAAGCGTAGGGGGTATCCATGTCAAAATACTCCTCTGCGGCTATACCTCCCTGGTACCTAGCTATCTCATCTGCCTGCCAATCCCTGGGCTGCAGCATCCGTGCTGGAGGATCATGGGAAGTAATGGTATCCAATGGAGGGACATAGCCATGCTGCCTCAAGAAACGGTCCCCCAAGTAGATGACATCACATGTCAGCCCAGTTAGCCATCTCCTCTGCCTCGTCGCCTCAATGGCCTCTCCTAGCAAAATATCTGGATACCTGCCCCAAGGGTAGAAGTCCACTCCATCGTGCCCATCCTTATTAATGACTGGCCTCACCATCTTATAATCAAAGGTGATCCGGGTCTTCCCCGTGAACTTATCTCTCGCATCTCCCCTCCAGCGAACCATAGCGGGAAAGATGGTAGCATCGCTCTGTTGATTCCACGGAAAGAACCTGATCACCTCACAAAACCAGACCTGCATGTTCAAAACATCAAAAAGGTCATTTTTCTTTCATAAAAGTCTCAAGACAAGAAAAGAAAGACAATAGAAAGCGAGACTACCTCAAGGGCAAAAGAGAAGCAGTCCATGGAGGCAGCCTTGTTACGGCTGTACATATCCAGAGAGAAGTATAGCTCCGCCAATCCGGCCTCTCCCCAGGAGACCGTCCCAATTCCATCTACATCCTCCAAAGAGTCGAGGAGGCAAGTCATGGCTAGAGTCCCAAAATTTGCAAAGATGGTGACCGACAGCATCAACCACACGAAAGCTCTAGCAAGCTGGTGGGCGGTCACATCATTGGCAGCAAACTCTCGTATGCAGTTCTGGACTGCCACCTCGACGTTTCTGGTCTCCATCCCCAGTCCTTTAGGAATTAGCTCAAACCCAACCAAAGCTCTAAATTCCTCGGCAGTGATGTGGTCCCTCCAAGTCACAGGCCTCCCAGTGAACTGTAAGCCCGTAATAGCAGTGAAATCGGCCGGAGTCACCGTCAGCTCCCCCCAGCTAAGATGAAAGCTGTGGGTGGTGTCCCACAAAAACTCAGATAGGGCCTGGACCAAGCCCTTACTCTTTGAGGTAATGTGAATCCCCCTGCCGATCGCCTCAATGAATAAATCTAGGCCGGTACCCGCACCAGCTGCTTGGGGTTCGCCCCATTCTTCTCGAAATCGGGCATCCTCTCCTATAGCCTCACAACAATCTCCGAAGGCCCTTTAGACTTGTTCTCCTGTAGACAAGCACAGCAAAGAAATGTGTCAGTCCTTCATCTCATTTCAAAAGCATGCATATGTTCAAAAAGTGCACATATTTTCAAAAGAAAAGCACTCATAAAAATCTTTCTAGCATCCTTTGCATGAAAAACACGTCTTTCATCACTTGAAACACGTCATATCAAATCACATTGCTTTCCTAAAGCACAAAATCACAATTTTCAAAATTCTTTGCACATAAGCATTATTTTTCAACAAAGTGGCATGCATGAATCCTTTTCATCTTCCAAAATCCTGTTTTCTCATTGATAATCAAAATTTTGACCTAGTTCTAGCACATGCAAGGGCTTCATCTCACTTTAGACAATTATCATTCTTACTTTATTATCGAGAAAAAAGTGGGTCATTCTCATTATTTTTGTCAAATAAATTGCACATGCATGTTCTTAGCCTCATAGGTTATTCATCAATGTCTCAAAATCATTCAAAAAAAGAAATCCTAGGAAAATCCTAGAAAATTCTTAAAATTCGGGTCAAGCCCTAAGTCAATCAATACTCAATCAAAATCGACGGAATTGAGCCAAATAAGAATGCTTACCCCAACCGATCGCGGGTTCGTCGATTTGTGCTCCCTTCTCCCCGGATAGAGCTCCGATGGAGGTGTAAGAAAGTCGTACCTCCTATCCATACGAACGAGCTCCTTCCTCCTCCTCTGAGCAGCCGCGGAGATATTCCTCCTCGCTTGCCTTGGCACCGGATCCATTCTTGATGAAAGGAAGCAAGGGGATTGAAAGAATTTCGAATTTTCTTCCTCTCTTATCTCTCTCTCCCTCGGCTGGAATGGGCGGCAGTAATGCCCAATAGCCCGTTCAAATCTGATTTTAAATAATCTGGAAAAATTAATCTTCCAGCCGTACGGCTTCTTTTACCTCCCTCTCATGCCAGACGGCTTCTTTCGCTCTGAGCAGAAATTACAATTTTGCCCATGGACTTTCCACTTGGGCATCCAATTCCCGTTATCCTTTAACTAAGATAACATCTTTTTCAGAAGATATCCCTTATCTCCTAAGCAATTAAGCTTTCTTCCCAGTCGCCTCCGTTAATTCCGTTATAACGGGATAACGCTAGGTGACAACCTCCGAATTGTCGAAATCCAAACTTTAGCTATCTCTATCACGAATAGTGAAGTATGCTCGAGTTCTTCTAAACTTAAGCTACCTCTATCACAGATAGTGACGTACGCTCAAGTTCTTCTAACTTAAGCTACCTCTATCCTGAATAGTGAAGTATGCTAAGTTTTCCAAACTTTAGCTACCTCTATCTCCTCGATAGTGACGTAAGCTCTAGTTTCCTCAGGTGACAACCTCCATTAATTGTCAATCAGGTGACAACCTCCATTAATTGTCAATCAGGTGACAACCTCCCTTAATTGTCAAAACCTTCAAGGATCCTAGACATCGTTCCTAACCTATCTAGTGATGCTTGAACTACGATCAAGGCTTGATTCCTATGGGATACGTAGGTAGCCTTTTATAAAAGGTCCAGCCATTCGACCACTTTGGTCACCCTGTTTCTTCGTTACTCCTCAGTGATGAAGTAGTCCCCCATAGAGACTTTGTTATCTGACCACCTAGGTCATTTCTAGCATATCCCCAGTAGGATAAATTGCTTGACCTCCTAGGTCATTTCCTCTTCTATTTTCCCAGCAAGAGACCAGTTTTCTCTTCTCCATTCCCCAGCGGATCTCTTCAGAACTACGGCCTGGCTTGATTCCCACTCCGGATACGTAGGTAGCCTTCCGAAGGTTCAGCCACTCGACCACCTCGGTCTCTCGATCCATATCGGCATTCACCAGATTGGATCCTTTTCTATCGACAACCCCACTCGCCTTGCAAGTGACGTTGCCGAGGGGCTTCTGTAAGTACCCAAATCTGGCTCATGCCTTCCGGTTAAACATTTCGGCAATTTCGGTAAGTTTTCCGGTAATTCCCCGAACCTTCCTAGTGTTCCGGAAATATTCCGAAACTGTTCCAAATTAATTAAGGGCTGAAAGGAAGGCTTATCCATTAAGAAACACGTTTTTCTTAATTGGGAGAAAAGTTCTAGAATTTGCCACCTTGCATGATTCTAGAAGTGCTGAGTCATTGTGGATAATGCCGCACGGCTGCATTAGCCAAGGACCTCCAGCCGCACGGCTTCATTCGCTCTTCCCAGACTGCCTATAAATAGAGCCCTCCTCTACCTATTTTAATCATGAACAAAAAACACAATATCACCACAATACGAAAAATACACTCCAAAAGGCTGCTGGAAGTCCAAGAAGGTTGAAGAAGAAGGCCAAGAAGCCTCCTCCCTCCTCCTTGAAGATCCCAAGATCAATCCTTCCTCCTAGCTCCACCCCAAAGAAGAAGAGGCCACCATTGGTAACCTCTCACGCCCTAACCTTGCATCCTAATTGCTCTATATGAATTAATTTGCTCATTGCATTCATATATTGTTATTATCCTTGCTTGGGACTTGGTAGTTTAAAGATCATATCTTTATCATCCCCCCTTCCCCTTTGCATGCATTAGGCATCCCTTGCCATTAAAAATGTAATCTTTATATATAAAGGTGCATCCTTTGCACCTAAAAACCCCATTTTTACATAAAAATATCATCTTTATGCATCATTTGCATATAAAAATTAAGTCTTTATCATAAAAATGCATCCTTTGCACACAAAACCTATTTTCAAGCATCCTTTGCATTAAAGATCATATCTTTATCCTAAATTAGCATCCTATGCTTTTCAAAATGCAATCTTTATGCATCCCTTGCATATTTGAATCCCAATTTCCTCATAAAAATGCATCATTTGCATAAAAATCATGTCTTTACATTAAAAAAGCATCCTTTGCAATAAAGATCACTTCTTTAAATCAAATGCATCCTTTGCAACCCAAAAATGTCATCTTTTCACTAAAAATGTCATTTTTATATTAAATCATGCATTTCCCCCATGTCCCCATTAGCAACCTCGGAACGGACCGGTGTAAAGATCCTATCTTTACATCGTTTCTTCCATAAAGGTTTCATGATCTCTTTAGAAAGGGACAACCTTGAACCCTATATCTCCAATTATCACTTAAGACGAGTATGAAGCATCTATATGAGCTCGACCGTCTTAAAGCGTAGGATTGATGGGCTAAGGACCCTCCTTTTCTAAAGAACCTCATCTTTGACTATAAAGGGAGTCATTCTCTCGATCACGCAAGTCCCGAGGTTAAAAAAGCGATGATCACAATTCCAAGATGAGGACGGGATCATAATCCCGAATACATAAAATCCAAGAAATCCCGAGCGACAACCAATAAATTGTTTGTACGTCCAGAAGACGACTTGGGACATTCCCTCCCCTTTTATTCAAACACATGCACACAAGAAAGTACGCAAGCAAGCAAAATAAACGGAATCTAGGGAGACTTGCTACGGCAAGGCACCTTGGGTGAACGACGATCCATTCTTCCCAAGGGGTAACTTAACCTCCGAACCCATAAAACTTTTTTTCAAAGTTTTGAGGTAATCAAAATGGCGTGGCGACTCCGTTTTTCAAATTAAACCGGATGTCTTCAAACTCGCGTGAATCCAACACACAATTTGGGCACACATTCACAGATGGTTAAACGGGTTTCAAATGTGCCGATCTTGAATCGAATGGGAATTGTTTGGTGAGAGTGAGGTAATGGCTTTCCTATGGGTGAAGGTTTTAGCCGCAGTCCATGCCGGATAAATCTTCATTTGCTTTCTTAAGTTTACTCTGAGGAAGATTCATACAAATTGTTAGCATATGAGGAACGAGGTGGGGAGTTGATAAGCCCCGGTTTGGAAAGATACCAGTCGGTTTACTCACTCTGATTAATTTAATCATTAGTCATTTCAAAGCATTAGTAATTGAGCAGCACAAGTGATTATATAGAATAAGACCATTTCAATTAGATGTAACGTGGGTGTGCAAGTGATACATCGAGTCTATCAAGAATAGAAACAAATATTTTATTATTGAAATAAAAGACTCGTAACATGGATGTAATAGACTCAAATCATAAAAAAACATCTGCTAGCAAAATAAAACAATCTAGGACCCTACGATGCCTGACTGACTGTCTTCTTCACATGGGGAATCCCTGGAATTGCGGAAGAGGATTATCAACCACCTTAGGAGGAGCTTTCTCAATCCTACCTTCGTCAACCAACCTTTGAATCAACAACTTCAGGGGAACGCAGTCGTTGATGACGTGACCAGGGTACTGATGATAGTAACAATACTTGCTGCGATCCAAACTTGGATTGTGTTTGAGGGGATGGTAGTTATCAAGCGGCCTTATCATTCCTCTCGCATCAACCCCTTGAAAGCTTCCTCGGTTGTTATCCTAAGGTCATCGAATTCTCGCTGCTGACTGCAATTTCGGATGTTGCTGTCTCCATGGGAGCCCATTTTGATCTTCCCCTCATTAATGAGTTCCTGGATGATCACCCTCAACTGTCTTCATCCACAAGTGGTATGGCCCTGATATTGGTGATAGTAACAATACTTGCTTGGATCTAGCTTTGTGCTGTTATGAGGAGGGACATAATTGACTAGCGGTTGAACCAACCCTCCACTCAACAAAATCTTGAGGAACTGATTCATAGGCATTCCCACCTTTCCCCAGTACGCTTTCTTCCTTTCCGTCTGAGCTATCTTTGGAGGGTCTCAGGTATTGGCGTCCCATGCTGGATGGGATTCATAGCTGGGATGAAAGACATCTGATTCACGGTTACGTATGAGGCTGGTCCTGAGCGGTGATCTTGCGAAGGTGCTAAGTTGAAGCTATATGAACACATTGGTGGTTGGGGAATACTTCCTTGAGGGGGAGTTTGGTCAGAGTGGAATGACAGCGGTTCCTCCTGGTTGGAATAACTGTTCACATGATGACATAACCCTCGGGAATCCTGCTGATACTGACTCTTGAACTCAAATTGATTGGGAGAACTGAAAACTTCAAGGATCGGTTGTCCGTCTTTAATTTGAGTTTGGACCACTTGAGGTGCCGGGGAAAGAACCTTGGCTTGTTCATCTTCAATAACCCTTTTCATTACACTTCCATTCCCATGATCAACATTGCTAGCACCGATGATTTCTTCGTACGACCCATCTTCGTGTTGAATTATCGTGACCCCTCGGACATGCATCGCTTCTACAAACTTGGCATGCGTCTATTCTTCGCAACTCTGTCACTAACAAATCACTCATGTCCAACTGACCCGGAGTGAGAGGAATCCTAGACTGAGCGGATGGCATATCTTTTGCCCCAGACATCTCGAATAGCAGAACAGATGAGAACTTCGTAGAGACTGCAAATATTCCTGAGATGCGAACCAAACGAGCACTGGATATCAGAGCACTTGCCCAACTTGTCATTGCTACAGAGGGTAGATACGGGTTTATAAGGTAGGGGAGGAAGAAGACTTTTGAGGAAATACGGGAGAGGGAAAGGAGACGAGGGACAGACTCGCACAAACAATTCATTTATCTTCAAGTATAAATCGGTGTCTTAATCCTAAATACGGTTGGAAAAGGAGAAGCCTTTATTTGTACAAACTACACCTTGGGGAAACCTAGGGATGCAACATTCAAATCACTCCAAATGCCTTGCATTGAATCTTATAATAGGTAATGATACCTAAGAAAAACCTAACACCGTATAGGACTGAGAGGTTGTCCAAATTTCTGGGGAAATTTGGGCAACATAACGGGTATTCTTGAAGAAATTCAAAGAAAAATCTGGCATGACCTCTCGTCGGTGCACGTTGACAATGCGGCATGATCTCTCGCTTAGAACATGGCACTGGAGTGACATGTCCACAAGATGCGAGGTTTTGGGGAAGGTATAAGGACCTATGGTAAGTTTCAAAACAATTCATTTTGGTGTGATAAAAAACGTTGTATCAAAAACCAACCGTGGGTAAGGTTTAAGTGTGGCGCCACCTATAACGCACTAGGGGAATAGGTTTGATATTAGGCGCTCAAGCGTAGGCGACATACATCACCGTCCGCGATGCCGTCAATCGCACCCGAGGGCTCTAAATCTATGTGGTAGTGTGTGCGGATGACTATATTATTATTTTTTTACGAAAACAAAATTTTATTACTATATTTTATTTATTAATTTAAGAAAAGAGAAAAGAAAAAACACACACCCTCACACTAAAAAAAAGAAGGAACAACAATCAACTGAGTCATCTTCGATTCAAGGGACTGCCCTCAAACCATCTTCTAAAAATCTGTTCAGTGACCATTCCTATCGTGTGACACAGGAGAACATGGGATAAAGGTGTCGCAGGACCAGGATGATCACTGAACCAGATCCGTGCAAAGTGGAATCAGCCCCTGCCCTATCCATGGCAAGGGACAAGCACAGTAACCAAAGCACAACAGAATGGCCACAAAATATATACAAGGCTCACAAGTCTCCAAATACAACAAAATGCATGTACTACAAAAGATTATCAAAGATGCACACAAATATGGACATGTTATATGTTCAATTGAATGAAAGCTTGACCCACTAAATTTTGAAAAACAGGTTTTCAAAGTGTAATCCCCAGCAGAGTCGCCACTGAATGTGCGCTCGCCCCGCGAAATTTTTAGGTTTTTCGAGGATGAAAAAGAAAAAGAGTCGCCACCCCATGTTTTAGTGGTACACTTTAAAAAACCTATGAAAAGAGAACGGGTTCGGGGGTCAGGTTACGTGTTGGGAAGAACTGAGAGTTCACTGTAAGTATGCCAATCCAAATTCGCGACCTTTCCAGATGCATTTTAAGTAATAAAATGGCATTTAGGGGCATTTTGGTAAATTCTCGGTCCATTCCGAGACTTCCGGAAACATTTCATATGTTTCTCGTGAAGGAAGTACTTTTTTTGTACTTTGCTCGAGTTAAAGGACCTAGAGAGATTAAAACTGTTTTAGACTTTTTGGATATTACCTAGGAAGGTTCCAGAATCAGTTTTGGCGCCAAAAACGGTTATGATCACCTTATGTCACGCGACAACTCGAAGCATGGAAAGTGGTTACGTTACGTCGTGCGACACAAAGTGACTATAGGCTGCAGCTATAAATAAGACCCTACCCCTCTCAGTTTTGGATCCGAATTTCACCTCCCTAAAGCTACTCTGCCCAAATTACGCCAGAAACTCCCTCTCTCTCTCATACCAAAACCACCCAATTCCCCTTCAATTCCCTCACCTCTCACCTCTCCTCAACCCAATTCCCTCTCTACTTCCCTATACACTTGAAGCCCCCGACCCGCGGCTCTCGCTGCTCGCATCTCCATCTCGAAGTTGAAATGAAGGCTCATACACCTAACTTGGTGTAAGAGTTGAGGACTACAAGGGTACCACTCTCCTCCTCTCTCTCTCTCATTCATTTGTTCTAATTACTCTCTTTCCATCTCCACTTGATAATCAGGCTCCTTCAGCCTCGAATTATCAAGTGGCAACTGCAATCTCTCTGTTTAAATAGCTTATACTTGAGTCCAATTGCTTGATTATGATGTGATTTACTTGGATTTGCAATTTGGACATCAAGGGAGTGTGGATCTTCCATATCCACACTCCTTTGATTGATTCGTGTTTAATTCATATTGTTCTTACTGTTTCTGATATAATTGTTGTGTATTTGCTAGATCTGCATCTCAGTTTGTGAGGTACCTGCAGATGGTAAACATATGTCACGCGACACATTTGGACATGATGAGTCCTGTATCACGCGACATGTTGTGACCATCTGCAGGGACCATATTTCAGTTGTAGCTTATTTTGTTTAGTTGTTTTAGCATTCAGTTTCATATTTACGTTGTTCAGTTCCTAGATCTGGTTTTGCTTGATTCATCTGGAGATTTGGTGATCTGTTTGGTTGTGAGGCTCTGCAAGGTGACCATTGATGTCACGCGACATATTGGGACAAGGGAGTCCTATGTCACGCGACAGATGTGATCCTTTGCAGAGGACCTGTTTTCTCTTGTAATCTGTTTCTTGTTGATGTAAAGGGATGTGGCCTCCCGGACAATTGGTCTACAAGTTGTAATGATCTCTCTTATTCAATAAATTCATGATTATCGCACTTGTCTATTATCTTCGTTTGGACGTTTCTTTAAATTATTTGGATGTCTAGATTAGAAAGACTCGTCTATGGACGAGGCGTGTTGGGTGAACTCTCGGTTCTTCCCAACACGTAACCTGACCCCTGAACCCACTCTCTTTCAAAAGGTTTTTCAAAGTGCACTTCTAAGCATGGCGTGGCGACTCCCTTTTTTTTCCAAACCTCCGAATTTTTTGGGCGAGCGCACATTCAGTGGCGACTCCGCTGGGGATATGCTTTTTGAAAACCTGTTTTTCAAAACTAAGTGGGTCATGCTTTCATTCGTTTAGACATCCAATGTATTCATTCTATGTACATTCTTGATAATCACGTGCGATACATGCATTTTATGAGATCTTGCAATTTGTATGCCGTTGTTTGTTATTTGTGGTTTATCTGTTGTTGCTTTGCTGGTTGGTTTCATCCCTTACCAACGAGAGGCAGGGGCTAATCTCAGTTTTTCAGGAGTAAGGTTCAGTGACTTGTTTAGTCGTGCGACAGCTTTGTTTGCTGTCCTGTGTCACGCGACAAGTTTAGTCACTAAACAGGCTTCAGGTTCTGGTTTGAGGGCAATCTCTTGAATCAATAAAGAGATTGCTCAGCTGACTGTTGTTCCTTTTCTTCCTTGAGAGTTGTGTGTGTGTTTTCCTTTTTTCTTAATAAATAAAATGAATAAATGAAAAATTTTGTTTTTGTAAATAAAAGAATATAATCATCCGCACACTACATCACATAGTTTTAGAACCCTCGGGTGCGACGGACGGCATCGCGGACGGTGATAATATTCGCCTACGTTTGAGCGCCTAATGTCAAACCTATCCCCCTAGCGCGCTTAGGTGGCACCACACTATAACCTTACCCACGGTTGGTTTTTTTGACATGACATTTTTACTACACCAAAATGGTTTGTTTTTGAAATTTCCAAATAAGTTCTATTACCTCCCTCAAAACCCCGCACCTTGTGGGCATGTTGCCAATGCAACATGGTTTCACGTGAGGACATGTCACTTCCGTGGCGTGTCCTAAACGAGAGATCATGCCTCATTGTCACCATGCACCGACGAGAGGTCATGCCGGATTTTTCTTGGAAATTCCCCGAGAATACCCGTTATGCTGCCCAAAGTTCCCTAGAAATTGGGGCTACTCGTCCGTTCCACATCGTGTTAGGTTTTGTTTAGGTAACATTACTTATTATTAATTTCAAATGCAAAAGATTTAGTGTAATTTGAACGTTGCGTCCCTAGGTTTCCCCAAGGTATAGTTAGAATAAATAAAGGATTAGCCTTTCCCAACCGTTCTTAGGATTTAAATCACCGATTTATACTTGAAGATAAATAAATTGTTTGCACGAGTCTGTTCTCTCCATTTCTCCTTCCTCTCCCGTATTCCCTCTTCCTTTCCCTACCTCATAAACCCATATCTATACCCCTGCAGCTACGGCGAGTTGGAGTCGATCATCCGTACCGGGAGCTCGTTTAGTTCGGGTTGTCAGAGAAGTTTTAGCAGTTTCCAAAGCCTTAGTCAGTGCAGAATCAGAAATGGCAGGGAATGGAGATTTGTTTGCTTCTCAATCTGCTGGAGGTTCAAGTCCGATGAGTCAGCCAAGCCTGAATGATTTGTCTACAGATGAGTTGAGGTTGAACTTGGAAGCCGCTTTGACCCGGGAGCATGAGGCCCGCCTGTCAGCTCTGAATGCCAAGATTCGAGAAGAAGAGGCCCATAACCGTTTCGTGGAGGCCATGAGAGCCCGAGGGATAGCGATGATCCGTAGGGAGGATGGTTCCTATGAGGAAATTACTGATGATGGTAACAACGAGACCTGATCTATTTCCCCTATCCAGCCTGTTCCAACCAGTTACAATGCTATGATTCCTCCCACAAGCTATGTTCCGCGCCCCGAGCAAATGTCATCTTCAGGATTGATCCCGAGTGTCCAAGGAAAGTTTCCTCCCCCTTCTTCCCAAGCATATAATCAGGTGGCTCAACAAGGTCCTAGCAAGAATGGCGGTCATCCAGTGAACTTCCTTGATCTCACTTCTTCTCCGACTCCCAATGTTCCGATGCCACAAGTTTAGTATGGGTCTGGGCCTCCGAGCCGATTACTCCCAACCTCGCTCAAAGGTGTATCCCGAAGACTATCGGGGTGGCGGTATGGTGTGCAACAGAATGGTCAATATCGGCTCTCAGGAAATCAGATTTACCAAGACAGTGTTCTGAAGTATCAGCCGTCTCAACTCCAAAGCAGTTTTCCTCAGCCATCAGTGTGTTCTACCCTTACTCAGCATCTTTATGGCTCCACTCCGTATTCAACTCCGTGTGTTAGTACATGTTTCTCTTCTTTTGGTCAAATTAGAGGTCGGCGCAGCATGCCTCGTAACCCCAAAGATGCAGCTTTAATGGCTATGATATGTATGGAAACAGAATCCCTAGCTCTGTTAATTTGTTCGACAGTAATCTTGGCATTCCCAGCACCCTCGGTCTCCCACCGGCCACTTTGCCTGTTGGGCCTAATTCCAATTTCCCCGTACCTTCCTCAACAGTGGCTCCCGCTATCCCCCAAATTCCAGGACTAACTCCAGAAGTAACGACCTTACTAAAACAGATGCAGCAGCAGATAGACAAACTGACTGTTGGTTCTAGCGGTCTCAGAGTGGTGGATCCAGCCCAAGTAACACCTTTGCCTCACAAATTCAAGATGCCGAAAATGGACTTTGATGGTACTGCTTGTCCGAAAACGCATGTAGATACTTATGTGATGACTATGGGTGCGATGGGTTGTACTCCCGAGTTTATGGCTCAGCACTTTCATCTAACGCTTAAAGGACCTGCCCTGACATGGTTTCTAAATCTTAAGTCGGATGCTCGAGCTACTTGGAGTCAGATCACTGAGGCCTTTCTTGAAAAGTACCATGGGAACCTTGAGTGGCGCACAACTAGAGACGACTTAGTCGGCACAATCAAAAAGAGTGATGAATCCATTACTGATTTCTACAAGCGTTGGAATGCCAAATTGAATGAGCTGCCCGAGCCAATTCCATTGCAGGATCAAAAAGACATCTTTTTGTCATGTGTGAAGCCAGTTCTTCGTGAAGCTATTGGGAATGGTTGGTCCCCGATTTAAGGGAGATGGTAGGCATGGGAGCCCGTAGCGAGAATCGACTCTTCAACCGTACCCCAGATGACAAGACCGGTAATGTTAATGGTTATGGGTCCAAGATGGTCAATCCAATTTCCCGGGTCCTAAAAGATAATAGTATCAACAACCTTCAGAGGGGAAGCACTGGTCCGAGCAGTGGGAAATTTCAACCTCGTCAACCACGGAAGTTTGATGATCTTGGCATGACTATGGAGGAAGCATTTAATGGTCTGGTTAAGGCGGGGATGGTTCAGCCCCTTGATAATTACCGCCCTATGCATCGCAACCCAAAGCTGGATACGAGCAAGTATTGCTGCTACCACCAGTTCCCTGGCCATACAACCAACGATTGCATTCCCCTGAAGATGCTCATTCAAAGACTTGTTGATGATGGAAAAGTTGAGAAGGCTCGCCCCAATGTTGTCCCCGATCTTCTTCAGTGATGTCAGCAGAAGCCCAGAGGCGACGAAGACAATCAGTTAGCGTCGTAGGTTCTAGAGTGTCTTTTATGTGGTCATAAGTCTGTCAAGTCCATGTTATGAGTCTTTTTATTGCAGTAATAAAAATTTTTGTTTCTATTCTTGCTAGACTCGAGACACTCCTTGTGCACCCACGTTACACTCAATTGAAATGGTCTTATTCCAAATGATCACTTTTGCTGCTCACCGACTAATGCTTTGAAATGACTAATGTTTAATTTGATCGAAGCGAGAAAATTGACTGATATCCACATCTTGCGTCCCATATGCTCACACCTCTTTCATAATCTCGTTGTTCGATGAATTTGCACGGATCTTTCCCAAAGTAAGCTTAAGCAAAGCAATGAAGACTGGATCTCGTTCAGATTATCCGGTAGGGGCTGCGGTTGAAACCATTCACCCATAGGAAAGCCATCGCCTCACCCTCACTAAATAATACCCCTTCAGTTCAAGATCGGCATGTTTTGAAACCCATTTAACCATCGCCAAAAAAAGAGGGACTATCCTTGAGGCTCCCGTGATTCAAAGAAAGATCAACCGTCTCCAAGTTCAAGATCGACAGAAAGCAATGATCCATCCTGGGGACTAGCTGATATTCTCCTCTCAAAGTCAAAATTGAAAAAGAGAGAAAAATATATATATATATAAAAAAAGAAGAAAAAAAAATAATTAAAAAAAACAATAAAAAAAAAAGAGCCTAGTCCCCAGCGTTCCTCTCAGAAGCAAAAGCCAAAGGATTCGGTCGTTACTCAAGAGGAGTCTCAGAGTGAATAAAGAGACAGCACGGATCTCCCCTCACCACTACCTCAACCAACTCCGGCCATCCTCTCGATTTTAGAGGATATTCCCACTACCTTGACCAATTCCGGCCGTCCTCTCTATTTTAAAGGACATTCCCATTACCATTACTCTTGCCCTTGATCGAAAGCCAAAAGATCGACCTCTCATTCTTAGAGGCAGTAAAAGATGCAACCACAGATTTCCCTCACCTTAGAAATCCCAAACACTTCTCAAGAGCCAACCTCTCATCTTTAGAGGTTCAGCCAACAAAAAGCCTAGCCGACCTCTCGTTTTAAGAGGTCATGATATCCTAAATCACCCGAAGACCGATCGAAACCCCGAGACCTGGGCCAGTAGCTCCTACCGGAGCAGCGCTTTCATTCCAATATCGTCGAGATCTAAAACAGATTATTGCTTAAAGAGAAGCCAAGTCTATCCCGGCTCAAAGGACCGTCCAGCGAAGATTGTGCAAATTCCCTCCGTTCATTCGATATTTTATGTGAGCATATTTCGTTTCTCCTCCGCAAACACTCGCCATGGATGTCCCACTGGGGCTTCACATTCGTGTCTCCCAGCGACACTCCAAGAGGACATGATCTTTCAATTCTTAAAATCTTCAAATGTCCTCAAATCCCCGAATTTCACCGTTCATTCTTTTCATTCGGGATAAGCCCGAACTACGGCGACCTGAGCTCCTCCCAAGGAGGGGAACGTAGGCAACCATAACTGGTCCGGTCGAAATCACAAACAGATCTCAGAAAATCCGATCTCCTCAAGGACCATGCCCATACACTGTTCATCTTTCCGAGTTTGATTCTCGATATCAGTGGGTTTTCTCCTCAGGATTGATTGAAACATTTGTTCATATCAGCTTTGGTGGTTTGAATAACCCGAACATCAATAAAGGGTTTTAAGCAGCTTTGTGATCATCACGAATAAGACAGGTTTTCAAGTGTCTCGACAAGTCTTCTCTTTCTACATAATAGGAAGATAGAGCTAAACAGCTTCGGCCGGCCAGGCTTCCATACACTATTCCACACCTTGAGATGCTTATACTCTCTCAAAAGAGTCAAACCAAAAGCGAGAGTGTCATACACAGATTCGGGATCTAATCCCACTTTCAAAAGATATGCCCCTGCAAATAAACACTTCCGAGTCTTGTCCAGCGACTGATTGACTGCGGTTTGAAATGATGGGTTGCCTCTTTGGCCATAAGATGACTCTGTCTGCGATAAAGCTGCATGGAATTTCCTTAAGCTGGGGCTTTGGTTAAGATATCCCTCCGACTCTCCTAACCAGATTTCCTTCCAGGATTGCTTTGTACTGTCAACTGGGGCTTTGCCAAGCCGGGATTGCTCTCTGTCCCCCCTCTGCTGCCTGTTATCTCAGACGTGCGATACACTATGTCCTCACTAGCAATGGACCTGCTGCAATCTGTACTCCCAGGAGCGTCCCCGACTTGCCTAGCTGCGCCATATCGTTTTCCACCTCATGGGAGAGGGTCCGCCCCATCATAAACACTTTTCGTCCTATACACGACCCCTCATAGCATAATGGCTACCTACATATCCGCTCATCAAGCTGTGCCAAACCCCTACTTTCCTATTCTCCCCAGCTGAGATGGACTTGTGCAACAAAAGATTAATAATGCATTAGCAAGAGACTAATAAAATGCAAAGTGCCTAGTAGTGTTTCGAGTGTCGCTTTTCCCCTGCAGGTACAACAGTTAACTGAGCAAATCCAAAAGATTGCCCCTCAAAGCAGAATTGAGACGGAAAAGTTCGTGCCTACCTGAATCTCCCAGAGCACGTCAAAAGCCATAAGCCCCACCGTCAGCCATCAATAAGAGTCGCTGCCCAGCAAGCGAAGTCCCCGGATTACCAAGCAAAGCTAGGGACACAAGAGCCGAACCGTCGATAATTCCCGCTGCCCAGCAAGCCAGAGTCCCATCACCGAAGTGCCGACAAAGTCCCGCTGCCCAGCAAGCAACCCCCGTCACAGTGATTATGGTCCCAGATCAAAGCCAGCAGTCAAACACAGAGAGCCCCATCGCCAAAGAAAGAATTCGCTGCCAAGCAAGCAAGAGTCCCTGTCAGCAGTTTAGTAGCATAGGACCCTCCGGCAGCTACATCTATCCCCAGCAGCATAACCTCAGCATCAACCCCTCCGGCAGCTACAGGTGAGCACAACACAGGTATGAAAGCATGTCCCAGTCAATTACTTTGCTAGAAGCAGTAATCCCTGTCAGGTTGTGATGCCTTCAAATAATCTCGTTTAGGTCAAGAGACCTTAAAATAACCCCCTTTTAGGTCAATAGACCTTCAAATAATCCCTTTTAGGTCAAGAGACCTTCAAATAATCCCTTTCAGGTTGTGATGCCTTCAAATAGTCTCGTTTAGGTCAAGAGACCTTAAAATAACCCCGTTAGGTCAAGAGACCTTCAAATGATCCCTGTTAGGTCAAGAGACCTTCAAATAACCCCTGTCAGGTTGAGATGCCTTCAAATAATCTCGTTTAGGTCAAAAGACCTTCAAATGATCCTTTTAGGTCAAGAGACCTTCAAATAATCCCCTCCAGTGCCGAGATGCCTTCAAATAATCTCGTTTAGGTCAAAAGACCTTCAAATGATCCTTTTAGGTTGAGAGACCTTCAAATAAATCCCAATCAGGTTGAGATGCCTTCAAATAATCTCGTTTAGGTTAAAAGACCTTCAAATGATCCTTTTAGGTCGAGAGACCTTCAAATAAATCCCAATCAGGTTGAGATGCCTTCAAATAATCTCGTTTAGGTCAAAAGACCTTCAAATGATCCTTTTAGGTCGAGAGACCTTCAAATAAATCCCTGTCAGGTTGAGATGCCTTCAAATAATCTCGCTTAGGTCAAAAGACCTTCAAATGATCCTTTTAGGTCGAGAGACCTTCAAATAAATCCCTTTCAGGTTGAGATGCCTTCAAATAATCTCGTTTAGGTCAAAAGACCTTCAAATGATCCTTTTAGGTCGAGAGACCTTCAAATATTTTCCCCTATTTTCAGCCCCTAACAGTCGTATCCTTTGTTATTTTCCCCCTCCAGTCATGTGTTCCGAACTACGATTTGGCTTAATTCCCTCCCCGGGATACATAGGAATCCTTTTCCAAAAAGGTCCAGCCATCCTTTTCCCCAGCTCACCGTATAGCCCTCCGCTTCATTCCCCAGGCGCTCATTGGGATTGGGTCTTATTTTATCAACAACCTCACTTCTTCCATAAGTGATGTTGCCGAGGGGCTCTCTAAGTACGCCAATCCAAATTCACGACCTTTCCAGATGAATTTTAAGTAATAAAATGGCATTTAGGGGCGTTTTGGTAAATTCCCGGTCCATTCCGAGACTTCCGGAAACATTTCATATGTTTCTCGCGAAGGAAGTACTTTTTTGTACTTTGCTCGAGTTAAAGGACCTAGAGAGAATAAAACTGTTTTGGACTTTTTGGGTATTACCTAGGAAGGTTCTAGAATCAGTTTTGGTGCCAAAAACGTTTATGGTCACCTTATGTCATGCGACAACTCGAAGCATGGAAAGTGGTTACGTTACGTCGTGTGACACAAAGTGACCATAGGCTGCAGCTTTAAATAAGACCCTACCCCTCTCAGTTTTGAATTCGAATTTCACCTCTCTAAAGCTACTCTGCCCAAATTACGCCAAAAACTCCCTCTCTCTCTCTCTCTCATACCAAAACCACCCAATTCCCCTTCAATTCCCTCACCTCTCACCTCTCCACAAACCAATTCCCTCTCTACTTCCCTATACACTTGAAGCCCCTGAATTCAGCTCTCAGTTCGTGCTCAGATATCCATCTCGAAGTTGAAATGAAGGCTCCTACACCTAACTTGGTGTAAGAGTTGAGGACTGCAAGGGTAACACTCTCCTCCTCTCTCTCTCTCTCATTCATTTGCTCTAATTACTCTCTCTCCTTCTCCACTTGATAATCAGGCTCCTTCAACCTCGAATTACCAAGTGGCAACTGCAATCTCTCTATTTAAATAGCTTATACTTGAGTCCAATTGCTTGATTATGATGTGATTTACTTGGATTTGCAATTTGGACATCAAGGGAGTGTGGATCTTCCATATCCACACTCCTTTGATTGATTCGTGTTTAATTCGTATTGTTCTTCATCTGCTTTCGATATAATTGTTGTGTATTTGCTAGATCTGCATCTCAGTTTGTGAGGTACCTGCAGATGGTAAACATATGTCACGCGACACATTTGGACATGAGGAGTCCTGTGTCACGCGACAGGTTGTGACCATCTGCAGGGACCATATTTTAGTTGTAGCTTATTTTGTTCAGTTGTTTTAGCATTCAGTTTCATGTTTACGTTGTTCAGTTCCTAGATCTGGTTTTGCTTGATTCATCTGGAGATTTGGTGATCTGTTTGGTTGTGAGCCTCTGCAAGGTGACCATTGATGTCACGCGACATATTGGGACAAGGGAGTCCTATGTCACGCGACAGATGTGATCCTTTGCAGAGGACCTGTTTTCTCTTGTAATCTGTTTTGTGTTGATGTAAAGGGATGTGGCCTCCCGGACAATTGGTCTACAAGATGTAATGATCTCTCTTATTCAATAAAATTCATGATTATCGCACTTGTCTATTATCTTCGTTTGCACGTTTCTTTGAATTATTTGGATGTCTAGATTAGAAAGACTCGTCTACGAACGAGGCATGTTGGGTGAACTCTCGGTTCTTCCCAACACGTAACCTGACCCCCGAACCCACTCTCTTTCAAAAGGTTTTTCAAAGTGCACCTCTAAGCATGGCGTGGCGACTCCCTTTTTTTTCCAAACCTCCGAATTTTTCGGGCGAGCGCACATTCATTCACCCAACACGCCTCATCCGTAGACGAGTCTTTCTAATCAAACATCCAAGTAATCCATAAGTGTGTGCAATCATTGATAATGAACAAGTGTAGTAATCATGAATTTTATTGATTTGGAAAGAGACTTACAACTTGTGAACCAATTATTCAGGGAGGCCACATCCCATTACAACAAATCAGAATAGGTTACAAAAGGAAAGGGGTCCCTCCAGACAGGCATAATGTGTCGCATGACACAGGACATGAGTGACCAGATGTGTCGCGTGACACAGGATCACCCATACACAATGTGTCGCGTGACACATAGTGTCCATCTGAAGGGACTTACAAGCTTGAACACAATAGCAACAATAACCAACACAGATCTAATTGATCAATCAGATTAGCTTCGAAATAGAGAATTAACAACAATTCAACCACAGAAGTGTGGATATGGAGAGATCCACACTCCCTTTGGATCTAAACAACAATTTCAACAAATATTCAACAAGGAACACCCAATTATTCAGATCAACCAAGTTAAACAGAGAGATTGCGATTGGGATTCAGTAATCTAGATGGATAGAGTCTGATTACTGAATCCAAGAGAAGTAAAACAATGGAATTATCCAATTATCAAGGTAGGAGAGAGAAGGATAAGGGGATTGAGGATGTTACCCTTGTTGCTTCCACGAATTATGTATCAAGTTAGATACATAACCCTTCAACAGCAGCTTCTGGTCTTGGAAAGCTTGAGAGAATTAGTAGAAGGTGGATCTAAAAGGTGGTAGAGGAAGTGGGTTGAATTGGAGAGAATTTGGAGGTAGATTAGGGGTAGGAGAGAGAGAGAGGTGTATGTTTGGTGTGTGTGTTACGTTGCAATTTCTGCAAAGTAACAGTATGTCAAATTCTGGATCCATTCTAAGAGGGGAAGGGTCTTATTTATAGGTTGCAGTTATTGGTCACCTTGTGTCGCACGACTTTCTATAACCGTTTTCCAAGCCTCGACTTGTCGCGTGACACAAGGTGTCACAACCGCTTTTGGCGCCAAAACCAGTTTCTGAAACATTCAGGGAAAATACCCAAAAGGTCCAAAAAGGTTTTATTCCCAGGAGGTCCTTTAGAATGAACAAAGTACCAAAAGGTACTTCCTTCGCGGGAAAATTATGAAATGTTTCCGAAAGTCTCGGGATAGACCGGGAATTTACCAAAATACCCCTTAATGTAATTTTATCACATTAAAATGCATCTAAAAGGGTCGATAATTGGATTGGCGTACTTACAATATGATGGATTCATTCCTTATCAGATTCACTTCAAGATTGCTTTGCATTACCAACTGGGGCTTCGCCAGGTCATCTCCTCAAAATCTGGGCTTCGCCTAGTCATCTCTTCCAGCTGGGGCTTTGCTAAGCCGTTCTCTCAGGCTCTCCCGGATCAGTATTTTGCCAGGACATTCTCTGCATTCACTTTGCTACTCGCGGTCTCAACCAGCGACAGAACTGCTGCAATCTGCACTCTCAGGGCACGCCCCGAATTGCCTAGGCTGCATCATATCATCCATCGCTCATACACTTCTCAAATGCATGGGAGAGGGTTCACAACCCATACATCATCATACATATATACATTCATCCCATCATAAATCCTTCATAGCCCAATTGCTACATACATATCACCTCATCAAGCCATACATAATCCTCATTCCATTTTCATCCTCGATTGAGATGGACTCGTGTAATAAAAGCTAATAATTCATAAGCAAAATTTCAAATCAAGTGAATAAAATGCAAAGTGTCTAGAGTGTTGCATTTCTCCCCCCACAGGGTACAATAATCAAGTGATCATAATCTGATCATGGGGATTGCTCCTCAAATCACAATCTGGAGTCTGGACAAAGAATTCAAATCCAGCAGGTGGCATATTCTGCCTTTATCATCTTCATCATTCTCATCATCTTCGGATTAATCAGTATCGTCTGAAAGAGCCTTAATGCGCCTCAGTCTCCCAGCAATGCTCGTCAAGCTCATCAGTCTCATTGGCAAATCATCAGCAAAGTACGTGTTGCACGGCAAATCATCAGCAAAGTCCATGTTGCACGGAAAATCGTCAGGAAAGTCCGTTTTGCATGGTAATTTAACAGCAAAGTTCATTTTCTACCCGACAAATGCTTCCAAAATCAGCCAATCACCTCAAGCGATCCTCTCGTGTGCGTAATCCTTGCAGGTAAACACAACACATGTATGTGTTAGTGTTATGCCCTAGGCCTATAGTTGATAGACCTATATGTTGACATTATTTAATATTATATGAAAAGTTTATTATTTGATTATTATATATTTTGCATATTTATTATAATAATCTCCGTCCCTAATTATTAAGTGAATAATTAGTATAATTGTTAATGGATAATCATATGATGATTATATGCATAGAGATGCACATTGAAATTATGGGTACTTGTTAGTGAACAAGTGACTGGATCTGACCCGTATGAGATTTATGTCATGGTCAAATGTCATAAATAAATCTCATATGGTCACTTCATTTAGTCCCTAGACCTGAGATTATCATGACCTTACATATGATGAAAGTTATGTTTGATTTTAGTCAAATGACATCTTAACACGATATCTATAAAGGCTATCATTGGTATGATCGGATTCATGATGGGAAGGATGATAAGTCAAGATGGAATTTGTCCCTCGAAAGAGAGATGTTTTGCTTGGGCCCCTCGATGAGTGATAATGATGAAAGTGTATGGCCATACCCCAATGCGATTGGATTATCATTATACCCAAGATCGAGAAAGCATTGAACAAATACAAGTTGACCTAGACCATGACTTGTGTTTAATATAACATCGTGAGACAAAGGGAGAAATGGAAGTGTACCATTGGAAACGTGAACTTTTACGTTATATTATTTGGGTAGACATAATGGCTTGCTAGAGTCCGCTTATGTTTTATGAGGATCGATATGACCGGGCCCATTGCCAACATAATATAATTCTATTGGGTCACACACAATTAGAATGAATTGGTTAAACCAAAGAAAGAATGATTGAGAGTTCCTGATCAGGCATAAGTCATCGCGCGACATAACTTGCCCATAGGCTGTTAGAGGTCACGCGACAAGACAAGCCCAAGGCGGTTTAACAGACTGTTTCCTAATACAATTAGGAAACAAATACCAATACTAAAGTAGTATAAATACGAGGTCTGAAAACCCTAATCAGCTAGCCGAATTTTCAAAGAAAATCACAACAAAAGGGTTTCTCAATATTCTCTCTAAGGTTTAAGGATCTAGCAATCATCAAGAATTGTTCTTGGTTCATTCAAAGGTGTGGATACTACTAGAGGGTCTTCACTCGTACGATGGTCAAGGCTTAGAGTTTGAATCTGAAGATTCAAGTTCTTGTAGATCGAAGTTTGTGATTCAAAATCACATCAATAAAGTGTTCGATAGCTCAAGAACGGAAAGCAATTAAGGTTGGTAAATTCTATCTCATAGGAATTCAATTTAATTGTATAGAACGGATCTTAGGGCTCTTGGGTTTTGTGTTGTTTAGATGCTTATTCCGCTGCACATGGACCCATAAAACCCAACAGTGGTATCAGAGCCCCATTCGTATGGTTATGTTTGAATTAACATGCTAAGAAAAATGATATAAATTGTTTATATGTTCCTTGCATGTTTTGTATGCGATAGTTTTATTGTTTTTGAAACTATATGCCTAAATCATGTTCTATTCATATTGAATTAAATCTGTTAAAAGCTGTTTATATTTATTTAATTGTTTTATGATTAGAATTGATAAGAGCTGGAAAAATCTGCAAATCTGGTAACTAAATGTCATGCGACAGAGTTGGCTTGTGTCACGCGACAGAGTTGGCCTCTGTCACGCGACAAACCTTGCCTGATCTGGGTAGAATCAGTTTGTTAATTTTTCCTTGCTAATCTGTGATTATGTTTATAATTTGAGATGTTTTTGTCTTAATTTGGATGCTATAAATTTCTGGAAATTAAATTTATAGGGCTATGCTAGATTAATTCATTGTTTATGCATGCTTAATTAATTTAAATGTGATTTAATTAATTATTGCGATGCATGAATTATATGTTCTTATGTTTTAAGAGCTTTGTTAGATGTTTAGTTAAAATATTGAATTGTAATTTCCTGAATGTTTAAATTGAAATATTAAAATTTTGGTTTTCTGATTGTTTATGAGAAACAAGTCAGTTTACGCAAAATTTAAAGGAATCTGATTGTTTATACAAAGTATTGATTATGTTGCAAATCAGAGCTGGTATTCTAATTGTGCATGTCTAGGAGAGTTCTGTCGAAGGAGAGATTTGGTACTTAAGTAGTCCTTGTGGCTCACCTATCTTCCTGGGAACTTACCTGGTGCGCGATTATGATTATCTTTGCTGATATGCTTATAATCTGCTTTAAAGAACCTTCATTTAACTTTTAAGTTCTTTATGCCAATTCATGATTAAAACACTTGAGACCACTCGGATAGTTTTGGGTGGGCTTGCCATAGCAAGGTACTTTGATTCTATTCGTTTGCAAGCAAGATGAGGAAATGGTGTTTCCTATAAGTTTAAAGTGAATGAACTTAATTGGGTTATCAAAATGATTTTGGACCCAAGGCATAAGATGAGATTAAAATATGCTTAGACATATGATGTCTTAAATAAATCTCATAAAAGATCTAAGAGTCATATATGTGATATGATTGATGTTTCTACCTAATTAATTTAGTTTTGAGCGGTTTGCCATAGCAAACTTGAAATTAAATTAAAGTTGGATCTTAGCCCATTAAATGTATATTATGCTTATTTGCATTGGAAGGTGTATAATTTAGTGGGAGTATTTATTTTCATGTAAATGCATTATGCTTCTCATATAATATGTTTGCTTATATGTGTTCATATTTTATGTATATCTTTTTGTAGAATAAATGGCATCAAACAATAATCATCTGTCACTGCGATCTGTCCTTGAGAAGGAAAAGTTGGAAGAGAATGGTACAAACTATATGAATTGGATCCGTAGCGTGAGAATTGTTCTCAGGTAAAAGGAAAAGTTGTACGTTCTCGAGGAACCTATTCCACCTGAACCTGCTGCTAATGCTACTAGGGCAATGAGGGATCAATATCTGAAGCATAAGCGTGATGCTACTGATGTTGGTTACCTCATGCTCTCTGCCATTTTCAAGAGCCTTTAGAAGGATCTTGAGCACTTGGGGACAGTTGATCTTAACAATCGACTGATGGAAATGTTCCAAGTTCAAGCAAGGCAAGAAAGGTATAACACAGTTAAAGCCCTAACCTCATGCAAGATGAGTGAAGGACAAGATGTTGGTTCCCATGCTCTAAAGATGAAGGGCAACATCGAGCATCTTAAGAGGCTCGGTTTTCCAATTTGCCAAGAGTTGGCTACTGACATGATATTGAATTCATTGCCTGAAGGTTTTAGTAATTTCATAATGAACTATAACATGGGGGGCATGAATAAGAACCTTTCCGAGCTAGTTCAAATGTTGAACACTGCGGAAACCAATATCGTCAAAAAGAAAACCGATCAAGTGTTGATGGTTACTAAAGGGAAAGGTTTCAAGGGTAAAGGAAAGGCAAAAGTTGCTAATCCTAAGGCAAATGTTGCCAAACCCAAAGAGGCTGCCAAGCCCAAAGAGGCTGCCAAGCCCAAAGAGGCTAAGCCCAAGTCCCAAGAGGACGCATTCTGCTTCCATTGCAATGAAATTGGACATTGGAGGAGAAACTGGTTAAAATACAAGGAAGCACTAAAGAAGAGCAAAGGTGTTGCTTCGACTACAGGTATCTTTGTTATAGATATATTACTATCTACTTCTAGTTCTTGGGTATTAGATACCGGATGTGGATCTCACATTTGTTTAAATGTGCAGGGTCTAAAGAACAGAAGGATGCTTGAAGATGGTGAAGTGGACCTACGTGTGGGGAATGGAGCAAGAGTTGCTGCATTAGCAGTAGGAACTTATGAAGTTACTTTACCTAGTGGACTAATACCTGTTTTGAACAATTGTTATTACGTTCCAGCTTTAAGTAGGAATATTATTTCGATTTCATGTTTGGATAATGAAGGTTTTAATTTTCTTATATGTGATAAGAAGTTTTCTATTTACAAGAGTGATATGCATTATTGTACTGCTATTTCATTCAATGGCCTTTATATCCTTGATGTTGAAAATCGTGATAATGATGTCTATAACATTAACAAGAAATCTAAACCCAATGATGTAAACCACACTTACTTATGGCATTGTCGTCTTGGCCATATAAATGAGAAACGCATTTCTAAACTCCATAGAGATGGATTTTTAGACTCACATGATTATGAATCATATGAGACATGCGAATCTTGTTTACTTGGCAAGATGACCAAGGACCTATTTACCAAAACTGGTAAAAGGGCGGGCGATTTATTAGGCCTCATACATACTGATGTGTGTGGACCTATGAGTAGCAATGCTAGGGAAGGATTTCAGTACTTCATAACATTCACTGATGATTATAGTAGATTTGGATATGTTTATCTAATGAAACATAAAAGTGAATCGTTTAAGATATTTCGAATATTTCAAAATGAGGTGCAAAATCAACTTGGCAAAACTATAAAAGTACTTGTATCCGATCGAGGTGGCGAATATTTGAGCCAAGAATTTGACAGTCATCTTAAGAATTGTGGAATCGTTTCAGAACTCTCTCCACCTGAAACACCACAATGGAATGGTGGAGGAATATAACCTTGTTGGACATGGTTCGTTCTATGATGAGTCAAGTTGAGCTTCCTTTATCCTTTTGGGGACATGCACTAGAAACTGCTGCTTTCACTATAAACAGAGTTCCTACCAAATCAGTTCAAAAGATCCCATATGAGATGTGGCATGGAAGAAAACCCAGTTTTTCTTTCATGAAGATTTGGGGTTGCGGTGCATATGTCAAGAAGTTAACTTCTAACAAGCTAGCACCTAAGTCTGATAAATTTGTTTTCGTGGGTTATCCTAAGGAAACTAAAGGATACTATTTCTATAATCGAATCGAGAACAAAGTGTTTGTTGCTCGAAATGGTACCTTCTTAGAAAAGGAGTTTCTTCGCAAAGGAACCAGTGGGAGTAAAATAGATCTCGAAGAAATTCGAGAACCCGAAAACAACATTGAACCAATGGTAGAAACCGGTTCAAGATGCACAAGTCCTTTGCAGAAGTTGTAGGTCACGATCCGAACCTGAGAGATATGGATTTCTTGTTACGGAAAGTGATGAAGTGGAGTTAATCGAAAATGATGAACCTACTTGCTATCAAGAAGCAATGTCCTCTCCTGATTCGGAAAAATGGCAAGAGGCCATGGAGTCCGAATTACAATCCATGGCTGATAATCAAGTTTGGAACTTGATTGATCCACCTGAAGGTGTAAAAACCATAGGGTGCAAATGGGTCTTCAAGAAAAAGACCGACATGGATGGGAAGGCGCACACCTATAAGGCTAGGCTTGTAGCTAAGGGATATAGGTAGATTCATGGTATCGACTATGATGAAACCTTTTCGCCTGTAGCTATGCTTAAGTCTATTAGAATTTTAATTGCCATAGCCGCATATTATGACTATAAGATATGGAAAATGGATGTCAAGACAGCTGTCCTAAATGGGAAGTTACTTGAGGATGTATACATGATAAAACCTGAAGGTTTTGTCAGTCCAGAAAATTCTAACAAGGTGTGTAAGTTGTAGAGATCCATTTATGGATTGAAGCAAGCTTCTAGGAGTTGGAATATACGTTTTGATGAAGCAATCAAAGAGTTTGGCTTTATCAAGAACGAAGATGAACCTTGTGTATACAAGAAAATTAGTGGGAGCGTATCACTATTTATAGTGTTGTATGTCGATGATATCTTACTTAGTGGGAGCATAGCACTATCATGTATGATATGTTATGTACTAGACCCGATGTCTCGTGTGCTCTAAGCATGACGAGTAGGTACCAATCGGATCCTGGTGAACCACATTGGATAGCAGTCAAGAATATCCTCAAGTACTTACGAAGAACTAAGGATGTATTCTTGGTCTTTGGAGGAATGGAAGAAGATCTTGTTGTAAGAGGTTACACAGATGCTAGCTTTCAAACCGACAAAGATGATTACAGATCGCAAACAGGATTTTTGTTTACGCTGAATGGAGGCACTGTTAGTTGGAAAAGTTCCAAGCAAAGTACCGTCACTGATTCTACAACCGAAGCAGAGTACATAGCACTATCTGATGCAGCTAAGGAAGCTGTTTGGATCAAAAAGTTCATTAGTGATTTGGAAGTCGTTCCAAGCGTCAATGATCCTATTGAACTTTATTGTGACAATAATGGTGCCATTGCACAAGAAAAGGAACCAAAGTGACATCAGAGATCCAAACACATACTTCGACGTTCCCACATTATCCGAGAGATATGCGAAAGGGAAGACGTAAAGATATGCAGAGTAGACACTAATGACAACGTGGCGGACCCATTAACTAAGGCTCTTCCACAAGCTAAGCATGATGGACATGTTAGGTCCATGGGTATTCGATACATGGGAGATTGAGCCTAGTGCAAGTGGGAGATTGTTAGTGTTATTCCCTATGCCTATAGTTGATAGACCTATATGTTGACATTATTTATTATTATTGAAATTACCCGGGATTTCGCACGGGGAGCGCGAAACGCGGTTGTCTTTCGCGGAGGGTTGGTGTCTGAGACCTCGCTTCATGGGAAGGAAAAAATGAGGAGTCGCCAAGCGGTTTTTGTATTTTGAGCCCAAACGTTGAGAAACGGCTATTGAAAATGGTGTCGTTTTTATTGGTAGCAAAAACTTAGGAAAAAGCTTTGAAAATGGGGATCATTTTTATTGGCAGCAAAAATGAGTAAAAAGCTTTTAGTACCAGAGATTGTTAGGTTCGGAGGTCACGTTACGTTTCGGGTAGAGTATTACGAGATCGCCCGAAACGCCTCGCATGCGAGTCTTTCTACCTTTCTCGAAATCGTGTGTGTGTGTGTGTGTGTTTTGAAATGGGGGCTTGAATGACAAGCTTAATCTTGGTTTGAATGACAAACGTTGATTAGGTGACTTTGTTTGAAAAGATGAGCGTTTGAATGACAAACGTCGGTTTTGAGTTGAAATGAGCGTTTGCGTGGCAAACGTCGACTTTGAGTTTGAATGAGAGTTTGCGTGGCAAACGTCGATTTTGAGTTTGAAATGAGCGTTTGCGTGGCAAACGTCGACTTTGAGTTGAAAATGAGTTCGAAGGTCGAACTCCGGTTTTTTGAACCGGGAATGTCATTGTTAACGATTTTTACGGGAAAAATGCGTATTAAATGATTTTGAGTGTCAAATGGCGGCTTTTAGTTTGAAGATGAGCGTTTGGAGGCCAAACGTCATGTCGCGCGTTTTGAAAGAGAGTTCGACGGACGAACTCCGGTTTTGAACCGGGCATTACATTGTTAACGATTTTTACGGAAAAAATGCGTATTAAATGATATGCAATCAACGAATCGGGTTGCGACTCGGACTTTGAAAAGTAAATACTATCACGATCCAAACGGGTCGGACTTGTAAATGACAGTATTTAAAGCAGTGTCAACGGAATCAAACGGTCCGGAATCGTAAATGACGATCAACGAGGCCAATCGGCTCGGATTTGTAAATGACGATCAATGAGGCCAAACGGCTCGGATTTGTAAATGATAGAAATTAAATAACAATCAACGGATCGATCGATCCTGTAAGTACCCCAATCTGGATCACCCCCTTTCAAGCACACGGGAAACACCGCAGACTCATCAACGCAGTCTCGACGACCTCTGGCACTCAAAACCCTCTCAAAACCCCCAGCCATACCAAGGGAGGAGCCTTCCTGGGATAAAAAGGGACAAAAGGACCTTTCGGGAATTTTCAGGAAATTGGAAAAGCAATAATGGTCCGTACGGACCTCTTTGCTTTAATAATTACTGAATCCCCTTAAAATCCACAATATTCCCTCAAATCCCGGAGAAAATGATTACCCTCTTGCTTAGTTGGTCCGTACGGACCTCTTTGCATGTCAACTTGGTCCGTACGGACCTTATTGCACAGGGAACATCATAATTGCAGAATATTCACCATCATCACAGATTCCCTCAAATCGAGGAAAATCAAAAGTCTGGATTACCAGGGAGGTCTGTACGGACCTTCTTGCACCAAATCTGGCACTATAAATAGAGGGCTCCCCCTCCTCATTTTCACACACCTCCCACTTCTCTCTTCCTCCCTAGGCCTTCTGGCTTCCCCTCTAAGTCCTCTCGAGGCACTCCCGGCCCCTTTCGAATTCTTCCGAGGCCTTTCAAGCCCCCTTGTGGTGCTCAGAAGCCTCCCGAGCGCCTCCCGCGACGCTCCGCGCTGCCCCCGAGGCACTCTCGAGGTACTACGAGGCCCCTCGTGGTACTCCGAGGCCTTGCACGGTCTTTCCACGTAGTCCGGCTCTTTCGAGTCAAACCGGCGATCCCAAATCACGCCGAAACTGCGCCCGAGTGATCCTGCGATCCCAGCACGCCGAACCTGCGCCCCGAGTGATCCTGCGTTCCCCACGCACGCCGAACCTGCCCGAGTGATCCCTGCGATCCCCACGCACGCCGAACCTCTGCCCGACGCGACTCGCAACATCAACTCACGCCGAAACTCCGTCCGCGGACAATCGGTCCCTCCCAGAAGCAATCCCGATCCGTGCAGACGCTACTCCGACCCCAAACACTATTCCTCAGCGGAAGACAGACACGAACCAACATTGGTAAGGCTTCCTTCCATTACTATTTCAATACATTTCAATACGTAGTGTACAATGTAGACATCCGACACAGCATGCATTTTTAAAAGCACACACACACAACATTTTTAAAGGATATTAGGGGTATCCGAAAGACTCGTTTTACGAGGCGACTCGGGTGAGCTCTAATATTCTAATATTCTCTTCCCGAGGAGTCATCTGACCTCCGAACTCAAAATCTCATCACACAAAAACAGTTTAAAATTATCTTTAAACTGATGCCCTTTTTCAATGTTTTGGGCTTAATAAAAACGGCGTGGCGACTCTACAAATGCGAAAACAAAACGGAGAGACACCCTCCAACGCGAAAGATGCCAGATGCCGGGGCGCGAGCGCGCTGCCTCTCGGATCCGGGTAATTTCAGTTGGCGACTCCGCTGGAGAATGTTTTGTTTTAAAAACTTTTAAACAAAACAAAAAATTTTTAAAACAATGATGAGGGTCAAACTTTCATTTTACCCCTTCCTTTAACTGTTGTGTGTGTGTGCACGTGCTTCGTTTTTATTTTACAAAAAAAAATAAAAATACAAAAAAAATGCATCAATATACATCTGTGCATACATTTAAAATTCTCCAAAAAACTTCTGTTTTACTCAGAAAAAGAATTTTAGAGACCGCACACTACGCGCAGCCGCTGCGCCTCGGTTACACCGCACACTACTCGCCTTCGCCGCCTCGGTTACACGCACGCTACGCGCCCAGCTGCTTGCCTCGGATACCTTGCACACTACAACCCTCAACCCGGAGTGGTCTCAGTTGCAGTCCGTTTGGTCTTCCTAGGCCTCTTGGACGGGCACGGGATCATTCCAAACATCCCATCCTAGCCAAGCGTCAACCCTGCACGTTTGAGTCTTGAGTCACACTCTGTCCCGGACTCGGTTGGTTTTTACCCAGTCCGTGTCATACAGCTTGGATACATATACCATGCCGGCCATTTTCGAGTCAAGGCTCGGAACTCGAGATCCCTTGCGCAGCAAAGCGATGAAAGGTCATGCTAAAATCTTGACTGATCTTGATTTCCGAAGCTACACCCACCACGATGTTCCGTCCCGAGATATACATCCATGCTCACATGAAACCATGTCATCACGCCTTTGATACGTCGGCCATGACAATATGACCCGGCGACGCCTAACGTCAAAAGATCCCTTGCGCAAGCAAAAGAGAAGGTCATGCCGAACTCTTGACGATCTTGACTTAGTGGCCGACTCGGTTCACTATTCACATGGCTAACGCATCCAAACGACCATGACGAGCTCGGTCCTTAGGTTCGATTTTCTTTTAGGCCGGTGGAAACCACTTGCACTATAGGACCCCTCGCACTGGGCTGCCCACCCTGGGATGTCGAAATACGGGTGCAAAACGAGGGGCTTATAGCCGCACGAGATGGTCTCCACGACCCGGGATCTAGCATAGTTGCGAAAAAGAAGAGCAATCTTTTACAACCTACCTAGGACTCTGAGAAAACATGTTTTAAGTAAATTAAAACAACAGAAAAAAACTAAAAAAAGAGAAACGGAAACCGCATGCCATGTGAGCTTTCCCCCTTTTATCCCGTAAGGCCATTCTCATGTCTAAACCTTACCCGTCACCCCCTCCAGCGAACCGAGAGTGGTTGAGAATACCCAGGAGCCGCCTTTTCGTCTCCCGAGGTCACAAGGTCCGATAGCCCTTCCCAGTTTCAGCCCGGTGCACCGTCCTTCACTCTCCGCGTGACGGGGATCAACGAGATATGCGATGAGGAAACGGAACCATACCACTAAGGAACCTCCAGGACAATAGAAGAGGTCTTTGCGAGCCTTGAGCTTAACCATCAAGAAGCGCCAAGAAGAACGGCAAGCCTGGATCGTAGGCACACTTGCAAGTCTTCGAGCGAGTTTGTAGTCCCCCAGCACGTGGAACCTTTGTTCTCGTAGAGGGCGAAGACATCTGCGGCTCCCAGGTTTCTCGAAAGCTATCGGCGAGGTCCCGCCTCCGCCAAGCTGCGAGATCCCGGCAAGCGCAAACGGCTCTCGCTCAAAGCTCCCCTTAGGCGTCGGTTAGGCGGCTCGACATGCCCGCCTCAGGCCTGGAGGTCGGTTTCCGACTCGAGCAAGCGAATCAGGCATACGACTCGACATCCCGCCCCGAGTCTTGGGAATAGCCACCTTGAACTTGTGGTTCGAAGAAAGCTGAAATGGTCTCCCCGATGGATTTCCAAGTCATTGACATCCCGATCACATTCCATTTGCCATTTTGGGATGCCCGGCTTGGCCACACCGAGATCAATGGGGTGGCATCCACTCTCCATCGGTGCGTAAAGTTCGTCCGAGAACGAATCTGTAACCATCATCTACGGTGATAGCGTAGTCACCCGAAAGGAGCCCAGACACAAACGGCGTCCCGAGTCTTAGTCCGATCTTAGAAGCGGCCGAAGCGATGATGGCAACCGACGATGATGGCATGATGCTGGGGTTCACCGGGGTTCGCGTAGCCCAAAGGCCCGAAGTGTGCCACATAATCTGGAGCACGCCTTTGATTTGGGACAGATCCCTCCCCGATGAAAATGATGAAGCACATGAACTACATCCCGGGGCTCTCGGTTTGGGAAACGCCATCAGGGGCACCCTGACGGATCATCAATATCAAAAGAACGAGAATACCACCCTACGGCTGGGATACATTCCTACTCCCGAACACATTGCGGAGGACAAGCGAGCACGCACGAACGCTCCACAGGATAACAAAGAGGCTTGCACGCCATCACCGATCTTCGTCCCTTTACGGCTTGACATGACCAAGTACTTCTAAACAAAAAAGGCCGGCAACTTGGAAGAAGATCGAGAAAAGAAAGAGCGGGAAAGGAGCAGGCGTCGGCGCCAAAGCAAGGGCGGCGGAGCAAACATGGACAAGCTCCGGCAAAACTACGGCAGGTCGGAGATTCCCGGAGGCCTGAGAGCCCAAATCCCGTCCGAAGAAGAGCATTTCTCGACTACACGCTTCTGCGGGATCCGTGACCACCATTATTCTCACAACGGGCAGATGCAGGTTTGGGAAACCCCCTCTTTAGCCGAGAAGAACTCGAAAAAAAACTCTCTGTCATCAACACTCTGCCTTCAACAAGCGGGGCCCAGTGCAGTGCATTCGAGCTTCGTATGCCCGGAATGCCCGAGGACAAAAGCAAAAGACAAAAGACTCAGCATGACCGATGCTTGGGACGAGCCGCTTCTCCTGCTCTTCAAAGAAGAAACGCCTTTCGAGAAGAAGAAATGAGATGCCGAGATCTAATCGATTTTGTTTCGATAACTCTTGTGATAGCTAATGATTGGGAATGGTGACATAAATCCCTTCAAGCCCCATCTCACTATCAAGCTCATTGCCGCACTCAATAAGCTGGGCGGGCACGCCTTCTCACAGGGACCAGCAGTTTGCCCAGTAAAGGACATAGAGTCGAACAACTTGGTCGGCCCTCCCCTGAGTCACAGAGTGCTAGTGTGTCAGAAACTCATCCACCGAGTCCATTAGCTTTGGTGGAGTCTATCGAGTCATCCTACGATGGCCTCACGCCGAGAAGATTACGAGCTCATTGCCAATAATGTATTCCTAGTATGCTCTTAATGAATGCTTCGATCTTTAGAGTATCCTCTCATTGCATCTTTAACATCTTTAGCTGATAAATTAACTAACACCTGAGAAACGATTAATATTATGCCGATTCACATTGATAATGAATGAAGCCGAGGACACATTAAAACGAACAATACATTAGCACTTCTTTAAGCATGTTGTCAAACGAGAGAAAAGCCGGGCCCAGTAGGCGCGAGGTTTTAACGAAGTGAATTTAGGAGAGCTGGCTGAAACGCCAAAAAGAGACGCAAATCGGGAAGTTTCTTCACCGCGACACGAGCAAGACGCGTTTAGTTTGCCTTTGCTCGAAAGTTCGTGGATGTGTTAAACCCCGAAAATTAGTCTTACCAGGCATTACATGCCGGGATTAGATCCTAACATTGTGAGCACGAGATTCCCTTGAATCCGAGGCTAAGCCCATCGAAACGAAAGCTACGCCGAATCAAGCCGAGAATGGTCTTTACAAGTGGTCAAAAGGAGATCGAAAAAATGCTCATCGGCTTCATCGGGGTGATCGAGTACCATGGCTCTCCCGAATATCGTCACGGTCACCAAGGCCAATGGAAAATCTGTGTCTGTTGCGTGGACTTCCGAAGATCTCGGCTCAAAGCAAGTCCCAAGAGACGATTTTCAGCTACACCTGGCATCGACGTATTGGTGAGGCGCTCTGACCAATTTGAGAAGTCAAGTCCTTAGAAGTGGGCGGTTTTGCGGCTACAATCTGATGAATCAATATGGCCGAAGAAGACCAGAAAAGACAACTTTCCACCCGGCCTCCACAGGGAACCTCTTGCTACACGGTAATGCCTGGATTCGGACTAAAGCAGCCGGGGCTGGGGCTACCTACGACGGGCGGCGGCCGCCCTTTCTTCCACGATATGATCCACAAAGATATCGAAGTGTACGTCGATGACATGATCATCCACTCGAGGATCGGATGGACAACACCTCACGGACACAGAAAATTCTTCAATCGCCTTCGAAAACACTCAGTGAGGCTTAACCACCACGAGAAATGCATTTGGGAGTTATCGAGCAAGGTCTTGGGATACATGGTCGCGAGAGGCATCGAGGTTGATCCTCAAGATCAAGGCTATCATCAAAATGAGACCACCGCAAAGACTCGGACGGAGGTGAAAAGCTTCATGGGCCGCTGCCGATATCGGCCGCTTCGTCGACCAATTGACCTCATGTGCGAGACGATCTTCATTTGATGAAGAAGAACGCCGACATCGAATGGAACTCGGAATGCCAAGATGCCTTTGAAAAAATAAAAGCATACCTTATGAGTCCTCCAGATTCTCTGTCCTCCCTCGAGGAAAAGCCCTTTGTTGCTAGCACCTACCGAGGCACGCGAGTTGGAGCCATGCTTTGTCAAGAAAGAGTCGAGGTCGAAAAAGCCATCTACTTCATCGGTCGAAAGTTTCAAGTTTCGGCAAACTCAATTACTCGGCCCTCGAGAATACACCAACGTGGCTCTGGTATGGGTTGTCGGGAAACTACGGCACTACTGCGATCGCGCACGGACGCTGGTGGTTTCCAAAATGGACCCGGTCGTACCTCTTCGATGAACCATTTCTGTCATGAGATTTGCCAAATGGTCTTTCTTCCTAGCGAGAGTTTGACATCAAGTACGTAAACCAAAAGTCAATCAAGGGACGGGCCATGAACATTTCAGCGGCGATGATTTCCCAACCGACGAGGCTCGAGGCCCCGAACCACAATTTCCAGGACGAGGGAATCTTCGCAATCGAAGGCGAAAACCGATGGCAAGCTGTTCTTCGACGGAGCGGCCAACAAAAAGGGAAACGACATTGGTATGCTCTTGGTAGATCCCAAGGACGAGCACACCCCGGTGCTATAAAGCTCAATTTTGAGGTAACTTGACAATGCCGCCGAATATGAAGCTGCTTGTTGCCGGACTACAAGCCGCACTCGAGAGGAATGTCCAGAAACTCGAAGTTTATGGGGACTCAGCCTTGATCATCAACCAAGTCTCCAACAAGTGGAAAACCATAGATCCAGGCTTGCAAAAATACCATGCCTGCATGGAGGACCTCATCACACAATTCGAAGAGGTCACCTTCCACTACTTGCCAAGAGACCGTAACAGGTTTGCAGATGCCTTAGCCACCTTGGCTTCCCTTGTGGAAATCCATGAAGGAAAAGCGATCAAACCCTTCAAAGTCGGGCGAAAAGAAATTCCTGCCTACTGTTGTGAGATCGAACCAGAACCTAAGTCCATCAATGAGCCATGGTATAACCAGATCTTCCAATACCTCAAGAACGGGGAAATCACCTTCATGAACAAGGAAGGCCCACACACAGAAGGGGTCAAAACCAAGAGCATCATGGCCCTAATATGCCTCGCCTCTCACTTCGTCATCCTCGGGGACATGTTATACAAGAAACGCTACCATGGGCCACTCCTGCGCTGCATCAGCCGGGAAGAAGCAAACAAGTTCATGAACGAAGTCCACAATAGGGCTTGCGGTCCCCACATGAACGCCAGAGCCCTGATGCAAATCATTCTCAGGATGGGCTACTCTTTTGGATCTCCATGGAGGCGGTGCATCCACTTTATCCGAAGGCCGCGACAAGTGTCAACGGTTCTCCAACCTCAATCATCTCGCCGCCCCACGATCTCTCGCATGACTACACCCTGGCCATTTGCCACTTGGGGAATTGATGTCATCGGGAAAATTGCTCCGCCAGGCAGCAACGGTCACGAGTTCATCTTAGTAGCCATCGACTACTTCACCAAATGGGTCGAAGCCAAGTCCTACAAGGTACTCACCTCCAAGAAGGTCGCGCATTTCCTCAAGGAAAACATCATCTTGCCGATACGGCATCCCAAATGAGGTCATATCGGACAATGGTTCACACTTCGAGGGGGAATTCGACAGTGCTGGCCGAATTCAAGATCACACGCCACAAATCTTCTCCTACCGGCCACAAAACAAACGGCGCCAGTGGAAGCATCAAACAAAAACCCTCGAACGGATCATCAGAAAAATGACCACCCGAGGACGAGATTGGCCCGAAGGCTGTACCTTGCACTTTGGGGCTACCGCACATCAGTCAGAACAGCCACGGGAGAAACCCCATTCGCCACGACATACGGGATGGAAGCGGTCCTTCCCGTCGAGTGGAAATTCCCTCACTCCGAGTCTTGCCGGAAAATGACATCAACGAAGTCGAATGGCTCGGCCGACATGATGAATTGGCTCACGCTAGACGAGCGACGACTAAAGGCTATGGAACACGTCCGGAGCCTATCAAAGCGAGGATGGCTAGAGCTTTCGACAAGAAAGTCGAGTCCCGAGACATCGGGAAGGCGATCTTGTACTCAAAGAAAAGCCTCCCGCTCGAACCAACCCCTTTGGGAAAATGGGAACCCACATGGATCGGCCCTTTCGTGGTACAAAGATCTTCTCCAGGAGGTGCCATGAAGGCCGCAGGACCTAGACGGCAATCCATTCATGAATCCGGTCAACGGAAGCAAACTTGCGAGATGCTTCGCTGAGAAGAACAGTTTGTGCATCTCTTGGCACTCCATGTAGTGTCGAACTACGCGCACTGAGCCCTAGTCCGGAGACGTAGGCAACCTTAATTGGTCCGGTCTAAAAATACATAAAAAGTCAAAAGTTTGAATGTCAATCAAGACCTCCATCAAGCTACGCACTTTTCAAGAACACGCCCCAGCAGTCACCTTGACCAAGTCAAACGACGGCGGCAACATCAAAGGACGTCCGAGGGTCACTCAACATCAAACGACTGACTCATGTATGCTTCCAAGCCAGGGGATTGTCTTCGCCCTCACACGCTTCAAAAAAAAAAAAGAGAGCTCGAGCAAGGGCTCACAAAAAAAAAAGAGAGCTCGAGCAAGGGCTCACAAAAAAAAAACAAAAAAAATAAAAGAAGCTCAAGCAAAAGCTGCAAAAAAGAGGTCAAGAGCCCGACGCCAACAAGAGGCAAGGAAGCTACGAAAAAGACCGTCAAAACGACTTGTCAAGGGATCACTCAACCTCTCACCCAAGCACGAAGCCTAAGCAAAAGGGATTGCCGTCATGGCCCAGGCTCGTCAAATCCGCAAATGCAACAGAAAAGTCCAAAGACGGACGCCGACAAAGTGCACAAAAGAAACAAAGGCAAACAAGAGATCTTGCGTCTCGACAAAGCTTTAAAAGTAAATCACAAATCACTAACGGTTACAACATTTCTTGATGAGTTCAAGCACGGTCCACTCTCAAGTTCACGACATGCTAAAAGACAGCTTAATACATTTAACAAATAATGTGTTTGCAAATGCAATGAATGGATACCTAGGAGGTCATTCCGCGCCATCTGCGCTTGTCCCCTCGCCATTGTTTCCTTTCTTCCCTCGCCCCGGCGAGTCTTCTTCGCTCCACGTGAACCAACTCTGCGCCTCTCGGTCAGAGATCGGGGTCCTCCCAGTAGAGTCAAACAATCCCGGTAGCTCTCGGGGCTTCATTCGCCGTGCTTCGGCTCGGATCTCCTCCCTGCAGTGCAACGAAAGAGGACCTCTCCTTGTCGGTCGGTCCAACTCTAGTCTCGTAGTCAAACAAAGTGTCTCCCGTCACATCGAAAGGGTCGGACCAGGGCTTCGGCACTCCTAAGGCAATAGCTACTACGGCAGCCGGGTCCCAGAATCGCTACACGCACTTTGCTCTCAAGGCCACTTGGGAGGCCCAACACTGTTGCTCATACCGGGCCGAGCGAGTCGTGTCAATACGACACTCCCCGACGTCTAAGGAGTACCACAAGAGGGAAAGCGGAATACTTCCATACCCTCAGAAAATACAAGAAAGCACCTGGAGCTGCCATACAAAGAGGAGCTACCTCCGCAGTAGCAAGGTCATCCCAGCCCAACAAAGGCTCCTGCTTCATCCCAAACTGCCGGGAAACAAGCGACAGAATATAGAAGCAGGACTAAGACAAACCTGGAACTCTGACGACGTAGGACCCTTCCTGCAAGACCCTCCTAGTCTCAATCCTCCAGTGAGTAACCCACCAGCGGATCTGATGCGTACCAAGCTGTGCCATCCATCTCTCCCGAGGCGGATGATCCGTATCCAGCGCAAGAGGTCGGCGAGCAAATGACCACGGACTAAACGACGTCGGAGCCTCGGGCATGGCTGAAGTCTCTCTCGCAGCCACAAGGTGAGCAAAGCGGGGCTTCCCCTCTCATGAACCGATCCCCGGTCGCCGGACGGTCGATACCATGAAGAGTCTCCCCCGGCCTGACGGGACAATATCCTCTCCCGGCTCTGCGGTGCCCTACCACATCTAGCAAAGCGCCATCGCAAATGCCAAGGAGAGCGACCGGGAAAAGCGTCGCCATCACGCACAAGGCAAATGCGTCCCAAGAGACATCACTCTCGTCATCAACCATGAACCGCTCAGGCGGCTCGAAATGTCGATATGACCCGAATCAAGGATCATGCCCTGCACTTCTCCTAACGAAGTCCGAAGAAAGCACAAGCTTCACGCTCACCGCATGGCACCACCAATCAAAGGAAGCGAGATGGCCTCCACCTCCTGGTCCTCCCATCAAAGCCCGAAAATCCTCAAAAGTGGTCACCATTTCATTGTAGGAGAAGACACGTGCCTCCTCCTAACATCCCAGAACTTCGCGGCGACTGCAACAAATCCCAATCGGGAACCAACTCCTTAAAAGACCAAATCGAGCAAAGACGAAACCTTACCTCGAAAGCCCGTCTACGATGCCTCATACGGCGCCGCATCCACGTTTCACTGTTCAAGGAAGTGTGCTTGCCTCTCTGCGAAAGCCTCGGCAAAATTCTAGGAACATACGAAGAATCCATGGCAAAAATGGAGGTTCCTAGAGAAAATGGGGAAGAAAGCTCGAAAATGGTGCAAATGGGGGAAATGGGGAAGAACCGGACACGGAAAGCATTTATCTCCTTCCCAAAGCAAGGTTGGTCCATACGGACCTCTTTGCATGCTAAGTATGTCCGTACGGACCTCCTTGTAACCATGACCCATTTCCCCCAAAGAACAAGATAACAACCACTGTCCTCAGCAGGACCTTACTCCAAACTGCCCAAACACTGGCCAAAGCCATTCCCGGCAAACATACACTATCCACAAACGCACTCTCAGCTCACGTGGCATGCAAAAAAAAATAATAAAAAATAAAAATAAATGATAATAGCAACAATTTCTAGGACAAATCCCGGGAATCACAAAAATGACATTACATCTTAAAATAAAATGCTGTTTGCCGTGCAAATACGAGTGTTTTATTACAGGTACATCAAATGTCTGTTGCTAAACAAAAAAAAAAGAGATAAGATATGGAAAGAGGGAAAGCAAATGAATACTAATCAGACTCCTCAGCATCATCATCCTCGCCAAGGTCCTCCAGAGAGAAGTCGGGCATCCCGGTGAACTCGCCCGTCACGTCCTCGTCATCAGAATACCGAGCCCCCTCCGGAGGCTGGTACTCAAAGTACTCAGAAGGATCAAATCCGGCGAAAGGATCAAAGAAAGAAGGCTCTGACGAACCCTCACCCTGTGCATCCTGCTGCGGGAAGAACTGATAAAAGGGTTGCTGCCTCGGAGCTCCCGAAGATGTCCCGACATCCATGCTATGCCGCCCCCTCGAGGGTCCCTCCTGCTGTGGCTCCGGCTCGGCTCTCGGTGGAGGAACGTCTACAGAATGCCTCGAAGGCATAGGCTCGTACGCCGGCACGCGTCGGGAAGACCGGCAAGACAGCTTCGACGCCATCTTCTTCGCAAACGACCTCATCGCCACGTAACGGCGAGTCAGCATATCATAGGCTCTCCCCGGGACCTGCACAAGCAAGCAGCCAAGGATTGCAACCCTTTTAATTGTTATCAAGCTGCGATTTCTATTACGGCCTCACAACAATCAAACAATTATTCAGCCCTTAAGAATATAGGAATCTAAACCCTTTTGATTTCTATAACGGCCTCAATTAGATCTAATCTTCAAAGCAGTGTTCAATTATATCAATCCCCAATTTAATGGCGCAATTGATACCCAAATAATTAAAAGGCCAAAGTCATCTTAACATGAAATTGAAACCTTAAAACCTTTAAAGATTAATACTTTGAAGAACTAGAAAGAGATCCAATTGGAAGAATTAAATCTATAGCATAAAGATTCAGTAATCGTTACCACCAATCCGCAAATCTAAATGATTTAGCTACTAAACGACATAATGAAACCAACAATAATCATAAAACAGAAGAACATCAAAACCTGGAGAATCCCGAATTGATGAAAGAAAATTACTTCTACGAAAGCTCAAAACTAAAACAAAAGTTATATGAAAGATGTTTTTCCAAAGTGTGCTGCTGAAATATATATTCTAGGGCAAAATCCATAGGCTAAAACGTGAGAAAAGTCGAAAATGCCCTTCATTAGTTGCTGAAAACTGGTACTGAAAACCGGCTTAGCGCGGCCGCTCTTGTGTTGAGCGCGCCCGCGCACCTTGGCAGAAAGTTTGGTCTTCAATTTGTCTTCTTGAGCGCGGCTGCGATGGTATTGAGCGCGTCCGCTGTGAATGGCCGAGAGTTTGGCCGAGAGCTTGGCCTGATTTTCTTCAATTGAGCGCGGTCGCCCTTAGGTTGAGCGCGGCCGCTCTGGATGGTAGTTTCTAGAGCTCGAATCTGTTTCACTATTTTCCTGCTCCGCTCCACTCCAACTTTACTCCTTGCATTTTTTCTTGACAAAACTCAACACTTAACCATCTCTTTACCCTGTACTCATGAAATACTCAACAACCACATTAAAACAACATAAAACTCGAGATTTTGAGCCTAAAATAGGTTCGTAGACATGTAAAATGGGTGTGAAAAAACACATCCATCAAACACCCACAAATTAACCTTTTACTCGTCCCGAGTAAAACAGAACAAAAACTAAGCTACCCAACATAAAATAAAACTACACTACGAAAACAAAACACAATATTTTTGGGATGTTCTCTTCGAAATGGGAATTTTGTCGGCCAGACAGTCTCAGATCCTTACATAAAAATAATCACAAGCGTGCTGTCATGAATCATCAAAATAAAGTTACATTAATGCAAAAACCCACAATTTTTCACCGCGGCCTGAATAATGAAGTGAAGTATGGTAGATCATTGTCATACTCTAAGATTGTTTATGGATTCACAAAATGATGCTCTAACATAATGTGTATCAAATACAATCACAAAGGGACACTCATATGCATGTTTCCACAATTATCAACCCGACTACTTGATACTGAAACAAAGATATGGCTCTAAGTGTTATGGTGCGAAAGATCGCATGGCTCGGCTCACGGTTAGAAAAGAAGGTAAGGACATACGAATTCGGAAAATGAACTAAGAAGTCTTCTTTTTATTTGTACATCCTCACTATAATGATTCACTCCGCTCACACTTTTACTTCCCCATGTGCCAACCCACAAACTAAAACTTTTGAATACAAACATAACCTTGGGTTGGGCACATTCCCTTATTCTTGTGGCCTTGTCTAATTTCCAGCTTTTGACACAATGGAGGGGCAAATGTGTATATATATATATATATATATATATATATATATATATATATATATATATATATATATATATATATATATATATATATATATATATATATATATATATATATATATATATATATATATAGGGTACTATTATAATGAGAACCATAAGAACCACTAACAGCCATTGGATTAAAAAACACATCAATGCTCCAGATTAAAAAAAAAGATAGAGACAATTTTTTGGAAAACACTGATTTTTCTAACTGCCACGTCATCATTTAAAATCCCCCTCAAATTTCAAAATAAAATATCTCAATATCTATAAGTCGAAAAAAAAAATCGAAAACACTGATTTTTTTGTCTTGACGAGACGATTCAAACTAGATCCCTGAAGATAGTGTACACTAGCTAGTTAACTCGTGCACACTAGCCATATGGCTTATACCGAACAATATCTTGACTTGGTCTTGGCCAAGTCCTTCTGTACACTAGCTAATTAACTAGTGTACACTAGCTAGTTAAGTAATGTACACTAGCAACTTAGCTATTGTACCCAAGTTTAATTTCAATGTTCATCAGCTATGGCTAAATACACTAGCTAATTAATTAGTGTACACTAGCTAATTAACTCGTGTACACTAGTATAATTAAATTAAAATTAATATTTGATCCAAATTTACTTGTATTGTTCATCAAAATTTAAATGTGGCAAACAAAATGAGACGGAAGGAGTAATATATTCATGATGCCGAGCGCTAGGATTTGGAACTGTTCCAATAAATTATTTGCATCAACGCTTCTCCCGTAAAAAAATATAGTATTACCTTATGTAAAAATATAACAACAAATATAATACATTTTATAATTATAAAAATGTAAAACATTTTAGTAATGCACGTTAAAATGTATAATTTGCAAGCATGTAGAAACAAGAGTAGAGAATAAAGTAGATAATAATGAACGTATTCAATAATAACACATATTCCCTTGTTCCTTAGTAATTTGAAATAAGATACATTTTGACAATTCTAAAATAATCAGTAAAATCTCAAAATAAAAAAAGATCCGTTTGTAAATATTACTATAGAATGGAGGGATTATATAATAATTAACTAGTGTACACTAGCTAGTTAACTCGTGTATACTAGCCAAATGGCTTATACTGGACATTGCCTTGGCTTGGTCTTGGTCAAGTCCTTGTGTAAACTAGCTAATTAACTAGTGTACACTAGCTATTTAAGTAATGTACACTAGCAACTTAGCTAGTGTACCCAAGTTTAATTTCAATGTTTATCAGTCATGGCTAAGTACACTAGCTAATTAACTAGTGTACACTAGCTAGTTAACTCGTGTACACTAGCCAGATGGCTTATACTGGACATTGTCTTGACTTAGTCTTGGCCAAGTCCTTGTGTACACTAGCCAGATGGCTCATAAAAGAAAAAAAGTCATGTTTAATTAATAAATAAATATGATTATAAAAAACAATCAGGCTAAACCTTTACTCCCAATAATGGAAAATCTAAAACCCGATACATACAGTATGCCAACTCCAATAACAATCACACCAAGTTTTACATGTATTCAACAAATAAACTCAAAACAAAAATGAAAATACACACAAATCTCTAATAGGCACACACAAACAAAGCTTTAACATTCCCAGGCAGCTATATCACCAATCATTCAAATTAACAAGATACTATTGATACTGCCCCATGCAAAACGAGCCTGCTTCAATCAAATGCTACAGCCGTCCCAATAATCAAACCACAAAATATTATATTCTACATACCAACCTTTTCAATTTCTTGTTTTGGTTCTTTTTCCTCATAAACAATTTTCAATGTGCCCAAGTTTGATTAGCTAGTGCAATGTGTACTAGCTAGTGTACGTTACTTAACTAGCTAGTGTACACTAGTTAATTAGCTAGTGTACACAAGAACTTTGTCAAGACCACGTTGTTCAATATTATTTTTTCAAAATCCTATCTTCAGGGATCTAGTTTGAATCGTCTCGTCAAGACAAAAAAATCAGTGTTTTCGAATTTTTTTTTCGACTTATAGATATTGAGATATTTTATTTTGAAATTTGAGGGGGATTTTAAATTAAATAATTACGAAAATGCCACCCCTCTATTTTTTTTTTAATCTGGAGCATTGATATGTTTTTTAATCCAATGACTATTAGTGATTCTCATGGTTCTCATATAAATTTGGTTACCGTTTGAATATTTACGCATATATATATATATATATATATATATATATATATATATATATATATATATATATATATATATATATATATCTTTTTTTATATATTTTTTTTTTATTTTTCTCTCTTTTTTTTTCTTTTTTTTTACGCCCCTCTTCATTGCCTTTCACGCCCATTTCTGTTTTCGCACTTTGACCACAATTTGTACAGTTGATTCCACTCACCCAAATTCAACCCATATTCCCATTCATTCCTTAGTTAACTTTCCAATAAAGGTAAGACATCCTAGCTCTAAGTGAAAAAGGGTAAGGAAATAGGCATCAAACAAAGGCGAATGGCGGTCTAAGTTTCCATTCTTTTCTATTAAGGCTCAACAAGGGTTCTAGCGAATTATATTATTTACTGGGTTAGAAAGCTGAAGGTTCACAAAAGGGATGAAAGAATAAGCCATATGTATCAAAATAGCCTAGTGACGTGTTATTGACAATTATGCAAACAATGTTCTAGGGACCCCGAGAATGCACAAGTGATCCCATAAATGGCACTTAGAATGACGACAATGATCAATGATAATAATGGAAGTGAGAGGTGGTGCAATCATGGTTTATTGTTTCAATGTAACCCTAGTTCTCAAATCCAAGATAGCATAATGATTAACAAATAACACTCAATCATCACGGACGCAGGCCAACATATCCCAAAATAAAGAAAACAAAAAAAAATTCAAATTTTTACTAAAAACAAAGAAAAACCTAAACTAACATGGTGATAAACAGAATAAAAACACAGATACCCCCCACCCACAAACTAAAATATTGCATTGTCCCCAATGCATTTAACTATAAAACTCGGGTTAGGGATACCTCAACCGATCATGGATCATGGTGGCGGATAGCCCCATTGGCTGGATGAGCCTCCGGGAAAATGCTGCTGCGGCGGGTACTGCGGCCATGTATAACCAGCAGGGGGCAACCGACTAAAGAGTTGGTCCCACCTACTATCCTGTTGAGCCCGCCATGCTTGGGCTGCCTCTATCTCCGTACTTACCCTATCATCGGTCGCAATCTGTCTCTGTTCCAAAGTAGTGAATCTCTGATCAAACCTCATTTCCATCGCCTCCATCTGCTGCGACAGAAAGTATATCCCCTCGGCTGGGTCCGCACTCCAATCTCTGACAACATCCTCCTCCTCTTCTTGCTCATCTTCCTCCTCTTCCTCCGGTTCAATCACATTAACCCCTTGGGGTGGCTCTTGTCCCTTATCTTTCTCTCCGTAATTGTAGCCTCCAACCCTATATCTCTTGGAATATTGGTAAAATCAACTCCCTGGAGCCCCATCAAACCCGTAATCATCAGCGGGTAATTGTAACTTTTTTTCCCCATTTGCTGAAACGTCCGGTTAATCTCATGGGCAATGATTGAGCCGGTGTCAATATTTTGCCCAGTCAAGATCACATGCATCAAAGCGGCTCGATGCCACCCAACCTCGTGAGGTCTAGAAGAAGGGAGAACTCTCTCACAAATAATTCTGTGCAGATACTTCATCCGTGGGGGAAGAAGTTTGGAGGCAATTAATACTCCTATTTCAAGTGCCGGTCAATAGGAAAAGCACCAAATGTATCGGAAATCAAATGAAGGTTGCCTTTAGGATTATACATCATCTCTTTTTCAAGGTGCAAAAATGAGCAAGTTTTGGCATGCACATGCGTGGGGAGATTGTAATAAGCCACAATTCTATCCCGAGAGTACCCCACCTCTCTACCCCGCACAAAAGATATGTCTCTTTCCCCTTTTCTAGAAAAAGCATTCGCGTAAAATTCGCGGACTAGCACGCGACTCCCTCCTTCGACCGGGGCAATCAACAGATTCTGCCACCCTCACCTCTCTACAATCTCATCTAATCCCATGTCAGTTATATCTATACCCTTTTCAACATTGAAACTCCGGGCAGCATAATTGTTTAAAAAAAATTCCGCCTCAATACTCACAAATTTATTGTCATCATACAAAGGTCTAGGTGTAATCGAGGGGTTTTTGGTTCCCCTTCGACGCTTGGGAGCGGAGGTAGACATTTTATCTCACAAATAAGCAGGGAAAATACTCTTATCAAGGGTTGCCGGAAAATTTCGTCGGAGCTGCCGGAAAATCTCGCCGGATTTTGGGAAGATGGCCAGTAAACCACACTTGCTTCTGCGAAAATAACAACCACAACACCACCTTCAATGATTCAACCGGATTGGACTCTCAAATCCCTTCCTTCAATTTTCAAAATTCCTCTCTTCCAACGGATTCAATGGCTATTGGGTGTTGAAATCAAGGTTTGGGTTGAGAATAGAGGATGGGTAGGGCAATTTTTGGGGTTAGAAGTGAAGATATTTGAGTTTGGGTGAAGGATTTTTAGAGAGAGAGGGCTTAGGGCTCGAAATTTCTGTAGAGAGAGAAAGGGGGAGACCGGCGGCTGTATATTATGAGGAGGGGAGTTTAGGATCTGATTAGGTTTATTCAAAATTGCCCGGAATTTTTGCTTGAGCGCGGCCGCTCTCCAAACAAGCGCGTCCGCGCTGGGTGGCAGAAACTGATGCCCCTTTTTTATTAATAAAGCGCGGCCGCTCTACCTCAGAGCGCGCCAGCGCACCCTGGCAGAAACTGGAGCATGTTTTTCCCTTGATCAAGCGCGGCCGCTCTACCTCAGAGCGCGCCCGCGCACCCTGGTAGAAACTGGAGCATGTTTTTCCCTTGATCAAGCGCGGCCGCTCTACCTCAGAGCGCGCCCGCGCACCCTGGCAGAAAGTGAATTCATCATTTTTTTTCGCTCCTTTCCACCTCATTAAAGTCCACAGCTTCAGCTTTGATCAGTTATGTGCTATCCTGCACATCACCACAAACACACACAAGCATAATACCTATTGACATAAAATAAAAGTAAATTTTTTTTTTTTTGGAGGGTGACAACTATTTACACTCCCCTATAAACCCACAAACTCGGAGAGACCCATAAAGGGTGACACAAAACTTTTGTTTGACAAAAATATGTCAAACATTTTACCGCACTTTCGCTGCCTACGTCCCCATTAATGTGAGCGGACTACACACATTAATAGGCTCAGGTCACCGTAGTTCGACACGTTCTACACTAACGACTCGAAAAACAGTAAATAACAATTTTTTTTTATGAATACCTCCACCCACAAACTAAGAATTTGCGATGTCCTCATTGCATAAACAAAATCTAACGCGAATTCAAAGCTAACGAGTAGTGGTAAACTGAAAATAACGACAGAAAGCAGTAAAAGTTACCTAAGGTTGGGTTGCCTCCCAACAAGCGCCTTTGTTTTAAGTCTTTGGCTCGACATGATGCTCATGATTTATCATTTGATTTCCGGTGCATCCACCAACATCACAACATCAATTTCCTCCAGGATAAACACCCCTTCGTAATAGAGCTTGACTCGGTGCCCATTCACCTTGAAAGTGCTTCCGGTTTTCAAATCTTTTAGCTCGACCGCTCCATGTGGAAATACTTTCACCAACTCATAAGGGCCCGACCATTTGGAACACAACTTGCCGGGAAAAAGTCTCAATCGAGAATTAAACAATAAAACCTTCTTACCCGACATTAAGACTTTCGGCTTTAAATACTGATCATGGTATCTCTTGGTTCTTTCCTTATACAGCTTGGCACTCTTGTAACTATCTTGCCTCAACTCCTCGATCTCATCCAAATCTAGCATTCATTTCTCACCCGCCTTCTTCAAATCCAAGTTGAGTTCCTTCACAGCCCAATATGCTTTATGTTCCATCTCAACCGGAAGGTGACACTCTTTGCCATACACAATTCTGTACGGACTCATCCCAATGGGTGTTTTGTAAGCAGTCTGATATGCCCATAATGCATCATTGAGCTTCAAAGCCCAATCATTTCTGTTTGGACGGACTGTCTTCTCAAGAACCCCTTTGATTTGGCGGTTGCTTACTTCCACTTGCCCCGATGTTTGGGGATGATAAGCTGTGGCTAGCTTGTGAACAACCCCATATTTCTTTAGGACTTGGTTGAAAAGCCTGATTGTGAAGTGAGTTCCTTGATCACTAATGATAGCCCTGGGCACCCCGTATCTGCAAAAAATATTCTCACACACAAACTTGGAAACAACGTTAGCATCATTAGTCCGGGTGGCAATAGCCTCCACCCATTTAGAGACATAGTCCACAACTACTAATATATACACAAAACCATGGGATGAGGGGAACGGGCCCATGAAATCAATGCCCCACACATCAAATATGTCAACAACTAGATTATAATTTTGGGGCATCTCATAACGCTTACCTATCCCTCCCATTCTTTGGCATTTGTCACACTTTTTGCAAAAGTCTTGCGCAACTTTAAATATGGTGGGCCAATATAGACCACTTTGAAGGATTTTTCTAGAAGTCTTTTGACCACTGAAATGCCCACCACATTGTAAATCATGACAGAAGCGCAAGACACTCACCTGTTAATGTTCAGGAATACACCTTCTCACAATTTTATCCGGACAAATTTTCCACAAGTAAGCATCATCCCAAATGTAGTTCCTCACATCAGATTTAAATTTCCTCTTTTGATCATTAGTAAAGTGAGGAGGCATCATGTTGCATGCAAGATAATTAACGAGATCCGCATACCAAGGCTCGTGAACATGTAAAGCAAGTAGTTGTTCATCCGGGAAATTTTCATTCACCGGAATCACCCCTTCTTTTCTATTCTGAAACGAGAAATCCTCAAGCCTTGATAAGTGATCCGCCACTACATTTTCGGTCCCCTTTTTGTCCCTTATTTCCAAATCAAATTCTTGCAACAAAAGCATCCACCTAAGGAGTCTAGGTTTTGCATCCTTTTTATTCAACAAATATTTTAAAGCTGCATGATCAGAATAAATTATTACCTTCGACCCAAGCAAGTATGAACGGAACTTCTCAAGTGCAAACACAACAGCTAAAAATTCTTTCTCAGTTGTGGTATAATTAACTTGTGCATCATTAAGAGTTCTACTTGCATAATGGATTACATGCGGTAATTTATCTATCTTTTGTCCTAAAACAGCCCCAATAGCAAAATCAGATGCATCACACATGATCTCAAAAGGGTGAGACCAATCAGGGATAGAAAGAATGGGAGTGCAAGTCAGTTTTTCTTTTAGTAAAGTGAAATCATCTAGACAGTCTTGGTCAAAGATGAACTCGATATCTTTAGCTAGCAAGTTACTTAACGGCTTACAAATTTGTGAAAAATCCTTAATAAATCGCCGATAAAAACCCGCATGGCCTAAGAAACTTCGAACACCCTTGACTGAGACCGGGGGAGGTAGCTTAGAAATCACATCTATCTTAGCTTTATCCACCTCAATCCCCCTGCTAGACACTATGTGACCCAAGACAATCCCCTGCCTAACAAGAAAGTGACACTTCTCCCAACTAAGTGTCAAATTGGTCTCGCAACATCTCCTCAAGACCATAGTCAAATTATCAAGACACCCCTCAAAGATATCTCCAAACACAGAAAAATCATCCAGGAACACCTCGACACACTTCTCTATCATGTCCGAAAAGATGGAGGTCATGGACCTTTAAAAAGTAGCGGGTGCATTGCAAAGCCCAAAGGGCATTCTCCTATAAGCAAAAGTACGAAAGGGACATGTTAAGGTGGTCTTTGATTGGTCCTCGGGTGCAATTGTGATTTGATTATATCCCGAGAACCCATCAAGAAAGCAATAATAAGCATGACCCGCCAACCACTCTAGGATTTGGTCAATGAAAGGCAAAGGAAAGTGATCCTTTTTGGTGGCGGCATTAAGCTTTCTCAAATCTATACACATCCTATACCCGATCACCTCTCTAGTGGGCACATCCTCATTTTTATCATTTTTCACAACAGTAATGCCCGACCTCTTTGGAACCACTTGTACCAGGTTCACCCACTCACTGTCCGTAATTGGGAATATAATTCCCGCATCTAACAATTTAAGGACCTCTTTCCTCACTGCTTCCTCCATGTGAGGATTCAATCTCCTTTGTCTCTCCCTTGAAGTTTTAGCTCCCTCTACAATATTAATTTTATGCATACACATTGAGGGGCTAATTCCTTTAATATTCGCCAAGGTCCACCCTATGGCCGATTTATGCTCACAAAGCACAACAATTAATTTGGCCTCTTGTTCTAGGGTTAAGTCTGAGGCAACAATCACCGGTAAAGTCTTGCCCTCCCCTAGAATAGCATACTTTAAATTAGAGGGGAGGGGTTTTAGCTCAAGAGCCGGTGGAACCACAACTAATGGCGCTGACTTCTCATTAAAGTAGCCTAGGGAGTGAGATGGGCCATTAACAGGATAATGTCCCATGGCATTGTTTTCAATGGCCATTACTTTGGAACCCGCATTATCCCTAGTTTTCCCACTGTCATTCAACAACATCTCAAGTTCATCACATGCTCTATTGTGCCACAAATAGTCCTGTACATATTTATCTATTCTATCCACAAAGTTACAAGAATTTCCATTGTCCATTGGATTTTGCATAATATCATACACAGAAATTTAAATTTTCTCGTTGGCCACATTCATGGAAAGAGTTCCATTGCCAACATTAATAATAGTTGTTGTCATCGCCATGAATGGACGCCCAAGTAGAATTGGGGAATCACGACGACTACACTCACTATTGGCCATCTCAAGCACAACAAAATCCACAGGTATGATTAATGAGTCCACCTAAACCAAAACATCTTCCACAATCCCCAACGGTCTTTTAATAGATTGATCAGTAAGTTGGAGAGCCATGGATGTAGGTTTCAATTCAGGCAAACCCATCTCAAGATACATATAATGAGGCGACAAATTAATACTAGCGCCTAGGTCCAACATCGCCTTTACCTTACTCGAGTTCCCCATATTGATAGAAATTATAAAAATTTCGGGGTCCTTTTGTTTGGGTGGGAGGTTTTGTTGTACCACTGCACTAGCATTCTCTCCCATAATAACCTTCTCATTCTTGCCATACTTTGGTTTCATTGAATTAATTTCTATGAAAAACTTGGCATAAGCCGGAACATTTTTTATCACATTCAACAAAGGGAGATTGATGTTCACTTTAGAGAACATGTCCATCAACTCTGACATTTGTTGATCCATTTTGTTCCTCATAAATCTTTCAGGAAACGGTACAGCCAGTACATGTGGATTGGGGGTTGGAGAGTCAACTTTAGATTTCTCCCCCAATTCATTAGTACCTTTATCCTCATTAACAATTTCAACAACTGGAGGTGGAACAGAAGATGAAGGAGAAATTACCTCACTACCTACTTGTTTACCATTCCGGAGTGTGGTAATGGCCATTACTTGGTGACCTTGACTCGGGAAGGTCCCTGACTTGTGCCCTTGTATGGCTTGAAAGGCTTCAGCCATCTGCCCTATTTGGGTCTCCACTTTCTTCATTGCAGCTTCATGATTCTTGGCTGCCTGCTGCTGTTCAGCTCTCAACTGCTCTATTGCTTCCTCCCAAGGCTCCTTCTTTCTTTCAAATACCCCTTGTAGAGGTGGAGGATGGAGAGGTTTATTTTGTGGATTCTGATTACCTCCCCACGAGAAATTAGGATGATTCCTCCACCCTGGATTATAAGTGTTACCGTAGGGCATGTTCTGTGGAGGCCTTGGGGGATGCCCATACATAGCATTTACCTGTTCAGGATCAAAACCAAACTTCACACCACTTGGACACATATTAGTAGCATGAGAATTTAAACCACAGTAAGCACATAAATCATTTACCACATTGGCACTAGAAGAGGTGCCTTGAGCAGTCAACTTGTCAAACTTACTACTTAAGACTGCAATTTACTTGGAAAGATTATCAGTAACAGTCAAATCCAATACCCTCCTTGTTTTACCCCTAGAACTCTTTTGTTGAGAATTAGCACTCAACATCTCAAATAAGGCCTTAGTCTCCTCAGGGGTCTTGGCTCCTATAGAGCCTCCTGCTGCATTGTCCACAACAGACTGAGTGGAATCATTCAAGCCATCATAGAAAGCTTGATTCAAAGAGGGTAAAGTGAAATTATGCTGAGGACATTGAATAAGAATCATATTAAATCTCTCCCAAGCTTCATGGAGAGGTTCTCCGACATCTTGTGTGAAAGTCATCAGTTTCTGCCTAAAATTAGCCAAAAGATGATGTGGGTATGTAGCGTTGTGAGGAAAAAGAACTTTATCTTTTCGTTTTGAGTCGCCACCTATATTATTCGATTGGAGAAAATAGGAAAACCATTTTGAAAGAGATTTGGGTTCGGGGCTTAGGTTATGAAATGGGTAGGTCAAGGAGCATCCATTTCACCCAATCCGGAGATCGGTCTTGCTAAAGAAAAGAGAGATTTTCAAAATAAAAGAAAAACTATTTTTTAATATTACAAACAAAGGTCCATTTAACGGGGTTAAACGGAATGTAGGATCGATTGCTTCGAGACCGTCTCCATGATTTAGAGAGGCTCTAGGCCGATCCTAGATTCTATGGACTTTTACCACTCTAACAATCAATTAGAAAGGGATTTAGGGGTTACCTTGCGTGAGGTGATTTGGGCAGAGTTTCGACTTAAGTTTAGAATCGACTCTTGACACGGACAGAGCTTCGCCTCGGTCCTTGACTTGGAGCTTGATGTTTGTTTGTCAACAAGGTTGACAAACAAACTATGAGGTGAGTTTTTTAGGGTGATTTTGTAGGATTCTTTCAGGGAAAAAAGCCAACAAAATGTGTGTGTGTTGTGAAAATGCGCGGTCCAATCGGGGGTCTCGAACCTTGGAAGTCACCAAGTATATATAGGTTATGGATAGGAAGAAGTGGAGAGGTAAAACCCTATCAGATGGTTCTAGACTCCAAATCCTATTGGTTGGCCGGAGAGATAAAGTTTTATCCCGAAAAGAGGTTGAAATTGACGAGGAAACTGTCGTCTGCAATCTGCAGAGGGGGGATATCTTGCGCGAGACACGCCATCTAGGGGCGAGATATTGCTCTTGTGGACAATTTTGTCCTTTCCTCGTTATCTCGTATGCAGTTTAGTCCCAAACTAACGGTGGTTAGTCAAAACTTAACGAAACATGACGAAATTGTGGATTTCTACTTCTTGACTCAAAGCGAGACTTAGAGTGGTATAAGTATGATCCGATGTGTTCAGAATGGGGTGTCTACAGAGCCCCTCGGCGACAAGTCTTATGAAAGAAGTCATGTCGACGATAGAAAAGACATCATTCTGAACATCGGGATGGTCGGGCCGCACGACTTCCTACATATCTCTATCGGAGAATCAGACCATGACGTAGTTCGACTCCAAAACACGAAAAGGCTGCTTTAGGTATTTTGAAAATCATTTGAAAATCGAGGAGATTTTGTTTTTGAAAAGGTAAATTCATACTGAGGAATCAAATCAAGACCCAATTCAGAATATATACCTGCCTGTCTGAAGATTCGCCTGTCTGGGCTCCGAACCTGCGGGAACTATGTTAGAAAACAAAGGCTGACCTGTCCGGTCCTCTGAGTCCTGTCGATTTTGTGACGATTCGCCTTTCTGGGCTCCGAATCGGGCTTTTTTGGTTCGACGATCCACCTGTCTGGGCGTTGGACCGAGCTTTTCCGATGACGATCCACCTGTCTGGGCATTGGACCGGGCTTTTCTGATGACGATCCACCTGTTTGGGCATTGGACCGGGCTTTTCTGATGACGATCCACCTGTTTGGGCGTTGAATCGGGCTTTTGGTTTGACGATCCATCTGTTTGGGCGTTGGACCGAGCTTTTGGTTTGACGATCCACCTATTTGGGCATTGGACCGGGCTTTTTCTTTGATGATTCACCTTTCTGGGCTCTGAATCATATGGATTGAGTTGATCTTTGGACCACTCGGTTCTCGGGCGACTGGTGTCGTACCGGGCGATCGTGCGCATGTCACGTTTGGCTCGTTCCGTGACTTGCGGTGCCGATTTTTCCACGTTTCCTTACTAGTTTATCATTTCCAAGGGTAAATGTGTCAAAATTTTGAATTTTGACGTTGCGTAGACGCTTATTGTCGAGGACAATTTGGTCACTTTCCAGAAGGTATATCTCGCGGCGAGATAAGTTATATCGCGCGAGACTTGTACTGTCGGGGCATATAAACAGCAGCTCTTGCTTATTTTGAAAACATCCTTTTCAAAATTTCCCTCCCTAGCTCGAGCCAAGGTCGCTTTCTCTGTGATTTTTCGTGAATTCGCTTGGTGATTCTTCCTCCCAATCACTTTCCAATCCTTCCTCCCTCCATAATCCATGGCTCAAGAACAAAGGAATCCGATTTTGGGAAGCTATTTGCTAGGGAAAGATTATCCTCGCGATGATCTCACCCTCGATAGGCACGCGCACATCTCTACCGCTGTTCGGGAGGGCTTGGTAAGAATTTCTTTCTCACCTCTTGATTCTTGCATTGCATTGAGTTTGAATTCCCTTTCCCTTGAATTCAAAATTTCATCAATGGCTTTTGTTCTTGTTCATGCCTAGAACTAGGTTCCTTTTGCATGCGTTGATTTTGTGTGTTTCTTTGGATGATTGTTGTTGCATTGCGTGTGTATGAGCCTCCTACATATCATGGATTGTAGGAAAGGTTGATTCGGATCACGAATGACATTCTTGGGCAAGCTTTTCTTGTACGCACGCCAAGTGTTTGATGAAATGCCCCAATGAAAAATTTCTTCTATTTCATTGATTTTTTGACATGGAATGATTTCTAATATTACCCTCTCTGTTTTTCCTCTGTTTTTGCAGTCGTATAAGTTAATGAAGAATTGCCGAGGATGCCCGAAAATGGCTAAGGAGGTGTGGGACAAGATCAAGGATCTTGATGGCGTTCGGGATAGGGTGGCCCAAATGGGTCTTCTGACTTTTGTTGACAATCTCCGGGGAATAAGGAAGACTCCCCAAGTTCTCCAGGCTATTCGGGAGAGGTGGTGGGACACTACTCACACCGTTCATTTGCGCTTCGGGGAAGCGACTATGACTCCGACTGATTTCCTTGCTATCACGGGGCTAGAGTTCATTGGTGATCCCCTGCCAAAGTTTTCGGGTTATAGGCCTGAGGGTCCAGCTGTGTGGAAGCAGTTGATCGGCTTCGTCCCTAACAAGGTTAAGGGATTTGCTGTTGAGCTGACACCCTCCGACGTCAGATTGAGGCCTACTCAGAGAAACCAAATGTGAATACTGATCGGTTGGTGAGGGGTGCCCTCTGGTATATCCTTTCTGAGACTATCTTTGCGAACCACTCTTCTACGGCTCGTCTTTCTCTGTTACGTTTGTTGGTTGATCTGGATGAGGTGAGCGGATATGATTGGGGCTCAGCGGGGCTGGCCTACTGCTACCATGCCATGGATGAGGCGTGTAGGAACACCAAGGATTCCCTGTCAGGGAAATCTTATGCCTGGGAGGTATGCTCTTTAATTTTGTTTCTGCTCTCCGTCTGCATGCTCTCTCTGTGTTTCATACTGAATTTGATCTGTTTTCTTTGTGCAGATATGGGGCTATGCTGTCCTCGGGCTGTATATATTTGAGTTGGAGAGTCGGGCGCCTTTGTTTCCAGATATCAGGAGGTGGAGCCACCCAAATCGGACCGTTGATGAGGAGGAGAACCAGGATTGGACCCTGACGGTGGCGGAGGCGCAGGCTATGTTGGATACCTTCGAGTATGAGAGGCTGGGCCTTTATCCCTGGACCCTGTTGGAGCGGGAGGTGCATCGTGCTTGGGATGCTACTGCGATGCAGAGGATGCTGGCATCTTTGGAGGGAGATACCATGTATCTTGGTGAGCGGGTCTTCCCACAGCATGGCTGGGGTAGACTATCATACAGGGTGCCAGCGGATCCGCCGAGGGCGATGTATCCCACCCACTCCATTCCAGAGGATGATTATGCAGGTCTTTTGGCGGGTGATGCGGCGACGGCTTGCGTGATTCCCGAGGCTTCTTATGCGGAGTTTCTGCCTTGGTTGATGGGTCCCCTCCTGGTGTGGGATAGGCAATCTCATGTTCGTGGCTCCGCCTCTTCTTCTGCCTCAGGTTCGTCAGCCCCTAGCACTTCCTCCCAGGCTACTGGTTCTCTGCCTTTTGCCCCAGACTATGGCCCTTTGAGCTACACGTACATGATGGGGAGCATGCCAATGGTGGGGTACATCCCGTCTCCTGATCAGATTCCCGAGGGTTACCGCCTCCTGGCTGATGTCTCTTCGGTATGTTTCTGTTTGTATTGTCTCTCGTATTCGTCCATATAAGTGTATATGTCCGACTTTTTCTGAGCATTTTCTTTTTCTTTGGTTGTCAGGTCACTCTGTCCGCGGCCGATTACAACCGTGGCGCGACTAAGATGGCGGGACTGATGGCCTTGGTGTCGGACCTGTCCGAGAGGCTGTTCCACAAGGCTTCTTTGGCGGCCTCGACAGTTGCCTCGGCGATGACCCCTACTTGCGGAGCCAAGAGGTCGAGGAGGGATGGTAGCCCCCATGGTGGTGATGGCGGAGGTGCCGGCGGCTCGAGCGACATGATGGCGTGATCCCCTCCTTTTTCCTTTTATCTGATTTCTGATGATTTGTACATATTGGCCTGGTGGGCCCAGACAATTTTTCTTTTCTTTTGGTACCTGTTAGGAACAAGTAGGTAGTACAAACAATGGTTTTTCTTAACCCCTAATCGTAGGTCTAATTAGTTAATTAATTAACTTTCTCGACTTTCCATGTTTTTGGAAATGGAATGGAATGGCCGCTAGGACACAATTTTTGAGCCCTTATTTTGGTGTTTTACTACATGTTATGAACTGTACATGCAGGTTTTTCGAGACTTGCTTTGTCAAGTCGGGGCTAGATTGTTGTTTGAGCAGAACTGTTGCTGTTTTGCCATAGGGATATCTCGCGCGAGATAAGGTGTCTCGCACGAGACACGCTATACAGGCAGAAATCTCTTCCTTTTTCGAACAGGATTTTGTCAGTTTTTCCTATAAAATCACCCCGTAGTCCGGCCAGATAACTCATTCTAGCCTTTCAAACTCTAGAGATATTCTGTTTGGGTAAAACTCTTGTCTTCTTCTTCAACCTTGTGATCCATGGCTTCCAAGGAGATTCCCCCAACGTCCATAATTGTCGATGATTTTTCCCTGTCATCTGAAGTGATTGCATCTTTCAAGCAAGCATCAAGGGATTTTGTGAGGTCATTTCGCAACCGGTCTCGCAATAGGTTCATAGTAGAATTTGGATTCAGAATTCTTTTCACTTTGAAGAATCTCCAACCGGATTGGAGTCTTTTGCAGGGTGCTGCTCGATTTTGGGATCCCTCTATTCACCTTTTCAATTTTTCTTTGAATGAGATGGTGCCTACTGTGGAGGAATTTGCCATTATCTTGGATATGCCTCTGACTGGCGAGATTGCCGTTCCCAAGTACCATAGGAATCATTCGGAGGCTTTGAATGAATTGTTAGGGATCCCCCTTGAGACTTGCTATGAGTTGGTTCACCGCAAGTGGGTTGATTGCTCTTCTTTTCCAGGATGCTTCAGCGGTGATTCAGATGATGACGCTTTTCATGTCTATAAACGGAACTTTCCGGCTCTTTTTCTTTTCGAAGATGTTCTGTTTACATGTAGGGACGGCTTGGTTGACTCCCAACTGGTGGAAATTGTTCTGCAGGCTAGAAAACGTTCTAGGAACATTATTCCGCTAATCTTGGGTGAGACCCTGTATGGTCTTGACGAGCTGCATAGGACCGGTGTCATGACTCAAGGGAGTCCTCTTCTGTTGACCATTTGGCTTAGGGAGAATCTCAAGTTGGTGGGTCCCCCGTTGGAATATTCCCCTTTCACATATCATGCGCGAAAGTTATTGATCAAGGATCTTTCAGCGGATGAATGGGCTGAGTTGATTGCGAAGACCGAAACTGCTGACATTCTTTGGTGTCCACCTTATTGTAGGTTGAACAAGTATGTTGCCAATACCAAGGGTTTTGACAGGGTTGTTCTTCCAGGTTTGCGAGATTCCTCTTTTTATATCCCCAAGCGGGTGCTCCGTCAGCTTGGTCAGCAGCAGGACACTTATCTTTTCGAAGGAGCTTCTCGTGAAGTGTCTTATATTGGTGTAGAGTTTGCGCAGGCGCTAGCTCAAGCATGGGGTGGAGGAACTAGTCGGGATCGCTGGTCGAACCTTCGGACTTTTAATGCAAGTATCTTCTTATCCGACAAGTACTTGGATTGGTTCCTTCATACCGATCACCCGAGTGCAGAGAAGATTGATGATCTGCGGCTTTCACTGCTAGGAGATTCTTTTGTAGCTAGCAGTATTTTGCGAAGGAGCGAGGCTCAGTCTGATCCTGCTAATGTGCGAACTGATCCAACTCAGGATTTTCTCGATGGGGATTGGTATGAGAGGCGAGGCAAAGGGGTGCCTGGAAAGACGCAAGCTTTAGATAGGCCCCATGTCTTCAAGAGGCTCTCGAGATCTGTTTTTTATCGCCTTGACTCTATTTTTGATCGCCTCGAGGGATGCTCTGCTTCGCGGGGCTCAAAGCGCAAGGAGGATTATGACGACGGTGGAGATCATGTCCGCCGGCCTACCAAGTGAATGAAAGGCTAGATCTTTAGGAGTACCAAGAGATTGCTTTGATAGATCAATTGTTTTGCCTTTATTAGTATTTTTTTTTCGAGATTGTTAGCTTAGCAAATTAGTCGTTTAGGATTTCCCTTTTGTCGTTAATAAAATGCATTTGATTTATAAAAGGACAAAAGTAGATTTATTTATTTGATTATACCGAACCCGAAGGCTGCCTACGTTCCTCTTTTACAGCAATTAAATAAGAGGCTCAGGTCTGACGTAGTTTATTTTTGAGAAAAGGACAAAATACGGCTCCGTGCCGAGGGGTAATCTCGCGCGAGATAAGCCTCCCTTTTTTTTTTTCATGCACACCCTTTCTTTTGCCTAGACCGCCCTTTCGGGTTTTCAATCTAGAGGGCTTCTTTTCTTGTGCTAGCTCTAATTTTTGCCTAGGCCATCCTTTCCGGGATTTTCAACCTAGCGAGCGATTTCTTTTTAGGAGGCCAAGTCACGCGAAGTACTTCTTGATCTTGTCCATGTTGACCGGCTTCGGTAGTTGATCTTCGTCTAAGTCCACCAGCTGAAGGGCTCCCCCAGAGAATATCTTCTTCACAATGTAGGGTCCTATCCATCTTGGTCCCCACTTGCCTAGCGGGTTGAAAGGTCCAGGACGGTGCTCACGGAGAACCAGGTCACCTACTCTGATGTTCCTCGTCTTGACCTTTTTGTTGAAAGCTCTTGCCATTCTTCTTTGGTAAGCTTGAGTGTGTTCGGCTGCTTTCAACCTTCTTTCGTCCAACAGGGCCAACTCTTCGTATCTGCTTCTTAGCCAGTCGACCTCGTTCACTTGGTTTTCTAGGAGAACCCGTAGTGATGGTATTTCCAATTCTATCGGTAAGACAGCCTCCATTCCGAAAGTGAGGGCGTAGGGAGTCTCTCCTGTAGCTGTTCGGACTGAAGTGCGGTATCCCCATAGTACGAATGGTAGCCTGTCGGACTAGTCTTTTCCAGTGACTGCCATTTTTCTAATGATAGTCTCGATTGTTTTGTTCGCGGCTTCAACTGCTCCGTTCGTTTGAGGCCTGTAAGGAGACGACTTGTGCCTTGTGATTTTGTATTCGGTTAGTAGGCGATCGGTTTCTTTCTCAAAGTGGGACCCATTATCAGATATCATCTCTTGCGGAACCCCATACCGGCAGATGATGTTGTGCTTGATGAATTCTGCAACCTTTCTGGCATTCAGAACTTTGTAGGAGGCGGCCTCAACCCACTTAGTGAAGTAGTCGATGGCTACTAGGACGAAGCAGTGTCCGTTGGCTCCTATGGGTGTGACCTTTCCAATCACGTCTATCCCCCATGTAGAGAACGGCCAAGGAGAAGTCATAGGGTACAGCAAGGAGGGAGGTGCATGCTGAAGATTGGCGTGTATCTGACACTTGTGGCACTTCTTGACCATTTTGGTACAGTCGGCTTCCATGGTCAGCCAAAAGTACCCTTGTCTGATGATCTTTTTGGCGAGCATGTTTCCGCTCATGTGGGTTCCACATATGCCCTGATGAACGTGGTCCATTATTTCTTGGGCCTCTTCCTCGGTGGCACAAAGGAGGTTTCCTTGGGAATGTTTCTTGAATAGACGGCTAGCGGTGATGACGTAATTAGCAGCCAACCTCTTAAGGGTGATTTGAGTCTTCGGGTCTGTCTCAGGTGGGATGGTTCCATCTAGGATGAAATGCCAAATGTCATGGTACCATGGTTTCTCTTCGGGGTTCCCAACAGTGGCACATTCGGATAACCATTTGTCCTTGCAGTCATGGAGATCTATAACGGCGCAGTATGCAGGAGTTGCACGTCATGTTATTTTGAAGGGTTTGACTGCTTTTCCTTTAGGGATTTCGACCAAAGAAGCAAGTGTGGCTAATGCGTCCGCAAATCGATTTTTGTCTCGGGGAGGTAGTGAAATGAGACATCTTGGAATTGTTGCGCCAACTCTTGAAGATGGGCACTGTATCTTTGAAGGGTTGGATCTTGGACCCTCCACTTCTTCAATGTCTGATTGATGATCAATTGGGAATCCCCGAATACCTCGAGTTCAGTCACGTTGCGTTCTAGAGCTGCCTCAAGTCCCGCGATGCAAGCCTCATATTCTATGGTGTTGTTGGTGGCGTCAAAGTCAAGTCGTATTGCCAGTGGAGTGTAGATGTCGTTAGGGTCTACTAATAACATTCCAATGCCGAACCCTCTCTTGTTGGCTGCGCCATTGAAAAATAATTGCCACTTATTTTCTTCTTCTATACTCATGATGTCCTCATCAGGGAATCGCGGGTCTTCCCCCTTCACTTCGTCGCAAGGAAATTCGGCCAACTGATCTGCGAATACACTCCCCCTGACGGATTTCTAAGTGACGTAAGTGATATCATATCCCGCGAGCATGAATTACCATTTGGCCAGTCTCGAAGACAAATTTGATTTGTCTAGAATATATTTCAGTGTATCCATTTTTGCAATGAGACAGACCGGGAAGGCTTCCATATAGTGCTTCAACCTTTGTGATACCCAAACAAGAGCAGCACAGGATTTGTAGAGTGGAGAGTAGTTGATTTCACTGCCTTGGAATCTGCGGCTGACGAAATAGATGGCATTCTCTGTGTGGGAGGCTGGCTGTTCTTGGGTGAGCATAGCCCCTAATGCGTTGTCTGTAACCGTGAGGTACAACTTCAAGGGCTTCTCCTTGTGCGGTGGAACCAGGATAGGTGGGGAAGTCAAGTAGTGCTTAACTTCCTCGAATGCTTCTTGACATTCTGCGGTCCACTCTTGAGGTGCATTTTTCTTAAGTAGCTTGAAGATAGGATCGTACATTGTAGTCAGTTGATTGATGAATCGACTGATATATTGAAGCCTGCCCATGAATCCCTTTACTTCTTTCTGTGTTCTGGGTGGAGGCATGTCTGTAATGGCTTTTATCTTGGCGGGATTTGCTTCTATGCCACGCTCTGTGACCATGTACCCTAAGACTTTCCCTTTGACCACTCCGAATGAGCATTTGGCGGGCCGAGCCTCATCTTGTGCCAGTCTCGCCGATTGAAGAATTTTCTGAGATCTCTCAAGTGTTGACCATCTGTCCCTTTTGAGTGAATAATCATGTCTTCCACATATACCTCTATTTCCTTGTGGATCATGTCGTGGAATAGGGTCGTGACTGCTCTTTGGTATGTAGCCCCAGCGTTCTTGAGACCAAACGGCATGACCGTGTAACAGAACGTTCCCCAAGGTGTGGTAAATGTTGTTTTGTGCTGATCTTCCTCTGCCATGAGGATTTGGTTATACCCTGCGAAACCGTCGACGAATGAGCGGACTTCGTATGCAGCTGTGGCATCGACCAACATGTCTATGTTCGTTAGCGGGAAGTCATCTTTAGGGGATGCCTTGTTCAAGTCTCTGAAGTCAACACAGACCCGTATTTTCCCGTTCGACTTGTCTACTTGCACTGTGTTTGCTAACCATTCCGGATACTCAATCACTTTGATGAACCCTACATTCAAGAGCTTCATGATTTCCTCTTTCACTTGCATTGACCATTCCGGCTTAATTCTGCGTAGTTTCTGCTTGACTGGTTTGGCGTTGGGTAGCAGCGATATCTTGTGTTCTACAACTGACTGATTCAACCCAGGCATATCTTTGTAGGACCAAGCGAAGACGTCGACATATTCTCTGAGGAGCTGCGTCAAGGTTTCTCTGTCTTCACCCTTGAAGAAGCTGCCGATCTTTGTTTCTCTGGGGTCTTCCGTTGTCCCAAGCTTAATCGTCTGCATTTCCTCTTCGTCAACAGGGCCATTCTTTCCACAACGACCTACTTGCTTAGCTAATTCTTTTAATATTTGTTCGTTTTCTTGATCTATCTCATCGTATGATTCATTATTAACGTGTTCGTTATATTGATTATTATTAGTTAATTCATCATTCACGATGTTAGCAATCTCAGGGTACTTGGAAAGATCAAAGTTTTCATTAAGGAAGTAAGGGAATACATGTTTAGCCACCGCCTCGATTTCCTCTTGAGTGAGTTCATCGGAGGTGGAGCCTGCTTCTAACGTAAAAGCTACGGGGCCTATCTTCCTGCGGGGATGGGGAGTGCAATCAAGCTTTTTGATCATGAAGCCTTCATCAACAACTGGTCCTCCGGTGACGTGCTAGTTTAGAATTGGCTCATCACATTTCTGTATCAGTCTTGTGTAGTCAGTAGTTGGAGCGTCCCCCTTGGATATTGCATGGATCTGGCTGTCTTCTAACCGGCACTGGTCTTGGAACTGTCGCAGCATGTCTTCTCCCAACACAAAGTCCCATTCACTTGTCATTTCTGCCTTCGTGACCCACAAATCATTAGGGATTAGTGGGACGGATTCTGTTTCACTTGGAGAAGCATCGCAGTCGCTGAAGATTTCAAAGCCCGGTTGGCGCTTTCCTTTATCATCAGTCCATGGTTCTGAAAAGATAAAGTAGGGAATACTTTCCCCTTCTCGAACAAAGTAGCCATTGAGTGTCTTTCGATATGGCTTGAGGTTGCCATTCTTGGGCTTTAGGTCATCGTAGCCTTTGTATGTGGTTCCTTCCCACTTGGTTTGAGTGAAGCCCCACTCTTCTTCGTCATCTTCATCATGGATGGAGATGATGTATCCTAGGCCATGCTTTGTGTGAAGCGGGGGGACTGGTGGCGGTTCCGTTATCCCTTGTAAGTGCTTTCCAAGCCCCAATCCAGGAAAGTACCCTTTTGCTATCATCATTCTCCAGACAGGAAGGCTTTCGGAAAACCAAAGTGCCTTGGAGTAGTCATTTTCGTTGCAAGTTTCTATGACATTCACAGTGTTTTCTTTCTCGATCTCAAAGCCACTGGACAGGAAATCAGAAGTGCTATGTTGTACTTCGAGGATAGGACTAGCAGTAACCATTTCTCCGTGTATGGTGACTATCGTATTGTTGTGTCTGAACTTGATGCATTGGTGCAGAGAGGAGGGCACACCCCCTATGTCGTGTAGCCAAGGGCGACCAAGCAGCAAGTTGAAGGATGCCGGGATGTCGATGACTTGGAATTCGATGCTCATAGTGACTTGCCCCATTTCTACAGGTATCACGACCGATCCTGCAGCGCTTCTAGCAAGACAATCGTACCCCCTTACACTATGCCCGGATGGCTTGAGGTCTTTGTGGGTGAGGCCTAAGGATGATAAGGCTTTCTTTGGGAGGACATTGATTGCAGAACCATTGTCGACCAAAATACGTGGCATTCGGTACCCATTCACCTTAGCAGTTATGTAGAGGGCCTCATGATGATTGTTCCCATAGGACGGGAGGTCCAAGTCAGTGAAAGTGATGACGTTGCCAAATTGCACTTGGCCTATCATTTGAGTGAGCTCTTCGGGTGTTTCTTCCGAGGAAATGGTCATTTGAGCCAATGCCTTTTTCAACATCTCACGGTGCTTGTGAGATGCTCCTATGAGATCCCAAACTGAGATGTTTGCTTGTGTCTTCTTTAACCGAGTTAAGAGAGGGTCCTCCGGTTCGCTTGGCGATGAGGTTTTGGCTTGTTTTGGAGGATTTTCATCCTTGGGTCTTTGTTGGTGATCACGCGACCGGATCGTGTGAGTAGGTTAACTGTTTTAGACCCTTTTCCCTTTTGTTCTAGGATTTCCTCCCAAGACATCATATAACAGAAAGAAGATTTATTAAATTCAAGAGGGCTCTCGCCCATAATTGTGGCTAGACGAGTAGGGTCCTCGAAGCTACTTTCTATCTCTATCAGATTGACCTCATTGTTTGGCAAAGGATTAGTAACAACATTAGGTAATCCTATCTCTTTATCGTCAAACAAATCTTGGATGACATCTTTCAAGTGGAAGCAAGAGTTGGTGTCGTGACCGGTGAAGTTGTGGTACTTGCAGAAGAGGTGATGAGCATGGTCATGTGAAGATCTTTCTTTGGAGGCCCACCTTCTCTTGGTTTGATTTTCCCGTTCTTGACAAGCACTTCGAAGAGTTCTTCTTGGGTGATTCCTTCAAGTTTGTCATAATGTCTATCCTTCTTCTTCTTTTGTGGTGGAGGTACTGCAGATTACTTACCATTTCCGGGATGATTGAAGACAATGGCATTGACAGATGTATCCTTGGGATTGGAAGAGGAAGAAGAGCTCTTGTTGTAACGGAATCCACTTTATTTCTTGACTTCCCTTTTCTGTTTGATGAGGTCATCTAACCGTATGCCCGACTTGTGAAGTTCGGCGAAGCTAGGAAAATAGTTGCCGGCTAGCTTGTCTTGATATTCCTCTCTAAGGCATTGTATGAGGATGTGAATTTGCTCGTCTAGGCTGGACCTATCAACAATTTCGGTTAGTTTGGTTCTCCACCTTTTGACAAAATCTGTGAAGGATTCGTTCGGAAGCTGCTTGGTTTGCTCAAGATCCCTTCTAGTGGTGCGATAAGTGGAGTTGTCCTCGTATTGCTTTTGGAAAGTACAACTAGCGAGTGGCCAGTCGAGTCTTGTAGAGAGTGGAAGGGTCATATACCAATCTCTAGTGGCACCATCGAGAGTTTGTGGAAAGCATTGGGCCAACAGGTTGTCATCGACACCCATAGGTAGCATGGCCCAAGAGTAAGTCTCCAAATGTGATTTGGGATAGGTGGTGCCATTGAATTTTGCAATGTCGGGTGTCTTGTACTTTCTAGGAAGCTTTGACATGGACTGACGAAGGGTATCGTAATCAATAGAGAGCGAGGCTCCCTTACTCACATCGAGGGATGCAAGTTTCTTTTCTAGCATGGCCATGGTAAGGGGTTCATTCTTGCTTTCCCCCTTGCTTTCTTTCTTGGATGTGTAGCTTTCATTGTCAGATGAGGAAGATGACGAGCTAGACTCGTACCTCTTTTTCTTGCCTTTGCTTTTGCGGCGACCCTTGGCCCTTTTGGTGTATGACTTCTCTTCTCCGGAGGAAGAATCATTTTTCTTCTTCTTTTCTTTGTTGGCTAGTGCAGCCCTAAGCTCTTGAATTTCTTCCACGAGAGTGTGGATTTGGGAAGCTTGCACTTCTAGGCGATCATTGGCTTCTTCCAGAAGTTTGTGGTTGTTTTCGGACAGAGTTTCGTTACCCAGAATGTTGTCGATGTCGGACATTGTGTTGGGAGTCTTGAAGTTGAGTAGCTTCGAAAACCTGACAGAAGAGATGCAGATATCAGGATCTAGCCCCAACGAGTCGGAAGCAGACTCAAATGGCTCAGGCTCAAATTCAGCAAACAGAAGCATTATCCCGCGTGAGACAAGTAATCCCGCACGAGATAATCACACGGAAAGTCGATTTTTATTTAAGCCTAAATTTTGGTCGGAACGGAAAGTCCGTTTTGAAGGATTTCTAAGGCCTTTATCAGAACCTAACGACTAAGCAATCAATCCGATTTTTGTAAAACAAAGCCATGTAAGATTGTTTTTTTTTGAAGGATTATATGCATATATTTTTTTTTGAAGGGACATCCGAAAGGGTCATTCCGAAGAGACTTTTTCCGAAGGGACTTTTTCCGAAGGGACTTTTCTGAATCCTTCTTTATTGTCAATTTTGCATGGCTTTGTTTTGGTCAAAAATAAGAAAAGATCACCGAGTCAAAACCGACCGGTCACGGAGTGATCCTAAAAAGGTCAATCTACATGAGAATGTGGCGATGCAGGGCTGGAAGGCTAGGCTCCCCACGATATGCCAATCTAAGTGGATTGAATACGCGGAGTGGGATTGTCCATCTTCGGAGAGACCGGCAACTAGGTGGTTACCGTCATCCGTCCTTAGTGTGGGTCCCGGATTTATAGAGGGTATGCAGTGCAATGACAGTTATAATATGAGTGCGTGTGTGTGATAGTCAATCTAGGTGATAGAGTAAAATAGAGAGTTTTTTTTTTTTTGAAAAATCAAAAGGAAAACAGATAGTGGCCGCACCAAGTGGTTGCCTACGTTTCTCCCAAATTAGGAAGACTCAGGCCGTCGTAGTTCCACATAAAGAGAGAGAGAAAGAGAGATAAATAATTCAATTTACAACTCCCGAATCCCCAATGGACCGGACTTTAATTGAATAAAATCCAATCGCACGCAGTTTATAAATAATAATCAATTATTTAAAGGAAATGAAGGTTCAAGTTCTACACCTTAAGGGAGGCCTTAAGATGCGAGAACTCTAATGATAATGAATTCTGGGATCCCCCCTTGCATGTTCGGCTCTCGTCTTGGACTATGAGACAAACGGGAGAAATCAGAAAATAACCAGATTGCCGAAGCAATATCTCGCGCGAGATATGATATCTCGCCGCGAGACATGCCTCATCTGAGAGCAAAAAATTCGAATTTACAAAATTTTTGAAAACCTCTCTTTTAATTTTGACGCAAGTTTAAGCCTCTCAATTTTAAATCCCCAACGGAATCGCCACTGTAGCGTTGTGAGGAAAAAGAACTTTATCTTTTCGTTTTGAGTCGCCACCTATATTATTCGATTGGAGAAAATAGGAAAACCATTTTGAAAGAGATTTGGGTTCGGGGCTTAGGTTATGAAATGGGTAGGCCAAGGAGCATCCATTTCACCCAATCCGGAGATCGGTCTTGCTAAAGAAAAGAGAGGTTTTCAAAATAAAAGAAAAACGATTTTTTAATATTACAAACAAAGGTCCATTTAACGTGGTTAAACGGAATGTAGGATCGATTGCTTCGAGACCGTCTCCATGATTTGGAGAGGCTCTAGGCCGATCCTAGATTCTATGGACTTTTACCACTCTAACAATCAATTAGAAAGGGATTTAGGGGTTACCTTGCGTGAGGTGATTTGGGCAGAGTTTCGACTTAAGTTTAGAATTGACTCTTGACACGGACAGAGCTTCGCCTCGGTCCTTGAATTGGAGCTTGATGTTTGTTTTTAAACAAGGTTGACAAACAAACTATGAGGTGTGTTTTTTAGGGTGATTTTGTAGGATTCTTTCAGGGAAAGAAGCCAACAAAATGTGTGTGTGTTGTGAAAATTCGCGGTCCAATCGGGGGTCTCGAACCTTAGAAGTCACCAAGTATTTATAGGGAATGGATAGGAAGAAGTGGAGAGGTAAAACCCTATCAGATGGTTCTAGACTCCAAATCCTAATGGTTGGCCGGAGAGATAAAATTTTATCCCGAAAAGAGGTTGAAATCGACGAGGAAACTGTCGTCTGCAATCTGCAGAGGGGGGATATCTCGCGCGAGACACGCCATCTCGCGGCGAGATATTGCTCCTGTAGACAGTTTTGTCCTTTCCTCGTTATCTCGTATGCAGTTTAGTCCCAATCTAACGGTGGTTAGTCAAAACTTAACGAAACATGACGAAATGGTGGATTTCTACTTCTTGACTCAAAGCGAGACTTAGAGTGGTATAAGTATGATCCGATGTGTTCAGAATGGGGTGTCTACAGGGTAGTACCTCCTAAGAAAAATATCTTGCATCTCAGTCCATATGCTTATGCTTTGGGATGGAAGCATCATTAACCAAGTTTTCGCTACCCCTTTTAGAGTGTAAGGGAAGCACTTAAGCCTAACCTGATCTTCAGTCACTCCCGCTCTTAATAAAAACTGGGCTACCGTCATAATATATTCTTTCAAGAAAGTCAAGGCATCCTCGCCTGGTAGCCCCTGAAAACTAGGTAACAAGCAAAATACTGACCTTTGACCTCTAGATTCTTTGCTGCTTTGGACAGCACTATGCATGAGGTAGAAGTGTCTACCCTAGGTCTAAGGTAATCATTCATCGTTTGTGCCGGTGGTTCTGCCATCTCGGCTTTCTCTTCCTTTACCTCGGTGGTAGAGGGTTCTGATTCGGTGTCCGAATCTGAAAAGAGGGGATTAAAGAGGGGATCTCCCTCAAATACTTCCTCAAGAAGCTTAGTGTCTTTAGCTTTATTAAGTCTATTTATGTTGTCGTCCAATGGCACCGATATAGGATTCAAAGAACGACGACCTTGCATTCACTACCTAACCTACTTGTTTACTTGCAACAAGTCCCCGCCAACGGCGCCAAAAACTTGATGGAGAAAAATTCCTCTAGTAATAAAAACCGGGCAAGTGTACTCACTACCGGTGTAGCAGTATGCACGAGCAGGGGTCGAACCACAGAGACTCGTTGGTAAACAAATAAAATAAAAGCAGTGAATATAGTAACCACAGATTTTTGATTGAACGCAGAAAATTAATTCTAAAATAGCAAGCAAAAGATTAAAGCTAAGGAAGCAATTTAAAAGTAGAGAATTGACTCAGATCGACAACGGAGATTCACTGATTGGATTCACAATTACTTTCACTTTATGCCATTTTTATTGCTAAAAACATTAATCTCAATCTAAGATTCATTCACAAAAGTAAGGATTGGGACGGTGTGGTGCCCGGATTGCAACCCTTTTAATTGTTATCAAGCTGCGATTTCTATTACGGCCTCACAATAATCAAACAATTATTCAATCCTTAAGAATATAGGAATCTAAACCCTTTTGATTTCTATAACGGCCTCAATTAGATCTAATCTTCAAAGCAGTATTAAATTATATCAATCCCCAATTTAATGGCGCAATTGATATCCAAATAATTAAAAGGCCAAATTCATCTTAACATGAAATTGAAACCTTAAAACCTTTAAAGATTAATACTTTGAAGAACTAGAAAGAGATCCAATTGAAAGAATTAAATCTATAGCATAAAGATTCAGTAATCGTTACCACCAATCCGCAAATCTAAATGATTTAGCTACTAAACGACATAATGAAACCAACAATAATCATAAAACAGAAGAACATCAAAACCTGAAGAATCCCGAATTGATGAACGAAAATTACTTCTACGAAAGCTCAAAACTAAAACAAAAGTTATATGAAAGTTGTTTTTCCAAAGTGTGCTGCTGGAATATATATTCTAGGGCAAAATCCATAGGCTAAAATGTGAGAAAAGTTGAAAATGCCCTTCATTAGTTGCTGAAAACTGGTACTGAAAACGGGCTTAGCGCGGTTGCTCTTGTGTTGAGCGCGCCCGCGCTCCTTGGCAGAAAGTTTGGTCTTCAATTTTCCTTCTTGAACACGGCCGCAATGGTATTGAGCGCATCCGCTGTGAATGGCCGAGAGTTTGGCCGAGAGCTTGGCCTGATTTTCTTCAATTGAGCGCGGTCGCCCTTAGGTTGAGCGCAGCCGCTCTGGATGGCAGTTTCTGGAGCTTGTATCTGTTTCACTATTTTCCTGCTCCGCTCCACTCCAACATTACTCCTTGCACTTTTTCTTGACAAAACTCAACACTTAACCATCTCTTTACCCTGTACTCATGAAATACTCAACAACCACATTAAAACAACATAAAACCCGGGATTTTGAGCCTAAAATAGGTTCGTAGACATGAAAAATGGGTGTGTAAAAACACATCCATCAATACTGTAGTACTAAATTTGTACTAGAAGCGTAGTTAAATAGGGACTAAGTTCATACCCATTAGACTAGGTTCAAAAGCTTGCAAAGTTGCTAAAATGACATAGTTCGGGGCACGACTCGTGCCTCAATCCTGCACGACTGATTCCCTTTCTACTATTCGTGACCCTACAGTCCACTTTTGTCGCACGACTTCTCCATACCAGGTCACGACTCGTTCTTCAGGGCACGAGTCGTGCCTAAGCCCAGAAACTGATGTTTAAGCTGCAACATCAGCAACAACAGTAAAACAACACCTATAGCTCTCAGTTCAGCTACTGCGAAGTCATCCAACATAAGTATGTGAACATGTTATGGACCATAAAATACTCCATTCATACCCCATAACATATATATAACAAGTTCCCAATTCAATTCAACCCATTATATCACCTTTTAACATGTTTCTTCAACCAACTTATTTTCTTTCCATTCCAAACCCCAAGTGTATGATCAAACCTTTACAAAACTAATTCACAACATCATAATAGAATCACAATACACATGATGGACAGTTATTTGAAATAATCATAACAAGTTACCAAATTTTACCAAAATAAAAGAAAGATATAATTGGATCTTCTTGTTCTATTCAACTCCCTTAGCAATATTTTGAAGTCGGAAATAACAACAAAGCAATGGGTGAATTTCTGGGATTTTAGGAAGATCAACTAGGGTTTATGCTTTTCTAGAACGTAGGAACATGGAGAATACTGAGGAAGTTATAAGGCTTCTTGAAGAAACTTAAAGAGATTTATATAAAATATTTTTCACACAAGCTCCTCCAGGTTTGAAAATCAACAAACAACAACCTCAAGGTTAAAGTTACCCTCAAGCTCCTCGACACTTTCATAACACTTTTAATTCAAAATTTCAAGTGTTATCTCTTTACTACACAAAACTCCCATTTCTTTTATTTAGATATTATATGATCAAAATCACTTTAATAACATCTAACTTCACATAGTTCATCACAAGTCTCAAAATGAACACGTAATCAAACCAAATGCCAACAAGCAAAGGATGAGATGCAATGCATACCCAACCCCATGTGCTTCACGTGTGACCAAAATGTGCCTAGGTTTAGGGTCATGACACTCACTCCCCCTTAAATAAAATTCGTCCCGAATTTGGACTTCACTTACCTGAATGATCAAACAAATCTGGATACTTCTGTCTCACCTCAGATTCCAGTTCCCAAGTAGCTTCCTCAATGATATGATTCTTCCAAAGAACTTTCACCACGGGAATACTCTTGGTACAAAATTCTCGGACCTGCCACTCTAGAATCCGCAATGGTACCTCCACATAGGTCATATCTGCCTGGACATCCTCTGGAGGAGAACTCAGAACATGAGAGGAATTATAGCAGTATTTCCTCTATATGGACCCATGGAACACATCATGGAGAGAAGAAAGAGATGGAGGTAGATCCAATTGATAGGCTAACTCACCTACCTTCTCTAACACCTCAAATGGACCAACAAATCTAGGAGCCAACTTCCCTTTGTTTCCAAACCTTTTGATCCCCGTTCTTGGTGAGATCTTCAAGAATACCAAATCACCAACCTGAAAGGATAACTCCCTTCTTCTAGTGTCGACATAGCTCTTCTGGCGACTCTGGGCTGTCCTCAATCTGTCACGGATCACTTTGATCTTCTCAGTTGAGTCACTAACCAAGTCTGGACCCCAAAGTCTAGCTTCACCAACCTCGTCCCAACACATTGGAGACCTACATTTCCTCCCATACAGTGCCTCATATGGTTCCATCTCAGTGCTGGATTGGTAGCTATTGTTATGGGCAAATTCCACTAAAGGCAAATGGTCTTCCCAAGATAACTGGAAGTCCATCACACAAGCCCGAACCATGTCCTCGAGAATCTGAATGGTCCTCTCTGTCTGTCCATCAGTCTGAGGATGAAATGCTGTACTAAAACTCAACTTGGACCCCAAGGATTCATGCAAAGCCCTCCAAAACTGGGAGGTGAATCTCGGATCCCTATCAGAAACAATGTTGACAGGTACCCCATGCAATCTCACAATCTCACGGATATACAACTGGGCCAATCTCTCCAATGAATACTTGTTTGAAACTGGTAAAAAATGAGCTGATTTGGTCAATCTATCCACAATCACCCATATAGCATCCATCATCCTCGGAGTAGGAGGCAATCTAGTCACAAAATCCATAGAAATGCCCTCCCACTTTCTTTCCGAAATATCCAGTGGTTGAAGCAATCCTGCTGGTCTCTGATGTTCAGCTTTGATCTGTTGGCAAGTCAAACACTTGGATACAAATTCTGCACTCTCCTTTTTCATGCCATTCCACCAGTAGCCCCTCTTCAAATCCTGATACATTTTGGTGCTTCCTGGATGAATAGCAAATCGGGACTTGTGGCCATCCTCTAACACTGTCTTTTTGATCTCTGGGGAAGAAGGCACGGAAATCCTGCCTTTAAAGGTTAGAATCCCATCCTTGTTCAATGAAAACTCCCCATACTTTCCATCTTGCAATTTATCCCTAATTTTCTTCAATTCATCATAATTCAACTAAGATTCCAAAAGATCCTCATATAGAGTAGGAACTGCTCTAACATTAGCAAACAACATATTACCTCTCAATTCCCGAGATACTAAGGATGATAAATGAGCCTTACAGCTAATAGCATCAGCCACCACATTAGCCTTCCCGGGATGATAGGAAATGATACAATCATAATCCTTCAGAAGTTCCAACCAATGCCTCTGTCTGTTGTTCAGTTCCTTCTGAGTAAATAAGTATTTCAAGCTCTTGTGATCTGTGAATATCTCAAATTTTGCTCCATACAAGTAATGTTTCCACTTATGCAATGTAAACACAATAGCTGCTAACTCCATATCGTGGGTAAGATAATTCTGCTCCGCTGGTGATAACTTCCTTAAACATACGCAATTACCTTTCCATTTTGCATCAGTACACAACCCAATCACTCTTTAGAAGCATCACTGCAAAATAATGAAGTTCTCACAACCCTCTGGAAGTGTAAGAATAGGAGCTGAAGTCATTCTCTTCTCCAGTTCCGTAAAACCTGCTTCACACTTAGCATCCCATATAAATGGTACATCCTTCCAAGTCAATTTGGTCAACGAAGTTGCAATCCTCGAAAATCCCTCTATAAATCTTCGATAATACCCCGCTAAACCAAGTAAACTACAAACCTCTATCACTATAGAAGTTTGTTTCCAGTTGACTACGGCATCAATCTTTGTAGGATCCACTGCAATACCAGTACTGGATACCATGTGACCCAAGAAAGAAATCTGTTCCAGCCAAAACTCACATTTGCTGAACTTTGCGAATAACTATTTCTCACGAAGCACGGATAAAAAAATTCTCAAGTGCCTCTCGTGATCTTCCCTGGATTTTGAGTATACCAAGATATCATCAATAAACACCACAACAAAACTGTCAAGATACAGCTTGAAGATCATGTTCATCATGTCCATAAATACGGCTGGTGCATTAGTCAACCCAAATGGCATAACAAGAAATTCATAATGCCCATACCTTGTTCTGAAAGCTGTTTTAGAAACATCATCTGGTTTGATTTTCAACTGATGGTATCCGCTGTGGAAATCCAACTTGGAATATATAACAGAACCTTGGAGTTGATCAAATAAATCATCAATATGAGGAAGAGAATATTTGTTCTTAATAGTAGCTTGATTTAGTAGTCTGTAATCAATACACAACCGCAATGTACCATCCTTCTTCTTGACAAACAGGAATGGTGCTCCCCAGGGTGACACACTGGGACAAATAAAATCCCTGTCAAACAACTCCTACAACAGAATTTTCAACTCTTTTAACTCAGCTGGAGCCATTCTGTAGGGTGCTTTAGAAATTGGTGCAGTACCTGGCAATAAGTCAATACAGAACTCCACCTCTCTATTCGGAGGCATAGAATACTCAGTTGAGAACACATCACTAAACTAATTCACAACTGGAACACAAGATAGTTCAGGAGACTTCTTACTAGAGTCTAACACGTATGCCAAGTAACCCTCACACCCTTTTGATAACAACTTTCTAGCCTTTATTGCAGATATAACATGAATGCCAAATAAAGACTTATCAGCATCAAATATAAACACAGGCACATCAGGCATAGAAAAGGCTACTCGCTTTCTGCGACAGTCCACCAAGGCATGACAAGAACTCAACCAGTCCATGCCTAAAATGACATCAAAATCTTGGATTGGTAACTCTACCAAATCCACTGGCAATACATGCCCATATATAATCTCCTCACAATCATGATAGATCAAAGAGGATTTGAGGTGCTCTCCCACAGGAGTAGAAACCTCTAGCACATAAGGTAACAACTCAGGTAACTTATGCAATGTAAATGCAAAATGAGATGCCACATAAGAATGAGACGATCCAGGGTCGATAAGAATACGAGCCCTCACCCCTGAGACAGGGACAACACCTCTAATGACCGCGGTAGGATCTACCGTGCCTCGATCCAAAGCAAACACTCTACCTTGGACTCTCTCTTTAGGTTTCCCCTCAACATCTCTTTTCACACCACCTCTGGGCTAGTCACCCTGCTGTCTACCACCCGTAGCTGGACCCTTTTTGAACTTAGGACAATCCTTTCTGAAGTGCCCCATCTATCCACAATCACCCATATAGCATCTATCTTCCTTGGAGTAGGAGGCAATCTAGTCACAAAATCCATAGAAATGCCCTCCCACTTCCATTCCGGAATATCCAGTGGTTGAAGCAATCCTGCTGGTCTCTGATGTTCAGCTTTGATATTTTGGCAAGTCAAACACTTGGATACAAATTCTGCAATCTCCTTTTTCATGCCATTCCACCTGTAGCCCCTCTTCAAATCCTGATACATTTTTGTGCTTCCTGGATGAATAGCAAATCGGGACTTGTGGCCATCCTCTAACACTTTCTTTTTGATCTCTGGGGAAGAAGGTATGCAAATCCTTCCTTTAAAGGTTAGAATCCCATCCTTGTTCAATGAAAACTCCCCATACTTTCCATCTTCCAATTTATCCCTAAATTTCTTCAATTCATCATCATTCAACTGAGCTTCCAAAAGATCCCCATATAGAGTAGGAACTGCTCTGACATTAGCAAAAAACATATTACCTCTCAATTCCCGAGATACTAAGGATGATAAATGAGCCTTACGGCTAATAGCATCAGCCACCACATTAGCCTTCCCGGGATGATAGGAAATGATACAATCATAATCCTTCAGAAGTTCCAACCAATGCCTCTGTTTGTTGTTCAGTTCCTTCTGAGTAAATAAGAATTTCAAGCTATTGTGATCTGTGAATATCTCAAATTTTGCTTCATACAAGTAATGTTTCCACTTATGCAATGCAAACACAATAGCTGCTAACTCCATATCGTGGGTAGGATAATTCTGCTCCGCTGGTGATAACTTCCTTGAAGCATACGCAATTACCTTCCCATTTTGCATAAGTACACAACCCAATCCCTCTTTAGAAGCATCACTGAAAATAACGAAGTTCTCACAACCCTCTGGAAGTGTAAGAATAGGAGCTGAAGTCAATCTCTTCTTCAGTTCAGTAAAACATGCTTCACACTTAGCATCCCATATAAATGGTACATCCTTCCGAGTCAATTTGGTCAACGGAGTTGCAATCCTCGAAAATCCCTCTATAAATCTTCGATAATACCCCGCTAAACCAAGGAAACTACAAACCTCTATCACTGTAGAAGGTTGTTTCCAGTTGACTACGTCATCAATCTTTGTAGGATCCACTGCAATACCAGTACTGGATACCACGTGACAACAACAACAACAACAACAACAAAGCCTTAGTCCCAAAATAATTTGGGGTCTGCTAACATGAATCCTCATATGTCATCGTGAAAAAAGGTTGTTGAAAAAAAATATATAAATAAATAAATAAACATACAAATAAAAATCAAAATCAAAAAATCAAAAATCAAAAAAATAAAAAAAAAAAATCAACCCCCACATGGATTTTTGCCCTCCACTCCGGCCTCTTCAATGCCATACTTTCATCCACTCCATATAAACTCATATCATATTCAATTACTCTAATCCAAGTTTGTTTGGGTCTTCCCCTATGCCTCGCCATTTTATCATCTCTCCACTGTTCCGGCCTCCTAACCGGTGCATCACTCGGTCTCCTTCTCACATGTCCAAACCGCCTTAGACGATTTTCCCTCATTTTATCTTCAATGGGCGCAACTCCTACTTTACCTCTAATCACCTCATTTCCCAATCGATCCTTTCTTGTATGACCGCACATCCATCGAAGCATACGCATCTCCGCCACATTCATCTTATGCATGTGACACTGTTTCACGGCCCAACATTCGGTGTCGTAAAGCAATGCCGGCCTAATTGCCGTGTGGTAGAATTTTCCCTTTAATCTATTGGGCATGCCGCGATCACATAGAAACCATGTGGCACTCTTCCACTTCAACCAACCTGCTTTAATCCTATGAGCCACATCTCCATCTAATTCTCCATCCTTTTGGATAATGGATCCAAGATAGCAAAAAAACTAAGAAGCTTGGATAATATTTCCATCAAATGTGACTTCCCCTGCCTCCCTACTTCCAACTCTGCTAAACATACACTCCAAATATTCAGTCTTGCTTCTGCTTAATCGAAAACCTCGAGATTCCAAAGCGTGTCTCCACAACTCCAAGAAAGAAATCTGTTCTAGCCAAAACTCACATTTGCTGAACTTTGCGAATAACTATTTCTCACGAAGCACGGATAAAAAAATTCTCAAGTGCCTCTCGTGATCTTCCCTGGATTTTGAGTATACCAAGATATCATCAATAAACACCACAACAAAACTGTCAAGATACGGCTTGAAGATCCTGTTCATCATGTCCATAAATACGGCTGGTGCATTAGTCAACCCAAATGGCATAACAAGAAATTCATAATGCCCATACCTTGTTCTGAAAGCTGTTTTAGAAACATCATCTGGTTTGATTTTCAACTGATGGTATCCGCTGTGCAAATCCAACTTGGAATATATAACGGAACCTTAGAGTTGATCAAATAAATCATCAATATGAGGAAGTGGATATTTGTTCTTAATAGTAGCTTGATTCAGCAGTCTGTAATCAATACACAACCGCAATGTACCATCCTTCTTCCTGACAAACAAGAATGGTGCTCCCCAGGGTAACACACTGGGACGAATAAAACCCCTGTCTAACAACTCCTGCAACTGAATTTTCAACTCTTTTAACTCAGCTGGAGCCATTCTGTAGGGTGCTTTAGAAATTGGTGCAGTACCTGGCAATAAGTCAATATAGAACTCCACCTCTCTATCTGGAGGCATAGAATACTCAGTTGAGAACACATCACTAAACTAATTCACAACTGGAACACAAGATAGTTCAGGAGAATTCTTACTAGAGTCTAACACGTATGCCAAGTAACCCTCACACCCTTTTGATAACAACTTTCTAGCCTTTATTGTAGATATAACATGAATGCCAAATAAAGACTTATCAGCATCAAATATAAACACAGGCACATCAGGCATAGAAAAGGTGACTCGCTTTCTGTGACAGTCCACCAAGGCATGACAAGAGCTCAACCAGTCCATGCCTAAAATAACATCAAAATCTTAGATTGGTAACTCTACCAAATTCACTGGCAATACATGCCCACATATAATCACCTCACAATCATGATAGATCAAAGAGGATTTGAGGTGCTCTCCCACAGGAGTAGAAACCTCTACCACATAAGGTAACAACTCAGGTAACTTATGCAATGTAATTGCAAAATGAGATGCCACATTAGAATGAGACGATCCAGGGTCGATAAGAATACGAGCCCTGACCCCTGAGATAGGGACAATACCTCTAATGACCGCGGTGGGATCTACCGTGCCTCGATCTAAAGCAAACACTCTACCTTGGACTCTCTCTTTAGGTTTCCCCTCAACATCTCTTTTCACACCACCTCTGGGCTGGTCACCTTGCTGTCTACCACCCATAGCTGGACCCTTTTTAAACTTAGGACAATCCTTTCTGAAGTGCCCCATCTCTCCACAACTCATACACTTTCCCTTCTTACTCCAACAGATGTCTTCCGAGTGTCCCACCTTCTTACACCTGTTACAAATAGTACCAAATTTGCTGGACGCAGGATGAGTAGAAACTGTAACAGTTCCTCCCTTAGCCACTCCAGAAGTTGAGGATTTAGGCTGACTCTTGCTCTGACCTGAACTCTGGCCTGAAAACTTAGCCTTGCTTCCACTACCTTCAGATTTACCTCGATGTTCCTCAATGTCATTTTCAATTCTGTAGACCATATTAACTACCTCCGTGTAGTTAAGAAAATCATGAGTCAACAACTGTTTCCTGAACTCCAACCTGAGTCCCTTGACAAACCTGTAAACCCTCCTGCCTTCATCTGGTACCAGATGTGGACAATACCTCGCCAGCTCTGTATATTTGGCAAAATATTGGGCCACTGACATTACCCCCTGCTCAACCTTCTGGAACTCTACCTCTTTCTTGTCTTTAGTAATCATAGGAATGAAATGCTCTTTGAATTTCCCAATAAAGTTGTCCCAAGTTTGGGGTGTATGGTCCCGCTCCCAACTTTCCTTAAGAATTTGCCACCAATGTTCAGCAGGAACCTCTTATTTGAACATTGCACATCTGACTTTTTCTTCATCTGTACTCTCCATTGCCACTAAAATCTTAGTCATGGCTTCCAACCATCTCTCAGCTATCAATGGATCTGGATCCCCGTTGGAACTTGGTGGAGCCAATTTGATAAACTTTTCTAACCCCTGCATTAGCCTTGCCTCAGGTTGCTGCTATGCCCGACCCTGAGCTGCCATATTCTGAAGGAAGACCCGGAACATAGCCATCATCTCAGCATTTTGGTTTCCCCCAGCACCCAAATCACCAATGTTTCCCTGCTCCCTCTGCTGGTCATCACCAGTCCCATCCATTACAATAATTCCTGCATTAAACACTCGGCGTCAGATATTACACACTCCCCCTTAGACTAGACATCTACCCTTGACTTCTAGCCAAAGCTCTGATACCAACTGTGGGCTACTCCCAACTCCCGAAACCTATAAACTCTTGTCCCAGGATGGAGAGTCCCAAAATACCATTTCAAAAAAAAAAAAAACTTTTCTTTACTTTAACTTGAAAAGTAAACAACCCGATTTAAAAACAATTTCAAAATAACCTCTTTACTCGGAGGCAATATATCCACCTGATAAACCAGTTATAACCTGTATAAGCTACAAGTACTACAACTGTAAAGGCTTACACAAACCAAGTTTAAAACAAACCAAATTCAAGTTTACTTACAACACAATATAACTTAAACAAGTTTATAAAAGTTTTATATACAAAACCTTTCCCCAAAAGAATAACCACCACAATCTTCCCAACTTCCCAAACCAACACATACCCTGACAACCCAAAAGATGTCCAAACTCCTTCCTGGCCTCACCGTTCTAGTCCTCCTGTCTAAGCGGGATCTAAAACAATAAAGGGAGAAGGGGTGAGATAAAATCTCAGCAAGCTATTATGTATGCAACAATATGCCATACAATATGCAACACATAAACAAGTTGCTCAAAAACAAATATGCAACACCAAACAGGCTACTCATAATCACACTGGGAAACAGTAAACACTTTATGTTACCTTTCCCTTTACCTTTCCCATCGAAATCATATGTAGTACTACGGTGGGAGTTATACTCCTCTCATTATGTGAACTGCTGGTGCATATCCACATCTTATACGACCCCTTGCAGAGATCCATATAAGCTACCAGCTATCATATGAACTGACTGCACATATCCATAGAAGCTGAACCCCTAATTCGTGGCCACAGAAAGGGGGGAGCGGTCACTAGAATAAGGAAATCTAAGCACCTTATGAAATATCTTCTCATAAGTGATAGTATTCCCTATACCCCCGAGGATCAGCTGATATACCATATTTAAGCACATCACAGATACTTGAAGAAAATAAGTCCACCCCATGGGACATCAATATATATGTATAACATGGTACTGCAACTCATGTTAAACCAATCAAAATAGTGCACATATATTTCAACACTATTGAACATTAACAATTAAATGACATGGTATTAACACTCATGCTCAACAAATGGAACAGTGCAACACGTATTTAAACACTATGTGCACAACCAACTATGAACATCTAAACACTTATGGCACAATGTATATCACATAAGTCCTACATATTCGTTACACAATATATAACCCAGTAACAGGGTATTACCAATCCTGTCCAAACCAATGAAGTAGTGCACTATACATTTTATGCATTATAAGAACAAATAACCCTATAAAGGTCACCACGTAAGGATACAATATCATATAAGTAACCCTACGCGATCATAATACAACATTAACCACCTTCTATAAAGGTTTCAAGTTCAAATACCAAGTTTTATCAACTTTGTTTCAAGTCTAACAATTGCCTCTCAACCCTTTTCAAGACAATATTTAAAGCCTTTCCCATTATCCATTTGGACCATTTAAAGTTCCATACTGTAGTACTAAAGTTGTACTAGAAGTGTAGTTAAATAGGGACTAAGTTCATACCCATTAGGCTAGGTCCAAAAGCTTACAAAGTTGCTAACATGACACAGTTCTTGGCACGACTCATGCCTCAATCCTGCACGACTGATTCCCTTTCTATGACTCGTGACCCTACAGTCCACTTCTGTCGCACGGCTTCTCCAGACCAGGTCACGACTCATTCTTCAGGGCACGAGTCGTGCCCAAGCCCAGAAACTGATGTTTAAGCTGCAACATCAGCAACAACAGTAAAATAACACCTATAGCTCTTAGTTCAGCTACTGCAAAGTCATCCAACATAAGTATGTGAACATGTTCTGGACCATAAAATACTCCCTTCATACCCTATAACATATTTATAACAAGTTCCCAATTCAATTCAACCCATTATATCACCTTTTAACATGTTTCTTTAACCAACTTATTTTCTTTCCATTCCGAACCCCAAGTGAATGATCCAACCTTTACAAAACTGATTCACAACATCATAATAGCATCATAATACACATGATGAACAGTTATTTGAAAGAATCATAACAACTTACTGTAAGTACGCCAATCCAATTCGCTAACCTTTTAGGTGCATTTTAAAGATGATAAAATTGCATTAAGGGGCGTTTTGGTAAATTTCCGGTCTATTCCGAGACTTACAGAAATATCTCACATGTTTCTTTCGAAGGAAGTACTTTTCAGTACTTTGCTCATGCTAATGGACCTACAAGGAATAAACCAGTTTTGGACCTTTTGGGTATTAACCAGGTTTTGGTACCAGAAACGGTTGGTGACACCTTGTGTCACATGACAACTCGATCCATGGAAATTGGTGGCAAGAGGTCGTACGACACCTTATGTCCATCAACTTCAGCCTATAAATAAGACCCTCCCCTTCTCATAAATGGATCCCTCTTTTGCCTACTGTTACTCTGCCAGTTTAGAAACATACCACACACATTTGTAAACAAACACCTCTCTCTCTCCTACACAAATCCATTAAATTCTCCCTCAATCCCTTTCAATTCATCCCAATTCACTCATCATCACTTGGATCCTCCATCCAACACACCCACTCAGCTCAAGCAACCTCAGAAGCAATTTCTGAAGGGTTCTATACTAGACTTGGTATAGAATTCGTGGAGTCATCAAGGGTAACTACTCTATTCCATCCTTCTCTCTCTCTTATATTGTCATTTCCTTAATTCAATCATCATATTCACTTTGGGTTCAGTAATCCGACTCCATCTGTCCTGATTACTGAACCCCAATCGCAATCTCTCTGTTTAATCATTTGGTTTTGAATAATTGCATGCTTATGAGTTGAAACTTGTTGGAATTGGTGTTTTATTCCCAAGGGAGTGTGGATCTCTCCATATCCACACCCCCTTAGTTGAACTATTGTTGAATTGATCATTTTCGAAGCTAAATTGTTGATATAATTAGATCTGTGTTGGTTTCTGGCTATTTTGTGTTCAAATCTGTAGATCTCCTGCAGATGGACATTCTGTGTCACGCAACACATCGTGCCTGGGTGGATCCTGTGTCATGCGACACATCTAGTGATGCATGTTCTGTGTCACGCGACACACTTTATCTGTTTGCAGAGATCCTTTTCATTTGTAATCAGTTCTGATCTATATAATTGGGATGTGGCCTCCCTAACCAAATGGTTCACAAGTTGTAAGATCTCATTCAATCAATAAAATTCATTTTATTACACTTGTTTGTCATCATTGATTGCACACACTTTGAATTATTTGGATGTTTAATTAGAAAGACTCGTCTACAGACGAGGCGTGTTGGGTGAACTCTCGGTTCTTCCCAACACGTAAACTGACCCCCAGACCCTTTTCTCTTTTCAAAGGTTTTTCAAAGTGTACCTTAAAACATGGCGTGGCGACTCCTATTTTTATCACAAAAATTTCGGCGAGCGTACATTCAGTGGCGACTCCACTGGGGACACCTTTTGAAAACCTGTTTTTCAAACTAAAGTGGGTCAAACTTTCATTCGCTTAGACATCCAACGTATTCATTTTTGTGTGCATCATTGATGATCTTGTGTGGTACATGCATTTTATTGAATTGTGAGATTTTTATGCCATTGTGTGCTTCTCTGTTGTTATATCTCTGTGCTCTGGTGCTGTGCTTTGTTCCTTGCCATGGGGAGGCAGGGGCTGATTTCCATTTGCATGTTCTGGTTCAGTGACTAGTAAAGTCATGCGACGGAATTGGACCATGTTGTCCTGTGTCACACGACATAACTGGTCACTGGACAGTTTTCCAGGTCTTGGCTAAGGGCAATCCCTTGAATCAAATTGCGCAGTTGATTGTTGTACCCCTTGTTTAACCTGTGAGAGTGTGTGTGTTTTCTCATTTGTTTTTCCTTTTCAATTTTTAAATAAAAAAATATATTTTCGTAATTTAAAGAACATAGTCATCCGCACACTACACCACATAGATTTAGAACCCTCGGGTGTGATTGACGGCATCGCGGACGGCCATGAAATTCGCCTTCGCTTGAGCGCCTGAAATAAAACCTATCCCCCTAGCGCATCATAGGTGGCGCCAAACTTTGAAGCTTACCCACGGTTGGTTTTTTGGATTCAACATTTTAATCACACTAAAATGAGTTGTTTTGGAAATTTAGAATTGGCCTTCGTACCTTTCCCAAAACCTTGCACTTGTGGGCATGTTGCTAATGCAACATGGTTTCACGTGAGGACATGTCACTATCGTGGCATGTTCTAACGAGAGATCGTGCCGCATTTTCACCGTGCACCGACGAGAGGTCATGCCGGATTTTTCTTTGAAATTCTTAAAGAATACCCGTTATGTGTCCAAATTTCCCCAAAAATTTGGACCACTCGTCCATCTCATACGGTTTTTAGGTCTTGTTTAGGTATCATTACCTATTATTAATTTCAATGCAAAGCATTTGGGGTAATTTGAATGTTGCGTCTCTAGGTTTCCCCGAGGTATAGATTGCGTAAATAAAGGCTTATCCTTTCCAAACCTTATCTAGTATTTAAAATACCGATTTATACTTGAACATAAATAAGTTGTTTGCGCGAGTCGGTCCTTCTTTTCCTTTCCCTCTCCCATACTTCCTCAAGGTCCCTTCATTTACCACCTTATCAATCCATATCTACCCTCTGTAGTTGCAAAAAGTTGGGTGCGTGCTCCGGCCTCCAGCATTTGTTTGGTTCGTGTCTCCGAAGTAGTTGCAGTTTTTGCAAAGTTCTCATCTAATCTGATATCTGAGATGTCTGGTACAAAGGATTTGTCGTCCGCTCAGTCTGAAAGTCCCTTCGCTTCGGGTCAGCTGGATATGAATGATTTGTCTATGGCGGAGTTGCGAGCTGCTCTTGAGGCTGCCTGATAAGTGACTATTATATAGTCAATTATCCTAGTTTTTATATACTTTTACATAAATAAATCATCATTTTTCATTTAGTTTTTAATACTTTTTACTTACTTTTGCTATTTTATTAGATTTTACGTTTTTGGTATGTTTTATACATTTTTAGACAGGTTTTAGGGTCATTTTATATCTAAAGGATACTTGGACTAATTGGTCCGAAAGGATGGAGGAACACCAAGCAAAATAAACACTCAAAGCTGAAAACCAGTGGGAGCGGCCGTGCAGCAAGTCTGGGAGCGGCCGTGCATCATAGGCCATGGCCGGCCAGCTTGGCCCCAAAATCCTTGGAGTGGCCGAGCACTGAAGAGCCCTGGCCGTGCCAACCTCGGAGCGGCCGTGCAGCTATATTGGGAGCGGCCGTGCAGGTCTCCAAGTTCGAATTCAAAACTGGCGCCAAAGAGGACACGGCCGTGCAAAATCCTTGACACGGCCGTGCAAAATCCTTGACACGGCCGTGCAAGTCGTGACTGCAGATGTAAAGGCACCTTTTGATGGCACCCAATTGAAGAGTCTCCTCCCATTTATAAATAGGACCCTTGTAATCAGTCTTAGATACGAATTCTTAGAGAGAAATCACTGATATTATATAGATAGAAAGTACAAACATTTGTGACAACAATTTTCAAAAGGAATTTGAAGATCAAAGTCATTGTTTGGTTCTTGGAGTTACTTTGGAGGAAAAGAAATAAAAGTGAAGCATTATTCTCAGCACTTGCCTTTTACTTTCATAAGTATTTCTTATTCAATCCTTTATTATTGCTTATACTTTTAATGGCTTGTGAGTAATCCCCCATATTCTTGGGGTTGGAAACTCAAAAGCATACTTATTCATCATCTAAAAATGTTAAGTCTTGTCTTCTTCCTTCATCTAAACAATTTCTTTATATTATTCTCTAAATGCCTTACATTTTGGAGATATCCAATTTGTATGATTCAGTCAATTGAGAGAAGTACCTAGTGGAGAATCTCGATTGACGGAACCATATAAAGAAACTAGGTTTCATTGATCACGAGAGTAGTTCAATGGCCTAGGGATGTTCCTTTAATGGAAAGTATGTTGACTCTGATCCTTAATGGATTCTTACTAATTATGATCAGCTAGAGATAAGCCGGAACGCCCGTTTGTGACAGGGCGGGAATAACGTAAACGGAAATCTCAAACAGTTAGGACATATTTAGTGAAGAATACAAACGCTATTGTCTTAGCCCGAAGTAGCGTAGGCTAAACATACCATCCTTGCTTTTTATGAAAACCTTTTATCTCTAAGACAATGATGATTTGATGAATAAGATTATGTGTATGATTTCCAATCCCGAGAATGCTTCGTTTTATAAGAATTTAATCAAAGTACTTTCTGTTTATGTTCTCTCTATCCTTCTAAAAACAAATTTTATCTTCCCCCAATCTTTTCTATTATTTTCTAAAGACAAAAATATTCCCTAGTAAACCATGTCTCTGTGGGATCGACTCGTACTTGCACCCACTATATTACAATAGCCAGTGCGCTTGCGGATATAAATTAACCGTTAGGTTAAACACCCAACAAGTTTTTGGCGCCGTTGCCGGGGACAACGGTTTACTTTTTATTTTTGTCTTTACTACATAATTTTTAGTTTTTGTTTTATTTTTACTATTTTGCTTTCTCTTCCTATAAATTGTTGCGTTTAATTTCTCTTCAAGTGTTTTTCTTAATAGTTTATGAAACGGTCTCGGACATACGTTAACAACTTTGATCCGGAACCCGAAAGAAGCTTTCACGAGAGATTAAGAAGATTTAGAGAAACTTTGAAAAAGCATATGGACGGAGAACAGCAAACACCCGCTAGGACCCTACGGGACTTTGTTAACCCAAGTACCCCGGAAACTAGATCCCCTATTGTTGTGCCGAATGCCGAAGCGGCACACTTTGAGATAAAGCCGCGACTTTTGCTTATGGTTATGAATAACCAATATAGCGGCACTGCTTTCGAAGATCCTCATCTCCACATCCAAACATTCTTGGAATACTGTGATACCACACGTATTCAGAATGTTACCTCGGAAGCAATTCGGATGCGCCTTTTTCCTTTCTCTCTTAAGGATAAGGCGAAACAGTGGTTAATTTCAGTCCCACCCAACTCTTTTACAACATGGGACCAAATTCAAGAAGCATTCCTTGGACGTTTCTTCCCTCCGAGCAAGACTGCTCAAATTCGAACGAAGATTACAAATTTTAGCCAAACAGGAAGCGAATCACTGTATGACGCTTGGGAGCGATTCAAAGAGCTCCTAAGGATGTGCCCTCACCACGGACTTGAAAAGTGGTTAATTGTGCACACTTTCTACAATGGTCTCACACATAGAACAAGGGAGACAATTGATGCCGCCGCAGGAGGTGCAATAATGAATAAGACGGTGGATCAAGCATACGACTTGATAGAGAACATAGCCCTGAATCACTATCAATGGTTCAATGAGAGGGAACAACCGCAGGGGATTCCAGGTAAGTACAATATTGATGTCATTACTACCTTGTCTTCTAAAGTTGATATGCTTCTTAAAAAGTTTGAAAACTTTAATGTAAATCCCGTGGCCAACATTAATGTTGTTTGTGAACTATGTGGGTCAAACTCACATAGTACAGAATATTGTGAATTGCTTGACACTACTTCTAGTGATCAAGTAAATTTTGTTAATTCTTATGGGGAAAATGGTGGTATGTATTCAAACACATACAATCCCGAATGGAGAAATCACCCTAATTTTTCCTATAAGAATAACAATATTTTAAACCCGCAATCTTCTACACAACCATCGGGATTCACACAAAAGAATTTCAATGGCAATTCTAGTGCTTTCCCTCCCCCTAAGTCTAAATTGGATCTTATTATGAATTTTATAATTGAAAATAGAAACGAACAAGAGAATACCAATAATGAGTTAAGGGAATCCATTAAGTTGTTGAATGCTAGGTTTGATAATTTAGCCGCCCACAATAGAATGCTTGAAAATCAACAAGCTCAACAGGCCAACACCTCACATAGACCACAAGGGAGTTTTCCCGGTCAATCGCAAAGGCCCGACGAGCATGTTAGTGCGGTAGAAACTAGGAGTAGAAAAGAAATTATAGATCCCCTTCCTAAGGAAAATATCAAACCGAGCAAAGAGAACGTTAGTCCAACCCCACCGATGGTTGAGACTAATGAAAATGTTGAAAAGGGGACAGAATCCCCTAAGATTTCTAGAAATTTTGACCCTCCAGTACCATACCCCCAAAGGTTGGTAAGAGCCAAACTTGACAAACAATTTGCAAAATTTTTAGAAGTCTTAAAATCTATTTATATCAACATACCTTTTACCGATGCCCTTCAACAAATGCCGTCCTATGCTAAGTTCTTAAAAGATATTCTTGCAAATAAGAGGAAACTTGAGGAGCATGAGACTGTCACTTTAAGAGAAGAAGTAAGTGCCATCTTACAAAAAGAACTTCCTCCTAAATTAAAAGATCCCGGCACGTTCTCTATTCCTTGCAAAATAGGTAATTACAATGTTGATAATGCTTTATTAGATCTTGGGGCAAGTGTGAGCCTCATTCCGCTTTCAGTAGGTAAGAAACTAGGTGTGGGGGAAATGAAACCCACCACTATTTCTCTTCAACTAGCAGATCGCTCCATTAAATACCCGATGGGTATTATGGAAGATGTCCCTTGTCAAATCGGGAAATTGATCATCCCGATCGACTTTGTAGTCCTTGAGATAGAGGAAGATCACCAAATTCCAATCATTCTAGGAAGACCTTTTCTTGCCACCGCTGGTGCAGTAATAGATGTAAAGAATGGCACTCTTTCTCTAAACATTGGAAATAAGAAAGTCGAATTTAAAGACTTAAATCTCAAGAAACTGTGCCATGAAATCAACACTCTTGAGAATGATAGAAAAAAGGGTGAAAAATTGCAATCCAAGGACTCAAAAATATTAATTAAAAGCCCTTAGATCATAGTGGTGAAAAAAATGTGCACCCTAAAAAGCATAATAAGATTGAAAAATCAAAGGGTAGGGGACCTAAGAAAAAAGGCACATCAGGAGGTCGTGTTTGCATCAATCTTAAGAGCTCGATCAAGCCAAAGGGAAAGGAATGGCAAGTTGTTAAGGATAAGAGACCATTAGAATACCACTCACCATCCATTGTTACTGATAGAAAGGGGTCGAGCTTATGACCTTAAACAAGCATCATCAGAATAGTAAACCGATGGATTATATTACTGTTTATCATAATTTTGTTTACCACCGCATGCTTATCTTTTTACTATTTGTCCTTGAAACATTGAGGACAATGTTCATTTCAAGTGTGGGGGGGTATATCTATCCTTTTTATTTTTTTCGCTTTCTAGTTTAGAATTTACTTGCTTTCTAGTTTAAATTTTACTTGCTTTCTAGTGTAAATTTTTCTTTTTTTAACTTAGTTGCATTTTTCTTTTTATGCATGTATAATAGTATATAAAAAAAATCCCTATGATGATCAAAAATCATTATCGTTATGCTTGCCATTTGCCCTAGTATAAATGCCTATTTATCTTTCCTTTCATATTTTCTATACACTTAGAAATCTATAAAAGGAAAAATATAGGGATAATTTTAGGAAATAATTGAAAGCCTCATAAGTTAGTATAGCACAATATAGAGTCTCGTCAAGGAAAATGCATTTGATTAGAAGAAATTCTTTTTATGCTTGGTCATTTATACAAATATTGAAAATATTTCTTTAAAATTGTACATTTTTTATCTTTATTAGATATTTATTCCCTTTTTAGAAGCACCTTTTTGTTTGCATCCCTTGAATCACACCCTTTCATCAAAAATTCCATCCTTCCATTTTTCAAATCAAATCAAAGTGAAACACTTTTATCTTATTGCTAAAAAGAGTGACATTTGTCACCAATCCTTAAAAGCAAAAAGAAACCTATTACCTCCTAAGTAACTCGGGGCACGGCGTTCGCTGCGACGATGCTTCCTTGCCAAACGGGAGTAATATCCAAAAGTATTCTTGATCTAAGTATTAGGAACATGGGGTTCGCGACCACAATGTCTCCTACTTGAAAGGATAAAAAATAACTTAGGTCTTTTGCAAAAATATAACACGTGCAAAAATAAGATAAATTTGTTTGACTTTGATGAGATTTTTCCACTATCATCATCCATTTTTCACACTTGTGATTCAAGAATGTAATACAATTCTTTGGAACTTCTAATTTGTGAATAAATGTTTATACCTTCTCTTGTACATTTTAAAGAAATAAATTCATCTTTTCTGAAAAATCACTAAAAAAAAAGTGACAGCTTTTTCTACCAAGAAATAAATTTAAGATTTTTCCTTCTAGCATGCTTTACTTGGTCAAAATTCTATATATACTATATTAGGTTATTGTCTTGCATTTTATCTCTTTAAAAATATCCCTAAAATACTTCTTCCTATATAAATTTTTAAAGGTATTCAAAATATGATTAAAAAGATAAAGGCATTATCTAAAAAGGCATTTAAGGGCTTGCTACTTTATTTCTGAGGGATCAATCTTGCTTTTTCTCCCTCTCCGTATTTTCACTCTAAGTTTGCTTGGGGACAAGCAAAAGCTTAAGTGTGGGGGAGTTTGATAAGTGACTATTATATAGTCAATTATCCTAGTTTTTATATACTTTTACATAAATAAATCATCATTTTTCATTTAGTTTTTAATACTTTTTACTTACTTTTGCTATTTTATTAGATTTTATGTTTTTGGCATGTTTTATACATTTTTAGACAGGTTTTAGGGTCATTTTATATCTAAAGGATACTTGGGCTAATTGGTATGAAAGGATGGAGGAACACCAAGCGAAATAAACACTCAAAGCTGAAAACCAGTGGGAGCGGCCGTGCAGCAAGTCTGGGAGCGGCCGTGCATCATAGGCCATGGCCGGCCAGCTTGGCCCCAAAATCCATGGAGTGGCCGAGCACTGAAGATCCCTGGTCGTGCCAACCTCGGAGCGGCCGTGCAGCTATATTGGGAGCGGCCGTGCAGGTCTCCAAGTTCAAATTCAAAACTGGCGCCAAAGAGGACACGGCCGTGCAAAATCCTTGACACAGCCGTGCAAGTCGTGACTGCAGATGTAAAGGCACCTTTTGATGGCACCCAATTGAAGAGTCTCCTCCCATTTATAAATAGGACCCTTGTAATCAGTCTTAGATACGAATTCTTAGAGAGAAATCACTGATATTATATAGATAGAAAGTACAAACATTTGTGACAACAATTTTCGAAAGGAATTTGAAGATCAAAGTCATTGTTTGGTTCTTGTAGTTACTTTGGAGGAAAAGAAATAAAAGTGAAGCATTATTCTCAGCACTTGCCTTCTACTTTCATAAGTATTTCTTATTCAATCCTTTATTATTGCTTATACTTTTAATGGCTTGTGAGTAATCCCCCATATTCTTGGTGTTGGAAACTCAAAAGCATACTTATTCATCATCTAAAAATGTTAATTCTTGTCTTCTTCCTTCATCTAAACAATTTCTTTATATTATTCTCTAAATGCCTTACATTTTGGAGATATCCAATTTGTATGATTCAGTCAATTGAGAGAAGTACCTAGCGGAGAATCTCGATTGACGGAACCATATAAAGAAACTAGGTTTCATTGATCACGAGAGTAGTTCAATGGCCTAGGGATGTTCCTTTAATGGAAAGTATGTTGACTCTCGTCCTTAATGGATTCTTACTAATTATGATCAGCTAGAGATAAGCCGGAACGCCCGTTTGTGACAGGGCGGGAATAACGTAAACGGAAATCTCAAACAGTTAGGACATAATTAGTGAAGAATACAAACGCTATTGTCTTAGCCCGAAGTAGCGTAGGCTAAACATACCATCCTTGCTTTTTATGAAAACCTTTTATCTCTAAGACAATGACGATTTGATGAATAAGATTATGTGTATGATTTCCAATCCCGAGAATGCTTCATTTTATAAGAATTTAATCAAAGTACTTTCTGTTTATGTTCTCTCTATCCTTCTAAAAACTAATTTTATCTTCCCCCAATCTTTTCTATTATTTTCTAAAGACAAAAATATTCCCTAGTAAACCATGTCTCTGTGGGATCGACTCGTACTTGCACCCGCTATATTACAATAGCCCGTGCGCTTGCAGATATAAATAAACCGTTAGGTTAAACACCCAACACTGCCATGGTTCGTGAGTGCAAAGCTCATTTGCTTGCCCAAATTGCTAAAGCTCGGGAAGAGAAAGCCCACGCTAGATTTGTGGAAGCCATGCGTGTCCGAGGAATCACAGTAATTCGTCACAAAGATGGGTCCTACGAGGAAATCATTGGTACTAACAGCGTTGATCATGGGACTGGAAATGTGATGAAAGGGATAATTAGGAATGAACAAGATAAGATTCCTCCTCCAGCGCTTCAAGTTAGCCAAGCTCAGATTTCGGGTGAACAACCGATTCCCAATGCCTCTGGATCTCCTAATCAATTTGGGTTACAGTATCAGTGTCAGCAAGACTCCCAAGGATCGTGTCATTATGTGAATAACCATTTCAACCAGAAAGGATTGCTGCCGTTCCCAGCTGACTAAACTCCTCTTCAAGGAAGTTTTCCTCAACCATCAATGGGTTCATCTTATGGCTTCAACTCATCGTCTACGCAAGATCAGCGTTCAGGGCCAGCCTCATACGTAACCGTTAATCAAATGTCTTTCATTCCTGCCGTGAATCCCGTTCAGCAAGGGGCGCCAATACATGGATCACCTCCAAAAGTGGTTCAGATGAAAGAAAGAAAGCAGTACTGGAGAAATGTGGGGATGCCTATGGATAAATTCCTCAAGGTCTTGGTAAGCGAAGGATTGGTTCAACCGTTGGTCAATTATAACCCTCTTCATTGCAACCCAAAGATGGACACAAGAAAGTACTGCCACTATCATCAGTATCCTGGCCATGCCACTCATGACTGCAAACAGTTGAGGGTGATCATCCAAGGACTCATTGACGAAGGGAAGATTGAAGGAGATTGTTATGAGGAAAGTGGTGTCCAGAATCGTGGTTGGTTTCCACCTCACAAGCAGCGAATATTTGATGATCTCAGGATGACAACTGAAGAAGCCTTCAATGGGTTAGTTCGAAGGGGAATGATCAAGCCACATGACAATTACCATCCCATCAAACCCAATCCGGATTTGGATCGTAGCAAGTACTGCTATTATCATCAGTATCCCGGCCACGTCACCAATGATTGCATCCCTCTGAAAGTGCTCATTCAAAGGCTTGTTGATGAAGGCAGGATTGAGAAAGCTCCTCCCAAGGTGGTTACCAACCCTCTTCCACGATTCCAAGGGTATCACATTTGAAGAAGTCAATCAGTCATCGTAGGGTCTAGATTGTTTTTTTATTTTTGTAGTGAATGTCCCTTTTATGATTTGAGTCTATTATGTCTATGTTATGAGTCTTTCTATTTTAAGTAATAAAATTCCTTATTTCTATTCTTGCTAGATTCGAGACATCACTTGCACACCTACATTACATTTAATTGAAATGGTTTTATTCTACATGATCATTTGTGCTGCTCAATTACTAATGCTTTGAAATGATTAATATTTAAATTGATCAGAGTGAGAAAATCGATTGATATCTTTTTCAAATTGGGGCTTGTCAATCCCCATCTCGCATCTCATATGCTCACATCTCTTTCGTCATATTCATTGTTCGTTGCTCAATGGATTTGCAGTAATTTTTCTCAAGTAAGCTTAAGCAAGCAATGAGGCCTTGATCTCGTTTAGATCATCCGGTATGGACTGCATCTGAGACCTCTTACCCATAGGAAAACCTTTACCTCACCCTCACCAAATAATATCACTTCATTTCAAGATCGGCACGTTTTGAAACCCATCTAACCATCTCCAGAAGAAGAGGGACTATCTTTGAGACTCCCATGACTCAAAAGAAGATCGACCATTTCCAAACTCAAGAATGGCAGAATATAGAGATTCATCCTGGGGACTAGCTGAATTTCTCTCTCGAAAATAAAAATAAAAACCAAAGAAGAAGAAAAAAAAGAAAAGAAAAAAAGAACCTAGTCCCTAGTGATCCTCTCAAAAGCAAAAGTCAAAGGACCAAGTCGTTACTCAAAGGGAGTCTCAGAGCGAATAAAGAGACGGCGCGGATGTCCCCTTACCATTACCTCCAGCCAATCCCATGCCATCCTCTCGTTTTTAGAGGATATTCCCATCACCCTTACCTTTAACCAAAGCCAAATTTGACCTCTCATTCTTAAGAGGCAACGAAGACACAATCACAGATTTCCTCGCCTTAGAAATCCCAAACACATCCCTGAAAGCCAACCTCTCATATTTAGAGGTTTAGTCAGCAAAAAGCCCAGCCGACCTCTCATCTCAAGAGGTCACGATGCAATTAATCTTCCAAATCACCCGAAGGCCGATCGAAACCCTGAAACCCAGTTGCAGTTCCTGCCGGATAACAGTGTTATTCTTAACTTCATCAAGGGCTAAATCAGATCAATGCTTTGTCGCTTGCTTAAGTTGGAACCAAATCCATCTCTGTTCAAGACCATCAATCAAAGATTATGAAAATTCAAATCCTATTCATTTGATACTTCATGTGAGCATATTTCATTTCTCCTCCGCAAACACTTCCCGCGAATGTCCCACTGGGGCTTCGCATCCGTGTCTTTCATTAACACTTCAAGGAGATTTGTGTGTCAACCCTCCGATTCTCAGAAGATACTCGAATTTCCGCATTCATTCTCTTCCAATCGGGATTTTCCCGAACGACGATGACCTGAGCTCCTCACCAGGAGGGGAACGTAGGCAACCAGAAATGGTCTGGTCACAAATACGTCCAAATCTCAGAAAATCCGGTCTCCTCAAGGGCCGTCCTCATACACAAATCTCATTTCCATCCTTCGAAGTTGGTTCTCGGTATCAGTTGGTTTTCTCCTTGTGATTAATTGAAATATTTGTTCATATCAGGATTAGTGTTTAAATAACCCGAACATCGATAAAGGGTTTTAAGCAGCTTTGTGATCATCACGAATAAGACAAGTTTTCAAGTGTCTCGACAAGTCTTCTTTTCTACATTCTAGGAATATAGAGCTAAACAATATTTTTCTGTCAAGAAGGGGCTTCCATACACTTTTCCACACCTTGCAATGTTTACACTCTACCCAAAAGAGTCAAACCCAAAAGTGAGTGTGTCACAAAGTCGGGAATTCATTCCAACTTCAAAAGATGTGCCCCTGTACGTAAACGTATGAGAGTTATGTCAAACTGGGGCTTGGCCATGTGATGTGTCTATCTGTAATGAGGCTACATGAGAGTTATGTCAAACTGGGGCTTGGCCAGGTAAAAGGGGAATGGTGTGTGCATCTGCGCAGATTTTGGGGCTTGCTTTATAATCTCAATCCTTGGGAATGGCTCTGTACTTGAGGCCTACTTCATGATGGGGCTGTTGATTTTCTGAGGAAGGTTTTGAGACAATGTTGAAGATTGGTTGGGAAAGACTGTCAGCAGGACTTATTGTGTCACGCGACAAATTGCACCACAGGAGTCCTGGGTCGTGCGACATCTTTGGCCTCACACCAGACATCAGCAAGCTGCAATCAGTTCTGTACCAGGGCACGCCCCGACTTTTCCATAGCTGCAAAGTCATCAAACACCACTTTGCAACCCAACCTGGGAGAGGGTTCATTCAACTCGTATACACATTTACCATACACATACAAACCATCATTCCATACACAATCAAGCCATACAAACCATATATACATACCAATATCATAACCATTTACTCAATTCATTTTCATATTCCAAAAATTGGACTCGTGCAAATAACATAAGTTAATAATAATGTATTAAAGTCAAGAGTAGTGCGTAGCAAATAGTTTAGACAAAAAAGTGTTTGTTTGTTTCCTTCAAGGGTACAATAATCAAAAGGTCACAATCCGGTCCGAGGTGCTACTCCGAGTCATCACCCTCTGAAGCGTCATCATCATCATCATCCTCGGAATCATCATCATCACCATCCTCCTCACTATCCTCTCCATTTGCATCATCCTCCTCAGCATGTGCATGATCCGGATCGGCAGCAGGACCTCGGTAAATCACAGGATCATCACGGTAAAACTCGTCAACGAAAGGTATGGTAGTAGTCTCAATCTCATGGGGGTCAACAGGAGCATCATCACTATCATACTCTGAGCTAGAAGAGCTGGAGGGATGATATGAAGCATTCTTGGTCCTGGGTTTCTTCTCCCCGCTCACAGCCGTGTCAACCCGAGCCCTCTTCCTATCAGGCAAGCTGGGAGTAGATTATCATCATTGAAGTCTGGGCTAGACACCGCTCCTTCCAGAAGCGAGCACTCCTCTCCAGCTGCTCAATCATGTCCAGCGCTCCAGTATAATATCGAGCAAAGCTCCAATAAGCCTCATCTGGGACCTGTTACAATCAAACAACAGGAGAATCATGAAGCTAGTTGGGACAACAACAAAGGGATTCTAATAGTTTCGAGCAATAGAGAAAAGAGACGACACTCACAGATGGAGAACCCTCAGAGAGCCAAAAATGGGGACAAATCCGAATCGTGTCTAGAGTAGCTCGCCTCATGTGATCCCCATCCCAGAAATCGACAAATGGAGGAGGTAAGGGTGGCATCACTACAGATCCGGAAGAGGAACCTGCGCCCTGAGCACCACGCCTCGCCATCACCTGTGGGGACCGGAGCCTCTCTGCCATATACGCTGCATAATCTCTCCCTCCTCAATGTGGTTGAACACACCATCCTCCTGGATTAAAGCAATCTGATCATCCAGCTTCCGAGGAAACCACATATCCATTGGAGGATCAACTGGGACCCAAGCAACCATGCCTGGCAGCCTGCAAACTCTCTCTCACAGATATAAGGCATCTCCAGACAAGCCTACAAGAAGCTTACGACACTCTGTAAAGTGCGCAGCATGACCCAGATCAAGCTCATCATACTGACCAGCCCAAGGAAACAGACTCAGGCTCTAGGGAGTCCCTCATAAGCATATCAGTGTATCCGGATAAGAGGCTATCACCCGTCCTCTAGAATCAGCTGTCCTGACCTTCCTCCGTGCATCCTTTACCCAGGGCCTCAAGGCAGGAAACATGGTAGCTGGGTACTCATCCTGGACCTGCCAGGCGTAACAGCCAAAGACCTCATAAGTCCAGGCCTGAAAAGAGAAGATCAAAACAAGTAAGATGACAGTAATGAATAACAGAAATTGGTATGTCAAAGAGAAAGTCAAGAAGAAAAGTACCTCAAAAGCCAAGTGACAGCAGTTGAAGGTCATCGACTTCCCCCTACTGATATCATCGAGGGCCAGATACATCTCAGCCAGTCCTACCTCACCCCAAGATCAGGTCTCAACAGCGTCCCAGGTCCTCAGAAGCTCCAACAATGAAACCAGGGTGATAGATGCGCTGCCGATAAAAAGCATGTCAGATAGGCCGACCCACATGAAGGCTCTCGCCAACCTCTCAGCCCTCAGTCGGCTCCCCTCAGAATCATCCAAGTCCGCTGGATAATCTCTACTCTGCTCAGCAACATGACCGTGGAGCTTACCCAGCTCATACCCATTCCCCTTCTTATCTTGGGGAACAAAACCGATCAACTCCATAAAATCTGCGTCAGTAGGAAGCTGAGGATCAACAACAGGTGCAGGCTCCTCCAGATAAAGAGGATCAGCAGTGAAGGGCAGGCCCGTGATAACTGCAAAATCGTAGGGCGTAACTGTCGCCTCTCCCCAAGAAAAATGAAAGGAGTGGGTAGTCTCCCACCAAAACTCCCGAAATGCCTTCATCTGCTCAACACTCCGCTGAGTATCTCCGATGGCTTTCGTCATCTCGAAGAACTGCCCAAATCCAGCAGCATAAATCAAGCCCTTTGGCGAATGAACCAACTCCTGGCTGCCAGGCAAGCTGTCCCACAACCTGCCAATAACCTTCGGAGAGCCCCGGGTGCATAGTCCCTGCAGGTAAACACAGCGCAGGTATGAATATCTCATTTTCCCCTCAAAAAGCATGTCAAATCAATGTTCATACTTGTTCAATTTACATAAAAAGCAGTCATTTCTACTTTGAATCTGTTTACCTTTTTTTCCAAACAAAACTAGGTTAAAACACATAGCATGTATTCATAATCTTTCCTAGTTCTGATTCATGCAGTTAATTCATAATTCCACAGGCAAAGTTCGAATCTTTTGGCACAAAATTCAATGTCAAATCAATAAAAAGCATGGGTTACAGAAATACCATGGTTTTCTTCTCGGGCGCAGAGTATGCTCCTTGAGCTGCGGATAGAACTCTCCCCTCACAGCTTGAGGGATGAATGGTCGTTGATTTTGTTGGACTCCCTTCCGACGAGCAGCCAACTTGGCTTGTTGAGGCCCTTTCTTCATGGGGCGTGATCTAGGAGGCATTATGACAAGCCAAATCCGATTCAAACCTTTGATTCTCCTGATTTTCCAATCAATTCGTGCGTAGCTTTGTGTTTCTCTCAAGCCATTCGTCTCCCTCTAAGTTGTGATATTCAAATGGCGACTGTTCAGGGTTTTAAAAGGGTCTGTCCAATAGCTTTAAGACATCGTGCGACATAACAGTCCCCTTGGCCAATTTTCCAAAACCACCCCCTGTGGTTTGCTATTTTGCACTTTAACCCCTATGGCATGCTTTGTACTTCCCCCAACAGGTACAATAATAAACTGTGCATCATCAAATCTTGAGGACTATTCCTCAACCAAAATCGAGACAAAGAATCCAAATCTAGCAGTCGCCCCAGCAATGTTCATCGGCCCTGCCGCCAAAGCATCAGAAAAATCCGTTCTTCATGGTAAACTAGTATGCAAAATTCATATCCTATCAAACAAAGTTCATGAATCCAAATTCAACCACGATCATCAAGCAGTAGCCTAAGTCCATCGGCAGCTACAACCTTTCATCATCAACAAAAGTGGTCTAAGTCCCTCCGGCAGCCACGATCATCAAGTAGTGGTCTAAGTCTCTCCGGTAGCCACGATAATCATCAACAATAGCCTAAGTCCCCTGCCAGCTACCTTTCATCATCAACAGTGGTCTAAGTCCCTCCGGCAACCACGTTCATCATCAACAGTAGCCTAAGTCCCTTGGCAGCTACCGTTCTTCATCAGCAACAGTGGTATAAGTCCCTCCGGCAGCCAGGATCATCATCAACAGTAGCCTAAGTCCCTTGGTATCTACCGTCTCTCCATCAACAACAGTGGTCTAAGTCCCTTCAGCAGCCACGATCATCATCAACAGTAGCCTAAGTCCCTTGGCAGCTACCTCTCATCATCAAGTAGTAGTCTAAGTCCCTCCGGCAGCTACAATTCTCCATCAGCATCAACAACAGTGGTCTAAGTCCCTTCGACAGCCACGATCAGCTTGTAGCCTAAGTCCCTTCGGCAGCTACAATTCTCCATCAGCATCAACAATAGTGATCTAAGTCCCTCCGGCAACCACGATCATCAGTAATTGTAGCCTAAGACCCTCCGACAGCTACAACTGTCCATCACCATCAGCAATTATAGCCTAAGACCCTTCGGTAGCTACAGGTAAGCACAGCAAAGGTATGAAGACATATCTCTACCATTTCTTGCCCTTTGTCAGTTTCGTTTTTCGAACTACGACCAACTTGATTCCCTCCAGGGATACGTAGGAATCCTTTCTCCAAAGGTCCAGCCATCCGATCTCACCAGTCATCCGCCATATCCCCAACCGCTCATTGGGATTGGGTCTTCTTTTATCGACAACCTCACTTCTTCCATAAGTGACGTTGCCGAGGGGCTTTGTAAGTACGCCAATCCAATTCGCTACCCTTTTAGGTGCATTTTAAATATGATAAAATTGCATTAAGGGGCATTTTGGTAAATTCCCGGTCTATTCCGAGACTTCCGTAAACATCTCACAAGTTTCTTGCGAAGGAAGTACTTTTCAGTACTTTGCTCATGCTAAAGGACCTACAAGGAATAAACCAGTTTTGGACCTTTTGGGTATTAACTTGGAATGTTCCAGAACCAGGTTTTGGTGCCAGAAATGGTTGGTGACACCTTGAGTCACGCGAAAACTCAAGCCATGGAAATTGGTTGCAGGAGGTCGTACGACACCTTGTGTCCATTAGCTGCAGCCTATAAATAAGACCCACCCCCTCTCATAAATGGATCCCTCTTTTGCCTACTGTTACTCTGCCAGTTTGGAAACGTACCACACACATTTTCAAACACACACCTCTCTCTCTCCTACCCAAATCCATCCAATTCTCCCTCAATCCCTTTCAATTAATCCCAATTCACTCATCATCACTTGGATCCTCCATCCATCACACCCACTCAGCTCAAGCAACCTCAGAAGCAATTTCTGAAGGGTTCTATACCAGACTTGATATAGAATTCATGGAGTCATCAAGGGTAACTACTCTATTCCATCCTTCCATCTCTCTTATATTGTCATTTCCTTAATTCAATCATCATATTCTCTTTGGGTTCAGTAATCCGACTCCATCTATTCTGATTACTGAACCCCAATCGCAATCTCTCTGTTTAATCATTTGGTTTTGAATAATTGCATGCTTATGAGTTGAAACTTGTTGGAATTGGTGTTTAATTCCCAAGGGAGTGTGGATCTCTCCATATCCACACCCCCTTGGTTGAACTATTGTTGAATTGATCATTTTCAAAGCTATATTGTTGATATAATTATATCTGTGTTGGTTTCTGGCTATTCTGTGTTCAAATCTGTAGATCTCTGCAGATGGACATTCTGTGTCACGCGACACATCGTGCCTGGGTGGATCCTGTATCACGCGACACATCCAGCCATGCATGTTCTATGTCACGCGACACACTTTGTCTATTTGCAGAGATCCTTTTTATTTGTAATCTGTTCTGATCTATGTAATTGGGATGTGGCCTCCCTAACCAAATGGTTCACAAGTTATAAGATCTCATTCAATCAATAAAATTCATTTTACTACACTTGTTTATCATCATTGTTTGCACACACTTTGAATTATTTGGATGTTTAATTAGAAAGACTCGTCTACGGATGAGGCGTGTTGGGTGAACTCTCGGTTCTTCCAAACACGTAACCTGAACCCTGGACCCTTTTCTCTTTTCAAAGTTTTTTCAAAGTGTACCTTAAAACATGGCGTGGGGACTCCTATTTTTATCACAAAAATTTTGGCGGGCGTACATTCACTTACCAAATTTTAACAAAATAAAAGATAGATATAATCGGCTCTTCTTGTTCTATTCAACTCCCTTAGCAATATATTGAAGTCGGAAATAACAACAATGAAACGGGTGAATTTCTGGGATTTTAGGAATTTCAACTAGGGTTTATGCTTTTCTAGAACGTAGGAACATGGAGAATACTGAGGAAGTAATAAGGCTTCTTTAAGAAGCTTAAAGAGATTTATACAAAATATTTTTCACACAGGCTCCTCCAAGTTTGAAAATCAACAAACAACTACCTCAAGGTTAAAGTTACCCTCAAGCTCCTCGACACTTTCATAATACTTTTAATTAAAAATTTCAAGTGTTATCTCTTTACTACACAAAACTCCCATTTCTTTTATTTAGACATTATATGATCAAAATCACTTTAATAAAATCTAACTTCACATAGTTCATCACAAGTCTCAAAATGAACACGTAATCAAACCAAATGCCAACAAGCAAAGGATGAGATGCAATGCATACCCAACCCCACGTGCTTCACGTGTGACCAAAATGTGCCTAGGTTTAGGGTCGTGACACTCACTCCCCCTTAAATAAAATTCATCCTGAATTTGGACTTCACTTACCTGAATGATAAAACAAATCCGGATACTTCTATCTCATCTCAGATTCTAGTTCCCAAGTAGCTTCCTCAATGGTGTGATTCTTCCAAAGAACTTTCACCACGGGAATACACTTGATATGCAATTCCCGGACCTGCCACTCTAGAATCTGCAATGGTACCTCCACATAGGTCATATCCGTCTGGACATCCTCTGGAGGAGAACTCAGAACATGAGAGGAATCATAGCAGTATTTCATCAACATGGACACATGGAACACATCATGGAGAGAAGAAAGAGATGGAGGTAGAGCCAATCGATAGGCTAACTCACCTACCTTCTCTAACACCTCATATGGACCAACAAATCTAGGAGCCAACTTTCCTTTGTTGCCAAACCTTTTGATCCCCGTTCTTGGTGAGATCTTCAAGAATACCAAATCACCAACCTGAAAGGATAACTTCCTTCTTCTAGTGTTGGCATAGCTCTTCTGGCGACTCTGGGCTGTCCTCAATCTGTCACAGATCACTTTGATCTTCTCAGTTGAGTCTCTAACCAAGTCTGAACCCTAAAGTCTAGCTTCACCAACCTCGTCCCAACACATTGGGACGAAAACCCCATGCATATACTAAACCATTTACCATGTAAAGAAATATGTACTAATATCATTGATAAAAAGTAATAGTTAAATAATACGGGTTAATAATAAGAATAGTAGTAATAAATTAAAAAAATATACTTACTAATAATAATAATTTAGGGCTTCTGATCCTAGGATCCTTGGGCTCAGTGGCGAATCTAGGATTCATGGTGAGGGGGGTTAACATCAAAGGATTTTTTCTTGATATAAAAGGATAAAAGTTAGAGCAGCGATAAAAGTTACAAATGAAAAGCTAATGGCACCCAAATGAAGATATGCTAAAATAAAATATAAAATCAACTAGTAAAAACCAAAAATAAAATAGGCATATAAAGCCTATTTTTCACATGAGTTCAAAGTTTAATGATATAAAGCTTACGTTGCTATCAAGGAGATAGAGGGAGCTAAATTTGGAAAAAACTAAAGCTTACGTCGCTATAGGAGATAGAGGGAGCTAAAGTTTAAAAAAAAAACTAAAGCTTACGTCGCTATCTCTTTCGAACAGAGATAGAGGGAGCTAAAGCAGGAAAACTAAAGCTTACATCGCTATCAGGAGATAGAGGGAGCTAAAGTTGGAAAAAACTAAAGCTTACATCGCTATAAAGGAGATAGAGGGAGCTAAGCTTAAATTTGACAATTCGGAGGTTGTCGCCTGGCGTTATTCTGTTCTAACGAAAGCTAAAGATTGCGGCGCTATCTCTTTTTGACAGAGATAGAGGGAGATAAAGCTTAAATTTGATAATTCGGAGGCTGTCACCTGACGTCATTCCGTTCTAACGGAAGTAACGGAAGCTAAAGATTGCGGCTCTATCTCTTTTTGACAGAGATAGAGAGAGCTAAAGCTTAAATTTGACAATTCGGAGGCTGACACCTGATTGGTTTGGACATTTTGAAGGACCACCTAACGTTATTCCATTCTAACGGAAGTAATGGAGGTTTTTTGAGAGAAAACGTTATTCCATTTGTAGATAACGGAGACTTTTGGGAGGCAATGTTACTCCGTTAGGAGATAACGGGAATTATTTGCTCAAGCGGAAAGTCCAGGGGCAAAAGTGTAAATTCAGCCTGAGGCAAATGATGTCGCTCGGCTAGAGATGGAGAAAAAGAAGCCGTCCGGCTTGAAACCTCATTTCACCAGATTTATTTAAATAGAAGGAGAAATGGGCAGTGGCCATTGTTGGCTTTGGCTGTCAAGGAGAGAGGAGAGAAAAGAGAGAAAAAAATGCCAAGATCTTCGAATATTCGGGTTTCTACTGCTTAGATGGACCAAGGAGGACACATCATGCCTCGCCAAGCACGTCGTGATCTATCACATGCCGCGAGATTGAGGAGGAGGGAGTTTGTGAGGACCGATCGAAAGTACAACTTTGCGGTGCCTACTTCTCAGTTTTATCCCGGTAAAAGGGATCACAAGTCCATGAAACCTCAATCTATAGGGGTAAGCACCTTTGATTTGCTCGATTTCATCAATTTTGTTGATGATTTTATGGATTTAACGATTGACCTACGAAGCTAGATACATAGGTAATCATGCATGTGCAATTTATTTGAAAAAATATGAGAATGACTCATTTTTTAAAAATAAAGTGAGAAAAATAATGCCAAAAATGGGACGGAGTTCTTGCATGTGCTAGAACTAGGTCAACTCCTGATCATGGATGTGAGTATGAGACTTTGGACGACGAAAATGATTCATGCATACCTGTTTGAAAGATTAAATTTATATGCAAAGAATTTTGTGAAAACTGAGATTTTTTGTATTTGGGAGAGCATGTGCTCTGTGTGACGTGTTTCAAATGGTGAAAGACACTTGTTCTAGGCAAATGATGCTAGAAAATTTCTTATGAATGCTTTCTTTGGCAATGTGTGCACTATTTTGTGAATATATACATGTTTCTGAGATAAGTTTGAAGGACTAACGTACCTTTGCTGTGCTTACCTGTAGGAGAGCAAATCAAGGGGACCCGCTGAGATAGTGGTGAAATTGTGGGCGAGGATACCTGACTTTGAGAAGGATGGCCACAACCCTAAGCAGCTAGTTGTGGCTACGGGTCTCCAATCCTTTGTTGAGGCTATCAGCAGAGGCGCTCATGTAACGACCAAGAGCAAGATATTGGTCCTAGCTCTTTCTGAGTTCTAGTGGGATACCACCCATAGCATTCACCTGGGCTGGGGAGATGCTACGGTGACTCCCGCTGATTTCACGGCTATTACAGGCTTGTGGTTCACTTATCCGCATATGACCTGGAGGGACCACATTTCTGACGCGGAGTTCAGGGACTATGTGGGGTTTGACATCCGTCTGAAGGGGCTAGGGATGGAGACTCGTTTGGTTGAGATTCAGGTCCTTGGGTGCATGGAGAGCTTTGCAGCCAATGACGTGACTGCTCACCAGCTTGCGAGGGCTTTCTTGTGGTTAACTTTATCCGTCACCATCTTCACTAATTCTGGGAAATTGGCGATGATTTGTTTATTGGATTCTTTGGATGATTTGGCTACTGATCGGGAGGTCTCTTGGGGTGAGGCCAGATTGGCGGAGCTTTATTTTTCTTAGTATTTGTACAGCCAGAACAAGGCTGCTTCTATGGATTGTTTCTCATTTGCTTTGGAGGTATTCTCATTCTTCTTTTATGTTCTTTCTTTTCTGTCCCCTCAGAAGTCATGAGAGAAAATAACCTTTATGTACTGACATGTAGGTTTGGTTTTGTGAGGTGATTGGGTTCTTTCCGTGGAACCAGCAGAGTGACCCCGCTACCTTCCCGGCTATGGTACGCTGGAGAGGTGAGGCTCGGGACAAGTTTAATGGGAAGACCTAGATCACCTTTGATTACAAGATGGTGAGGCCTGTCATCAATGGGGACAATTGTGAGGGGATGAGCTTCTACCCTTAGGGACAATATCCAGCGGCTCTGATGCGCGATGCTTTGGCCGTAACTCGGCAGAGGAGGTGGTTGATAGGCTTGACCTGTGATGTCATCTACTTGGGGGACCGCTTTTCTCGGCAGCATAGTCATGTTCCTCCTTTGGGCGCTATCACTCCTCATGATCCTCCTCCTTTCATGCTGCAGCCCAAGGATTGGTCAAAGGATGAGAGGGACATGTACAGGGTCGGTTTGGCAGCGGAGGACTACTTTGATCACGCCACCCCGTATGCCACCTTTATGGAGGAGCATTTGAGGAAGCCACAGAGGCTGGTTAAGATAGCTGCTGCTCAGGGGTACGGGGAGCCAGAGCCGACCGATCCGCCTGTTCCTTTGGCTCACCTATCTTATGTGGTGAATGGGGTGCCAAGGAGGCTGATGGTGCCCGTTCCCGACACGAGAGACGTCGAGTTTACTCTACCAGTTGACAGCACTGTAAGTAACTCTGGATTCTTTTTTTTTCTTTTTGGCTTTCACTTTTTCTTTTCTGTCCATGCTATTTCTGCAATTCTGGACCCTTTTCCTGGGATTTTTTGAGCTTTTTTCTTTCTCACAGGTCCCTGCACGCACTTATGACACCTTGGTGCGACAGAACAAGGGTTGGAAGCAGCTAGCTCGATCTCTCTTGAGGAAGCTGGCTTGCGCGTCGAGGGATGCGGGGAATTCGCAGGAGCCTAAGCGCAAGAGGATGCACGTCGGGAGTGTGACTTCTTCGTCATCAGCCTCAGGATGCCACTCGTCTTTTACCAGCGGTGTGCTTCGGGGGAAAGGGCCTAACACTGACATCTTGGAGCAGTTGGTAGAATAAGAGCATGTGCCCGTCAACTTGTCTGCCGTGAGCGACGATGAGGACTTGGTGTGGGACCCCGAATATTACGAACTGAGCAGCGATGAGGAGTCGAAGGCTTAGGGTCTTTTCTATCCGCACTTAGAGAGAGAGAGAGAGAAAACAAAAACAAATGATGGATGACAACAATTTGTATTTATTTTTTACTTAGGAGCCAATTGTGGCAAAGACATGTAATGATTTTTTTTTCTTATTATTATTTTGCTATTTTGTCATATTACTTGAGCCTCGGGGCAGTTTTTCACATGGAAAGGGGGCGGAAGTTGGGCCGAAATGTGTTATGATGGTGTATGAATGTATGAATGGTGTTTGGGAATGATTTTGTGTAGGTTTTTTGAGAAAGTGGGGTAAAAATCCCACTTGGGCAGCAGCTTTGGATGTTGCATATTTTTTTTCTGCAGCAGCGAATGAAGCCGCCCGGCTAGGCCCTGAGAAAATGAGGCCGCACGGCTGGGTCTTCTGCCTGGACTAATTTTCTGCAAATAAAACCAAGGAAGGGTCTTTATATCTCATTTCCCCTTTTGGCCTGTCTCAACTGATTCCAAAGTAGATTTTTAGCCAAGAAAATAGATGAGACCAATCATTTCCATGGAGAAACCGGTCCGATTGCAAAAGGGGAAAAAGGATCATTTTCTTTCCAACCTTCAGTCTTGGATGAGGTATAACTTTCAATCTCACAAGGGGCTTTTTGACAACACCTTCAAAATCAAATCTTTGTGGCATTTGAAGGATCTTCCACCCGATTGGGACCTTTTGAGAGCAGCAGCAAGATTTTGGGACGTCCGAAGACATGTTTACTCCTTTTCCTACAATGAGATCGTTCCCACCTTTGAGGATTTCTGAACATTGATTGGGGGTCCGGAAATTGAGGCTATTTTGATTCCTTTGGCCGGGGATTTACCAGTGATCCTAAAGCTGGCATCTTTTCTGCAAATTTCTCCGAAAGAAGCTGAAGGGATGATGATAGCTCCCGATAGGATCGACATTTCTGACATTCCGAGCAGATTCATGTCTCCGGGTAATGCTGAGACCACGATATCTATGGATGCTTTCATTCTCTGCATATTTTCTTTCCTTTTCACTGCTGAATCCTTTGGAGTGTGCCATAGCGGCCTTTTGGACAAGGTCAGAGATTGCAGTGCTGGGAGAGATATTGTCCCTCAGATTTTGGGGGAGACGCTGCACGGCTTTGATAGGATGGCCAGGGGGACCTTTTCATGCGGTCAGGGAGCCTAGCTGTACTGACTCTATGGTTACAGGAGAGGCTCAGGGCTTTACCTGGGGCTTTTCCAACTCAGTATCCTTGGGTAATTTCTCAGAGGGGTGCATCGAGACAGCAGGATCATGGTCACTGGGAGCTGATGATGGCTCAGCTGTCTACCTTGGATGTTCGTTGGTGGGTGCCTCATTGGAGATTGCAGACCCGTAGGACATTTCAAGAGTCCTACATAGTGAGGGTTCCAGGGTTATCCTTGTCGTCCTTCTACATTCCCCGCTTGGTGTCGAGACAGTTCGGGACCTTACAGGAGCCATTGGATGACTGGGAGGACATTCGCACCATGGAGGTGGCACCTTTAGACATGATAGGTCCAGATAGCTTTTCCTTTTTCTCGAGAGCACGGACATATGCCGCTTTTCCACCTGGGGCCATTCTCAAGAACAGGAAGAGTTTGACCACAGCTTACCTGCATTGGTATGAGAGGGAGATGGGGGCGACTCAGATTGTCTTGGGAGAGAGGCGCCAGGCCTTATTGGGTGCTGATAGTGAATCTAGAAGGGCTTTGAGAGAGGCCGAGGCAAAGGCTAGTCGCCATAACCAGTCAGATGATTTTATCAAAGACATGGAAGTCAGATATGAGAGACTATCAGAGATTTCTCCTCTCATCGAGGCTCAGCAAGAGGAGATAAAGACTCATGCCAGGGTAGAGAAGGCACTTATTGACACATGTTTGATCGAGGCTCCAGTGAGGGCGCCTGAGATAGGGATGAGGGAGACAGACATTATTGAGAAGAAGAGAAAGAACACTCGACGAGGTCGAGGTCGGGGAAAGAAGAACAAGGAGGACACTGCCGCTGACAATTGATAGACCTATTCTAAGCATCCACTTATTGCCTTTTGCAAACACATTAGTTCATAAGGTCTTTTATTGTATCTTTTGTCTTCGTAGCAGGTTAGGAGAGTCAAGAGTAGACCGTGCTTGAACTCATCAAGAAGTTTTTAATTTGTAAAAACAAGAGATATTATCTTAGAATTTTTCTAGACACGTTTCATGGAAATCTGAATGTCTTATTTATTGTTTAGACCGAACCATTTCTAGCTGCCTACGTTCCCCTTTCACAAAAAAGACTAAGGGGCTCAGGTCTCCGTAGTTCATTCTAATGAACTTTTTTGGATTTTGTTGTTTTTTTTTGTGCAACCCTGTTTTCTGCCTAGACCGCCCTTTTCAGGGTTTTCAGCCTAGCTGGGTATTACTCTTTTTGCAATATTTTTTCTTTTTTTTTGGTACGATCCTGTTTTCTGCCTAGATCGCCCTTTTCAGGTTTTTCAGCCTAGCTGGGTATTACTCTTTTAGCATTTTTTTTATTATTATTTTATATATATATATATATTTTTTATTTTAGACATAATAACGACGAAGCTTGTCACCGTTGACAGGGTGAACAAAAGGATTGCCATCCAGGTCTGCAAGCTTCATTGCTCCTCCCGATAGTATCTTCTGTACCACGTACGGGTCGATCCAAACTGGTTCCCACTTTCCTAGAGGGTTGTCTCTGGTAGGGGGCTTCTCTTTCAGTACCAAATCTCCTTCTTTGATGTCTCTAGCCTTGACCTTTTGTCAAATGCCCTGGCCATTCGCCTCTGATAGGCTCGAGTATGTTCCATGGATTTTAGCTTCCTTTCATCAAGTAGGGCGAGCTCATCATGTCGGCTGCGCAACCATTCTACTTCATTGATGTTGTTTTCCAAGAGGACTCTCAGTGACGGAATCTCCAACTCTACAGGCAGGACTGCTTCTATTTCGTAAATCAAGGCGAAAGAGGTTTCTCCCGTGGCTATTCTGATAGAAGTTCTGTAGCCCCAGAGTGCTAGATGTAATTTTTCGGGCCAGTCACGACCGTGAGTGGCCATCTTTCGGATGATTCTCTCAAGTATCTTATTTGCAGCTTCTACCACTCCATTGGTTTGAGGGGCGTGTGACTTTGAATTTTGACAGCAATCTATAGCAGTCTCCTTCAAAATGTGTCCCATTATCCGAGATGATCTCGTTTGGCACCCCATATCTTCACATGATATTTTCTTTGACAAACTGGGCAACCTTCTTGGAAGTGAGGACCTTATAAGACTTTGCTTCCATCCATTTCGTGAAATAGTCCACTGCCACTAACATAAACTCATGCCCGTTGCTTCCGACTGGGGCTATCTTCCCAATTACATTAATGCCCCAAGTTGCAAACGGCCAAGGCATCGTCATGCAGTACAGGTCATGAGGCGGGAGATGATTAAGGTTGGCAAACCGCTGGCACTTGTCACATTCTCGGACATGCTGAATACAGTCTGTTTCCATGGAGATCCAGTAGTAGCCCATTCTGAGGATCACTTGCATTAATGCTCTGGCATTCATGTGAGGACCGCAGGGACTATTATGGACTTCATTCATTAGCTCTCTTGCTCTTTCTTTGGTGACACACAGTAGGAGTGGTCCTTGGTATCACTTTTTGTACAGATCGCCTCCTAGAATGACAAAGTAAGAGGCCAGTCACTTCAAAGCTTGCAATCTTTTGGCTTTGATGCCTTCCTTTAGCTTACCTTCTTCGTCTCTGAATGTTGATTCCCCATCTTTGAGATACTGGTAAACTTGATTGTACCAAGGTTCCTTGACGAGTTTAGGTCCCACTTCTATTTCACAACAGAAGGCTGGTGCTTCCCTTCTACCCACTCTGAATTGTTTTACTGCCTTTCCCTCGTGGATCTCTACCAATGTGGCTAGAGTAGCTAAGGCATCTGCAAATCTATTCTTGTCTCTTGGCAGATAATGGAAGGTTACTTCTCTGAATTGCTCTGTCAATTCTTCCATATAGGCTTGATACTTATGTAGGTTAGGATCCACAGTCTTCCACTTGTTTGAGAACTGGTTAATGATCAGGGCTGAGTCTTCGTAGACCTCGAGTTCCTTAAAATTTCTTTCTGGCGGCCTCCAAACCGGCTATACAGGCTTCATACTCTGCCGCATTATTTATGACAGAGAAGTTCAGCTTGACGGCTATTGGCATATGCTCATCTTTTGGGTCTACCAATAACATTCCTATGCCATTTCCCCTTTTGTTAGCAGCTCCATCGAAGAAGAGTTGCCATCGATTCTCGGGCTCAACAATGAAAATCCCCTCATCCAGAAACTGGGGTTCAGGTCCTCGGTCCTCATTACTAGGAAAACTTGCCAGATGGTCTGATAGTGCTTGACCCTTGATTGCCTTTCTTGTTACATAGTTGATGTCAAACTCTGCTAGGAAAAATGACCACTTTGCCAGGCGCATTGAGAGGGAAGGTTTTTCATAGATATACTTGATGGGGTCCATTTTTGAGACCAAATTTATCGAGTGAGCCTGCATGTAGTGCTTCAGTTTCCCGACTACCCAGACTGGTCCTGTACAGGTCTTTTCACACGTCGGGTAATTGAGCTCACTCTCTTGCAGCTTTCGAGTCACAAAGTAAATGGCATTCTCTACCTGTGAATCTTTCATTTCCTGGGCCAGCATAGCCCCAACTGCCGTGTCGGTGATCATGAGATAGAGCAGAATAGGTTTCTGTCTATGCGGGGGGCATAATATCGGGGGATTCACTAGGTATGCCTTAATTTTGTCAAAGGCATCCTGGAATTCTTCATTCCATTCTGTATCGACGTTCTTTTTTATAAGCTTGAAGATGGGCTCACTCATGGTTGTCAGCTGATTGACGAAACGGCTGATGTACTGCAACTTGCCCATAAATCTTTTGACTTCTGTCTGGGATCGAGGTGGCCTCATGTCCATAATGGCTTTGATCTTCCAGGGGTCGGATTCAATGCCTCACTCTGTGACCATATACCCAAGTACTTTTCCTTTTGTCACTATAAAGGTGCACTTTGCAGGGTTGAGCCTCATAGAATGCTTTCTTAACCGCTCAAAGAACTTTCACAGATCAACAAAGTGTTGTCCATCTGCGCCTTTGGAATGGATAATAATATCGTTGACATAGACCTCAATTTCCTTGTGTATCATGTCATGAAAAAATGCATTTGCTACCCTTTGATACCTAGCCCCAGCGTTTTTTAACCCAAAAGGCATCACCGTGTAACAGTATGTCCCCCATGGCATGGTGAAAGCTGTCTTTTCCTGGTTCTCTTCTGCCATCTTGATCTGATTGTAGCCAGCAAAACCATCAACGAACGACTTGACTTCGTAGTTGGCCGTGGCGTCTACCAAAATGTCTATGTTTGGCAACGGGTAGTCGTCTTTGGGACTGGCTTTGTTTAGATCCCGGAAATCCACACAGCAGTGTACCTTCCCGTTTTCTTTAGTCACAGTCACGATATTAGACAACCAGGTAGGATATTCAATGACCATTGTAGACACCCCATTCTGAACACATCGGAACATACTTATACCACTCTAAGTCTCGCTTTGAGTCAAGAAGTAGAAATCCACCATTTCGTCATGTTTCGTTAAGTTTTGACTAACTACCGTTAGTTTGGGACTAAACTGCATACGAGATAACGAGGAAAGGACAAAAGCTGTCCACAGGGAGCAATATCTCGCCGCGAGATGGCGTGTCTCGCGCGAGATATCCCCCTCTACTGCAGATTGCAGCAACGACGGTTCCCTCGTCGATTTCAACCTCTTTTTCGAGATAAAACTTTATCTCTCCGGCCAACCAATGGGAGAAGAGGTCTAGAACCATCTGATAGGGTTTTAACTCTCCACTTCTTCATATCCAAACTCTATAAATACTTGGTGACTTCCAAGGTTCAAGAGGTCGAAGAATTTTCACAACACACACATTTTGTTGGTTTCTCTCCTTGAAAGAATCCTACAAAATCACCCTAAAACTCACCTCATAGTTTGTTTGTCAACCTTGTTGATAAACAAGCATCAATCTCCAAACCAAGGACCGAGGCGAAGCTCGTCCGTGTGAAGGGTCGACTCTAAACTTGAGTCGAAACTCGCCCAAATCACCTCACGCAAGGTAATCCCTAAACTTCCTTCTAATTGATTGTTAGAGTGGTATAAGTCCATAGAATCTAGGATCGGCCTAGAGCCTCTCCAAATCATGGAGACGGTCTCGAAGCAATCGATTCTACATTCCGTTTGACCTCGTCAAATGGACCTTTATTTGTAGTATTTAGATTAGTTTTTTTACTTCTTCTTTTAAAAACCTCTCTTTTCTTTAGCAAGACCGATCTCCGGATTGGGTGAAATGGATGCCTTCTAAACCTACCCATTTCATAACCTAAGCCCCGAACTCAAATCTCTTTCAAATGGTTTTTCTATGTTTCCAATCAAATAATATAGGTGGCGACTCAAAAAAAATAAAAGGAATAAGAATTTCTTTCTCACAACGCTACGGTTGGCGACTCATTAGGGACCGAAAATTAAGAGGCTTAAACTTGCGTCAAAATTAAAAGAGAGGTTTTCAAAAAATTAGTAAAATTCAAATTTTTTGCTCTCAGATGAAGCTTATCTCAAGCGGCGAGATATCATATCTCGCGCGAGATATGGCTTCGGCAATCTGGTTGTTTTACGGTTTCTCCTGTTCATCCCGTGGTCCAAGACGAGGGTCGAACACGCAAGGGGATCCCGGGATTCATTATCTCGCAGAGTTCTCGCATCTTAAGGCCTCCCTTAAAATGTAGAACTCGGACCTTTATTTTCCTTAAATAATTGATTATTATTTATGAGCGCATGTGATTGGGTTTTTATTTAATTAAAGTCCGGTCCGAGTGGGGATTCGGGAGTTGTAAATTAAATTATTTATCTCTCTTTATCTCTCTTTATGTGGAACTACGACGGCTGAGTCTTCCTAAATTGGGAGAAACGTAGGCAACCACTTGGTGCGGCCACTATCTGTTTTCTCTTTTGACTTTCAAAAAAAAAACTTCCTATTTTACTCTATCACATAGATTGACTATCACACACGCGCACTCATACTATAAGCTGTCATTGCACTACATACCCTCTATAAACCCGGGACCCACACTAAGGACGGATGGCGGTAACCACCTAGTCGCGGTCTCTCCGAAGTTGGACAATCCCACTCCGCGTATTCAATCCACTTAGATTGTCATATCGCGGGAGCCTAGCCTTCAAGCCACTGGATCGCCACATTCTCATGTAGATTGACTTTTTAGGATCACTCCGTGACCAGGTCGGTTTTGACTCGGTGATCTTTTCTTGTTTTTGATCAAAACAAAGCCATGCAAAATTGACAATAAAGAAGGATTCGGAAAAGTCCCTTCGGAAAAAGTCCTTCGGAAAAAGTCTCTTCGGAATGACCCTTTCGGATGTCCCTTCAAAAAAATGTGCTCCTTGACAAAAAACAATCTTACATGGCTTTGCTTTACAAAAATCGGATTGATTGCTTAGTCGTTAGGTTCTGATAAAGGCCTTAGAAACCCCTCAAAACGGACTTTCCGTTCCGACCAAAAATTAGGGCTAAATAAAAATCGACTTTCCGTGTGATTATCTCGCGCGGGATTACTAATCTCGCACGAGATAATGTTCTGTCTGCTGGATTTGAGCACGAGCCATTTAAGCACCTTCCACTCGTTGGGGCTAGATCCCGATATCTGCATATCTTACGTCGGTTTTCCGAAGCTACTCAACTCCAAGACTCCCAACACAATGTCGACATCGACAACATTCCGGGAAATGAGACCTGTCCAGAAAAACAACCACAAACTTCTGGAAGAAGCCAATGATCGCCTAGAAGTACAAGCTTCCCAAATCCACACTCTCGTGGAAGAAATTCAAGAGCTTAGGGCTGCACTAGCCAACAAAGAAAAGAAGAAGAAAAATGACTCTTCCTCCGGAGAAGAGGAGTCATACACTAAAAGGGCCAAGGGTCGCCGCAAAAGCAAAGGCAAGAAAAAGAGGTATGAGTCTAGCTCATCATCTTCCTCATCCGACAATGAGAGCTGCACATCCAAGAAAGAAAGCAAGGGGGAAAGCAAGAATGAACCCCTTACCATGGCCATGCTAGAAAAGAAACTTGCATCCCTTGATGTGAGTAAGGGAGCCACGCTCTCCATTGATTACGATACCCTTCGTCAGTCTATGTCAAAGCTTCCTAGAAAGTACAAGACACCCGACATTGCAAAATTCAATGGCACCACCTGTCCCAAATCACATTTGGAGACCTACTCTTGGGCCATGCTACCTATGGGTGTTGATGACAACCTGTTAGCCCAATGCTTTCCACAAACTCTCGATGGTGCTGCTAGAGATTGGTATATGACCCTCCCACTCTCAACAAGACTGGACTGGCCACTTGCTAGTTGCACCTTCCAAAAGCAATACGAGGACAACTCCACTTATCGCACCACTAGGAGGGATCTTGAGCAAACCAAGCAACTTCCGAACGAGTCCTTCACAGATTTTGTCAAAAGGTGGAGAACTAAGCTAACCGAAATCGTTGATAGGCCCAGCCTAGACGAGCAAATTCACATCCTCATACAGTGCCTTAGAGAGGAATATCAAGACAAGCTAGCCGGCAACTACTTTCCTAGCTTCGTCGAACTTCACAAGTCGGGCATACGGTTAGATGACCTCATCAAACAGAAAAGGGAAGCCAAGAAAGAAAGTGGATTCCGCTACAACAAGAGCTCTTCTTCCTCCTCCAAACCCAAGGATGCATCTGTCAATGCCATTGTCTTCAATCATCCCGAAAACGGTAAGTACTCTGCAGTACCTCCACCACAAAAGAAGAAGAAAGATAGGCATTATGACAAGCTTGAAGGGATCACCCAAGAAGAACTCTTCGAAGTACTTGTCAAGAATGGGAAAATCAAACCAAGAGAAGGCGAACCTCCAAAGAAAGATCTCCCCGCCAACCATGCTCATCACCTCTTCTGCAAGTACCACAACTTCACCGGTCACGACACCAACTCTTGCTTCCACTTGAAAGACGTCATCCAAGATTTGTTTGACGATAAAGAGATAGGGTTACCAAATGTTGTTACTAATCCTTTGCCAAACAATGAGGTCAATTTAATAGAGATAGAAAGTAGCTTCGAGGACCCTACTCGTCTAGCCACAATTGTGGACGAGAGCCCTCTTGAATTTAATGAATCTTCTTTCTGTTATATGATGTCTTGGGAGGAAATCATAGAACAAAAGGAAAAAGGGTCTAAAACAGTCAACCTACTCACACGATCCGGTCGTGTGATCACCAACAAAGACCCAAGGGATGAAAATCCTCCAAAACAAGCTAAAGCCTCATCGCCAAGTGAGCCGGAAGACCCTCTCTTAACTCAATTGAAAAAGACACAAGCAAATATCTCGGTTTGGGACCTCATAGGAGCATCTCACAAGCACCGTGAGATGTTGAAAAAGGCATTGGCTCAAATGACCATTTCCTCAGAAGCGACACCCGAAGAGCTCACTCAAATGATTGGCCAAGTGCAGTTTGGCAACGTCATCACTTTCACTGACTTGGACCTCCCATCCTATGGGAACAATCATCATGAGGCCCTTTACATAACTGCTAAGGTGAATGGGTACCGAATGCCACGCATTTTGGTTGACAATGGTTCTGCAATCAATGTCCTCCCGAAGAAAGCCTTATCATCATTAGGCCTCACCCACAAAGACCTCAAGCCATCCGGGCATACTGTAAGGGGGTACGATTGTACTGCTAGAACCGCTCTGGGATAAGTTGTAATACCTATAGAAATGGGACAAGTCACTATGAGCATCGAATTTCAAGTCATCGACATCCCGGCATCCTTCAACTTGCTACTTGGTCGCCCTTGGCTACATGACATAGGGGGTGTGCCCTCCTCCTTGCACCAATGCGTCAAGTTCAGACACAACAACACTATAGTCACCATACACGGAGAGATGGTCACTGCTAGTCCTATCCTCGAAGTACAACATAGCACTTCGATTTCCTGTTCGGTGGTTTTGAGATCGAGAAAGAAAGCACGCGTGAACGTCATAGACACTTGCAACGAAAACGACTACTCAAAGGCACTTAGGTTTTCGGAAGCCTTCCTGCCCTGGAGAATGATGCTAGCAAAAGGGTACTTCCATGGATTGGGGCTTGGAAAGCACTTACAAGGAATAACGGAACCACCACCGGTCCCCCTGCCTCACACAAAGCATGGACTAGGATACGACATCTCCATCCACGATGAAGATGACATAGAAGAGTGGGGCTTCACTCAAATCAAGTGGGAAGGAACCTCGTACAAAGACTGCAACGACCCAAAGTTCAAGGATTGCAACCTCAAACCATATCGGAGGACACTCAATGGCTATTTTGTTCGAGAAGGGGAAACTATTCCCTACTTTATCTTTTCAGAACCATGGGTCGATGATAAAGGAAAGCGCCAACCGGGCTTTGAAATCTTGATGGCTGCGATGCTTCTCCCGGATGAAACAGAATCCGTCCCACTAATCCCTAATGATTTGTCGGGCACGAAGGCAGAAATGACAAGCGAATGGGACTTTGTGTTGGGAGAATACATGCTACGACAGTTCCAAGACCTGTGCCGGTTAGAAGACAGCCAGATTCATGCAATATCCAAGGGGGACGCTCCAACTACCGACTACACAAGACTAATACAGAAATGTGATAAGCCAATTCTAAACTGGCACGTCACCGGAGGACCAGTTGTTGATGAAGACTTCATGATCAAAGAGCTTGGTTGCACTCCCCACCCTCGCAGGAAGATAGGCCCTACAACTTTTACATTAGAAGCAGGCTCCACCTCCGATGAACTCACTCAAGAGGAAATCGAGGCGGTGGCTGAACATGTATTCCCTTACTTCCTTAATGAAATCTTTGATCTTTCCGAGTACCCTGAGATTGCTAACATCGTAAATGATGAATTAACTAATAATAATCAATATAACGAACACGTTAATAATGAATCATACGATGAGATAGATCAAGATAACAAACAAATCTTAAAAGAATTAGCTAAGCAAGTAGGTCGTTGTGGAAAGAATGGCCCCGTTGACGACGAAGAAATGCAAACAGTTAATCTTGGGACAACAGGAGACCCCAGAGAAACAAAGATCGGCGGCTTCTTCAAGGGGGAAGACAGAGAAACCTTGACCCCGCTCCTCGGAGAATATGTCGACGTATTCGCTTGGTCCTACAAAGATATGCCGGGTTGAATCGTTCGGTTGTAGAACACAAGATACCACTGCTACCCAACGCCAAGCCGGTCAAGCGAAGCTACGCGAGAATCAAGCCGGAATGGTCAATGCAAGTGAAAGAAGAAATCATGAAACTCTTGAATGTATTGTTCATCAAAGTGATTGAATATCCGGAATGGTTAGCAAACACAGTGCAAGTAGCCAAGTCGAACGGGAAAATACGAGTCTGTGTTGATTTCAGAGACTTGAACAAGGCATCCCCTAAAGATGACTTCCCGCTACCAAACATAGACATGTTGGTCGATGCCACGGCGGCATACGAGGTCCGCTCATTCGTCGACGGGTTCGCGGGGTATAACCAAATCCTCATGGCGAGAAGAGGACCAGCCACAAGACGGCATTCACCACACCTTGGGGACGTTACGCTACACGGTCATGCCGTTTGGTCTCAAGAACGCCGGGGCTACCTATCGAGAGAAGCGATCACGATACTATTCCACGACATGATCCATAAAGAAATAGAGGTATATGTGGACGACATGATTATCCACTCGAAAGGGACAGATGGCCAACACTTGAGAGATCTCGAGAAAATTCTTCAATCGGCGAGACAGACAAAATGAGACTCAACCCCGCCAAATGCTCATTCGGAGTAGTCAAAGGGAAAGACTTGGGATACATGGTCACGAACGCGGCATAGAAGCGAGATCCCGCCAAGATAAAGGCCATCACAGACATGCCTCCACCCGGACACGAGAAAGAAGTAAAGGGATTCATGGGCAGACTCCAATATATCAGTCGATTCATTAATCAACTGACTACAATGTGCAACCCCATCTTTAAGCTGCTTAAGAAAAACGCACCTCAAGAGTGGACCGAAGAATGTCAAGAATCATTCGAGGAAGTTAAGCACTACTTGACTTCCCCACCTATCCTGGTTCCACCACACAAGGAGAAGCCCTTGAGGTTGTACCTCACAATCACAGACAACGCATTAGGGGCTATGCTTGCTCAAGAACAGCCGGCCTCGCACACGAGAAAATGCCATCTACTTTGTCGGCCCGCAGATTCCAAGGCAGTGAAATCAACTACTCTCCACTCGACAAGTCATGCGCTGCTCTCGTCTGGGTATCACAAAGGTTAAAGCACTATATGGAAGCCTTTCCAGTCTGTCTCATCGCAAAGATGGATCCACTGAAATATATCCTAGACAAATCAAATTTGTCTTCGAGACTAGCCAAATGGTACTTCATGCTCGCGGGGTATGATATCACTTACGTCACTCAGAAATCCGTCGAGAGGAGTGTATTCGCAGATCAGTTGGCCGAATTTCCTTGCGACGAAGTGAAGGGGAAGACCCGCGATTCCACGATGAGGACATCCTAAACATAGAAGAAAATAAGTGGCAATTATTTTTCGATGGCGCAGCCAACAAGAGAGGGTTTGGCATCGGAATGTTATTGGTAGACCCTAACGACATTTACACTCCACTAGCAGTACGTCTTGACTTTGACGCCACCAACAATACCGCAGAATACGAGGCTTGCATAGCGGGGCTTGAGGCAGCCCTAGAACGCAACGTGACTGAACTCGAGGTATTCGGGGATTCCCAATTGATCATCAATCAGACATTAAAGAAGTGGAGGGTCCAAGATCCAACCCTTCAAAGATATAGTGCCCACCTCCAAGAATTGGCGCATCAATTTCAAGATGTTTCATTCCACTATCTCCCCAGAGACAAAAATCGGTTTGCGGACGCACTAGCCACACTTGCTTCTTTGGTCGAAATCCCTAAAGGAAAAGCAGTTAAACCCTTCAAGATAACACGGCGTGCAACTCCTGCATACTGCGCCGTTATAGATCTTCACGACTGCAAAGACAAATGGTTATCCAAAGGTGCCGCTGTTGAACACTCCGAAGGAAACCATGGTACCACGACATTTGGCATTTCATCCTAGATGGAACCATCCTACAGAGACAGACAGAAGACTCGGATCGCCCTTAAGAGGTTGGCTGCCAATTACGTCATCACGGCTGGCCGTTTATTCAAAAAACATCCCCAAGGAAACCTCCTTTGCGCCACCAAGGAAGAGGCCCAAGAAATAATGGACCATGTTCATCAAGGCATATGTGGAACCCACATGAGCGGAAACATGCTCGCCAAAAGATCATCGAGACAAGGGTACTTTTGGTGACCATGGAAGCCGACTGTACCAAAATGGTCAAAAAGTGCCAAAAGTGTCGGATACACGCCAATCTTCGGCATGCACCGCCTTCCTTGCTGTACCCAATGACTTCACCTTGGCCGTTCTCTACATGGGGGATAGACGTGATTGGAAAGATCACACCCGAGGAGCCAACGGACACTTGTTTCGTCCTAGTAGCCATCGACTATTTCACTAAATGGGTCGAGGCCGCCTCCTACAAAGTTACGAATGCCGAGAAAGGTTGCGAGACTTCATCAAGCACAACATCATCGCCGATACGGGGTTCCACAAGAGATGATATCCGATAATGGGTCACACTTCGAGAAGGAAACCAATCGCCTACGGCCAGAGTACAAAATCACGAGACACAAGTCATCTCCTTATAGGCCTCAAACAAACGGAAAGGGCTTGATTGAAGCCGCGAACAAAACAATCGAGACTATCATCGAAAAATGACAGTCCTTTGGAAAAGACTGGCCCGACAAGCTACCGTTCGCACTATGAGGGTACCGCACTTCAGTCCGAGCAGTGCAGGGAAACTCCTACGCCCTCACATTCGGGATGGAGGCTGTCTTACCGATAGAATTGGAAATACCATCACTAAGGGTTCTCCTAGAAAACCAAGTGAATGAAGTCGACTGGCTAGAAAGCAGATACGAAGAGCTAGCCCTGTTGGATGAAAGAAGGTTGAAAGCAGCCGAACACACTCAAGCTTACCAAAGAAGAATGGCAAGAGCTTTCAACAAAAAGGTCAAGACAAGGAACATCAGAGTAGGCGACCTGGTGCTCCGTGAGCATCGTCCCGGACCTTTCAACCCATTAGGCAAGTGGGGACCAAGGTGGATAGGACCCTACATTGTGAAGAAGATATTCTCTGGGGGAGCCCTTCGGTGGTAGACTTAGACGGAGATCAACTACCGAAGCCGGTCAACATGGACAAGCTCAAGAAGTACTTCGCGTGACTTGGCCTCCTTAAAACAAATCGCTCGCTAGGTTGAAAATCCCGGAAAGGACGACCTAGGCAAAAATTAGAGCTAGCACAAGAAAAGAAGCCCGCTAGATCGAAAACCCGAAGGGGCGGTCTAGGCAAAAGAAAGGGTGTGCATAAAAAAAAAAAAAAAAGGGGGGGGGGGGCTTTATCTCGCGCGAGATTACTCTACGGCCTGGAGCCATATTTTGTCCTTTTCTCAAAAATGAACTACGTTGGACCTGAGCCTCTTGTTTAATTGCTGTAAAAGAGGAACGTAGGCAGTCTTCGGGTTCGGTCTAATCAAATAAATAAATCAAAGTTGTCCCTTTTATTAATCAATGCATTTCATTAATGATAATAGGGAAATCCTAACCACAACGACTAATTTGCTAAGCTAACAAACTTGAAAAAAAAAAAAATACTAATAAAGCAGAAACAATTGATCTATCAAAGCAATCTCTTGGTACTCCTAAAGATCTAGCCTTTCATTAACTTGGTTGGCCGGCGGACATGGTCTCCACCGTCGTCGTGATCCTCCTTGCGCTTTGAGCCTCTCAAAGCAGAACATCCCTCGAGACGATCAAAGACAGATTCCGACAGTCTCTTGAAGACATGAGGCCTGTCCAAAGCTTGCGTCTTTCCAGGCATTCCCTTGCCTCGCCTCTCGTACCAATCCCCATCAAGAAAATCTTGAGTAGGATCAGTTCGCACATTAGCAGGATCAGACTGAGCCTCGCTCCTTCTCAAGATATTGCTGGATACAAAAGAATCTCTTAGCAGTGAAAGCCGCAAGTCATCAATCTTCTCTGCACTAGGATGACCGGTATGGAGGAACCAATCCAAATATTTGTCGAGACGGGGAAGATGCTTGCATTGAAAGTCCGAAGGTTCGACCAACGGTCCCGATTAGTTCCTACACCCCATGCTTGAGCTAGCACTGCGCAAACTCTACACCAATATAAGACACTACACGATAAGCTCCTTCGAAAAGATAAGTGTCTGGCTGTGACCAAGCGACGGAGCACCCGCTTGGAAAAGTCAAAGGAGGAATTTCGCAAGCCCGGAAGAACAACCACATCAAAACCCTTGGTATTGGCAATATACTTGTTCAACCTCCAATAAGGTGGACACCGAGAGAATATCGGCGGTTTCGGTCTTCGCAATCGGCTCGGCCCATTCATCATTGAAAGATCTTTGATTAACAACTTTCGTGTATGATATGTAAAAGGAGAATATTCCAACGGGGGACCTATCAACTTGAGATGCTCCCTAAGCCAAATAGTCAACAGGAGGGGACTCCCTTGAGTCATGATGCCAGTCCTATGCAGCTCATCAAGACCATGAAGGGTCTCACCCAAGATTAGCGGAATAATGTTCCTAGAACGTTTCCTAGCCTGCAGAACAACTTCCACCAGTTAGGAATCACGCAAGCCGTCGCCTCATCACCCACCAAAAGACCTGCATAATCATCCTCTGGAATAGAGTGGGTGGGATACATCGACCTCGGCGGATCCGCCGACACCCTGTATGATAGTCTACCCCGGCCATGCTGTGGGAAGACCCGCTCACCAAGGTACATGGTATCTCCCTCCAAAGACGCCGGCATCCTCGCATCCGGTAGCATCCCAAGCTCGATGCACCTCCGGCTCAACGGGGTCCAAGGATATAGGCCCGGCCTCTCGTACTCAAAGGTGTCCAGCATGGCCCGCCTCACTTGCCACCGTCAAGGTCCAATCCTGGTCCTCCTCCTCATCAACGGTCCGGTTCGGGTGGCTCCGCCTCGATATCCGGAAACAAAGGGGCCCGGCTCTCCAACTCAAACTTGTACAGCCCAAGAACGGCATAGCCCCATATACGCACAAAGAAAACGAGATCAAATTCGGTATGAAACACGAGCAGAGCATACGGACGAGAAAACGAAACGAATCAAGAGCATACCTCCCGGGCATAAGAATACCCCGACGGGAGTCCTTGGTATTCCTACATGCCTCATCCATGGCATATGGTAGGCTAGCCCCGCCGAGCCCCAATCATAGCCGCTCACTTCATCCAGTTAACCGACAAGCGTAACAAAGAAAGACGGGCCGTAGAAGAATGGTTCAAAAATAGTCTCGAAAGGATATACCGTAGGCACCCCTCACCAACCGATCAATACTCACATTCGGCTTCTCCGAGTAGTCCTCAATCGGCCAGGAGGGGTGTCAACTCATCGGCATACCCCTTAACCTGTTAGGGGAAACCAATCAAGCGCCTCCACGCCGGCTGGACTCGAGGGCTTATAATTCGGAAACTTCGGCGGGGATCGCCAATGAACTCTAACCCCGTGATAGCAAGAAAATCGGTCGGAGTCATAGTCGCTTCCCGAAGCGCAAGTGAACGGTGTGGGTAGCGTCCCACCACCTCTCCCGAATAACTGCCCGGAGAACTTGGGAGTCCGCCTTATCCCGAAGATTGTCAACAAAAGTCAACAAACCCGTTTGGGCCACCCTAGCTCGGACGCCGTCAAGATCCTTGATCTTGTCCCACACCGCCTAGCCATTTTCGGACTCCCCGACAGTTCTTAATTGGCTTGTATGACCTAAAACGAGAGGAAAAACAGAGAGGGCAACATTAGAAATCATTCCAAATCAAGAAATCAATGAAATAGAAGAAATTTTTCATTGAGGCATTTCATCGAACACTTGGCGTGCGTACAAGAAAAGCTTGCCCAAGGATGTCAATCATAATCTGAATCAACCTCTCCTACAATCCATGATGTGTAGGAGGCTCATACGCACACAATGCAACAACAAGCATCCGAAGGAATGCACAAAATTAAAGCATGCAAGGGGAACCTAGCTCTAAGCACAAACATGAACAAAAGGCCATTGAGAGATTTTTTGAATTCAAGGGAAAGGGGATTCAAATCAATGCAATACAAGAAACAAGAGGTGAAGATAGAGTTCTTACCAAGCCCTCCCGGACAGCGGTAGAGATGTGGGCGTGCCTATCGAATGTGAGATCATCGCGGGGATAATCCTTCCCTAGTAAATAACTCCCCAAGATAGGATTCTTTGTTCTTGAGCCATCGATTATGGAAGGAGGAGGGATCGAGAATGGATTAGGGGGAGAATCACCAATCAAATCCACGAAAAAATTGCAAAGAAAGCGACCTTGGCTTGAGCTAGGGAGGGAATTTTGGAAAAGATGTTTTCAAAATAAACAAGAGTTGCTGTTTATATGCCTGACGGTAGATATCTCGCGGCGAGATAAACCTTCTCGGAAAGGACAAAATTGTCTCGACAATAAGCGTCTACGCAACGTCAAAGTTCAAAATATTGACACATTTACCCTTGGAAATGATAAACTAGCAAGGAAACGTGGAAAACCGACACCGCAAGTCACGGAGCAGGCCAAGCGTGACGCCCGCATAATCGCCGATGCGGCACCGGTCGCCCGAGATCCGAGTGGTCCACAGATCAACTCAATCCACATGATTCGAGTCCGGAGGTGGATCGTCATCAAAAAGCTCGGTCCAACGCCCAAACAGGTGGATCATCATCAGGAAAAGCCCGGTCCAACGCCCAGACAGGTGGATCGTCAAATCAAAAAGCTCGGTCCAACGCCCAAACAGGTGGATCGTCATCAGAAAAAGCCCGGTCCAACGCCCAAATAGGTGGATCGTCATCGAAAAAGCCCGGTCAACGCCCAACGCAGGTGGATCGTCGGGCAAAGCCCGATTCAACGCCCAAACGGGTGAATCGTCATCCCAACAACAAAAGCCCGATTCGGAGCCCGAAAGGCGAATCGTCACAAAACCGACAGGAATCGAGAGGGCCGGACGGGTAAGCCTTTGTGTTCTAACATAATTCCCACGGAGTTCGGAGCCGGACAGTGAATCTTGAGACAGGCAGTATATTCGTAATTGGGTCTTGATTTGATTCCTCGGTATGAATTTACCTTTTCGAAAACAAAATCTCCGCGATTTTCAAATAATTTTCAAAATACCTAAAGCGACCTTTTCGTGTTTTGGAGTCGAACTACGTTTTGGTCCGCGATTCTCCGATAGAGATACGTGGCGGCCATGCGGCACGACCATCCCGATGTTCAGAATGATGTCTTTTCTATCGACGACACTTCTTCTTTCATAAGACACTCGTCGCCGAGGGCTCTGTAGACACCCCATTCTGAACACATCGGAACATACTTATTCCACTCTAAGTCTCGCTTTGAGTCAAGAAGTAGAAATCCACCATTTCGTCATGTTTCGTTAAGTTTTGACTAACTACCGTTAGTTTGGGACTAAACTGCATACGAGATAACGAGGAAAGGACAAAACTGTCCACAGGAGCAATATCTCGCCGCGAGATGGCGTGTCTCGCGCGAGATATCCCCCCTCTGCAGATTGCGGCAGGTTCCCTCGTCGATTTCAACCTCTTTTCGAGATAAAACTTTATCTCTCCAGCCAACCAATGGGAGAAGAGGTCTAGAACCATCTGATAGGGTTTTAACTCTCCACTTCTTCATATCCAAACTCTATAAATACTTGGTGACTTCCAAGGTTCAAGAGGTCGAAGAATTTTCACAACACACACATTTTGTTGGTTTCTCTCCTTGAAAGAATCCTACAAAATCACCCTAAAAACTCACCTCATAGTTTGTTTGTCAACCTTGTTGATAAACAAGCATCAATCTCCAAACCAAGGACCGAGGCGAAGCTCTGTCCGTGTGAAGGGTCGACTCTAAACTTGAGTCGAAACTACGCCCAAATCACCTCACGCAAGGTAATCCCTAAACTTCCTTCTAATTGATTGTTAGAGTGGTATAAGTCCATAGAATCTAGGATCGGCCTAGAGCCTCTCCAAATCATGGAGACGGTCTCGAAGCAATCGATTCTACATTCCGTTTGACCTCGTCAAATGGACCTTTATTTGTAGTATTTAGATTCGTTTTTTACTTCTTCTTTTAAAAACCTCTATTTTCTTTAGCAAGACCGATCTCCAGATTGGGTGAAATGGATGCCTTCTAAACCTACCCATTTCATAACCTAAGCCCCGAACTCAAATCTCTTTCAAATGGTTTTTCTATGTTTCCAATCAAATAATATAGGTGGCGACTCAAAAAAAAAAAAAAAAAAAAGGAATAAGAATTTCTTTCTCACAACGCTACAACCATGAGGAATCCTACCCACAGCATCTTTTTAATTTCCACCTTGACCTGCAGAGACCATTCTGGCTTAATTTTCCTTAGCTTCTATTTCACAGGCTTGGCATCAGGTGTCAAAGGGATCCTGTGTTCTACAATCGAGCTGTCCAGCCCCAGCATGTCCTTGTAAGACCAGGTGAACACATCCACATACTCTCTGAGCAGATCAACCAGTATGTCCCGTTCGGCCCCTTGAAAGAAGTTCCGGAACTGTGTATCTTTAGGTTCTTTGATAGTACCCAGGTTAACACTAGTTAAAACCTCCTCGGCAGCTTGGGCATGATTTTCCTCTTTATCAATAACCTGCTTAAAGATTTCTTTAATGTATTGTTCATTTAGTATGTTTGCATCTTGTTCAAATGAATCATTATTAAATGTTGTTAGATTATTAGTTAATATATCATTTGTTATGTTGGAAATAAGGGGTTACTCAGAAAGATCTATCATTTCATTTAATGCAAAGGGAAAGATGACATTGGCGACATACTCATAATCTTCAGGCGTGAGGCCATCAGATGACTCTGAGGACTCAAACTCAAAGACTCCTTACTCTAGACACTCTTAACCCTATAATACTAATGACAATGTGTTTGACTGGACTAGACAGGGGAATACTCTTCATTGTTGCTGCCTAGGGGAGAAGCAAATTTTTCGGCGATCCAATCCTAATGTGCATCCTCCAAACAATTGTCGCAGTCACAGACATCATACCCAAAGTGGAGCTTCGGTTGAGCTGGTGAAGCTTCCTTTTTGAATTTGATCACATTCAGTTGCATCTCTGGAGTTCCGAGGCCAATTACACTTTCGGCATCTGAGAGGCAACTTTCTCCGTCATCGGAGTCTTCTTGGTCATTCATTCTTCTTTCCACATTTCTCCAGGCTGGTGGTTGGGACTGATCCTCTTGAGCAGTAAGGGCCATCACAAACACGTTATGTTTACCATGGGTGATGAAAGGCTCTGGGGAGACTTCGACCATCATAGCTTGATTTACTTCGGCCTCACAATCTTCACAAGTGAGTTTTTCCTCTGTAATCTTGACTATAGTAACTGGCTCGATGTTGCCGAAAAGAGATCTTGCTTTGACGACATTAATGAAATTAGTCCCTATTATAGGGCCAAATTGCCTTTCCCTGGCTGAGGCATCAATCAGATATTTCCATTCCCCATGCAATTCGACATAAGGAATGCTGAATTCTAGGATGTCTATAACCTTTGGATTCCCGAACCCTACTGCATTTGCCTGCTCTAATTTCCGAACTCAATCAAATTCACTCGGTCATTGGCCGGAAGAGGATTCTTGAATGTATTGGGGCCCCGAGGCAGTTCAAGTTTACCTTCCTCGATCAGACGGGAGATCAGGTACTTCAAATAAGTGCAGTCATTGGTGGTATGCCCATGGTACTTGTGGAAACGACAATGCTTAGACTCGTCCAACCTAACGTTAAGGTTCTTGGGCTTCCAATTCTCCAAAGGTCTAATAAGCCCCTCAGCTACCAAACTATCGAACACTTTTTCTAACGACATTCCAAAGTCTTCAGCAGTGTAGAAGAGAGGCTTTGGCTTTGTAGCGGTCTGACCTGAGCTTTGTCTGACTTTCTCATTCTGGATGTAATTGACCGCACCTACTGTTTCTTTTCCTTTCACGGCGGCCCAGTGGTATGCGAGGTTGGTGCCACAGTGCAGTCGGAGTTGCCGATTCTATGCTTGGTGCCATGTTGATGGCGTTTTCAAACTTAGTGCCAGAATTCACCATTGCTCGAAGATCGGGATAATAGTAATTGCCAATCTGGACCCTTAATTGGGGCTTTAAGCAGGACTGAAAGATTTCCATATGTTCTTCTTCATTCAACGGAGTCATCATTTCACTAAGCTTCCAATTCCATCTCTTGTAAAATTTACCCACCGGTTCATCTGGGCACTGCAAAGTCCCTTGCAAGTCATTTCTGCTAGTTTCCCAGTTCAAGTTGGCCTTATACATTTCCATGAATGTTTCCTTGATCTGGTCCCATGTGGCTCGTGCCTCTGGCTTTACATGCAAGAACCACCTAAGAGCTGAACCCTTTAACGATAGTTGAAAATGATCAGCCATTTGCTGATACGTACAATTCTTGGCCCTCATAGCCAGAAGGTAACTTTCAATGTGAGTTCGGGGACAGTCTGTGCCGTTGAACTTTTCAATCTCAGGCATTCGGAATTTTGGAGGAAGGGGAACAATTTTGCTTGGATCGATGATCTGATAGGTTGCTTTCTTAGTGTTCAGTTCACCAAACTTCTCTTGCATGGACTTAACTTGCTCCACGAGCCAGGCCATGTTGGGGTCAAATGACATTTTTAGATTGCTCGGTTCTAAGGTAGGTTTATCATACTTGAGTGGCGGTACAGTAGGTGGCACACTGGTGGCTGGTACCACAGCCTGAGGATCTTTTGGAGGGAAATATGTGTAAACTTGACCTGGTCCCTGGTTTCCATAGGACATGCCGGAGGATTAGGGGTTGGATTCATAGCTACCAGGGTAAGAGAAGGAGTAAGGAGCCTCATGGGGTCCTATTGGCAAGGCTGGAGATGGGAGATTTGCTGTTGCGGGGCAAGTGTTGAGGATATTATTGGATTGGTTATGAGGTTTCAAAATCATCTGGGATGGTCCGTACTGAGGAGGAGAGATGAATCCTATGGGATAATGCTGAGACTGAGAAACTGGGGTGGTTGTAGCATTCGTTCGCTGTTGATAGTGAACGAAGCTGGGTCTTATCTGAGGAGCTGAGGGCGATGGAGCCGTGATGGCTTGAGGTGCTGGGAAGGACTGAAAGGGAGTGGTCCTTGGTAAGGGATCATATGTAGATGGAGGAGGGCATTGGTTGTAGGATGGAGGGGCTGAAATCACTGTTTCTGGAGTCTCATCTTCCATCATGACCAAAGAACCATTTGCTTCAACTACTATCTGAACCCCTTGATGGCGGAGAGAATCGATGAGCATGGCTTGCTGCTCTTCATGAACTTTACGGCTGTTTTCCAAGGCTAGGGTTAACTCTTCCTATCTAGTCACTGGATTACCCATACCACCACTGTTTTTACGTCGGATACGCCATTCTAAACCTCGAGTAGAGGCAGCGATGATTCGATGGTAACCTGCGAGCTTGAAATTTGCCTTTGAAAAGGCGGTTGACCCGAAATTCTCACCCACTTCTTTCTCGCTGCGGGAAAAGGATAGGCAAGGTTTAGACTCGGGGGTAGGTGTTTAGGCTGAAGGCTCAAGTAATATGCAATTAAGAATCTTCAAGTTTACTTAAAACATTGTCTTTTAATTATTTCTATTTGGTTGGAAAAAGTTGCCCTTCTTTTTCGCAACTACTCTAGATCCTGGATCAGTGGGCTCCATCACTACATCTATAAGCCCTTCGTTTTGCACCTGTATTTCAACATCCCGGGG